>CM048847.1:44349167-45588334 GCA_026545225.1 Cornus controversa | reverse complement strand
TAGTGAAATGAGCTTCTCTTCCTTCCATCATATATAGGTTGTAAGTTTATCATTGATTAAATAAGATAATTATTTTCTTCTCTAAAATTAACACTCTAAAATCAACAGAAACTGAGTTGATGATAGCTGTGGTGGTTGAGGCCTTATCCTTAAAACTTCTTGAATTTCTTTGTTTTGAAGCAGAGTAAATGCAACATTCCAAGATAAGTCTATGTGACAAAAATTTGATTGAATGATCCCAAGAATGAGAAGCCCAGTCGATAATATTAGGCTATATAGTACAGGGACATTGAAAATTACAGAGGTTTTGGAACTGATTCCATATTATAGAGCTGAAAGAACATTGAAAGTAAGATTATTATGGTCCACAGCTGCAGCTAGACAGAAGCAACAATGTTTTGGGATGGTTTTCTTGGAGTGGCAGGGTTTGTTAAGTATAGAAAGTCTGCCAAGTGCATCAAGCCAAAGAATAAAGGCATGCTTGGATATTTGTGGCTTGCTCCAAATTAGGTGAGTCTGTGACATATATATTTGTAATTGGTAAATTTCAATGTCAAAACTTGTTGATCGAGTTATAATTTTTATTCAATCTTGTGCCTCGATCGTGGAAGCTGAACAACAAGTGTCTCAATACCATGGATTCGATGAAAACATCACTTAGTACAGGTATATGAGAGAGGACACTATGTTTTGAAGTTTGGTGGGCTTAGGACTTAGAAATTATGCTTTAAAACTGAAAATATGAGTTTTTCAAAGTCCCACAGGTCCCTAATTTTTAGGATAAGTTCAATTTTTTTCGGGACTTTTGATTTTTTACATGTCTGAAAAGTTCCACTCGTCCCCAAAAAGTAGGACCGGTTCGACTTGGCTGATATGTGCGAAAATTTCCTTTTTAGTCCAAATTCGTTTCCTAATCAAGCCAGAACTTCTCTAAAACGTTCCTAAGGATTTTTAACTTATTTTCCAAGTATGATTAAGACTCCTATGCCTATAAATACTACTCTATATTTTTTTTACAAGTGTGCTTAAACAGATTATTATTTTTAGAGAGAAAAAGCTTGTTGAGAGTATTTTTAGGGCAGAAAAATTCTCTTTGATTTTTCTTTTTTTTTCTTCTTTTGAGAGCACACACATACACTGAGTGATCTTAGGGTGGTGTTCTCAATTTGATCGAGAGTACAAAGACTACTACAGAGTTATCTTATTTGGTCAGCCATCGGAGTTTTTGGTTTCTTCTACAACTGTTCGTTGGTGAGGAAGGAGAAGAAGATCGTGCTACGAAGGGAACATAATACTTGCTAAGTGTTCGTGTTCTTCCAGTTACCCTTCTGAAAGGATTTTGACGTTAGCTGGGAATCTGCAGCAGTTGGACGAGATAGTTACAATTGTAAGCCTGAGGTGTTCAGCATCAGAGTTATTGTCAGAGTGGAGTGGGTATGATCCTGAGACAGACTCTGTTGTACTTGGCTTCAATGATAGTGGATTTGCTTCTCCAGGGTTACAAAGCCTCACCCATAATTTTTTTCCCGTCTTGGATTTTCCACGTATATCTGGTGCATTCTTTACTTTACTGCACTTTATTTATTTACTTGCTTTGTGGGATTGCTTAGAATTTTAATTGGACTTAAAATTGGATAATATTAAAAATTAAGCAAATGAGCAAGTGATCCTATTCACTCCCCTCTAGGTTTTAAAATACTTTTCGCAATCGCTTCCGCACTACGCAACTTATAATTGGTATTAGAGCAATGTTCTCTGATGAACCTAGAGGGGGAGGGGGTGAATAGGTTCTTTGATTTTTCTTCCTAATATTGCAAGTTTGGCTGGCACATGCAATCACACAATTTGATGAACACACAGATTTATAGAGGAAACCCTAAGATGGGGAAAAATCTCTTTGAACTGAGCTCCACTATGTCTGAAAGAGTAGTACAATAATTCTCTCAATTACTCTCTCACTCACCCAACTCACAACATAGTTCGCTCCAACACTCACACAGTTCACAGCCTCCCTAGGCCTGAACCACTCTCACCAAATCTCACAACAACTTTTTCGCTCTCAATCCCAACTTGGGCTTCCCAAAGCCCAAGCTATCTCACCTAAATCTCACCACAATCACTCACACTCCCCCTGTCCACAGTATCCCAATACTTGGACTATACATAGTGATAGTGGAGTCAGTTCGATGTCTTGAGCAGCGGCAACGTCTTCAAGCTTTGTGACTTGGTCTTCAAAAATAGTCTTCAAATATGATATTGGTCTTCAATGGTCAATCTTCAAATCTTCAACTCTGAAAGTTAGTCTTCAAGGTCTGGTACGACAATGAATCGGTCACTTGTCTTCTTGGCAGATCATGACACTTGAATTTCTTCAATGATAATCTTCAATGAGTATTGCACACTACGCTTGAGCTTCTTCAATGATGGGCTTCAATAAGAACACCCTTAAGGTGTAGCTGCAACGGTCTTGTAGAAGTCTGCTCTTTCAAAGAATCTCGTCCTCAACTTCTTAGACATCAATTCTGCTTGGACTTCAATTTAAACAATTGTCCTTGTACTGCTTGGTTTGTATACCTGTTATTTAAATAACTTTAGCAATAACTAGAGTAGAAGTTAATAGCACAGATCTCATGTAGACAGGTATAATAAACGACAGCTTAATTAGCAATTCTAAATCCACAGTATGAAATCTAATTTCAACAATTCAGTAATATGGAATTCGAAAAACAGAATTCAGTAATAAGCAATTCCAATTCAGCAAAATGCAATTCCAATTCAGTATTTTCAATTCCAATTCAGCAACATGAAGTTTCCAAAGCAGCAAGATTTAATTCAGAAATCAGCAACATTTAGAGTTTAAATTTGCATGTTTAAGTTCACAAATCAGTAAGCATAATCTCAAAAATTAGTAAAGATAAGCTCAACAATTAACATAAAATTTTTGTAATTTTCTAGCTTGAAGAACACATTGAATTTCAGCACTTATAAAGCAGGTTCAACAAGAATCAGATTCAGCAATTTATAGATTTAGAAAATAGGGTCAACATATACCATATTTACCATAGTACATGATTCAGCAATCAACACAAATTAATCCAGCAACTTATATCCCAAAAATAGCAAGATAGATCAGCAATTAATAGCATAGCAATTCAGCACTTTTAGAACTTAAAACCAGCAACAATAGCAACACAGATGTTGAAATCAAGACAACAAACAAAAAATGCTCAATCCGAATAGAGCTCTTCATCAACAAGATTTCTAAACATTCAATTGTGCACCTGTGAGAGTGTGTGTCAACAAGTAAGCCTCAACAAGTGCACTTGTGCTTGTGAGCATGTATACATATTAATTAGTCATTCTATTGTGTGTCTGTGCATATGTGTGCAAGAAAAGGGAAATATTGAAGATGCAATGAACCTCGAAATAAGAAAGAAATTGCACTATGTGCCGGTGATGGGCTGTTGGCTGACTGGCATGAGTCAAATGGTCTCTAAAGCTTCATTGACTAATTTCAAAGATCATCTAACCTATTTCATGAGTTTGGGTTTGAGTTGAACCGAAGACATTTGCTTCTTAAGAAATATAAGTCTGGGCCTTTTAGCTAATTTAACAGGATATAAAATAATTGCAAAGGTGTCTTACATTAGAGTACATGTACTTTTTTCTCCCATAAATTCAAGCAATTTTATAGACGAAGAAACATGTACAATGAGTAAGGCAATAAAGGGATAGAACGCCAGCCAAACAAGATGTAAGGCCTAGAGGTTCGGAAGCCCAAAAATTAAAGGGAATGGACTGAGAAAGCCCAAGGAATTGGCCTAATCAGTAAGTTAACAAAATAAAGCCCATGGCCAAATCAAATAGTCTAACTAACAAATACACAAGTGATTATTAGCATAGGATATTCAACATTCCTCTGATTAGTGATTTGAGCTCCTGTATAACATCAAGCAGACTTATTTAATGGTGTATCAGGTGATCTTGGAAGGGGACGCGTATGATCAAGAGGTACACCGATTCTTCAAGCAATGATCTAGATGTAACATAATATTTGAGGACTCTAGTGGAGAGCTTAGATAAGATGGAGAAAATTATCTTGTCAAGCACAACATTTTGGGTAGAGGATTAATTCGAGTATAGTGTTGCATTGCGTTCACTCCAAATATGGTATACTGAAGAAACCAAAGACATTTTGCAAATGGTGAATTCAGAGCAGTTTGATTTGCAGTGATAACTTTCTCATTCAATTAGCATGTTCCACGAGGACTAAAAACAATTGGATCGACATTTTTGTTAAATGTAATTCTAAATTGGGGATGAGAAAGGGTATGAAAAGAAGCTAAGTGAGAGTGTAACTCACCGTGAGAAAGATACGAAAATTAGGGGTGTGGGAGTAGGGAGCCATTTCCTATTAAGGGTTAGAAGGCTCGACAGAGATGCCATACATAGGCCCTGTTTGGCAGAGTTTTTCTTTAGCTTTTACGCAGAAGAAAAAGAGAAGAAGAAGCTAAATGAGGAAGCTGGTACCCACCGATTTACTTTAAACGCTCTTTTTGGACTCTAAAACTCTTCATCCTTACTAATCTAAACACTCTAAAACAATTTTTGAGCTTGAAAAGTCAAAAATCGCTTTTCAGAAGCCAATCCAAACAAGGCCATAATATCAGACGATGCCGAGGAACAGAGACTTTGCACCATATGAAATGAGACCAATTGATAAGCAATGGAGTAGGGGAGATAGATGAGTAAATTGATCTCATAGAGAATTAGCCATTGGGGGATATGGTCCACCAAACTTGATTTGGAATAAAAGAATTGGGAGGGCTAAGTGCAAGAAGAGTAGGGAAAATGTTGGTTAATACAAGGGGAAAACCTAATGAATTTCCTTGGATAAATGCTCTCACTAAAGTTTTGAGAATTATATTAGGGATTCAAAAGTCACAGTAAGAATTTCCCACAGAGCTAACCTTGCAAGGACCAGTTGTCATGCCAGAAGAAATATTACCTGTCATTGTCAATCTTATGTGAAAGAAAGGGCCTAACCATGGTGCTTGAGTTGCATGATTTTCCTCTAGCTTCAAGAACATTGCTAAGGAGTTTTCAAAAGCAAGAAATTTCTATCTTTGATAAGGAATGTCCAACACCACTAAGTCCAAATACCTTGTTGGTTTCTTCATAAAAGAGTCCCAATGTGCTTGATAACCTCTAGCTTTGTTCGGTAATTATATATTGGGAATTCCAAATCGACCCTGACTTAAACCTTTAACCAGGCCACTTTAGCTCTTATTTTCTTTTATTCAATTATGTTCCAAACCAGAGGAAGCTTTTGAGGGTACTTGTAAGGTTAAGCATAATGCTCTTACGTAATATACTTATAAACAATCCTAGCCAATATTAGGGTGGACCTAACTTCCTGCATATAAAAGTCACCTGCTAGATTAATGAAAGATTCTATTAATTATTTTTCAATGAGTGTTTTACAATCACTTACTTTCAATCTTGTTGAGGTCAATGGATCTGATATGTAACAAGAGATCAAATCAACTCCTTAGTTTTAACAACTTATTTTTGACTTATTCTTTTTATCTTTGTTTTATTTAAAAATATATATTTATTAGCTGTACATAGTAGATCTAGGATTTAGTTTCAACAACTCTAATTTATTTAATCTTTAACAAACCTTTCATTGCTCTCTTGTTGTATATATATACACTTATTCTGATCAATAAAGAAGAGAGAAAAATAATTTCATTCCTTCCAAAAATTTGTTATTGTATCAGAGCATCTTTAAGAGATAGTCAATCCAATTTGTTTTTCTTTTCTTTTCAGCAACCATGCCCACTAGCTCAACTCTCATCACCGTTCAAAACACTAATAACCTTCATAACACCCTCATCACCATTAATGTGGTTGCACAAACCCCTCTTAAGCTCACCTCAAACAACTAAATCTCCTAAAAGTTGCAATTTCAAGCCTTGTTCATTGGCTATGATCTTCTAAGCTATATTGATAGATCAAAACCATGTCTAGCAGCTACCCTCACCCAAAACAACACTACAGTACCCAATCCAGATTTTATCATTTGGATTCGACAAGACTAACTAATCCTTAATGCCATCATTGGCTCCCTCTCCCCAACAATTATCCCGTTTATTACTCAAGTCCAAACTGCTCGTGAAACATGGAACATCTTGGCCACCACATATGCCAAGCCAATTAGAGGACGCATCAAACAGGTTAAAGGGTCCTGAAAGTGTCACTGAATTTTTGTAGGCAATAAAAGCACGAGCTGATAAATTTTCTTTTCTTGGAGCACCATTTGAAGCAGAGGATCTTACAGAGAAAATATTAGATGGACTCGGTGATGAATACAAGGAATTAGTTCATGTTGTTCAAGCCAGAGATACCCTAATAACCTTTGAAGAGTTTCACAAAAAGTTGCTCAACTTTGAAGCATCACTGCTGACCATTAAACCAGAACCATCTTATTTTCCTACTACAATAAATCTAACCAACAGACACACAACAAATATAAATAACACCTCCTCAACCTCTGGCATTAATAACACCTCCTGGCGACCCTCCAACAATAATATAAATCGATCTTCAACATCAACAGGTGGTGGACCAACATATACTCCAGGAAATCGACATTCCCGTCCATATCTCAGATACTCCCAGATCTGTAGGATACAAAGCCATATAGCAAAGAGATGTCCCTCATTCAGGCTATACCCATTCCATAGTCTAACAACTCCAGTACCCCAATAAATCATCCTACAACACCATGGCAACCATGGGCCCATTATGCTATTAGTTCTACTAACACTACCAATCCATCATGGCTCTTGGACAGTGGTGCCTCTCACCATGTTACATCTGACCTCACAAATCTCTCAATGCACACTCTATACAATGGCTCAGATGACATTATGATTGGAGATGGCTCGGGTCTCCCAATCACTCATACCGATTCTACCTTTCTAACCACTTCTAAAAATACTTTTCAATTAAATAATATTTTATGTGTTCCTTATATGAAAACAAAATCTCAATTCATTATTCTACAACACAAACAAAGTTTCGATTGAATTCTTACCATTTACTTTTCTTATGAAGGAACTTCATACGGGGGCAACACTTCTAAATGAAAAAAATAAAGATGGTGTCTATGAGTGGTCGGTATCATCTCTAGTTATTACATTTTTAGTATAAAGACTTCTGCATCTGAGTGGCATCATAGATTAGGACATCCAGCTTTTTTCACTCCAAAACACATTGTTTCTAGCAATAAACTAGGCTTAGATTCTTCTATGTCAACTGATTTTTCTTGTAATGCTTGTCTTTATAATAAAAGTCATAAATTGTCATTTTCCAAATCCACACTTGTCTGTACTCACCCTCCTGAAACTATATTTTTTCGATGTTTGGACCACCAATAATTTTAAATGATGGTTTTAAATACTACGTAATCTTTGTTGACCACTTCACTAGATATATCTAGTTTTACCCCTATTAAGAAAAAATCAGAAGTTAAACCTATTTTTTTAGATTTAAAACCATTGTTGAAAAGTACTTTGACAAAAAAATAAAAACACTATACTCTGATAATGGTGGCGAATACATAGCCGTTACTAATTTCTTTGCAACCCATGGAGTTTCACATCTCAATAAACCACCCCACACACCTGGACATAATGGCTTTTCTGAAAGAAGGCATATTCACATTATTGAAATTGGTTTAGTCTTACTCTCTCATACATCTATTCCTCTAACTTATTGGAATCATACTTTTGCCACTGTAGTTTACTTAATTAATTGCATGCCAACCCCCACCCTCAATCTTTCTTCTCCATATGAAAATATTTTTGGGATTACACATAACTACTCCAAACTAAAAATATTTGGCTATCTCTTTTACCCGTGGCTTAGACCATATACAACTCATAAATTAGAGTGTTCTCCAAACCATGCGTCTTTTTAGGATATTCTCTAACTCAAAGTGCCTACCATTGTCTCGATCCATCAACTTCCAAAATCTATGTCTCTCGTCATATCAAATTTGTTGAATTTTTGTTTTCTTTCACCAACCTATCACAACAATTACCCCGTCCCCAATCCACTTCTATTGCCACTTGGATTCCCCCACCAATTCGAGTCTCCTCATCACCCCCATAACCGCCACTCAATTCACTATCTGTAACAGGATCTCCTCAACAATTGTCCAGCGAAGCTCCATCACCAACCGCCTTGCTTAACACCATACCTACCCCAAATTTGCCTGAACTTGTCCCTCAAAATAATTCACAGCAGCCTACATCACAAAATAATCCACAAACTACCCATAAAATGACCACCCAAGCCAAGAACAACATTCACAAATCCCTCAAAAAAATGAACCTACACATTTAATTAATCACTTTCAATGACCTTGAACCAACCACAATGACCCAAGCCCTCAAAGATCATAAATGGCACCAAGCAATGTCCGAAGAGTATGATGCATTGGTCAAAAATGAGACATTGGAGTTGGTACCACCTGACACAAATCAAAACCTTGTTGGATGTAGGTGAATTTTTAGAACTAAATGCAACTCTAATGGTTCTGTTGATAGGGTCAAAGCCCATCTGGTTGCAAAGGGCTTTCACCAAAGACCTAGAATAGATTATAATGACACGTTTAGCCCTGTGGTTAAACCAACCACCATTTGTGTTCTGTTCAACATCGCTGTAAGTCATGGCTGATCCTTAAGGCAACTCGATGTAAACAATACTTTCCTTCAAGGTCATCTTAAAGAAAATGTCTACATGTCCCAGCCACCAGGTTTTGTTGCTAAAAATAACCTAACACATGTCTGCAAGCAAAGAAAATCCATTTGTGGCTTGTAGCAAGCTCCTCGAGCATGGTATCTAGAACTTAAAAATTTTCTTCTTTCTTCTGGTTTTAAGAATTCATATCCTGATGTTTTTATCTCTGTCTTCAATGTTGATGGTTATATTCTATATCTCATTGTTTACGTTGATGACATAATCCTTACGGGTAATAATACTACCATGGTCGATCGACTTGCGACTACTCTTGCTTAGCGATTTTCCATTAAAGATCTTGGGTTCTTAACTTATTTTCTAGGTGTAGAAGTTGTCCCCAACAAAAATGGTGTGCTATGATCTCAAAGACGTTATATTCATTACATCTTAACACAAACTAAAATGCACGAAACCAAACCTGTTCTTACTACAATGCCAACCAGTCCTTCTCTTACACTACACTTGGGCTCTTCTTTATCAGATCATTCTCAGTACAAAACAATAGTGGGCAGCCTTCAATATTTACTTATTACATGGCCAGACATTCCCTTTGCTGTTAACAAGTTGTCCCAGTACATGCATTCTCCAACCACTGAGCATTGTCTTATGTAAAGTGTCTTTTACATTATCTAGTTGGAACCATTAATGATGGCTTACAAATTTATCATGATTCATCTTTTAGTTTGCATGTTTTTTTTTATGCTGATTAGGCAGAAGACAAACACACTTTTTCATCTACAGGTGCTTATGTTGTTTATCTCAGAAAAAAATTGGTGTCCTAGAGTTTTAAAAAGCAAAAGACTATTGCTAGATCTTTACTGAGGTAGAATATCGCTCAGTTGCCAACACTGCTGCTGAAATCAAATAGATTTGCTATCTACTTTCATATCTTGGTATTGCGTTTCCCTACTGTCCAGTAATATATTGTGATAACATTGGGGTCAATCAATTATGTTCAAATCCAGTTTTTCATTCAAGAATGAAGCACATTGCCATTGATTTTCATTTTATTAGAGATCAAGTTCAAAATGGTACTCTTCGTGTTGCTTATCTTTCTTCAAAGATCAAATCGTTGATGTACTCACAAAGCCTCTTCCTCGCCAATGATTTCTATAACTCAAATTCAAGATTGGATTAGTCTCCCGAGCTCCATGTTGAGGGGGCAAAAAATTGATCAAATCAACTCTTTAGTTTTAGCAACTTATTTTTGACTTATTGTTTTTATCTTTGTTTTATTTAAAAAAATGTTTATTAGCTGTACATAGCAGATCTATGATATAGTTTCAACAGCTCTGATTTATTTGATCTTTAACAAACCTTTCATTGTTCTCTTGTTGTATATATATACTTATTCTGATCAATAAAGAAAAGAGAAAAATGAGAGTTCATTCCTTCCAAATTCTGTTAATAGGAAGTGGTCCCATCTCAAAGCCCAATAGATTATTGATACTCCATTCAATATGTGGATCAACTCCTGATAAAAAAATAAAGCTCTTTTTAGTGTTAATAGTAAGACCCGGGAGAGATGAAAATTGATCAAGTGCTTGCTTAAGGACAAGGACTGAGGGTAGGTTATCATAAAAAAAAAGGGAGCAAGTCATCAACAAAGAATAAATGGGTGATTTCTAGCCTTTTGCACCTCCAATGGTACTTGAAATCAGTGAAACTAGAGAACATATGATCAATAATAGTGGAAAAGACCTCCATTGCTAAAAAAAAAAATGAAATGTGATAGTGGATCATCTTGTCTAAGCCCTTTCACTCCTTTTAAATACCCTTGGAATTCACCATTGACTGTAATTATGAAGGATGAAAAGGTAATGCAAGTTTGTATAATAGAAATGAAATGGGCAAAGAAACTAATTAGGGAAAGGGTATCAATGATGAACTCCCAACTCACAGAATTAAATATTTTTTATATCAATTTTCAATGTACATCTAGGTGAGTTAGAAGGAATGTGATAAACCCTAAGAATTTCTTAAGATAATAATTTGGAATCACTAATTTTTCTCCCTTGAACAAAGGCAGTTTGGGTGCGACTTGTGATGGTTTCAGATGATTAGCAAGTAACTCGACAACACACTTGTAGATGACATTGCAACATGATATAGGTCTTAAGTCATTGAGGGGTGATGGATTTGGGTACTAAGTGTGAGTTGAGTGGTGCGGAAGCGGTTGCAAAAAGTATTTTAAAACCTAGAGGGGGGTGAATATGATCACTTGCTCGTTTGCTTAATTTTTAATTAATTCAATTTTAAGTCCAATTAATCAAACAATTAAAGCAAGCAACTAAATAAAGTGCAAGTAAAGAAAAGAATGCACCACATATACTTGGAAACCCAAGGCGGAAAAAATCACGGAAGAAGGCAGCACGCCTCAGGGAACCAATTCACTATGATAAAGCAAAGTACAACAGACTATGTCTCAGTCTCACACCCCTCTTCACTCTGTCAAGGATCTGATGCGGAATACCTCAGGCTTATGATTGCGACAACACGAACTAAAATACTCAGCAAGTATTTTGTTTCCTTCGTAATGCAATCTGGTCACCTTTCTTCCTCAGCAAGCAAGCAAGCGAAGAACCATCAATCCAATGTTCTGATTAGCAAATAGATTTGATGCAGTCTCTGAGCAGCTAATCAGAAGTAGAACACCATCCTAAATATCACTCGTGAAGAATGGATATGTGTTCTTAAAAATATAAAACCCTAATTATATTGTATATACTTTCTCTCTAAAAATAATATTCCAGGGCCTCCTTATAGAGAAAATATGAATACATATATATAAGCAAGGAAGTTCTAATTCTACTTGGAAAAGGAGTTAAATACCAAAATAGAACTTTCCTAGAAGTTTCAAACCCAATAGGAATCAAGATTTCTGTCAAAATATATTTCCTATTTGGAATAGGCTAAGTGGGACCGGTGCCAAATAACTAGGACCGGTGGGACTTTTGAAAACCTGCAGAAAACAACTTTACCGAGAAAAGTTGGACCGATCCTAAATATTGGGGACCGGTCCTACTTTGAAAAATCCTAAAATTTTTATTTAAACCCTGATTTTTCAAAATAGGCTCAGAACTAAAAAGTGCAGAGTGTTCTCACCATACTTACCTGTACTATATGGTGTTCTTACTGATTTTGTCAGTTTCCATGCACTTGAGTGTCAGCTCGAAGATGTCGATGATCGATACAAAGAATAATCCAAAAATTACAACTCGATCAATCAGGTTTTGATCACCGAAATATGCCAATTACAAATATATATCTCACAATCTCCTCCTTTGGCAATTTCATGACAAAACCACATAGACAATTATAACCTAACCCATTGGATAAATTAGATTACAATGTGCCCAAAAATATAAAGAAACATAGCTGAACCAATGAAACTTCACATGTGTGTTCAAGATTGTTTTGGAAATAAAACTTGTATTTACACATTACTTAAACAACACAACCTGTGAAAATCTTAATAAAGAAATATAATCATATATCAATATCTCCCCCTTAATCTTTTAAACAAAAATATCTGATAAATATATCTCCCCCTTTGTCAAAGAATCTCATATCATGTCATATGCATATAACAATATCATCTCCCCCTTTTTGGAACAAATTGACAAAGAACTAGCAAAGAGATTTAGATAAACAGAGAAATTATGAAGCACATAGAAGATAATAATGAAACAAAAATAATCATCATTACTGATCAAATAAATATCCAAAATATATCAGTTGATGGAATAAATAAAACATAACAAGATCAAGCATCAAACCTAGACAAAATAGAGTTAACTACTTAAAATCTAGCAAAACATAACTAAGCCTATCATCAAGACCTAATCCTCATCATCATCATAAGCTCCAAAAACTAGATATCAACCTCTATAAAAAAGATATCCTTGAACATATAACTCCATCTATTGAAATTTGTATCAAAGTCCACAAAAGTATGATCCAAGCACAAGTATGGTGTCCATAGAATAGACATTCAACCTAATCAAAGACACCATGTGTATCAAAAATAAACAAGTCTAAGTCATAAACCTAGCAAACTGATGAACTAGTCTGAATCATCAAAACATCAAACCCTTAAAAACTAGTTATCATCAGTGATGTAGGAGAGTGAATGATGTCCATTATCAAAGATACATTGGGTACTCATCAGGCTTGAATCATTATCCTCTATAAGTGGTCTATCAGGATTTGTCCTCAAATATTACAAAATAATACCACCTGTTAAGATCAAGAATACCAACAATTGAGTCATAACAGTTGTGTTTACCTCAATGATAATGACAAACACTTTGATTATGAAAGATAAAACATCCAAATATGTTACCCAGATCACATAAAGACTCTCAACCAAGATATTTCAAAATTTTCTTTCGCTTTTAAAAGTACTCCCCTAGCTCTTTTAGACCTAATCATGAAAGTCACAATGAATGGAAGTATAAACAAGATCACAAGCTCCATTAAAAAATTATATCGAACACTTGGAGTGCAAGTCTAAAATCCCCAAATTTTAAAGATATTTGTTAGCACAATATCACCCAATTCAACAATCAATCAACCAACAATCTTTAAAAGTTCAATCCCAACCTCCAATAATCAATGATCACAAGAAATATAAAAGAGGAAGAGTGTAAGTGAGTTGGAGTGTTTTAAAGAACTTGAGGGTGAGAGTTTGCCACTTAAAACATTAAGCCACGCGTGCGGATTTCATCAAAATTGGGCATCCGTTAAGTGTGACCGGTCCTCATATTTGGGGACCGGTCCAACTTCTCTCGGTTCCTCAAAACTTGCAGAAGTGCAATCGATGCTCAATAATGGGGACCAGTCCAACTTTGTAAATTATACAAAAATTACACTTTTGACCTCTAATTCACCAAATACACCTCATCTCAGCTTGATTTAGCAATTAAGCACACAAAATATGAAAAATAAACACAAAATTAAAATAAAATATATTTTTGAATTTTTGAAAATTTTTCAAAGAAGAAAAAAAATAAAACATGAACAATCTCATGAGAATAATTAAAACATATTTTTCAGAGAATAACATGAGTTCTAAAATTTCTGAAAAATTTCAAACATTTATAAATACAGAATTTTAAAACCCATAATTTATCCATAAAATTCATTCTCAAATTCATGATTATGACATAACTCCCAACACACAAATATTTATAAAATTTTAGAAATTCATCTAATAAATTCATGTGTGTGTGTGCAATCCAACTTCATCAAAAATTAATCAAATTCCTGTTAGATAAAAAACAAATATAACTACACATGATCAAACAATTTTTCATTGAATTTCATCATTTTTTTTTATTTCTAAGACTGTGGCTTTCACTCTTACGGGCAGCCAGCTATTTTCCTCAAAATAACTCTTTAATTTTTAAAGATATCTCATTAGAGATTTACATTATAGTGGAAGCTACGAACACATCCCGAAGGTAGCCTTTTCCTTTTGTTTTAGATATTCAGCAAATTTTTATTTTCTTTTTCTTTTCATGCTGAATAAAAACATATTTTTTTTTCATCATTTTTTTTAATTGATCATTTAAGCTTTCAATTCTACTCATACAATATATTCTAGTCAACTTCACATTAGTTTTCAATCAATTCTCTCAGAGTTGGACTAGTGCACAATTTTGTATGAGCTTAGAAGATTTACCTCTAAAAAGAAATAAATACAGCACATTGGCCATCAATGTCAAAATCATAAAATCAAGTACTTCATTCATTGACAAACTAAGTGTCCCAATTATGCATTCACAAATCAAAGTGAAATTAAAAAGAAATATAAAGAATTCACATTATTTCTCAGGAAAATATAATTCTCATAATCTCATATGATTATTACTAAAAATAAACAAAACCTAACATATAAAAGAAATATGGTCCAATGGAAAACAAATAAATGAACATAAGCTCAGTCCATGACTATCAAAGTCCTAATGACCTAGTTAGGGGGTTTTGTATCCAAAGACCTATTAGGAATAAATCCCATAGTATCAACAAGCACAAACTTCTCCAAATCTTCCTTTTTCATCCAGATAGTTTTAACATGCAATTTATCAAGAAAGAATTGTGAAGAAACAAAAATATTCTTCTTTTTATTTGAATTCTTTTTACCTTGAGAATTTTTGGGTTTGTTCCAATAATGTGACTTTTTAGCATGAACCCTATTCTTAGCAAAAGAATTATGCACATAAAAATCAAAATTAGAATGTCTTCTCTTTTTATAGCAATAGTGTTGACTATGTCCATTCTTACCACAAAAAGAACAATAAAGCACATTGGACACAACATTAGCATGCACAGACTCAACTTGAGATTTAGGTTTGGGTTCAGACACAATCAAATTCTTGAGTTTAACAAAAATAATTTTTCCTTTAGATGATGACCCAATAAAACCTAATCCAGTCTTATCTCCTGCAGGCTTACCAACACTAATCATGCCATCAAGCTTAATATGTCTAGAAGTAAAAGCAATTAATTTCTCTTGTGATTTTTTTAATTCAGACTCAAGAAAATTAATTCTAGCAACAAGAGAATCTCTAGCATAAATAGCTTAATTTACCTCGCTTCCGAAAAACTTGATTTTGCCTTGAAGATTCAGAATTTCAGCTTTACTTTCTTCAATTAACTTCACTTGATCTTCATTCTTTTTCTTCAAAGTCTCTTTCTCAGATTTTTCTTACTTCAGCTTCTCAGATTTTTTATTATAAGCTTCCAGCAATTTCTCAAAAAGTTCTGGCAGCTTGCTTTCACATGATTCTTCATCAGACTACTCAACTTTTGAATCGTCAGACCCTACTTGACTGAGAGTAGTGTATATCTCTATTTCACCTACATCAGAAGAAGAATTATTAGCAGTATCACCATTCAATAAAGCAACAAAAGCAAGAGAATCATTCTCAACAAAAGAATCACTATCAGAGTTAGAAGATTCAGATTTAGAAATAATAGCTTTCATAACTTCCTTATTTGAAATTTTCTTTGCACTAAAGCTATTTTTCTTAGGACTTGGACATTGATTAGATGTATGACCTTTACCACCACATGTCCAACAAGTAACCTCAATTTTCTTAGAGTCATCTTCTTTATCTTTTCTTTCTTTACCTTTGGATGATGAGCTTTGATTCCGAAATTTAGAAGGATTTTCTTTTCTCAAATTTTTACCTTTTTCATATTCAAGAATCTTTCTAAATTTCCTAGCAAGGAGTGCAACATCATTATCTGAATCATATTCAAACCTTTCAATTTTTTCAACTTTAGATTTTGAAGAATTTGAACAATTTGACAAACTTGAAGACTTTGAAATCTTTGATGTTTTTAAAGCCAAATTTTTTGATTTATGAAGCTTTGGATATTTCATCTCAAAAGTTTGAATTGATCCAACTAACTCAGCCACCTCCATAGAATCTACATCTCTACTCTCATCTAAGGCTTCCAACTTAGCTTGGAACCTATCAGGCAATGATCTCATGATTTTTCTAATAATCTGAAAAGAAGAAATTTTCTCACCAAGGTTAGCACTACTTTGAACAATATCATTAAGCCTAGAATAAAAATCAGAAAATACCTCATCTTCATCCATTCTAATTGTTTCAAATTTAGTAGCAAGCATTTATAGCTTAGATCTCCTTACCTTGGTGGTACCCTCATGAGTTAACTGTAAAATATCCCATACTTCTTTCGAAGTGGAGCATGCAGAAATTCTAGCAAATTCAGAAGGAACAACAGAATTAAATATAGCATACAAACCCTTGTTGTTATTATCGGTATCTTCATGTTCAGCATTAGACCATGTTGCCTTATCCTTCTCTACAGTCATAATAGCATCACCCTCACCAGTGGTAGTGGTAGGAATTTTATAGCCATTCTCTACAGTCATCCAAACTTTCTCTCCTTAAGATTTTAAAAAGGCTTTCATGCGAGACTTTCAGAAGGTATAATTTGAACCATCAAACAAAAGAGTTCGCTGAATCGATCCACCTTCTTTCATACTAGATTCCATGATAATTTTTGAAAAAAAAAAATTTTGATTTTAAAAATACTTCGCAAGGAACTACTCACAAATTAGAGAACACTGCTCTGATACCAATTGTGAGTTGCGCGGTGCGAAAGTGGTTGCGAAAAGTATTTTAGAACTTAGAGGGGGGTGAATAGGATCACTTGCTTATTTGCTTAATTTTTAATTAATTTAATTTTAAGTCCAATTAATCAAACAATTAAAGCAAACAACTAAATAAAGTGCAAGTAAAGAAAAGAATGCACCACATATATGTGGAAATCCAAGGCGGGAAAAATCACGGAGGGAGGCGGCACGCCTCAGGGAACCAATTCACTATGATAAAGCAAAGTACAACAGACTTTGTCTCAGTCTCACACCCCTCTTCATTCTGTCAAGGATCTGATGCGGAACACCTCAGGCTTATGATTGTGACAACACGTCCAACTGCTGCAGAATTTTGGCTAACGTCACCACCCTTACAGAAAGGTTGTTGGAAGAACCAAAATACTCAGCAAGTATTTTGTTCCCTTCGTAGTGTAATCTGGTTACCTTTCTTCCTCAACAACCAAGCAAGCGAAGAACCGTCAATCCAATGTTCTGATCAGCAAATAGATTTGATGCAGTCTCTGAGCCGCTAATCAGAAGTAGAACACCATCTTAAATATCACTCGTGAAGTATGGATGTGTGTTCTTAAAAATATAAAACCCTAATTATATTGTATATACTTTCTCTCTAAAAATAATATTCCAAGGCCTTCTTGTAGAGAAAATATGAATACATATATATAGGCAATGAAGTTCTAATTCTACTTGGAAAAGGAGTTAAATACCAAAATAGAACTTTCCTAGAAGTTTCAAACCCAATAGGAATCAGGATTTCCATCAAAATCTATTTCCTATTTGGAATAGGCTAAGTGGGACCGGTGCCAAATAACTAGGACCGGTGGGACTTTTGAAAACCTGCAGAAAATAACTTTACCGAAAAAAGTTGGACCGGTCCTAAATATTGGGGACCGGCCCTACTTTGAAAAATCCTAAAATTTTCATTTAAACTCTGGTTTTTTATAATAGGCTTGGAACTAAAAAGTGCAGAGTGTCCTCACCATACTTACCTGTACTATATGGTGTTCTTACTGATTTTGTCGGCTTCCATGCACTTGAGTGTCAGCTCGAAGATGTCGATGATCGATACAAAGAATAATCCAAAAATTACAACTCGATCAATCAGGTTTTGATCACCGAAATATACCAATTACAAATTTATATCTCACATTAAGAAGATACAAGAGTTGTTGATTTGCTTCAATAGTTTCCCATTTGAGAATTTCTCAAAAATAGCCTTAGTAATGCTTTTACGAACAATGTGACAAGTAGAATGGAAAAAATGAGCATTATTGCCATCTGAGCTTTGAGCTCTGTCATTGTTGGTGGACATCACGCAATTCTGAATTTCAAGGTCAATAGGCTTGAATGAAAGAGGAAAGACCAAGTAGGCAAGGACAGTTTTGGTAATAAATGGTTAAAGGATATCTTTTCTAGGGTAAAATGGTGGGGAATCACCTAGAAGTCCAGAAAAATGAGAGATGACCTCCATTTTGATCTCATTAACATCATTAATCATAGTACTATAGGAATATTGAATGCTGACAATTTTCTTTTTGTTATTTCTGTAAGAGATTGCTTTGAAGAAATATGTTGAGTTGCTATCTCTTAGCTTCAACTATTTTTATCATGATTTCTGCTTTAAAATGTTATATTATACTTGTAGCAATTGAGTGTAGTTTAGAGTGAATGCCCTCTCTTTATGTCTTTAAAAAAAGAGATCATGGGGGTTAGAGTCAAGATCTACTTAGCAAGAATTCAGTTTGAGTTTGACTACTCTGGATTTAGATGACAAATCAAAGAACCCTGATCTACAAATGGCTGTTAGCTCATTTTTTAACATTATCAGCTTTTGTGGTACTTGAAACATCAAATTCTAGTTAAAACATCACATTTTCCCCCATCCCCCTATTTTGGTTACTTTTCGTCATCCAGACTTCATTAAGTTTATCAATTGGTACAATCACAGATTCTTAAAAACTCCAAATCCATTGCAAAGGTGAAATTTTGTCACTCATAATCATTCTTAAAGGGCATCGCTGGTCTTATTTTTAATATTAAGTTGTTATATATATATATATATATATATATATATATTATTTTCTTGAAAAAAATTAAAAATTACCTTCAATTTTTTTATCTCATTATTCTTCAACAACATCCCCTCTTAATTGAATTCCTGACTCTCTCAATGGCTATATGTTTCTTCTACGCAACTGCACTAAGTGGACCCATAAATAAATATATACCTATATATTTATATAGAGGAACTCCCTGCACTCCTAACACATTTTGATAATGAAAGAGGTATTTTCACCCTTTGGATAGATTAATCCCTTTAGATATATATAAGGCCCTAACTCCACTCGTGGCTTTCAATGAAGGAGAGTTGAACATGACCTATATTTCTTTAACTAATTTCTTTATTTTTACCTCACTATTATAATATATTTCAAATTACTAGTCAAAACCAAGATATGTATGCCACCTTTATCACATTTCAAGCTATAATGTAATGATCGCTTGTCAATGTTGTCATAAAATTACAAAAAGCTCACTCAAACATGGACCAAAATATCCATGGCTAAAAATTTCTCTGTAAAGATTTGCTTGATCTGAAAATTTCACCACTTATAGATTTGCATTCTATATCTATATATATAGTGATTTTTTTTCCTTCCGATGTCTTCTTTTCACTACGATCTGACATCCAAAATCTATGCCAAACCCTACACTTCCATCTCCGACATCAACAATTTTGATCAACTGTCAGATTCTCTGCACCTTTTGGTATTCAACAAGTTTGGCAACATTAAAGCCCTCATTCTGATGCTGTGTTGTTTCGCGGAGGTTCCATAGTTTGGTACCTCAAGTGGAAAACGTTGTCATCTGATTTCTCACCTCAAAACCCTAACTTTATTTTCTCTCTCTAATTTAAGCTCTTGGAAATTTCTCTCTATGCAATTGAAACCACAATCATGAAAAGTTGAAACCCACCATGATAACCAATTTAATGGATATAGAATTTGTACATATATACATATTTAGAGAGATAATCAATTAATTGATTTTATTTTTTTCATTGAACCCATCACTAAATCTTTACAATCAAACGAATCATATAAGAGCTTTAAAACCAATTATTTCTCTCTCCAAGAACCCCCAAATAGTGAAAAAGTGACACCAAGTATGCAAATATATATGTGTGCATATATTTTTTTTCAGATCTGAAAATTAATATATATTTATTTCCAAAATTATTGACATACATACATACATATATACATATATATCACACACAAACAGATGCAAGAGGGAAGAAGTGGACACACATATACATATAGCAGACACATATAAACACACACATATATATGTGTGTGTAACTATTATTTAGGGTTTTCGATGATGAATTTTTGAAGCAGTTGTCAAAAAGAAAATATTTTATCATAATCAGATTCTCCATTGGGTAATGGTAATGGCAAGACTGAGAACAAGGGGAGAGAAAAAGCTGAAATTAATGTTAAGAAACAAAAAGAAAATGAGAAACCAAAAGAATAGATGGGTGATCATATTTAGGCTACAACATTAACAATCGATTTATGAAAGTGTGTGCCTCTTTGGTAGTATGGGTTTGATGATGCCATTAATATGTAAACCTTCAACACGTCCCCTCACGCGTGACCTTCTTTTATAATAAACTATTAATCATTTTTGTTAATGCCATTTACTCTAAAAACTTAAGTATGTTAGAGAGGATTAACTTTAATATTTAAGCATTCAACACGTCCCCTCACGCGTGACCTTCTTTTTTAGTCCAACACATGTTTCAATTTAAATTATCAAGATAACAGTGAGGTTTGAACTCAGGATCTTGCCTCCTCTGATACCATGTTTACTACCATTTACTCTAAAAGCTTAAGTTATTAGAAGAAGTGTTAACTTTAATATTTAAATTCTTCAACAATTTTGAATTTTGGAAAGAGATTTGTCTGGCCAATCTCTTTCCATATTGAGGCATACATGAATTAACAAATAATAACAACAAATTATTAAAAATTCCTATCTCTAAATTGGGTTTGTCCAGCCAGTCTCTTTCCTAGACCCAATTGATGGGAAGTGTGGAGTTTGATTATATTGTATACCTTAGCCCAACTTTGCCCCAGACTTGATTTTTTGGAGGGTATTTTGGTATTTTTCACACTTTTTATGTAACCCTAAGAGAGGTGCCTATATATACAGTTTAAACTCTCTATAATTGTATACCATTTTTTTCATCATAGTAAAAATCTTGAAACACCAAGGACGTTGTCCTAGATTTTGGATGAATCTTGTAAATCTGTGTGTCTTTGCTTGCGTGTTTGATCTTCTTTTTCGTTATTTTTTTCGTAACACCCATTGGCTTCCAAACACCATGACTGAGTCGATCCAAATTTGTGCCTTCAAGAGTAGTAATGGTGACAAAGGTGTTAGAGCATTCGAATAAGAAGCTTTCGTTTATGGGTCCTCGGATTTTCATCCTAATTTTATGGTTTATGGACTTGAATCTGTTCTCAATGTTTGGTTCGTATAGTGTCATCTTTTTCTTAAATATATAAGCAAACATATGAATATATACAAATATATATAATGATGAATTATGGTTTAGTTTGCGATAGAACGATAGAGAGAGAGAGCGTCCTTTTACAATACTAACACAAATAATACTTAGGGGTATAAAAGACTTTTCACTCTAAGAGATATTTGTAATATAATATGTTATTATAATGCAAGGGCATAACTGTTTTCACACTAAATATTAATATCGGTCGGCTCACTAAGGGGTTCAGGAGAGATCAGAGTAATAAACGTTGATCTTTTTATTCGTGTGTAATTTGTCGATCAGTGTATTTAATTCAAATTTAATTTGTTGATATGGCATATCTTGTATCATTGGATGATATGTTCAGAAATCCACGCAAGGAGGCTTTAGAGGAGAGGAGTCAAATCAATTTATGCCATATATTTCCTTAGATGGTTGGCCGGTCCTTGGCAATTACTCTTGGATGGGCTGAGGGCATATCATTTTCATTGTAGGTATACCAGTTGTAAGTTGGCGAGTGCATGTATTTGAAGAATGATTTATTGATGCTCCAAATTTGAACAACCTTATGTGCCGAGAAATGTATTTATTGATGTTCCAAAATTTAACGTGAGTTGAGGAATGCAATTACCAAAGGTAATTGACATTGCGAAAAAGGAAAGAGAAAGAAAAAATAAAAAAGCAAAAGATTAAGCTGCTTATGCACTATGGGCACATTGAGAAGAAAAACCTACAAGAATGGGTATAAAATAGCAACTCTATCAAGTATCAGCAAAAACCTACCTCTCTCTCTCTCTCTCTCTCTCACACACACACACACACACAGAAAATGGTGTAAAGAGTCTAAAAGACCAAGTTGACATGGTCATGCATATGCATAGTAGGTATCTGCTTCTGAGAGGATTTAGTAGGCAGATGGTATTTGATCACATGAGCTCTATATATACATTTTCGGATAGAAAGCAATGACCAATCAGCATGCTCATCATTGATGAGGGAAAAAATTATTGAAAAAAGTGAGTCCAATCATTTTAATGGTAATCAATTGGTTTTTTTTTCTTTTCTTTTCTAAGCAAACTCTTGATTTAATGCATTAAGGAGAAAAAGCGAATTCATGTCCCCATCTCATTTATTTGAAAAGAGTAATGATATGCACAATAAAAGTTAACATTTTTAAAAAAGAGTAATGATATGTACAATAAAAGTTAACGTTAAATAAGAAATCGAATTACTTTTCATCCATGAGATAGTACACATGAGACCCAAATATTTATTCCACAATATTCAATGGATGAAAAAACATTCGACTACTCATTCAGTAATAGCTTTCACTATATTAATTATTTTCTTTTGAAGAAAAAGAGACAAGAATAATGATGAATAAATTTGAGGAGCTATAGTAGCAATGATATAGAAAGGTAGAGAAATGGAGGTAAAGAGAGAGGGAGCGGGAGTTGAGATGTCATCCTATCGAAGAAATAATATTTGCAATTTTTATTTTTTAATTTGCACTTCATGCACTTTCAAATCGAAATAACATTAACGTTTGAAAATCAAGTATCAAGAGTATTTTTAACATATAATTTTAAAAATAGAAAAATGTGCATTTATCAAAAGAATGATTGTGAATATCATCATAATATTATGAAGTCTAGCTCTATTAATGTTTGAAGTTCTATCAATTTTATTGAAAAATAATTGTTTATTTCTTTTAAGATATTTTAATATTTTTGTTCATTAAAAAGTATACTATAGATTTTATTAATTTTTTGAATTTTTTTTTGAAAATCTCATTTGATTAAGAGTTTGGAGAAAAGAGAAAATGGATGGGAAGATTGGAGTGTGACAGAATTTAAATTTTGATAAAGATGAAAAAAGAGTGACAGAAAGTCACTGCAGTTTGATTAATCATTTATTTTTAAAAATAAAAGATATTTAGAGGTGATGAAAGAATCTCATCATCATAACTCCTTCATTTTTGGTATTTATTCTTTATATACAATCATTTAATTTTTAATGTTTTAACTCAATTGAACTAGTGGATGATACTGTAATGGTTTGATAGAATTTGATTTACATAAAATAAATTCTAATATGAATCATATTATTTGTTTGAATAATAAAAGCTTAGACAAGATTAACATTTTGTCATATGGTACAAAATCATGTTAAAAATTATTTTACTTCTATATTCAGTGTTTCTCTCTGACAGTTAAATATTTGAATAACAAATTAACAACTGTAAAAGTAACATGTTAGCGTAAAAATTACTCGTATTTTATTTCTATATGCGTGAGGATTACGCTCACACCACCGCCTGACCCAGAACCTATATATAAGTTAGGGTTTCCCCAAATTTCATTGCAACGGTAACCCGTGTTCTCGTGATCACACCCTTTTCGTTCTCTTGGTCTTCTGTCAGATCTGCCATTTCGATCTCTCAACGATCTGATGATCTTGAGGGTTCGATTCAGAGGTTCTGCAATGGTCTTGAGGGTTCGATTCTGTAATCTGTCGACCTTTCGAGACCCTGTGATTTGTTATAAGAGGTCCGGCACAAGGTATAATTTTATTTATTTGTTGTAGTCTATGATTTTGTTTTGCTGTAGTCTTTGATTTTGTTTTGTTGTTGTCAGAGGACGGTCTCAAGGTATAAGAATTTTATTTGTAGTCATTGATTTTGTTTTGTTGTGATTTGTTTTAAGATGTAAAGGCATCGGGACAAAGCCCTAATTTTGTTGGCTTCTGTCTCGGTGGATGTGCCCGGGTTCTCACCTATGGTGTCTTGTGCCTGTGTGCGCTTTTCCATCTTTACACAATTCTGGGTTCCTTCCAAATTGTGCATCAATTCGCTGCAAAGAAATAGTGGCATCAAAGTCATAGTTCATCTAGACCGACATATTTCTACTGCATAAATGATATATATGGAGACACGTTTGGTACTGTAGAACTTCAATGAGCATTTTCTGTTAGCGCTGATAGTTTTCATTAATGCATTTGGTTAAATGTAATGATCATTCAGTGTGGCAGTCTGCTGTGAAAGATACTTGGTGTTGTATTGGGTTTTGGAAATTTTCAATGCCCTTATTTGTGTTGGTGAGAATTTTTTGATGGCCGTCTGTCGTTTTCACCTGCTGCTTGCCTGATTTGGTTGCTTTTGGAGTATGGGTAGCATGCTGACAATTCCAAGGTTGAGGAGATTGGAAGGATGGAAAGGAAGCAAATGTTTGAGCTGGTTTCTTTGGTGTCTCTCTGGCACCAATGTTTAAGGTGACATCAGCTCACATGCTTTGTATTTGTTATTTAATTCAATATTTTTTTTTTTGGCTGTTAATCCTGTAAATGAGTTTGACTAATTTCACTTGCTTTTTGAGAGGGTGTGAGAACTTCTGCAATTTGCATCTTTTTTACCACAGTAACATGGGGAGAGAACGATGAAAAATTGGAATATACTATTATATATATATATATATATATTATATTATTGATTTTATCCTTTTTTCATATGCATTTTTGTTGGCGTGTACTGAATGAGGGGCAGACATGGATCTGCTTTAACCCTTTCTATCTTCAAGTATATGAGACACTGTAAAATTGTGTATGAAACCATTGTATTGTGGATAAGCATGGTGGGCTAGTAGGTGGTCAACAAGTTATGACCAGACATGTTTTTAGCTATTGGATTTGACTCATAAATGCTTGGAGTGAGTCTTGGAGATGATCCATTTTGCATACATTTTTTGGGTGAAAATTCATAAATCCACTATATTTAATTCATTTCTTTACCATTTATCAGTCATTCTAAATACTTGTATAAGGTGGTGGGTTATGATTGGCTTTTTTGGTGGTTCTACTCTAATTTTTTATATAATTTTGCATTGAATTTATTTTAATAAATAATTGCAAGTAGTTTGATAAAATTTTACTTTTGTATTAAGCACTATAAATGGAAGGATTGAAATTGATTAATTATTGAGGTATATTAGAACAATATATTATATTAAAAAATGATAATTTCTTTACATGTATAAATGAGTATATGTAGTACTTATACTAGTCATCTATTCTGTTCCTATATTATTGTGCTGAATTTGTATTCTACCATATCTTCTAGTCTAATGTTACAATTTTGTATAAAATATTTTCCATTTGGGTAATTACCCCACCTTTCCTGAAGCATAACATAATTACACTGGCTTCTCCCATTGATTAAAAAATGACTTGGTCCTCCCCTATTGTTGGTACTCTCCTACAAATCTCTCTCCAACATTAGCCACCAACAACACACAAGAATTTCTGACCGAAATGTTGTTAGTGGCCGCCAGTATAATATTTGAATCAATAAGGGAGGTCAGTGTAGTTATGTTATTCTTGAAGGAAGCTTATGTAATTTATTTTTTATATTGCTGTTTCGCATTTTATGTGTTGTACCTTGTATTATTTAAACAAATTTCTCTTCATGTTAAAGACTTCTATATGAAGATTTGGAAGCTTGATGGTAGGAGCGCTCAGATCTAATGATGTGAGAGGCTGGTGGTTCAAATCCACCTGGATCTATTTGATAATAGAAATAATGCGTGAAGTTGTTTTTTTCTTTAAAAGTGAATGCTGTGGCTACTTTATTTATTATTTTTTGTTTTGTTTTGTGTTTGTGTTTGTGTTTGTGTGCACATGCCACTCTATGTTGGATGCCCTTAATGGATTTTGCAATCCAGACTAAATTTGCACTTGGTTGCAGTTCTATTCTGAACTTTACAGTTTCAAAATTGACCAATGTTACTTCCGAAATTTAAGTTGCATTGAATTAATCCCTCCTAAATTTTCAAATGTGGAACATTTTTAGAATTGACAAGATTTTTTGCTGCACTTTGATTGTATTATTTGAAAACTGTTTTTAGTTACTTTTAAAGAACTACATGCTTGAGAATAGTTCTTAACAATTTTTTAAAGAAGAATATATTAAACTTGTTTTTCAACTCTATTTTTGGAGGTTCTCTTTGTGCGTATGTGTGTGTGTCCCTATGAGTTTCTAATTTAAAACAGACTTTTAATTTCTTTTCGTTTTTCTTTGATGATAACATGAGAGTAAAAGGAAGGAAATAGCATTGCGGACAATCCTTGCTACCTTGAAAGCAAGTGTGTTGTGGGTTGTTTTATGTCCGCTAGACAGCAAGTTTTTTCCGGTAAATCACTAAACTGCAGGTTTCTCATTTGAAATCCCTGAAGTTCATTTATTTATTTATTTTGTTTCTTTTCGTTTTTTTGACAGACAAACAAGTAAACCAATCATGTGGTACTTCATTGTTATATTTTTGCAGCTTTCTTGTTTGTTCTATTTCTTTTTCTGCACCGGTTATAGAATGTGAATGGAGCAACTCTTTAGGTCAATACTTGCGTTCTCTCTTTGTTTGTGTGTGTGTAAAGTAGGTCAATACTTGTTTGTAATATTTTTGCAGGTTTCTTGTTTGTTCTATTTCTTTTTCTGCACCGGTTATAGAATGTGAATGGAGCAACTCTTTAGGTCAATACTTGCGTTCTCTATTTGTTTGTGTGTGTGTAAAGTAGGTACAATAATTCAAGTTTAGCAGTTATACTTCTATGAAATCAAGACACTACTACATAAATGGAATTATGAACCTTCCACATTCATATGTACTTATTTGGCGAAATGCTTCAGTAACGGGACATGTGGATACTGTCAGCTGTCAACCCACACCATCCAATGGTGCAAGGTCTCCATCTGGTGGTTGGATGGTCTACAGAATTCCTATCTCTATGTTCTTAAAAATTTATAAACAAACTGATGTTCAGGTTTTTCAGAGTGTTTCTGCTTTTATTTTGGTCTAGTGGTTAATAGAAATTGAAAGATAAAAATAGGCTGACAGGAAGCAATGAATTTTTAAATTATTTATTCATAGAACAAGTGTTCTGTTTTCTGGTTGCTTTCAAAATCGTTGTCTTGCCACCAATACACATCTGCATATTTTTATTTATTTATTTATATATATAACTCCAATATATTACCTTTTTTTTTATAACTCCAATATACCTACATTTTGATACTGTATAATTTCATATCTTCGTTTTGTTCAATTCTTTTTGGACGTTCTGCTGTTTTGATTCTCAAATGAGAGAGGGATTGTAAGTGCAGGAAGGAAGAGCTCATTAGAACTAAGGCTTTATGTTCCACAACCCGAGAAATTTTTACATAGCACCTCTAGTTTTTTAATTGCCAAGGAAATTTTTTAACAATAATCTTTTTGCTTCATGGTGCTGATTGTTTATTGGCATCCGATCAAATGGTAGCTGAACAAATCATTGCTTGATAGATGGAGCACAATTATATGATAGCTTCATTACATACAATGGGAAATCAAAGGCTTAGATATGGGCGGATACTTGATAAAACAATAAAACTGTTTATGGCCAGACAGTATTTTTAAGAATCTGAGTTCATGGCCAAAGCCAGATAGCACACTTTAGAACTAACCCTAGCTGCACAAATTTCATGAAGTTTTAATGTTTAGCATTCATTTGGTAGTGTATATATTTAGACACTTCACAAACACAGCTAGTTGGTACTGTGAAACCAAATATATTGCAATAATAGGTAAGAACCCCAAAGTCCATATAATTTCTGCCATGCATGTCTTGTTTGAATCACTGCTGTGAACTTTGAATTGTGCTACAAATAAATGTGCTTCACACATTCATATCTCTTTCATATCTAAGTCAGCGATTGTTATCACACAGCTATGTCAATTATATCCAGTAAGAGTTGCTCAAATGTAAGGCTACATTTGCTATGTGGTAATGGAATGCAGGTGGTAATGGGGATCCTCATTCCAACATTTTTGTCCCGACAATCTGTATATCAGTTGGTTTGTATCTTATTTTGCTGTTAACATTGAACTACATTGCAACTAGATATATGCTTCAAAGCACAATAGCTGTTTAAAGCGGAAGCTGTATTTGTATTTGGGATTCTAAAGCCTGTGCAGTTGCCTTTAGGGATCGAAGTTGGATGAATTTCTAGTTGTTCCTTCCATCAGCATTATCGAACCACATTAGCAATTCAGAAGAACTGATTAAAATTAATCTCTCCTCAAAATTATGTTAGATATCTAGCAAGTGTATTATTTTTATCCATTTGTTTGTATTTTAATTTGTCCCCGATTTTTTTTGTTTTATTATTATTTTGTAGAATATCACTGCACTTATGTTTTTTATACCCTTTTATTATTATATATTGTATCATATCCACTGATGATCTGGTGAGTATTTCTGGTTGCATCGTATTTGTGGATACAAATGCTTATGTTGTTTATGTACCTTATTTTTAGAGTGAAGGCTCCATGTACTGATTATCTCAACCTATCTTTCAATGGTTAGAATAGTCATGGTATTCAGAGAGAGTTACTCTCTCTGAAGTGTCAGCTTGAGGTTCTGAAGGTGATTGTGATGGCAGCTGTATAAGATTGCAGGTTGTCATATTAAGGTGTTGGATTAGACGGATCAGAGGAAAATATTGATTGAAACAAAAATTAAGTTGCATTCTTTTGATATGTTTATTAAGTTACTGATCAAGCACATCAAAGACTATAGAATATGATCCCCTACTGATGAGCTGATGTAATTCAATAGTCTTTGATGTACTTGATTTGGTTGGAGTTTCATGGCTGCACTGATCTTGTTGTAAATTATAGACAAGTCAGCCTAATACCTTCCTTTGATATCATTGCCAAGAGGGAAAGCTATACATTTTGTGATTTTCTCAATTTCTTGCCAATGATCTCCTTTCTTTCTTTCTATTGGCTTGAACCATCTTCACTGAACTTAGAAAGAGCCAAATGGCTACTAAGGATCACGTGGAATCAGGAGACCATGATGGTGCTGGTTGAGTCTAATTTCTTGGATTGGCATTATTTAAATCCTATTGGCATCAGCTTTCTTTTTCTGTTGGAACAGGTTACAACTGATCACTCTTCTTTCTAGCCTTCTTTTGTTGGCCACGTTGAATGCTTTACTTAGTTCAGGCGGTTTTGACCTTCAGTATTCCTTTTATGCTTCTTTGCCATAGTTATAATTATTATTATTTTTGATAAGTTAATTTTCAAGGCACATTTTCTTTAATTTCTTCTGTTAGAATTTTTGTGTGTAAACCCAGTTACCTGCTTCTCACTATTTTCAGCATCTTCATTATCCTTGGTTTAGATTTTGTTTTGTGTATTTTTTTTTTCTTTCTAATTTTATTGCTGAAGTATATTGCATCTTGGATCTATTTATTTTTAATTTTTTTAAACATTTTTTGTGGGTAATGATAGCTCATTTTGGGGTGGTGCTGTGATTTTGAATTTGTATTCAATGATTTTTTTCTTGCTTATGATTTTTTTTTAATAAAAAATTTCAATATTTACTGGCAGAAAGTCACATGTTCCTGATGCATTATTGAGACTGATGTTTCAATTGGGATGTGCCCGCTTCTAATTTCTAAACATGCAACTTTTAAGGTCTGATCAGGAGGACGTTAAATGAATGGTTTGTCCTAATTTTTTGCCAGTAAACTAAAAGTATGTGTACTTTGAAAAAGTCTGAGATTGTTTCTTCAATGTCTCTCTGTCACCAATGTTTCAGGTGACAACAGCTTGCGTGTTTAGTATTTGTTCTTAAATTTAATATATATATATATATATATATATATATATATATATATATATATATATATATTTCTGGTAGTGAATACGGTAACGAGTTTGACTAATTTCAATTGCTTTTTGAGTGGGTGCTGCAATTTGCATATTTTTTCACCACAAAGACGTGGGACGATGAATAGGAAAATTGGAATATACTATTTGATATGGTGATTGCTTGCTTCGTTATTTTGATATTATTATTTTTTTCTTTCTTTTTGTAATACATTTTTGTTGGCGTGACATGTTTTACTGAATGAGGAAGTGGACATGGAACTACTTCAAGCCTTTTCTATCTTCAAGTATACGAGCCCACATCTAACAGTTAGACAACAAACGGTAAAGTTGTGCATGAAACCATAGCATTGTTTCTAAGCATAGTGGTTAGTCAACAAGTTATGACATGCCATGTTTTTAACTGATGGATTTGGCTCGTAGATGCTTGGAGAGAGAGGCTTGGAGACTACTGTTCTGTGTACATTTTTTTGGTTAAAAGTTCACAAATCCACTATATTTAACTCATTTCTTTACTATTTATCAGTCTAACTCATTTTCACAGTAATTAATAATGCAAATAGTTGTATACGTGGTGGGTTATGATTGGCAATTTTTGGCACTTCTACTCTATTTTATCGCAAGTACTTTGATAAAATTTTACTTTTGTATTAAGGACTAGAAATGGAAGGATTGAAATTGATTGATTATTGAGATATATTTGAACAACATATTATATTAAAGAATGAATTACTTTACATTTATATATGAGTAAATGTACAGTAATTATCATTCCTGTTCCCTTCCTATATTATTGTGTTTAATTTGTATTTTCCATGTCTTCTAGTCTAATGTTATATTTTTGTATAAAATGTTTTGTATTTGGGTAATTACCCCACCTATCCTGAAGCATAACATAATTAAACCGGCTTCTCCGTTGATTACAAAATTACTTGGTTCCGCCCTATTGTTGGTACTTTCCTACAAATCTCTCTCCTTTATTAGCAGACAACCAAAATATAGTAACTACTGAGGGGGAAATTTTGGAACTACACTTGACAATTTTCAACGGAAATGCCGTTCGCGGCCAGTGTAATATTTGAATCAATAAGGGAGGCCGATGTAATTATGTTATTCCTGAAGGAAGCTAATGTAATTTATTTTTTATATTGTTGTTTCACATTTTATCTGTTGTACCTTGCATTATTTAAACAAATTTCTCTTATTGTTAAAACATATTCTGTATGAAGATTCAGAAGCTCGAAGCTTTTTTCTTAAAAACCAAATGCGGTGGCTACTTTTTTCTATTTTTATTTATTTTTTGTCTTTTGTTTTTGTGTGCCATTCTATGTTGGATGTCCATAATCCGTTTTGCAATGCAGAGTAAATTTTCACTTGCTTGCAGTTCTATGAAGAACTCTACAGTTTCAAAATTTACCAGTGTTACTTCCGAAATTTAATTTGCATTTGAATTAATGCCTCTTAAATTTTCAAATTTGGAACATTTTTAGGTGCTCTTTGATTTTTTTATTTGAAAACTGTTTTTAATTACTTTTAAAGAACTATATGCTGGAGAACAGTTCTTAACAATTTTTTAAAGCAAACTATTTTAAAAATGTTTTGCAACTCTATTTTTGGAGTCTCTGTGTTTGTGTGTGTGTGTCACCCTATGAGTTTCTAATTTAAAACAGACATCTAATTTCTTTTGGTTTTCCTTTGATGGTAACATGAGAGTAAAAAGGAAGGAATAGCTTCGAGGACAATCCTTGCTACCTTGACAGCAAGTGGTCTTATGGACTGTTTTAAGTCAACTAAACTGCAGGTTTTTTCGGTAAATCACTAAACTGTAGGTTTCCCAATGGAAACTAAGCGAAGATGTCTACTTTCCAGAGGTACATGCACCATATATTTTATAATTATGTATATTTTATTTTCTGCCATCAAGCATGATGTTGTAGACACCTAGCTAAATCAATTTTAACTGGAGAAGCAACAGATTCTAGGTTCCTTCCAATCAGTGGCATGGAATCCATAGTTTTATCTCTGGGATTACTTTTTTAGTTGCTTCCATAGTTAGATCTTTTAAACTATTTGTGAAGTTCTTTATCAACAGTTGGCTTTAAAGATGTGTTGGACCCATTGACGCTGACTCCTTTTGGAAGAGGTAATGGTTCAATTATGAGTAAGCTAATGCATGTAGATGCTAGATGCACATGTTGAGAATGAGTAAAGTAATTATTTACTAGCCACAGTATATGCAGGATCCTATGCCCCTAATAACATTTTCATTGCTTGTTTTCATTTATCCTAAATTACACATTTGTGTTGTTTATTGGGTGAAAAAAGCTATGGTAAGGGTCCTGGCACTTGGGCTTTTGTACTCATCCATTGGATCGTTGGTGTCAAGATCTTGATATAAATCATGAGTATGCCGAGCTCAAGGTGAGTTCCCATGGCGTGAGTGCCTTTATCACTGACTTAGTCGTTTGAACGAAATAGGATCATAAATATATGGCTAGAAATTCAATAAACACTTTCAAGACCGGCTTATTTCTACTTCATTTTTGTATTAGCACTGATAATTTTCTTACTTAGTGATCATTTTTGCTGTACGGAGTTGGTTTTTCTATGTACAGGGCAGTTTATTTAAGGTACTTTGTATTATATTGGGTAATTGAATTTTTTAATGATATTAGTTGTATTGGGTGGGAGTTACTTGAATGGCTGCCTAGGTATTGTTTTCGCCTGCTGCCGCTGGAGGTAGATGCTTCTGGAGTTAATAGCTTGCGGACAATTCCTAGGGATGACAATTTCTTCTGACCCGATGGATTTCGCCCCATCCTGCTCTTAATGGAACAGGATGGGAAGCCTATTTTTGTAGAAGAGGCAGGTATGGGTTTTGAGGGATGAACCCAAGCAGGGAACGGCCTTTTTTTTTTTTTTTTTAATCTTAGAGCTAGGCCTAGGGTTTCCTCTTAAGACTCAAACTTTAGATCACTGCCTCTCTCACACGATCTCCTCCCCCCCCCCCCCCCACTTGCCCTCTACTCCACTTGGACAGGCGATCTGCCGAGAAACTACAGTCCAAGACAGTCTGGAATCGACAACCAACAGGCCAACACAGACCAAGACTCAAGCTTGTACACTTATTCTATTTTAGGCAAATCTTCCTGATTTTTCAGAGGAAGGACTTGAAATATTCTTTGTTTTTTGGTTTGCTAACTTTGCTTTGATTCTAGTGTTCTTCGAAAGAATCAACTTTGTTTTTTCACGGCAAAGTTGGAAGTTTGTATTGTTTCTTTCCGATTTTTGTATTTGATTGTATCATCTTCTTCGATTGTGATTCATAAGTTTTTGACTCATCTTTTAAAACTAGCGGGTTCATACCTCATGAACCTGTCCGATCCTGACCCGTTCCCCAATATAAATAGGACAGGGCAGGGCGGGTTAAGTATCTTGTTTATAAATCTGAATGGGTTATGAGAGTGAAACCTGCCCCGGTATGGGACGAGGATTGGACGTTTCTTTTGCTTAACGGAACGGGTAGGTTATGGCTGTCCCAATCCTGCCCTATTGCCGTCCCTAGCAATTCCCAAAGGTTCAGGAGATTGGAGGTGCTGAAGGATGGAAAGGTAACAAATCTCTGAGCTGGTTTCTTTTGAGTCTCTGTATCACTGTGTTCAGGGTGAAACTCACATGCTTGGTTATCAATGAATTTTGTTGAGTTCAGTCATTTCCCTTTTGGTAATTGATTAATGTATTATTTTTGGCTTGTAATAAGTTTGACTTTGCTATTTGAGAGGATGTGAGAACTTATTTGCATGACTTTGCCCCGAGAGGATGTAAGAACTTATCTACACCACATTACTGTGGTGAAGAGGGAATATAGTATTTGACTAACGTAATTGTTTTTATGTTTCTTAATTAGTTAAGGTAAGGTTTAGTTGAGTTCCATTTTTGTTGGTTAGGTATACGGAAGTCGAACAATATGGTTTAATGTGTTATATCGAGTGAAGAAGTGAGCATGGATCCTTTCCAAGCCTTTACAAGTATTCACAGTCCACATCCAACGATTAGGAACCGACAGATAAAATTGTGCATGAAACCATAGCATGATGGGTACTTAACAGGTGATGGCATGGCATGGCATGGCATTGAATTTAGTCTTGTGATGCTTGGAGAGAAAAAGACTTGGAAACCATCCGTTCCTAGATGGGAGAAAAAATGTTCTGCTTGTGAAATTTAATGCTTTTAGACAATGAACTTGTCTTAATTTGATTGACTATTGAATATATTAAAATAAGATTAAGATGACGATAATTACTTTTCATTTATACTCGAGGATTTAGCATCTATATTAATCATCTTTTCGCTTCCTGTATTGTGCTAAAGGTATATCATACCATATCTTCTAGTCTAATTGTATTTTTTTTATTCGATGTTTTGTATTTGGTAAATTGTACTTGCCTCGCTTGATGCATGACATAATTACTCTGGCTTCTCCAATTGATTAAAATTTTACTTGGTTCACCACTATTGTTGGTACGCTTTAACAATTCTCTATGTTAGCGGGCAACGAAAATATTATAGCTTCTAAGGGCAAAAATGTAAAATTACACTTCTCTAGATGATTTCCAATGGTGCCAATATAATTTTTGGATCAATAGAAGGGGTTAGACCTGAAGAGAGGTTAATGTAATTTACTTTTTATATTGTTGTTTCGAATTTATGTGCTTAAGCAAATTTCTCATGTTGTAGAGAACATTTTGTATTAAGATCCGGAAGCTCAAAGATGGTAAGAGCTCAGGTCTCTGATTTTTTAGAGGCTGGTGGTTCGAATCCACCAATTATAGAAATAATGAGTGAAATTACATTTTTTTTAAAAATGAGAAAAAGAAATCACCGGCCATTTAATTCTGTTTCTTCATTGTGCAACTATTCCTTGGCTGCTTAAAAGGGGGTTTTCAATTTGAATTAATTTTGCCGTTGGTTGCAGTTCTGTGAAGAAGACTACTTTTCAAAGAAGACTACATTTTAAAATTGTGCTCCAACTCTACTTTTGGAGGCTCTCTCTCTCACCCCGGCCGGGCCTGCCCTCTCCGAGATTCTAATTTAAAACAGAAGATCAAGAGAGTAAAAATCTCTTATCTTGACAGCAAGAGTGCCACCAGTTTTAAATTTGCTAAACTGCACTCCGTTCTATAATCTGATTTCAAAATAATTTATAACAAATATTTCCTGTTGGAATCTAAAAAAAAAAAGTGTGACAAACAAACAAGTAGACCAGTTATTTTGTATTTCATTGTAATATATATATGTGTGTGTGTGTGTGCCATTTCCCTTTGGATCAGCTGACTCTAAATTGGGTTGCCTTCCCCAGTTTTCTACTGTCTCAATTTGGAATCAAGATCGAACAGCGATCAACTGGTTTTGACTTTGTTACTGCTTGGTCTTATTTTTATGCTTCTAAGTTGCAGCTTATTTTGTACGTATTAATATTTTGTTGACCTATGCTACGCATGTGTTGTTGTAGCCTATCTTGCTTGATGTAGGTCAGCGGTTATGGCTTGTAATGTGATTAATCATGCAGCCTTTTGTCCAGCATTGTAAAATCCGCTTTAGACCGTTTTTAGTAAAGTCTTTTGAAAAGCCTGAAGTCTTTATATTATACGGGTCCTATCTATACAGGTCCCTTCGTTTCTAAATGCAGGTAACATATATTCACCTCCAACATTATGATTTGTTTTTGTCACTTGTTCCTCTTAACTTCTATTATCTTCCTTCTGGTTTCCTTTTTTATATAATTCATTATTTTTTTCACAACGCCATCATTCAAGATGTTATGGATTGTGATCTCTCTGATTTGTTGCATTATGCTTGTGGTTTGTTTTATTCCATTTCTTCTTCTACACCGGTGAATTTAGCTATTGCAGTATGCCAGTATCCATTAATGACTAATTCAGTATTTTCTTGTTTAAAAGTATATAGGAAACGTAATGTTTGATTAGTTGTTGACTCAATGTGAATTGAGTAACTCTCGAGGACAATATTTGGTTGAATAGTGGTAAGAGTAGTTCAAGTTGGGTAGCCATTACACTTTTATGAAATTAAGAAATGACCATATAATTGGAAGAACGATACTTTCACGTCATATGTACTTTTTCTAGGTCAAATGCTTCAGACAGTCCCGGGACACGTGAAGACTGTCAGCTGTTGACACACACCATCTAATGGTGCACGGTCTCCATCCAATGCATGGACAACTGTCTACAGCATTTCTCTCTCTCTCTCTCCCCCCATTAAAATTTACACACGTAGTGATGTTCAACTTTTTCTTAAGTGGTTTCTTCTATTAGTTTGGTCCAGTGGTTACTAGAAATAAGAAGATTAAAATAGAAAGACACAGATCATAATGAATTTGTAAATTGTTTATTCATGAGCACATTATCTTCCCTTTCAATTCTCCAAAAAGAACAAAAGAAAACACTAGTGGTCTGTTTACTGGCTGCTGTCAAGATCGTTGTCTTGTCATCCAATATACCTGCATTTTGGAACAGAAAAATTTTATTTCTTCATTTTCAATTCTCTTTGTTTATTCTGCTGTTCTGATTTGCAAATGAGAGGGGGATGTTATGTTCAGGAAGGAAGAGCTCATTAGAACCAAGGCTTTGTGTTCCACCAACCAGAGAAATTATTGCATAACACCTCTAGTTTTCGAATTGCCAAGGAAAATTATAAAGAAGGTTTTTTTGCTTCATGGCGTTGATCACTTATTGGCATCAGATCAAATGGTCGCTGAACGGACCATTGCTTGATTGATGGGGAGCACCATTATGTGAGAGCTTAATTGACTACAATGAGAAATCAAAGGCTTAGATATGGGTTAATACTTAAAAAACTACTGGCCAGATAGAATTCTTAAGAATCTGATGGTCATGGCCAAAGCTAGAAGAATACTTTAGAATTAAGCCTAGCTCCTTGAATTTCATGAAGTTATGTCAAGCACTCGTTTGGTAAATATGTAAAGCCTTCACAAGGTACCGAGCAACCAACACAATATATTGCAATAATAGGTAAGAACCCCGATATCATATAATTGTTGATATGCAGACGTTGTTTGAAGCACTGCAGTGAACATTGAATTGTGCTACAAATAAATGTGCTTCACAAATGGATATCTCTTTCCAATTTAGACATGCTGATGTCAACGACTGTTATCATACTACTATTTCAATTAGATATCAGCAAGAGTAGCTCAAATTTAACGATGAAGGGTATCCTCATTGCAACAACCTCTTCCCGATAATCTGTATATCCATTAGTTTCTATCTTATTTTGCTGTGAACATTGAACTAAGCTGTGAATAGGTATATGCTTCAAGCTCAGTCGCTGTTTAGAGCCGAAGGAACTCTATTTGGGATTCTATAGCCTATGCACTTGCCTTTAGGTGATTGAAGTTGGATGAATTTCCAGTGGTTCCTTCCATTGGCGTTATCGAATCACATTAGCAATCAGGAAGCACTGGAAGCTCAAAATGACCGGTTAAAGCCATTGATCCATTTAAAATTTATCTTTGTTCACTATTTATACAGAATATGTTATATAATAGATATCTAGCAAGAGAAGCTGAATTTCACTCTAATGTGGATATTCATTGCAACATTATATGCGTATCTTATGCTTTGCACCTATATCTTGTTTGTATTTTATTTTGTCTCTGACTTTATTCTATGTTGAATCACTACATTATGTTTTCTATACCCTTACATTATTATTTTTTATCATATCCAGTGATGGTCTGGTGAGTAGTTCTGGTTGTATTGTATTCTTGGATACAAATGCTTTATGTTGCTCTATGTACCTTATATTTTAGAGGGAAGGCTGTAGAAACAGTGCATGAATTTCATCTATGTGTGTACTGATTTATCTCAATCTATTGTTCAATGGTTAGGATAGTCATATGCTCTTACCAAGGGCTACATTCTAGTGGTGTTTCCTCTACCTCCCAAACTGGAAAGTGAGGGTCCAAGTTCCATTGGGGCAAATGGGGTGAGTGAGTTTCTTGTCAAGGAAAAAAAACAAGTCATGTTATTCAAAGAGGTGATGCACTGTAAGTGTCAGCTTGAGCTTCTTAAGGTTGTTGTGGCAGTTGTATAAGATTGCAGGTCTTTGTTATAATTTTGTTCTAGTTGCTTTTTTTAATCTTTTTTTCCCTTTGGTATTGCATATTAGTTTTTTGTTTCTTATCGATTCAACCTTCTATCTGCCCTTTTCATTCTTCAGGCTATTGGTAGGATTATATTTGAGTGTCCTCAATCTTTATGGCCATTGGGCAGTTGCTACTGCAATTTATCAAAATAATGTGTTGGAATAGACAAACAAACAAGGAAAAAAAAATGATTGAAGCAGAGATTAAGTTGCATTTCCTTGACATGGTAAGTTGAGTTTACCAATCAAGTGCCATCCAAGACTGTACTGATAAACTGTGTAATCTGACTTGAAGCTTTTTAACTTCTTGACATTGTTCAACTTAGAATTTCAGAAGCCACATTGGGAAACTGCTCGCTCTTATTGTTGCTTATGCCATTTTTTGTTTTATTTTCTTCTTGGCACAGGTGTTTCTTTTATTCAGAAAGAGCAGCTATTATGGTACTTAAAGGTCATGGATGAATTCATTATCTGTAGGTCTGATGTGTATGTGTATCATATTCTTCACTCCTGGCTGAGTTTTTAGTTTCAGGCTGTGGCATTCTTGAAGATAGGATGAAGTCCTCTCAAATACCATAAATTAAGGGGGGCCAAGTCTTTCGTTGGACTTTTTGTCATGACAGCGTGTTGGCTTTGGTGGTAATATAGCACTGACAGTAAGAGTTCCTCAAGACCTTCCAGGGTATACTTTCATCTGGTGTGCCACATAAGATTTGACTTATTCTGTGTTTCATGTTTTTCCAATGATTCTTCCACTGCATTGCCATATCACACAACAGATCTTTACCAGCAAAAATTCCACTCAATGGAAAATTCTCTTAGACGAAAGATAATCTAGCCTTGTCAAGCAAGTTAACTTGCAGCTAATGTTCACATGGTCAAGACACCCTTGCATTTTTTTGTTGCATGCATAACTAGCTGTTTGTTATTTATGGCCCTGACCCATGAAATCACTTAAAACTTAGGGCATCATCTAACAGCTAAAGAGCTGGTCTCGTCAAGGTCGGCTGTCTCTTCAAGCAAAAGTTACATGCAAAAAAGCTCTTTGATAAACATTTTAAGCAGTTAAACTTCAATGAAAGTCTTGCGAGGGTTACTTTGCTATAATCTGGTTAATCAAGAATGAATTTATTATCTGCAGTGTGCACACACTATTCTTCCGCCAATGAGCATATGATGTGATCTTATCGTTGTTTAACATTTATGCTTGGAGAAAATGCGCGGTCATCTGGATCTTTATCCATTTTCATGTTGGCACCCCCTTTTTGGTTGGAGTCCTTCGTGGAAAATGGATAACTGTTTTTCAAGGCTGCACTGATGTTTGATTTTGCAACTGTGTGCAGCAAAAACATATTTAAAGTGCTGCAAGGATTTGTTGGATGCATCCTGGTGGCAATTTTCATTGCAACATCATGGTCTTGCCTTAATTATTTCACTGTATTTCATTAGATTATCTTATTTATGCTAATGTAGAGAGTGGATCTCATCGTAAATGATAGACAAGTCTGCCTAATTCCTTTCTTTGATATCATTGTCAAGAGGTAAGCTACACAGTTTGTGCTTTTTTCAATTTCTTATATTGGTCTCTGCTTTCTATCTACTGGCTTTAACGATCTTCACTGAGCTTATTGAAAGAGCTGGATGGCTAGTAAAGATCACTTGGAACGAGGAGACCATGATGGTGATGGTCAAGTCTAATTGCTTGGATTGGCATTTATTTAAATTCTGCTGGCATCAACTTTCATTTTCTGTTGGATACAGGTAAAAACAGACCACCCTTCTCTCTAGCCTTTGCTGGCCATCTTGAATGCTTTACTCAGTTCAGGCGGTTTTGCCCTTCAGCATTCATTTTATGCTTCTTTACCATAGTTATAATTGTCATTATTTTTGCCAAGTGAACAGTCACAACGTATTTTCTTTAATTTCTTCAGTTGTACATTTCTGTGCAAACCCTGTTTACCTGCATCTCACTATATTCAGCACTTCCATTATTCTTGGTTTTGCGTAATTATGTTATTTTCGTTTCTAAAATTACAGCTGAAGTATATTTCACCTTGTATTTACTTATTTATAATTTTTTTTTGCACATCTTGTGTGCGTAAGGATAGCTTAGTTTGGATGGTGGTGGATTTGAATCTGTATTCAGTAAGTTTTTTCCTGCCTGTCAAAAGATCATAGCTTATTTTGGATGGTGGTGGATTTTGAATCTGTATTCAGTAAATTTTTCCCTGCCTGTCAAAAGATCATTTAAATTCAATATTTACTGACAGAAAGTCACGTGTTCCTAGATGCATTATTGAGACTGATGTTCCAATAGGGACGTGCCCGCTTCTAACTTTTAACTTCAGAACAGGACATTAAATGAATGGTGTGTCCCATTTTGTTGACAGTAAATTTAAAATGTGTAGGAACTTTAAAAAAGTCAGAACTAAGATGGACCAAATGAATTAAATTTTTTATACTACTTGCTTTTAGGCAGAAATGCGAATGTTGAGATGGATGTGCGGTAAGACTAGAAAGGATAGAATTAGAAATGATCACATTTGGGAGATGGCTAGAGTAACACCAATTGGAAATTGAGATGGTTTTGGACATGTGCAAAGAAGACCTTTAAGTGAGCCAGTCAAAAAAGTGACATGGTTCACATTTAGAGGAAGAGGAAGACCAAAGCTAACGTGAGTAGAGTTGGTAAAGAAAGATATGATAACATGTGATCACACTGTGGATATGCAAGCAAAGATGTCTACTTTCCAGAGGTACATGCGCCATATATTTGGTAATTATGTATATTTTATTTTCTGCCATCAAGCATGCTGTTGTAGACACCTAGCTAAATCATTTTTAACTGGAGAAGCAAAAGATTCTAGGTTCCTTCCAATCAGTGGCATGGGATCCATAGTTTTATTTCTGGGATTACTTTTTTAGTTGCTTCCATAGTTGGATCTTTTAAACTATCTGTGATGTTGTTCGTTATCAACAGTTGACTTTAAAGATGTGTTGGACCCATTGAAACTGACTGCTTTTGGAAGAGGTAACGGTTCAATTATGAGTACGCTAATATGTGTGGATCTAGATGAACGTGTTGAGAATAAGTAATGTATTTAACTAGGCACAGTAAATGCAGGATCCTATGCCCTTAATAACATTTTCATTGGTTGTGTTTATTCATCCTAAATTACACGTTTTGGCTTGTTTATCAGGCGAAAAAAGCTATGCTAAGGGTGCTGGCACTTGAGCTCAGGGTGTGCTTGCATGTTGAGTGCCTTTATTAATGACTTAAATACTTTTCCCATTTGAACGAAGTAGAATCATAAGTTAGTGAGCCTTATTTCTTTGGTGAATTGGTGCAACTACAGTTGGCTGGTTGGAGGCATTTTGTTGTTTGTGGGTCGACCATAATTGGGTGTTTCGAAATTGTGATATCTTTTCTAGTCATACTCATAAATATATGGAACGACTTCATATTTCCAATTTGGTAGTATAGAAATTCAATAAACCCTTTCAAGACCGGCTTATTTCTACTGCTTTTTTATATTAGCACTGATAATTTTTAGTAATCCATTTGTTCAAACTTAGTGATCATTTTTGTTGTATAGAGTTGGTTTTTTCTATGTACAGGGCAGTCTGTTTGTGTAAGGTACTTGGTATTATTATTGGGTTTTTGAAAGTTTCAATGCTATTACTTGTATTGGCTGGGAGTTACTTGAATGGCTGTTTATGGCTTTCACCTGCTGCTGCTGGAGGTGGATGCTTCTGGAATTAATAGCTTGCTGACAATTCCTGGGGATGACAATTTTTCTGACCCGGCAGATTTCTGCCCGAGTCTGCTCTTATTGTGATAGGATGGGAAGCCTGTTTTTGTAGAAGGGTCAGTGGTGGGTATGGGTTTTGAGGCTTGAACCCGAGCCTGGTTCGAGGCATGATTGAGTTTTTGTTTCTCCCTTCCCATTTTGGGATGGCAAAACACCCCGTTCCGTTTGGTCACCCCCTTGCTCCGTCTAAATTGGTTTTGGGGGCCCGTTTAAGGTTTTTGGATGGGAACAAGTTTTAGGAGTGAAAACCCGAGCGAGGATGAGGGAAGGTCACCCCGCCCCTTTTATATTGAGAATTTGCCATTTACCCTTAATATATATATGCCTTAAAAACCACAATATTCCCATTACTCAAATCATTGGAAGAATGTAATTTGGATAGTTTACTTTGTACATTGGAAACTTTCAAACGTATCAATGTTTTTTTTTTTCGATCAGGTAAGTACTTGCGCACACATTGGGCTAGGGGTCCTTTTGTTAATGTTAGTTGGTTAATTTGATTTATATTCTTAATTAAATATGACACTTTAAATTGAGTGGAAAATTAGAGGAAAAAAATTGAGTGAGAGTTTAAAGAGGGTGGGGCGGGGGAACTTAAATGGGGCTGGAGACTAAGAAGGGCCCCCACCCCATTGCTAAACGGTTTTGTAGAGGAATATGGCGGGAAAACTTAAACGAGGACGGCGAAGGGCCCCCGCTCCAAACCCTCCCTGTTGCCATCCCTATCCCCGCCCTGATGAGATAGCAAAATTACACTTGTACTCTTAATTCTTTTTAAATTACTAAAATTAAACGTTGTATACATATATATCTTAGAGCTAGGCCTAGGTTTTCCTCTTAAGACTCAAACTTCATATCACCGCCTCTCTCACATGATCTCACGCTCCACTCACCCGCCTCAACTCCACTTGGACAGGAGATCTGCTGAGGAACTACAGACCAAGATGGTCGGCAATCAACAACCAACAGGATAACACGGACCAAAATTATTGATGATCTTCTGAGTGCTTCGACATCTTCTCAGCTCGTCTTAAGATAATTTGATTTTTCTGTTATTGCAGCTTCAGGGACCCTATTTTAGGCCAATCTTCCTGATTTTTCAAAGTGAAGGGCATGAAATATTCTTCTTCTTTGGTTTATTCTAGTGTCATCGGAAGAATCTAATTGACTTTTTTTTTTTTCATGGCAAAGTTGAAAGTTTAAGGCAGTGCAACAATTTCACAAAAGGTCCTTCCTCTCTTTAGTTGTTTCTCGTCAATTTGTGTATTCGATTCTGTAAGCAGATTGTATCATCTTTGATTGTGATTCATAAGTTTTTGACTCGTTTTTTAAAACTAGCAGGTTCATACCTGTCAGATCCTGATCCGTCCCGCAATATAAACATACAGGGCAGGGCAGAGTTAAGTCTCTTGTTTATAAATCCAAATTGGTTATGATAGTGAAACCTGTCCCATGCCTGCCCCTTTGCCATCCCCCATTCCCAAAGGTTCAGGAGATTGGAGGTGCTGAAGGATGGAAAGGAAGTAAATGTCTGAGCTGGATTTCTTGGCATCTCTATCACCAGTGTTCAAGGTGACAACAGCTCACATCCTTGGTAATTAGTGAATTTTGTTTAAGAATTCAGTCATTATTTCCCTTTTGGTAGTTAATCATGTATTTTTTTTGGCTTGTAATGAGTTTGACTTAAATTGCGTTTTGAGAGGATGTAAGAACTTCATTTTGCAGCTTTCTTCACCACAGTAAGATGTGGTGAAGAGGGAATATAGTATTTGATAAATATAATTGTTTTTATCTTTCTTAATTAGTTAAGATAAGGTTTAGTTGTGTTCCATTTTTGTTGGTTAGGTATACGGAAGTCGAGCAATATGGTTTAATGTGTTATACCGAGGGAAGAAGTCAACATATATCTTCTCCAAGCCTTTTTTTTTAAACAAGTATTCACTGTCCATATCCGACTATTAGAAAGTTAGAAACACACCAATAAAATTGTTATGAAACATAGCATGGTGGGTAGTTAACAAGTGATGGTATGGCACATAACTGTTGAATCTAGTCTTGTAGATGCTTGGAGAGAAAAAGACCGGAGACTATCTGTTTCTCATATCTATTTTTCTTTTTATGAGATTAAGATTGATAAAATGTTTATCATTTTTCGTTAAGTTTAAATTGATTTTTGTAAAAAAATTTAAGTACTTTGTATCAATTATACTTGGTATTAAGGACTAAAGATGGGAGAAAAAAATGTTCCACTTGTGAAATTTAATGCTTTTAGACAATGAACTTGTCGTAATTTGATTGACTATTGAATATTGATTATATGAAAGCAAACAATCAAAAATAAGATTAAGATAACGATAATTACTTCACATTTATATATGTATGTTAGAAATAAAGAAATAATTGTATTAATCTGAATTGTCTCGATGAACAATACATAAAGGCCTATTTATAGGCACATAATTTTGGAAGTTAAGTAAACTTAAGAGACAAGAAATCCTAGTCCTAGATGGTTTAGGAAAGGGTATAAGAAATGTTAGGTGATTTAGGATAAAATCAAAATAGTAAGGAACATAATATTAAATATATTATCTAACATCCCTTCTCAAACTCAAGGTGGGTTATATGAAACCAACTTGAGTTTGAAGCAAAATTTTGAATGCATGCGGCTTGACGGAAGCCAAGCGATCTGGATATTTTCAGTGAAGACGACAAATAAAAGACAATAACGACACGGTCCAACCCACGACAATAATCATTCGATCTAGTTTAGAACAAACAACAAGAGAGCAATCGATTCACGATCGATTTACAGTGGCAAATGAAAAACTCGTCAAAGAAAAGTGTCATGGCATCACATGCCAAAAAAGGGCTAAAATCTCTACAGAACAAAACTCCTGAAGAACAAATCAACGAACAACAACAGTCTCGTCGTAAGAAGACAAAATTTCTCTGTGGCTCACTGTGGACTGGTGATGATGCGTGCAGTGTTGGAGACGTTGCGTGAAATTAGTCGAAAAAACATACACCAAAATTGGCGGACTGGTGAAACAACCTTGTCTTGGACATAGCCACCAAGGAAGAGTTAGATAATGAAGTTAGTGGCTGTGAAACGCATATGAAAACTTGTATATGTGTAAGGCAAAAACTATTTTCTATAATTGACCGCCGGGGATGAAGCCGATGGCGTCATCCTCGGTGGTGAGGGCAATGGACAATGAAAACTATCAAAATTTGGTAGGCTCTGATACCATGTTATAAATAAAGAAAGAATTTTATTAATCTGAATTGTCTTGATGAACAATTCATAAAGGCCTATTTATAAGCGCATAATCTTGGAAACTAAGTAAACTTAGGAGACAAGAAATCCTAATCCTAGATGGTTTAGGAAAGAGTATAAGAAATCCTAGGTGATTTAGGATAAAACCAAAATAGTAAGTAAAGAATATAATATTAAATATATTATCTAACAATGTAGATTTAGCAGATATTCTAATTGTCTTTTTGCTTCCTATATTATGCTGAAACTGTATCATACCATGTCTTCTAGTCTAATTATATTTTTTGTATAAGATGTTTTGTATTTGGTAAATAGTACTCACCTCACTTGATGCATAACATAATTACTCTGGCTTCTCCAATTGATTGAAAAATTACTTGGTTCACCCCTATTGTTGGCAAACTCTAACAAATCTCTCCCCTACTTTAGTAGGCAACAAAAATATAATAACTATTGAGGGAAAAAATGTAAAATTACACATTTCTTGACGATGTCCAATGTCGCCTGTGTAATTTTTGAATCAATAGAGGGGGGTCTTGTCTAATTATGTTATACCTGAAGGGAGGTTAATTTAATTTACTTTTTTTTATTGTTGTTTCATATTTATGTCTTTAAGCAAATTTCTCATAATGTAGAGACCATTCTGTATCAAGATCCGGAAGCTCAAAGATGGTAAGCTCTCAGATCTACTGAATTTTTAGAGGCTGGAGGTTCAAATCCACCCGAATTTATGCTGATTATAGAAATAATTAGTGCAATTGCATTTTTTTAAATAAATGACAAAAGAAATCACTGGCCACTTTGTTCTATTTTTTCAGTGTGCAACTATACCTTGGATGCTTAAGGGGTTTTGCAATCCGGATTTTGCACTTGGTTGCAGTTTTGTGAACATTACATTCTCAAAAATTTACCATTTAATTTTGTAATACAAGTTAGATTTGAGTTAATTATTTGAAATCATTTTGAATTCTTTAAAAAAACTATATCTTGGAAAACAATTCTTAACCATATTTAAAAAATGTGCTCCAACTCTATTTTTGGAGGCTCTTCCTCCCCCCCCCCAAACAAGATATTCTAATTAAAAACAGAAGATGCCTTTTCTTTGATGACAATACAAGAGAATAAAAAACAGAACAATCCTTCTTACCTTGACAGCAAGAATGCCACCATTGTTAAATTTGCTTAACTGCACTCTGATCTATGATATGATTTCAAAATAATTTGTAAAAATCTTTCCTGTTGGAATCTAAAAACTTTTTTTGTGTGAAAAACAAATGAGTAAACTAGTTATTTGGTACTTTATTTTAATACACACACACATTGTCGGTACCCAAGGCCAAATGTGAAAAGGAGTTGGGTTAGTGTCAGGTAGACAACTGACTGTAAAACTTATGTTAAATCTTCTTGATGAATTCTCATTCAATTGGTGAGAATTCATGTGGCCAACCCCATTCATATGGGATTAAAGCGATGATGATGATGATGATATACACACATATAGGGTAAAAATCACAAAATCCACCTATATTTTTGTCATATAATCCCCTGGAAGGTTGTATAATACCCTAAACTATCGAACATGATCAAGTCAGTCTAATTTGTGACCGAGTCGTTACTATGACTAGGAAATGACCATTATGCCTTTCTTCAACCTGTATAGATATCATTGTCAACATTTGGAAAGCCCTTTGTTGTGGAGGTAACTTGTAACTGTTTGGTGGAAAGGATTCCAATTGTTTCTTAATTCAACTAAAATGTTTTCCAAGATGCTCTCTGGATATATAAAATGAGCCTTCTGTATGCCATCTTCGCATCAAATTCTTCAAAATCATGTTCTCTGTTGAATTAAAGTGCTGCATTTTCCCTTTGGGTCAGCTGACTCTTAATTGGGTTGCCTTCCAAGTCGTCTTGTGTCTCAATTTGGAATCAGATCAAACAGCGATCGTCTGTTTCTGACTTGCTCTGTCATGGCTTGGTCTCATGTTTATGCTTCTAAGTTGCAGATTATTTTGTACGTATTAGTATTTTGCATCGATCTATGTCACTCGTGTTGTTGTAGCTTATCTTCCTTGATGTAGGTCAGCAGTTGTGGCTTATAATGTGATTAATCATGCATCCTGTCGGCCTGCATTGTAAAATCCAGTTTGGACAGTTTTTACCAGTGTCTTTTGAAAAGCCAAAAGTCTCCCTCCGTTGCTAAATGCAGGTAACATATATTCACCTCCAATATTATGATTTGTTTGTGTCACTTGTTCCCCCCTTATCTTTTATTATCTTCCTTCTGGTTTCCTTTTTTTATATAATTTTTTTTTCACAAAGCCATCATTGAAGATGTTATGGAACGTTCTCTCTCTCTGATTTGTTGCATTATTGTTGTGGTTTGTTTTATTCTAATACTTATTCTGCACTCTTAGCTATTGCAGTATCCATTAATGGCTAATTTAGTATTTTCTTGTTTAAAAGTATATAGGTATTGTAATGTTTGATTAGTTGTTGTGTCAATGTGAATTGAGCAACTCTCGAGGTCAATCTTTGGTTGAATAGTGGTATTCTTAAGGAAGGAGGAGCTCATTAGAACTGAGGCTTTATGTTCCACCAACCAGAGAAATTATTGCATAGCACCTCTAGTTTTCGAATTGTCAAGGAAAAATTATAAAGGAGTTGTTTTTTCTTCGTGGTGCTGATTACTTATTGGCATCAGATCAAGTGGTTGCTGAAAAAACCATTGCTGATAGATGAGCACCATTATGTAGCTTAATTGATTGCAGTCGAATACTTAAAGAAAAAACACTTGTTTATGGCGAGATAGAGTTCCTAAGAATCTGATGGTCATGGCTAAAGCCAGAAAGAATACTTTAGAATTAGGCCTAGCTCCACGAATTTCATGGAAGTTATGTCAAGCTCTCGTTTGGTATGATATATAATTAAACATTTTACAAGGTACTTAGCAACCAACCCAATATATTTCAATAATAGGTAAGAACCCTGAAATGATATAATTGTTGATATGCAGGCTTTGTTTGAAGTGCTACAAATAAATGTTCTTCGCAAATGGATATCTCTTTCCATTTTAGATATGCTGATGTCGGCGATTTTTATCACAGTTATTTTAATTAGATATCCAGCAAGGATAGCTCAAATTTAACTCTAAAGGGGAACCTCATTTCAACAACCTCATCCCAATAATCTGTATATCCATTAGTTTGTATCTTATTTTGCTGTGAACATTAAACTATGTTGCGAATAGGTATATGCTTCAAGCTCAGTAGCTGTTTAGAGCCGAAGGAGCTCTATTTGGGATTCTATAGCCCATGCACTTGCCGTTAGGTGATTGAAGTTGGATGAGTTTCCAGTAGTTCCTTCCATCAGCGTTATTGAACCACATTAGCAATCAGGAAGAACTGGAAGCTCGAAACGACCAGTCATAACAAATGATCCGTTTAAAATTTATTTCTGTTCTATTTATACATTCTGATGTTGGATTGATATCTAGCAAGAGTGGCTGAATTTCACTCTAAAGCGGATATTCATTGCAACTTTATATGTGTATCTTATGTTCTGCACCTATATTTTGTTTGTATTTTATTTTGTCTCCAACTTAATTGTATGTTGAATCACTACACTTATTTTTCATATACTCTTTCATTATTATATTATATCATATCCAGTGATGGTCTGGCAAGTAGTTCTGGTTGTAATGTATTCGGGGATACAAATGCTTATGTTGCTCTATGTACCTTATTGTTTAGAGGGAAGGGCTTAGACCTAGTGCATGAATTTCATCTGTGTATGTGCTGATTCTCTCAATCTATTTTTCAATGGTTAGGGGCAAATGGGTGAGTGAGTTTCTCGCCAACGAAAAAAAATAGCTATGTTATTCAAAGAGTTGATGCTCTTTAAGTGTCAACTGGAGGTTCTGAAGACTGCTGTGATGGCAGCTGTATAAGATTGCAGGTCTTTGTTATAATTTGGTTCTAGTTTCATTTTCTTCTTTTTGTTTTTGTTTTTGTTTTTTGTTGGTGTTGCATCTTAGTTTTTTGTTTTTTATCGATTCTAACCTTCTTTCTGCCCTTTTCATTCCTCATACTATTGTTAGAATTATATATGAGTGTCCTCAAATATGGGCGGTTGCTGGAATTTAACAAAATAATAAGAATGTTGGAATAGACAAAAAACAGAAAAAAATAAATGATTGAAGCAAAAATTAAGTTGTATTTTCTTGACATGGTAAGTATTTAAGTTACACCATCTCTAACAGCTTAAACTTTTAGAGTAAATGGTTGTTAACATACTATCAAAGCTAAAGGTCTCATGTTTAAACCGCACCGTCACCCTGATAATTAAAATTGAAACAAGTGTTGGACCAAAAGAAGGCCACACGTGAGGGGATGTGTTGAAGGATTTATATATTTAAGTTACACCCTCTCTAACAGCTAAGTTGCATTTCCTTGACATGGTAAGTTGAGTTTACAAATCAAGTACCATCCAAGATTATGCTGATAAAATGATGTAATCTGAGTCGAAGCTTCTAACTTCTGAACACTGCTCAATTTAGAATTTCAGAAGGCATATTGGAAAACTGCTCGCTCTTGTTGTTGCTTATGTCATTATTTGTTTTATTTTCTTCTTGGCGCATGCATTTTTATTATTCAAAAAGAGCAGCTATTACTTCAAGGTCATGGATGATGTCATGATCAACAGGTTTGATGTGTATATGTATCACGTTTTTTCCTCTTGGTTGAGTTTTTAGTTTCGGGTTGTGGCATTCTTGAAGATGCTGATGAAATCCTCACAAATACTAGAAATTAAGGGGCATGAGTCTTTCATTTGACTCTTTGCCATGACAGTGTGTTGGGTTTGGTGGTAATGTAGCATTGATAGTAAGAGTTCCTTGAGACCTTATAGGGTATAATCTTCATTTGGTGTGTCACTTAAGGTTTGACTGGTTCTATGTTTCATGTTCTTCCACTGACTCTTTGATGTGGGGCAAATTGGACCAAAACTCTCTGATACCAAGTTGATGCAGGACGAGTAGGTCAAATAGTGTTTTGAAACCAAAATTGATATAGAACCAGAATGAAAGAAGAGGATGAGAATGAGAAGATGAGATGAGGCTAGGAGGACAAGGTGAGAAGACATACAAAGGGAATGAAAGAAGGGGTTGAGAATAAGAAGATGAAATAAGGCCATAAGAAGGAGGTTAGAAGACAGAAGAAGAGGGTGAGAAGACAGATTGAAAGATAAGTAGTTTGGATAGACTGAAGGTTGAGAAGAGGATGAACAAAGAGGGAGAAAAATACGAGAGTTCTCAAATTCAGAACAATATTTCAATAATTCAAAGTTGAATATTTTGATTACACATTGGCCTTTGTATAGGCAAGATCATAACAAACAATAAGAACCATAAAAATAGGAAAATACAAAAATAACCCTAAAACTAAACATTGTCAAAAATAATAATGTGTTCTGAAAAACTTTTGTGAACCAAGCACAATCACGAAAAACGACACAAAACGAAACAAACACAACATACAGAACACAGTAATTTACGTGGTTCGGCGATGTGCCTCCGTCCACGGCGAAGATCCAGCGAAAAATTTTACTATGTGAAAATCAGGAAATTATAAGTTCCAATCCCAAACCCTAACTATCGCTCTCTCAGTCTCTTTCTACATTTTCAATGTTTTCTCTCGTTCATTCCAAACCCTTAGATGCCCTTATATATTGGGCTACAAGAGAGTCCTAATCCGGGGCCAAAAACTGCAAGCGAAAAATGGGTCATAATTCGGGCCAAAATCTGGTCGCAACGTGACCCGAGCTGAGACAAAATTCGGGCCACAACATAACAAATCTCCACCTTGGCTCGAATTCCGCCAAGCTCTGCAATCCCAGCTACTCCTTTCGCCTCTTTCGCATGCCTCTAAGGGCCTCAGTAACTATAAACACCAATCAAGCCCAAACAATGTCTGAACTTGATAGTAGAAATGACCTTAGTCATCATATTTGCCTAATTCTCTGCTATCTCAATATCTGATGAAGTGCAACCTGACATCAATATATTTGGTCCTCTCATGGAACATCTGATTTTTAGTCAGATGTATAGCACTCTGGCTGTCGCAAAATACAGTCAAATCATCCTGCTTAAGGCCACACAAAGCCTGTTTTCGAGTCAAAACTGGGTGGCAACGTGACTCGGGCCGAGACAAAATTCGGACCACAACATAATAATAAGCATAGTTAAGAAAAGCCCTAATCTTCATCAATTCCTAATGCTATTTATCTTTTTCCCTTTTCCAATAATAAGCCTATTTATTTTGATTACGTAAGTGCGCGTCTTATGCAGTTCTAGCTCTTGGGTTGTGCCTTGATCTCCATCATTCTTCCACTACATTGCCATATCACACAATAGATCTTTACCAGCAAAAACTATACTCAATGGAAAATTCTCTTTTGACGAAAGATGATCTATAAAAAATTCAAAGCCTTGTCAAGCAAGGAACTTGCAGCAAATGTTCACATGGTCAAGACTTCCTTGCGTTTGTTTCTTGCATGCTTAACTAGCTATTTGTTATTAATGATCCTAACCCGCGAAATCACTTAAAACTTAGGGCATCATCTTATAGCTAAATAGCTGGTCTTGTCAAGGTCGGTTGTCTCTCCAAGCAAAAGTTAGATGAAAAAAAGCTCTTTGATTAACATTTTAAGCAGTTAAACTTCAATGAAAGTCTTGTGAGGATCACTTTGCTATAATCTGATCAATCAAGAATGAATTTATTATCTGCAGGGTACACACACTATTATTCTTTCATTGAGTATATTGTGTGATCTTAGTGTTGTTTAACATGTGTGCTTTAAGAAAATGCACGGTCATCTGGATCTCTATCCATTTTCATGTTGGCAACCCCTTTTTGGTTGGAGTCTTTCGTGGATAATGGATAACTGTCTTTCAAGGTTGCACTGAGGTTTGTTTTTGCAACTATGTGCAGCAAAAACATATTTAAATTGCTGCAAGGATTAGTTGGATGCATCCTGGTGGCAATTTTCATTGCAACATCATGGTCCTGCCTTAATTGTTTCACTGTGTTTCACTAGATTATCGTATTTTCTTATTTATGCTAATGTAGCAAGTGACTTCGTTTAATATCATTGTCAAGAGGGAAAGCTACACTGTTTGTGCTTTTCTCAATTTCTTAAATTGATGTCTGCTTTCTTTCTACTGGCTTTAACTATCTTCCCCGAGCTTATTGAAAGAGCTGGGTAGCTACTAAAGATCACATGGAGTGAGGCGACCATGATGGTGATGCTTGAGTCTAATTGGTTGGATTGGCATTATTTAAATTCTGCTGGCAATGGCTTTCATTTTCTGTTGGATATAGGTAACAACAGATCACCCTTCTCTCTAGCCTTTGCTGGCCATCTTGAATGCTTTACTCAGTTCAGGCGGTTTTGCATTTGTTTTATGCTTCTTTACCACAGTTATAGTTGTTATTATTTAATGCAATCAGCTTATGAAAGAGAAAAATAATCTGTAAGAAAGGAAAACAGAGATCTAGAAAACAGTGAGCTAGATCAAGCTAGAGAATTAGCTTAAACACCCACAACTATATCCCAAAAGAAAGGAAGAGGTAGAAAACTGTTGTAGCAAACTAAATATATTGATAATATATAAAAATAAATAAAACTCTTGAATACAGCTTGGAACAACTCTTTTATGATTCACAAGGGATGCCCTAGCAAAGATTCAATCCTAGCCCTTCATATAAATATAATTTAACAGCTAATATTCTGTCCAGTAGAATAAAATACGCTAAAAATGACAAAACAACCCTTAAATGGTCACATGACTCGCATAATAGGCACATGACTTACTAAATAGAAGCAAAATGACAAAAATATCCAACTAGAGCTTAAGGCAACATTAAATAGAAAATTAAAACAGATTTAAGACTTCTAAGTGAACTGTCAAGGCACATTTTCTCTAATTTCTTTACCTGTATCTTCTCACTACTTTCAGCATCTCCATTATCCTTGGCTTGGCTTTGGTTTTGCGTAATTATGTTTTTTTTTTCTTTTCTAAATTTACTGCTGAAGTATATTGCATTATTTATTTATTTTAATTTTTTAGAACATCTTTTGTGGGTAAGGGTAGCTTATTTTGGGTGGTGGTGTGATTTTGAATCTGTATTCATTAAAAAAATGTTTAAATGCAATATTCACTGAAAGGGACTCAGGGAGTGGCATGTTCCTAGATGCTTATTGAGACGGATATTCTAATAGAAATGTACCAACTTCTAAACATGAAACTTCTAATTTCTGAACAGGACGACGTTAAATGAATGGTGTGTCCCATTTTCTTGCCAGTGAACTTAAAATATTTATAGGAACTTTAAAAAAAGTCAGAACAAATAAAAATGGACCAAATTAATTTAATTTTTTATACCACTTGCTTTTGGAGTCACACCTACTTAAAGGGCATGCTTCTGTTATTCTGAAACCTGCTATAATGGAAGTAGTAAGTAAGGTCATTTAGTATAATTGGTTCCACTTTTTGTTGCATGTGATTTGAATTCAAGTTTTAGTATTTTTCAGACCCCTAAATGTTGATATAGTGAAGATGTTCTATAGTCAAATAATAGGAACTGCATTGGGAATAGCAGCAGTTCTAAAATTATCTGATGCTGGCGATTACATGATATGGTAGAAGAATTCTACACACAAATAATAGGAACTTCCTTGAACATCTAATAAAATTTACACGAGTCCGGCCACTGTTTTCTTGTATGGGAGCACCTCTCGATGAAAAGGATGTAGGATGGAGGGTGTTGCGAGGGGTGTGTTGGTAAGAAAAATACTTATTGCTATTGTATTGTACTTGTAGATTCATACTTGCTTTCTCATGCTTGCTTGTCCAAACTTTAACCATTCCATAATGTTGTAGAAAATGATCAGTTTAGAGATTGCAGACTTCAACAGGAGAGGAAAGAAAGAAGTTCATTTTCGTGGGGCTGGGAAGGACCCCCAAACCCCTCTTTTAACTACAGATTGGAATATTTGTTTTTATTGGTCCCTCAAATTCCTCATGGCTAGATTTTGATTGATTTATTTATTTTTTATTTTGATCCAAATTGAATATTTTCAGATGTTGTATGATGTTTTCATATATAAGAACAATGACTGGTGGAAATATTTTAACTACTAAAATTTGAGTTCTTGAATTTGTAGTGAATCTGTTCCCAACTTGCCGATTCGCGCGCGGAGCTTGGTAGCGGCCTCCAGATGAACAAATTATTTGACTAAGGTCACGCCTTTATAGTGCACTTCCATTGGGGACATTTTTTCGGAAGAGAATCCTCTTTGGTGTAGAGTATTCTCCGGTGCATGTTCAAGGGATGGTCATTCCATTCACCGCTGCATCACCTTAAATGCATAGGATAAAATGAAATTAAGTAGAGAGAATTTTTGTGATAAGTGTCTCAAAAAATTTCATGATCATTATCATTTTTCTTTGGATAAAATATACTCAGACCACAGAGGTTTATTCTAATTACACACATTAGTCAAGAATTGCCTTAATTACATTGCTCTCCCTTAATGTTTCACATGTGTTAATCACGACCCTCCCGTGGTTAACTTGCCATTAGAAGCGTCAGAAATTTATAATGTAATAATAGATTTGCCCTTCCCTTGACAAAAAAGACATTAATAGCCTTTTGAAATTTATAAAATTTCAATTATACTCGCACCAATATACCCTTTCAATAAGGGACTTTACAATGCCTCCATTATTCACATACACGCACACACATATAACAAATTACCTAGGACTATTATAACTCGATCGCATGATACATGACCATGAAAAACATGAAGGTGAACAACAACAAGAAACAAACTTTGTACAGACCATGACCATTTTTGGTCCTTTTTTTTTTCTTTTATTTATTGTCATATAAATGATTTAGATAATTATATGTGTTTTAAATGTGAAATACATGTTTAGAAATTTGTTTAAGTGTTCGGAAAAGTTTTGAAAGCGTTTGACAAAAGTTGAGTTTTTTGAGTTAGGCAGGCTCGAAAAATTCGAAAGTGTCAGAATATTTCTCTACATTATCTTATTTCTTTTTCTATTGAATTTGAGAGGCTTGGGGCGATAATTGGAAGATACCAAAGAAGGAAGAGTTGGTCTACGCATTGAGGGCTTAAGTTTGATCCATCCGAAATCGAATTCGAAAAAATTTGAAAAAATTATTTGGAAGTTTCTGCCAAATTGAGGTAGGGATGCTTAACCCATAGAATCTGAAATTTTTGTGAGTATATTAGTTGTTTATGGCAACCAATTAGTTATATGGATATAATTAGATATTTTTCAATATTAAAGCATGCTAAATTATGTCATTTTATGAATTTTCTATGTTAAATATGATGATTACATGTTTATAATTTCCTTAGATGATTATAAAACATGTATGGATTAAAATGTGAAAGAATTACGTGTATTCATGTGTATATGTGAATGTGACACTTATGTGTTTGATAAATTGCCTTGAAAACATATTTAATTGTAAAACATGATTAATTGTCAACATAAATGACATGAAAGGTAGAAGATGTGAAACGTGTTTAATGTGAATGCATGTGATGTTTATTTGGAATTGTGCAAGCATGACAATTAAATATTACATGAACTTGAATTGTATATGCACGTTTAGCATGAGCATGATTGTGAAAATGTACATGCATTGCATATACATGGTGCAAGTGTGCATGTGAAAGGGTTGTGGAAATCGGATAGCCAAGAGTCAGAATCCGGGTGTGTGTTGTGAAAAGTTTTGTAAGCATCGGGTTACCAAGAGTCGGGATCTGGGGTGGTATAGAAAGGTTGTGGTAGGTCGGGTAGCCAAGAGTCGAGATCCGGGGATCTGGGGTGGTATAGAAAGGTTGTGGTAGGTCGGGTAGCCAAGAGTCGAGATCCGGCCCAAGTGTTATCGTTGACATTATGGGCGGTGAGCCAATGTCAGAGCAATGGAATTCATACGTGTGTGAGACACGGACAAGTGTGAGTGCATGTAAACATACATTTACGGCATGATTATTAGTATAATTACTTGTATATGAATTGTGCTTAACATGATAATAAAATTATGTGTTATGTGATATTTATGAGACTTGCGAAATTGTGTTTTAGATATTCCTACTGAGCGTGTGGTTGCTCGTATCATGAGTATTAAGTCTTTTCAGGAAACGACAAAGAGGTGATGGAGTCTCCCCAACCGTGAGTTGGCATGGAGCGTATCTATTCTTCTCTTAAAGACATTTATTGCTTTATTTGAATGCATGTCTGGATTGTGGATTATATGCATGGGATGAACATGTATAAGATTTATTATGTTTTGAGAACATGTTATATTATGTTTTATGATTGCATACGTTTAAAAACGGGTTTGAGCAAGATAAATGCTAGGTGATGCGAATGAAAATTTTGCATTTATGTTCATTCTTAGATGTATAAACTTGTGAGGATGGTTGTGTTAATGAATTGGTAAAATAAGAGTTATGCATGATGATAATGAGGACTAAAGGGGTGAGATTAGACACTTATAATTTTCTTCAGGAAACAAGTTCGAGGCATTTCGATTGATCAAAATGACAGGCATGTGGAGTGATCAATTCTAGTAGGTTTTCGATGGAACTTCGATACAAGTTTAATTATACGAGATTTTTGATTGATTGAAACCTCAATTTCGATTGATCGAAATTCAATCGAAATGCAGGGGTTTCGCTTAATCGAAAAACACATTTCAATTGATCGAAAGTACATAAACAGGGTGTTTCAATATGTATGTATAGTGAGTACGTGGCACCCGATTGTGAGGTTTGGGAGAGGGAATGATGTATTGATAATGTAAAGACTTCTGTTGTACGTAAAAATCTCAGTGGTCCGCGAAGGAATTGAGGGTGATAATGGTAATTTTTCATAGTCGTTCGAGTTATGGAGTGACGATCTAATAATCATGACACCTCACTATTCGGAGTTCGGGTTCAGATAGAGGGAGTCCCGACGGTCCGAATTTTGAGGTGTGACATACTTGCCTCAGTAGCATGCATATAACGGAGCAACTAGACCCCTTTAACATATCTCATAACGTGTTATTCGCTATTGAAAGCTAAATCCACATGAGGTATGTGATGTATAATTAAAAAAAACTTTAGTCACTATCTGAATGACTAAACAAATACAATTAAATTCAGTAAATTAAATATATATGTCCATTCACACACACACAAAACTCGCACACATACATATAGATATTCCAACATGTGCTCTATTGTTGACTCTATGGTTCCAAATATCTTTCCTACTGTAATTGAGTTTTCTCAAATACTATTTTACACACATGATATACATATATGTACAAAATTTATATATATTTTTGAATTATATGTATAATCTGTACACATACTAACACACATGTATAGATTTATACATATGCATCCATCTACTTGTTATTGCTTGAGGTCAATTCTTGGTTCACTCTCTCTCTCTCTTTCACACACACACACACATCACTGAGGCCTTTCAAGTTCAATCCCAAGAATGCTTGAAGAATATTAACACACACATACTGGTTTAATGTTTGAAACTTCATTTGATATTTAAAGCAACAGAAAATAATGAATAGAGAATTGACTGAGAAGGTTAAATAATGAATAAAATTGAAACAATGATTAAGAATATCTACCCATTACCATTTTTTGAAAACCTTTGTATGAAACTAAGCTTTTTTTTGCTCTATAATCGCTTTAAGTATTTTGTATGCATTTTTTATTCTCATCTTGTTTCCTCGAAAATCTCTTTGTTTTGATCTTTATATGACAACAATTAAGGGAATTAGGTAATTAGAAAAAGGGTAAAGTGAATTAAACATCCTTGAACTATGTATTTCATACAGGGCCGGTCCTGAGATTACCAAAATCTCGAGGGGCCCTAGGCGAACTTCCAACGTGAGGCCCTTTATATGTAAGGTTATACACGCGTAATTTTTTTTTTATAAATTGCGAATGTTTAACACTCCTCTTAAGACTTTAACTTTAAATATAATTCTGCCGAGATATTGAATATGATTTTCTTCAATATTGTTTGGCTGGAGAAGAAAATTGAAAGATGTTGAAGAGAGGGAGGAATAAAGAAAAAGAGAAAAAAATTAAAAAAAAAAAAAAGAAAAGTCAATAAATTCATTGAAGGAGGCAAATAAAGAAATATATATATATCGACTGTTTTTAACTTATACAATATATAACTATTTTTTTTTTTTTGGGCCTCTTTCTCTATGTCTTTAACTTATACAATATATAAAGTACTATTTTTTTTTTTTGGACCCCTTTCACTGTGTTTAACTTATACAATATATTTGGACCATTTTTTCTCAGTTTTTAACTCATACAATATATATATATATATATATCATTTTTCTTTGGGCCCCTAGATTTTGGAGGCCCTAGGCGACCGCCTAGGTCGCCTATAGTCAGGGCCGGCCCTGATTTCATAGCATAAAACCTCCCTGAACTTTATTTTTGACAATAAACACCCTGAACTATCCCTTTTTTTTATATTATTTTTACAAAAATCACTGTAACATTAACCTGCCGTTTAAAATCTAACTTGATATGGATAAAATTTACAATGACATTCGTTTGTCAACTCCTCGGTGCCATCACTCAAGTCTTTACAAATGGGGTACTTGGTTCTTCTAGTGGCATGTTGATATGGATCAACGAGATTAGTATTGATATGGATAAAATTGACAATGACAAGCATTCAAAAATAAAATAAAACAATAAACGAATGATGACTCTAATAAAGTACTCAGTGATTCAATCCCAATATCTTTTTTTTTTTTACTTTTTCACGAGCATAACCCCAAAAGACAAGAACAAACCCTAAAAATGTTCTTTTTTTGGCTCTAGACACTTGCATTGATTTTAACACCGTTGAATGAAGAAAATAATAATTGAAGGAAAATAGGAGAAAGAGTTGTATTAAAGGAAAAAACTCTTCAGCATCGTGTGCGTGGACGTGGAGGCGATAGATATATAGAGAGAAAGAGTTGCATTGATATAAATTAGATGTATTTTTTTCTTCTTTTGGATAAGATGAGTTAGCATGATTTGGTTAGGGCTGGAGAGTACATCTATCCACCTCATCAATTTAAATAGCAGGGATAAGAAATGACGTCGTTTAAATAACGGCAAAATTGTCAATATGTTCAACAACCTAATGTTATAGCCTTAAGTGTATATTTATCTTCGTTTAGGGGGGTTGTTCACAAATTGTGAATATTTGAGGAAGTTTTAATGCATTTTACCCTTGATGGTTGGGGTTGGGAGATTTGTAGCTAATGGCATGGGAAGTTAATCGTGTTCGACAATTACATATAAAATGATCATGATAATTTGTCATAAAATTATCTGGATCGGTTATCGTTTGTCATATTTTTCGGCGAGGTTAACATGTGCTTGTTAAAGGTTGTGAATCCATGAAACTCAGACAAGTACATCAAAATTTCGATAAATGGCACCACCAATGAACCATCCAGCAATAGGCGGAGGAGTTGTTATCGTCGTGGTGGCTCTGCCACCAACATTTTCGGGATACAATCTATTAGGCAAGATGTCAATAATGGTGACAACATTGATGAATGTGGTTTTTGGCTGATAAAAGAAACCCTAATTTAAGAGGAGAGAGGTGAACTAAAGAGGGTAGGGAAATGAGAAAATTACTTACGATATATAATGGTAATATACTAATTTAGTGTACAAGATATTTTTTTAATCTTATAAATTTAAGGGTATAAATGACATTTTCAAACAAGATTAAATGTCATTAGTCTAGATAACGTCTATAAGGGAGCTTTATGTAATAAAGATCATTCTCGACTATAGTGTATAATTAGAGAAAACCTCCAAGGGTGTGAGTTTAGTTTCTCCTTTTATTTTTAAAACCATTTTAAAACTTATTTGTTCACATTTGAGAGATATCCAAATACCTTATTTTCTGTGACGCATGATGGGTTGTTTTCGGTCAATTTTGTTAAAAATTGTGGCTCATATTCCAATTATAATTGTATTTCTATATCGAGTTGTATTTTTTAGTAGGTAATTCTTGGAGGACAAGTTGTCTTGGGTTCTAAGGAATTGTAATCCTTGTACAACAAGGAATGAGTTTAGAGACTCAATAAATAGAGGCAAGGTCACAAGAAAAAGGTAGAGAGAGAAAAAATATGTAAGGGGTTGGTGAGTGCTGTGAGGAGAGGAGAAAATATATGTAATTCCAATGAGAAGATGTCAAGAGAAAGAGTGTGTGTGGTAGGTATACTTTCTGCGTGTTGTATATTATCTTATCAATTATAGTAAAATCTTTATCTCCATGGACGTAACTTTATAGTTGGGTGAATCATGTAAAATATTGTGTTGTGCATAGATGTCTTTGATTATTATCTTTGTATAGGCTTGTGTGATTGTTGATGTAATGATGATGCATCCGCTGTGTGTTATGAAGGAAAGATTTAAGTCTCAACAACAGCTGACTATTAAGTGGGTTAGAGGGAGCTAACAATTGGTAACAACTAGTATTAGAGCCAATAGTAGGTCAGCGCCTATGGTTGGTCCTGAAGATCAAAGTCGAAGATTAATGGTGTGTTAGAGCAAAAGGTTGATCATGAAGAGTGATGGATATAATATTAGAGCTAATGATGACATGAGGCTGATGATAATGTGAAGCCCATGAAAAACAAATCTTACCATGTGGACCTGTGGTAATAAACGTATAATGATTACTTGGTTTTACATATGAATAATAAATCGTCCCATAGGACCTACTGAGCGAAGCAATTGCTTTGGTCTTGCTATGCGTCATAGGACCTGCTGAGGGGCTGCTAGCACTCGACGGGTTCTTAATGTACTTGCCACTGCTTGCGACAGTTTTGATGTTGGCCAATGCAACAACGGTGTCTTTTGAGGTTTTCTTGTTTGTAGTCAGAATCTTGGGAGGAGCCATAGATTCTGACTAACGGAGTTTGGAATGTTTGATGTAGGAGATAGAGATGAGAGGCAGAGATTGTCCCATTAGGCGTGCCAGAAATTTACAAATTTCGAATATGAGAATAAGATCAAAACACATGGACAAATATATCAAATATATTAATTTCAAGAAATATGCGTTCACAAATCTCTATAGATCTTTACAAAAGAAAGATAAATTCCTCTGATTCGATCTCCTTGGTGATCCGGATTCAAAGGCTGCTGGGGCTTGATCTTGAATTGGATTAAAATTTTGGTGAAGAACGACACGTGGATGATGTGCTTGTTGTTCTTCTCCTTCAGGGTTTAGATACTTTGGAACTTTGAATTTTGAATGAATAATCCTGCAGAGTTTTAGCTTTCTCTGAGAGTCTTCAGATTTTTTTTCCTCCACTCTTGGACCTTTATTTATTTAGATCAACCCATGACCCATTTATTTGTAGTTGGTTTGGACTTTGAATTATCTGACTCATTGAGCCACATTTCAAAATGGGCCAAATTGAAAATAAGCTCAAATATTTTGGATCTATCATATAATTTTTTAATATCTACAAATGTAATTTCACATATTTCATTAACAACTATTAAAGAAATAAGAGACAAGCATAATACACTCAATCCAGAGAGGATCAGGAAGTAGGTGCAATTTATTTATTTTATTTATTATTTCTTAATTAGTTATCAATCATCTTATCTTTTCTTTTCTTTACGGCCCTCTTAATTATTCAAACTTTTGACAACTCGCACAATCGATAGTCTAACAACTATTTGCTTTAATTAATTCCATCTAGAAGATTACATAATTTTCAAACCGACACATTATTGTGGTGAAAGCCAAAACCAACACTGTTGAAATTTAGCTCCCTGTGGAATTCAGAGTCGGTGTACTGAGGTTGATACACTTAGTACTAAAGGCCAAACTAGTGATTTATTTTTTACTATCTTGCCCTTGAGAGTTGGTTTCAACTTTTTCCTCTTCTAACACTATATAATGGGATGCACTCAACTCGGATATTTCATTCATTCATTACTATAAGCAGATATACACCTCTGCATACATAGCTAATCACTAGAGAAACACCACATACTTTTCAACTATGGCAGTGGTCTCCAGCAATGGACAATACAGTTGGGCTGAAGAAGTGAAGGAGTTCGACGATACCAAAGCTGGCGTGAAAGGACTTGTAGACGCTGGGGTGGTGAAGATCCCCAGATTCTTCGTCCACCCACCTGAGAGTATTCACAGTCCATCACCACTCGGTAACATGAGCGGCGTTGAGCTCGAGTTCCCCACGATTAACCTCCAAGGCGTTGAGAGTGGCGGTGCTAGGAGAAAGGAGACTGTGGATGGGATCCGACAGGCGGCCTCAACGTGGGGATTCTTTCGGTTGGTGAACCATGGAGTGGAAATGAGCAAGATGGAGGCCATGTTAGAAGCTGTCACGCGATTCCACGAGCAACCGGTGGAGGAGAAGGAGTTGTATTCCTCTGATAGTAAGCAGAGAGTGAGGTTCAACAGCAATGTTGCTCAACGTGAACTTGATGCTGCATGTTGGAGGGATTTGTTAACTTGTGTTTTCCAAGATGATAAACTAGACCCTGAAGTTATTCCTCTGGTTTGCAGGTAATTTCATTCTTGCATTCAACCGTTTTAAATGCATGAGTGATGAATAATGTATTTCGTAGCACTCAATCTGTCGTTTTGAATTTGAAATTAGAGAAAATTTAGTTCAAAGAATATATAAACTAAATTTCTCGATTTTCAATTGCAAAGCACCAATTCAGTGCTCCCAATGCATCATTAAGATATTATCATTAATTGTGTGGGTTATTGCTTCTTGCAATGATTTGGTTCATTAGCATGGAAAGAGTACACAATGTATGTAGAGGGACACTACATTTGTGTTGAGCTCTACCCTCTCTCGCATGGACGGTCGAGTGTCAACTTAAACACGTCTAATCATAAATTAATCTTGTGCATATATCTTAAAACATTAATTAATTTCTATCTACCTCTGGATTTGCAGAAAAGAAGTGCAAGAATATGTGAAATGCATGATCAAAGTGAGGGAGACATTGGCCGAGTTACTATCCGAGGCTTTAGGGCTCAGCAGTGACTACCTTTCACGCATAGAATGCATGAAAAGTGAATCACTGGCATGTCTTTATTACCCAATTTGTCCTGAGCCAGACCTGACCTTGGGCACCGCCAAGCATTCAGACACCGGTTTTCTAACTCTACTCATGCAAGACAACATTGGTGGTCTTCAAGTATTTCATCAAAATCAATGGATTGATGTGTCTCCTGTCCCTGGAGCTCTAATAGCAAACATTGGAGATCTCATGCAGGTATATATATTGTGTGTTATAATCTATATATATATATATAGTTTAAAACAATTCACTGCTTCACAACTTACTAACTCCATTTGTTTTTGTTTGCTCTATCAATATTTCAGATTATTAGCAATGACAAGTTCAAAAGTGTGGAGCATAGGGTGCTGGCTCAACCAGTGGGACCAAGGGTATCAGTTGCATGTTTTTTCTATCCAAGTATTAGGGCTGCAGCTAAGCCTTTCGGACCCATAAAGGAGCTTCTGTCCCAAGACCAACCACCTCTGTATAGAGAATTCCTTTGTAGTGAATACTATCAATATTACAAGACCAAGGGAACAAATGTTACCTCAGCCCTTCCTCATTATAAGCTTTGACAAGTTAACCATTGCAGGTTAATTGCAGAGATTATGGACGTTACTTAAATAGTCCTACCAAACTCAAGATATATAGTTTAGGAGCACTGAATTGGTGGTACCTTAGACGTGAAATTAATGGAGAATTTTGAATTAAAATTTTTTTAATTTTAATTTCAAAGTACCGATTTGGTACTCCTAAAAACAAAATCAAGGTTCAGTCGAGCACCAACAATCTCTTATAGTGCTAAATCTTATACGATTACAAAAAGATAACTCTCGTATTCTAAGACAGAAGGGATGTACGTTGAGAAATTATTCTCTGAATTCTAGCAAATCAAGGATATATTATATATATGTAATCTTGTTTGTTGTATTATAATTTCACTATTAGCTTTTAATGATATATGTGCATAGTCTACCTGTCATTGACTAATTTCACAGATCATCTGACTCATTTCATGCATTTGTGTTTGAGTTGAACCAAATTAAAAACATTGACTTCTTAAGAGAGATAATAATCAGGGCCATATATATATATATATATTAGCTAATCTCACAGGATAAAACAATTGCAATTTTGATTTACATTTGAAAATAAATAAATAAATCAGTAGCATTCAAAGATACATTCATTATTTTAACTATTATCCTCATTGTGTTATTAAACGTGTCTTTAAAAAAATCAGCAGCATGTTTTCTTTACTCTTAAAATAATAGGGTTGATGCATCCCCTGTGAAATGATTAAAGAGCCCTAGCAAACATCAGGTAATCTTTGAATTACTCTGCATTACATTTTCCAATTTCCCATAACGAAAACCCAACTTTTCTTCCTCAATTTATGTATCTAATCCCCATCAACAAGTTCGGAATTGCAGAGAGAATAGAGCATTGGTTCGACATACTGGCCCGAGGATATCAGCAGCATGTTTTCTTCTACCCAAGAGAGTTTCATAATAAACAAACACAAATATGTATTACACACACTTCATAGCCTAAAGGGTCATTCTTTACATCAACTATCAATCTGCAGAGAGGAGATTATAAACCAGAAAATCTTATTAAAGTTCACAAATGACTCACGAGTCACCATACGCTAAAAGAAGCCTTGAAGACACTTTCCGGGAGTTGCATAGCCTCATCCACCATAATGTAGGTGCAATTATATGCACAGTTTGTCCTTGTGCTCCAGAAACCGTTCGAAGTTATTCACGAAGAATAACAGCCATTTCCCCTTAATTTATAGCCTTAGGTTGCAATATTTGCATAAGTGACCACATTATTTCCATCCTGTGGCAATATTTGATTCTCTTTTTTCTCTAGCTACAACTTTGATTTATGCTCGACTAGTGAAAGTTTTTTTATCAGAATTTGAAACCAAATCCAGATGAGGGTGGAGTTTTAATCTCTTCTGTTGATAATCTTCCAATTCGGGTTGATGCAAAGGTTATTGCTACTGCCATGGGCTGCCCCAATGAATACCCAGATAACTTGGTTCACTTGTTCTCTCCTCTTCCGGATGAGCTTCCGGTTGGGTTTGTGGTTGGACGCCTTTGCTCCAGTCAGTTTTTCAGTCCTAATAACAATGCCACATCCAAATCTTCCATGCACGTACATTTGTGGTTTATTGATGTTTTAATGATGCGGAATGTGTGTCCCATTGGGCACAAGACTGAGAGGCGTAGGATTTTCTCCGAGCATTCTATGGGATACACTTTTGGCATTGGGTTTCATTGCCCCATATTATTTAGGGGCAGTTCGAGAAATTCTATTTGAATGTGATTGGCAAGACTCCAAATAGTGCAAGTGATTCGAATTTTCTCTTCCCTTATCTTGTATGCCAGTTGCTTGCACTACAGGGCTATCAGGTTGGTCCTGAGTCCTGACGAGCTTTCGTTTACTCGAGAAATTTGGTATGGCACGGGGGATTGGAATCTCAGTCGATCTCATATGAAACAACGGATTGTGGCAGCACCAGGCGAGGTTGTGAGGCTTGCATAGGGAGGAGAAGTTGTGGCACCACCACCACTAGTAAATGGGGCAAATGATGTTGAGGACAAGGTAGCTTCTGAGGAGGCAAGGGGACCATCTTATTATCGTTTAGTAGATGAGGTGATGGGGTTGAGCACTCAATTCGGTGCATTTTGTATGGAGGTGGCAGATCAATTTCGTGATGTTAGGCAAGACCAACAGACTATGATGTCTATAATGTGTGCTCTTATGATTAGTGTTGGGCTATACTCGAATGCCCGCCACCACCTTCTATTTGACTTTAAGGGAGTACATCTGCCTTGTTTACTCATTATTTATGTTTGCATACTTATTTTGTTTTTTTATTTTCAATTTTAAATAAAATGAAAAAAAATTATTAGATGAATTTGATCATTTTCTGTTAGTTGATTTTATTTCTTATTTCCCCATTTATTTCACTTGGCTCGTATAGTGGTCTGTTTTGACAAGTTTTTGCATCCAAGTTTGGGGGAGTGCTATCATTACCTTCAAGCTACTTGGTTGCTATCTTTTCTTCCTATTCATGGTAATATCGCTCTAACTCTTATCTATGTTTATCTTTTATGTACATTGAGGACAATGTACAATTCAAGTTTGGGGGCAAGGCGATGACTTTGATGTGCTTAATTGGTGAAAAGTGAAACAGTGACATGTTTTTAGGGATATTTTTATTGAGTTTTAAAAATTTTTGGTTGTTTTCTTTTTATAGTTTTTTTTATTGTTTATTTTGTTTTGTTTTTAGATATGATGTTTTAACATTAATCAAGAGTTTAATACTTTATGTATATTCTTGACTTGCAATTCTTGAGTATGTTTTAAATTTCTAGAGATTTTGTTTGAATTTAGTAATTTAAATCATTGTTTGCATTGACATGCCATGGAGTGGTTGATTTTAGTTCCTATCATTCACGAACACACTAGCATAATCTTGTGAGGCATAAACTTTTGCTTTGAGTTACTAGGTTACATGTGTTTAATATAAATTAGTACCCCTTGAGAATGAATATCGATGGTGTGTTATACTTGACTTCGAAAACAAATTTGAAAAAAAAATAGAAAAATAAAATATCAATTTAATCCTTCTCATAAAGTAACCGGTCCTCTTGCCTCAGTAAGCATTGAGTGTTCGTGCCAAAAGTTAGGGTTGAGAATAGATGAAGTATTGGTTGTCTTAGTTCGTAACTTGGTTAATTTGAGTTATTAAGTCCTTTGGGATCTCTGGACACTTAGTGCCCTAAAGCAATCTGGTTTGAGAGACATTGACTAAAAGCTTGCTACATGGATCTTCTAGAAAGCTTGTTAGCCCAAGACATTGCACAACCAATAATAAAAAGAAATGAAAAAAAATGACTCATGTATTCATGTTTTGAGTCTGAATTCAATAAGGGGATCTAATGAATTGAAAAGGTATGTGACTTAGTAAATTCAAGCTACGATAAACCACATAGAGGACTGTTAGTTCAATTTTCACGAGCTAGAATTGGTTGCTTTGAGATGTGTTAATATAAATTCTGCGTGGGAACCACTGTTTTTAATTATGGGATTTAAGGATTTGAAAGTATTATTAAATGCAAGTCTTTTAACTATATTTTGTAGTCTTCTTCTTGATTAATACTTTAAAAGGGAATTCAGAATGTTTGTGGGTGGCATTTCTGGAAACTCTTATAAGACTATATGTAATGTAACAGTCCGCTCCACTACATGGTATGATATTGTCCGCTTTGGGCCTAACCCGCACGGTTTTGCTCTTGAATTTTACCCCCAAAAGGCTCATACCATTTGGAAAGAGCACACCACATATATAACACATCCCCATTCCACACCTAGGCGATGTGGGATTGAGCACCCTGTAGCCTGCCAGTGTGGTAGCTTGCCCAGTGTCTCGCACCAGCCCACATTACACCCACCCACAAGGGTCACTACAATCCACCCCCTAGGAGGCTCGACGTCCCCATCGGCACACTTCCGGCTGGGTCAGGCTCTGATACCATTTGTAACAGTCTATTCCACCACATGGTATGATATTGTCCGCTTTGGGCCTAACCTGCACAGTTTTGCTCTTGGGTTTTACCCCAAAAGGCCTCATACCATGTGGTGGAGCGGGCTGTTACAAATTGTGGTGACCCTTGTGGACGGGTGTGATGTGGGCGGGTGCGAGACACTAGGCGATCTACCACACTGGCAGGCTACAGGGTGCTCAATCCCACATCGCCTAGGTGTGGAATGGGGATGTGCTATATATATGGTGTGCTCTCTCTAAATGGTATGAGGCCTTTTGGGGTAAAACCCAAAAGCAAAACCGTGCGGGTTAGGCCCAAAGTGAACAATATCATACCATGTGGTGGAGCGGGCTGTTACAAATGGTATCAAAGCCTGACCCAGCCTGAAGTGTGCCGACAGGGACGTCGGGCCTCTTAGGGGGTGGATTATGGTGACCCTTGTGGGCGGGTGTGATGTGGGTTGGTGCGAAACACTGGGTGAGCTACCATACTGGCAGGCTACAGGGTGCTCAATCCCACATCGCCTGGGTGTGGAATGGGGATGTGCTATATATGTGGTGTGCTCTCTCCAAATGGTATGAGGTTTTTTGGGGTAAAACCCAAGAGCAAAACTATGCGGGTTAGGCCCAAAGCGGATAATATCATACCATGTGGTGGAGCGGACTGTTACATGTAATACCCCGCTCCAACATATGGTATGATATTGTCCGTTTTGGGCCTAAACCTACAAGATTTTGCTCTTGGATTTTACCCCAAAAAGCCTCGTACCATTTGGAGAGAACACACTATATATAAACACAAACCCTTCTCCACACCCAAGAGATGTTGGATTGAGCACTCTGTAGCCTGCCAGTGTGGAAGCTCAGCCCAGTGTCTCTTCTTGCACCTGCCAACATCACACCCGCCTACAAGGGTCATTACAATCCACCCCCTACGAGGCCCGACGTCCTCGTCGGCACAGTTCAGGCTGGGTTCAGGCTCTGATACCAACTATAATACCCCGCTCCACCTGATGGTATAATATTATCCGTTTTGGGCCTAAGCACGCATGATTTTACTATTGGGTTTTACCCTAAAAGGCTTCATACCATTTGGAGAGAACACAGTACATATAAGCACATCCCTTTCTTCACATACAGGCAATGTGGGATTGAGCACCCTGTAGCCTGCCAGTGTGGTAGCTCAGCCCAGTGTCTCTTCTTGCACCCGATCACATCACACCCTCCCACAAAGGTCACTACAATTGGCTTGGGCCCAAAGCAGACAATATCATACCATCAAGTGGAACGGGGTATTACAATTGGTATCAGAGCCTGAACCTAGTCAGAAGTGTGCCGACAAAGACATCAGGCCTCGTAGGGGGGTGGATTGTACTAACCCTTGTGGGCGAGTGCAAGAAGAGACACTAGGCTGAGCTACCACACTGGCAGGTTACAGAGTGTTCAATCGCACATCGCTTTGGTATGGAGAAGGGGATGTGCTTATATGTAGTGTGTTCTCTCCAAATGATATGAGGCCTTTTGGGGTAAAACCTAAGAGCAAAACCGTGCGAGCTTGAGCCCAAAGTGGACAATATCATATCATCAGGTGGTGTGGGGTATTACACTATAACTTGTCCACTAGGGGTAACTTGGAAGTTTAAAAGTTTGTTGCATATGTTAAATGTAATCGTCTATCCCACGAAAGAGGAATTAAGTAGTTGAGTTAGTGATTAGTTAATTTCCTTTGTTTTGATTTTATTTTGTTATATTGCTAAGGGTCTAGCAATATGTAAGTTTGGGGGCGTGATAAGCGTTGAATGTTACGTATTCTAGAATCTTAATTTGGATATTTTATTCTCTCAGTGATAGATTATTTGTTATTTTACTCTGTTTTAGTTTTTATTTTTATTTTTAGATCCTTAATACTAAATTCACTTAAACTATGATTTTTGAGCTTTTAAAGATGATATTCAAGAGGGTTAGAAGAACCCTACATCAACTGCATCAAGCCAAGTCAATATTTCAACTCAAAATAACCCAAGGAAGAGACCTAAAAGAAGAGTAATTGCTTAAGAAGATTATAGGCTGAAATCTAATCATGTAAAAAGGAAAGTTCTGAACCCGTTTTGGTAATCTGCTTATAACTCCTTATTCGACTGTCAAAATGGCCCAAACTTTACATGAATTCAACGAAATTCAATTCTGGATCTTTTTGTATTTCACAAAAATTTCGTAAATCAAACATTTACTGAATCAAAAGTTGGGCCGAAGTTTAGCAGAAAAATTCACCTGATTAGGGGCTGCGGGAAAACCTAAGGGCTAGTTTGGGATGCAGGAATGGAGGTAGAATGGAATGGTCATTCCACCTTTGATTCCTTTTCTCTTGTTTGTTGTGTTACATTAGAATGGAATGGCCATTCGTAGTCATTCTCATGGAATGCTCATTCTAACAAAATCATTCCTTTTCTTGAGCTATGGAATGGTCATTCCATTCCCACTTCTTATTAAAATCACGTTATCTCTCTTCATTAATTTCTCTCCCTCTTTTACAACTCACTCCCGAATATATATATATATATATATATATATATAGATAAAATAAGTAATTAGCATTAATTTCTCTATATATATATATATGATATGTATGTAATATGATATATACCTGCCACACGGCTATATATATATACATGTCACATGCCTATATATATAACTTGTTATATTTTAAGTTGTGAAAAAAAATGAAGGTTCTTGTTTTATCACTTTCAATTTTTAATAAAGTATTAATTTTTTTCGTATAAAAGATTATATTAATCTCTTGACTAGAATAAAAAGCTGGATTATATCTTGATTTAGAAAGTTTTAGTTGAATGGGTAATTTTTATTTATTTTTACATGATAATTAAATTAAAGTTGGTCAAATGTCCCATTTTAAAACTGATTATGCTTTATGAAAAAGTATAACATATTGGAAGGTATTACCATTTTATTCTTACATCATTCTTTATTCACAGCCAAACATTGGAATGAGAATGGTCATTCCATTCTATTCTCATTCTCATTCTCATTCCATTCCCATTCCATTTTATTCATGCATACCAAACTAGCTCTAAGTCTCCTATTTTGGTTGGGACACTTCATGTTTCTCTTGAAAAATAAAAGTGACGAAATGGGAATGTTTTAGAGACCTTTCCCTGAAGTTTTGAATAGCTTTTGGAGTGAAGAAATATTGAAGAACAAGGGTTAACACTACTTCCATAGAGATGATGTCTTATTCCTCAACCGTTGAGATGTCTTCTTCCACCATGAGCGGCTAGTTCTTCCACTAGGATTTTGATGTAGCCCTAACTAAGCATCAATGATTTGATTATTCTAATTATTGGAGATTCTTATATCCATGCATATATTGTGTAATTTAGAGGATTCTATTGAGAATTGGTCAATAAAGTTTATATTCAATTTCAATGATTTCTTATCTTGTCTTAGATATTTAGTTGTTGTGGTTGAACTCAATCCCTCTCATTTTCTGTGATTATGAGAGTGATAATTACACAATGATTTTAATTGAATATATAATTAAGGTTTTGATGAATTATACCTAAAGAAGATGGATCATTCTACATCCTAGAATAGAGTAGATAGGTAGATGATGGATGCTAATTGAAGATAGTTCATACTTAGTTTTGATCGTATATTATCCTTCTTGTTATTGAAAGTGAGCTTGTAACCACCAAAACTTATGCATGATATAACTTCCCATAATTGATTTAATTATCCATTGATTGTGAGGTTAATGGTGAAGAAAAATAAAAAACTCTAGTTTCATCTCATTTTTATTTAGATTTTCTTGCTTCTAATTTAATTGCATTTATTTAGTTAATTATTAAAGTTAGAAATAAAAATCTGTAATTCTCTTTTATTAATTTAGTTAGAATTAATTTTATAATTCAATATAGACGTAATACTCAGTCCTTGAGATTCAACACTTTCCATAGCCATATCCTACATGGATTATTGCGAAGTGGTATTTTAATTGGTAATTATTTAACCACGATCATGCAGTGAAGGAAAAATAAAGCATTTGTTGTGGAAGTGTTGTCATGGGCATTGTCATGTTTATATTTGTTTCGACGAAAGGGAGTATTAGAGATTATGTGTGCTGATGGTGTGGGAGGAGTGTGAGACAATTGAGCACATTTTTCTTCATTGCCCGTTTGTTTGAAGGTGATGGCAAAATTTTGCTTTGAGAATTTCGAGGGGGAAGAGAGAAGTTGTTTTAAGTGGTGCTCCGCATTTGGTGGCAGAATATAGGTGGGGGAGTTAGATGTATAGCATTGGCGGCAAAGCTTTATTGGGCCATATGGAAGGCACAAAATAGCTTTATTTTTTCAACGAAGGAAGATGGGGAACATAAGGTGGTTTGGAGGGCTGAGTTATATTAGAAGGAGTATCTAGAAGTGTTGTAACAAAGGAAGATAGGTGTTTCTGCTGTTACACCAATGGTAGTGGTGGAGATGGTGGGATGTTGAGTACCACCAATAGAGTGTAGGCTTTTGCTTTATGTGGATGCATCGTGGGTTATGGATGATGGGGGGTTGTTGGTGCATTTATTCTTCACGATGTGATTATCATGGTGTTGGGTGTTTGGGCTTTTTCGTTGGCACATGTTATATCACCACTTATGGCCAATCGAGAGGGTTTCTTGTATGTGGATGTCATCACTGATGCACAGAGCCTTGCTACTAGGAAAGGGAGTGAACTCTTTTGTTAACGTTGTGCTTCAAGATATTCATATGGTACTTAGTAGACATAGAGATCTTAGATTTGTCATGGGAGCGACGTATAGAGTTTATGGTTGGCACTTGTATTTCCTTGTGGATTAGGAATATGGTTGCCCATGATGACCTTCTGTTTAATTCTCTCTATATATATTATAATTTTTTTTTTTAGTAATGTAAGTCATTATATAGAAGGAGAAAAATTTACGAACAATATCCAGAGGATATGTCACGCCCCGATCTCCGTTCTCCAAAAATCAAAGGTGATTGGATGTCACTCACCAATTCGCCTCACTAATCTCTGATACTATGTTATCACACCTTGATTTTCGTTCTCCAAAAACCGAAGGTGAACTCGTCTATTAATCACTAATGGACTCTCTTTACTCTTAAGTATTGTGGAAGCTTAACTCTTTTCTTGCACATGGATATGCTAACTCAAACTCAACCACAACTAACCTCTAGGAGCCCAACATCAAGCCACACTTACATAACCCCTCAATTCCAGCACTCAACTCCTCGTGTAACTGGAACTTGAAACTGAAACCCTCACCATTGGATAGAGGATTCAAAAATACTCAATTTAAAAAAAATTATACTCAATTTCGATTTAAAACGAATAAGTCATGCCAAATTGAAATTTGGGTAGATTTCGGAGAATACTGTGAATATTGACTTCGATGCATCGAAGTGGTAAGTTAAATCCATCAAAATTTTGATGCATCAAACATGTATCGAAACCTGCTGTTTAATGGTCCAAATTCTCAACTTATAGGTTCTAAAACTTCTCTAAAAAGCCTAAAAATCATAAAACATCATTCATTTCTAGGCATAAATTTACATCTCCAACAATCATATCCAAGAATTTATACATAATGGAATCAAAACCAACATTATTCTATTCAAAATCCACAAATCATATATGATCTATATATGAACATTACATTTGAAACTAGAATGCATCAACATAAATCAAATGTGTTTACAATGCTTGCCACATAGTCCACATGCCACAAGCCGGCATGGACATTTTTTTACATCTCAAAAGGGTTAAAAGTCTAAAAATGAAACTCAACAAGGTCCATTGAACTATTCATGTTTCATCCTCCATTGGTGCCTTATCTGAAAAAGAGTTTGTAAATAGGGGGTGAGCTTATCCTCTCTCGCTCAGTAGGAATGATCCACCCAACTCTACTCTAACTCAAACAGTCATGCATGGATGCATATGAAATCACTACATGTCTACATGACAAATATCCATACTTTTTACCCATAAACAATCACGTTTTATAAATCATGCATGATGCTTCACATTTCAATGAATACATACATAAAGCAATTGAACATACCATAATTCATATGTATAACTCACGCCACATAACATTGGAAATCAATTCAGTGGAGACTAGATTATCACTCCAATAGTAAGGGTCTCTTCGGCACCCAAACTCTGCTTACGTTTCTCAGTCTACTATTCTAACGGATACGCCATCCGCTTGGCCAAATCTTGGGTCTTTCACCCAAGGGGTCATCCCCTTATCTTAATTCTCAATGTTGTCACGCCCTAAAAACTCATTTTTTATATAGTGCATATATCACATAATTGCACAAATCCACACAATGCAATGCATTTATCAAAACAATGCATTTTTTTCTCCAAAACTCAAGATTGTCACAATGTCATTCACTCATCTCATGAAAATCATTATACTTATGCATCTTTCAAGAAAAACATATCTTTCAAGCACAAGTCTATATAAAAACTCAAATTTTCATATTTTTGTCAAATGAACACAATTTCATCAAAGAGCATTCATAGTCCCAATTTCACATATGCAACATATATAAGCCCTAACTAGCATGTTAGACATATACATATGCATAAATCATATTTTCATATATATATATACACATATACAAAACCCTAAACTCAAGAAATCTCAACCTATCTTTCATTTCACAATCAAAAGGACCTATAGAATCAAAATAAAGAAAGACTTCACACCCCTACCTCAAATTACAAGCTTGGAAGACCACTTTTGAAAATCTCAGCCCGTTTAACTTCACAAATCAGAGACTTTGTTCGGTTCAAACCGAAGCTCTTGGTGTCCTCTATGCACTTCCCTTCTTCGGCTACCTCTAAATCACAACTTAAACCCTCCAAAATCTAGAGAGAAATGAGATAGATGAAGTGGGTGAGTTAGAGAGAGAGAGAATCTTGTAAAAGTGATATATCTCAGATCTTGAGATATTTATCTCACTCCTAGGGCTATGAAATATCCGTTTTGCCCCCTAGCCATTTAACGTACCCTCCCGACCTTCGTTTTTTATTTCAAAAACTTCTTTGGTCTTAAAATCATTCCCTTAACACTCTAAATATTTCGTCTAAGCCATTCCCAAAAATAAATATTTTATGAGAATTTTTCGGATTCCTAGACTCACTAGGATCGCATCCCGGACCCCGATTTGACCAAAAAGTTAATGTTCTCCAAATCTCTTAAAAATTTACCAAAACCCTTAAAACACTTCCTTAACATGTTCCCTACACTCAAAACATGTTTAATATCATTTAAAATGCACTTGAAGCAATAATTGATAATAAAAAATTAAAAATCGGTCAAAATTGGGCACGGTCTCTATAGGATACATAAAAGATAGAGCAATAAGATACCATGCTTCAGCATTGTATCAAACAGAGAAAAAGCATTCATGATTGAGCGATAGTTAGCTATCATGAGATGTATCATCAGGGATGTAGAGAACACTTGGGAATCATGATCAACATCAAAAAAGGACATCAGAAAAGTAGGAGAATTCAAAATAACAACATGGCATCAACGGCTTATGGAGGATTCTGGAGTTGAGAAGATGATGGAACCTAGTTTGTACTGGTTTGATCAAGTGGTTTTCTTGCTGTTCTAATTATAGAGCTGAGAAGATGTCACGTTACTGTTAGAATATTTTAATAAATAAAATATTTGTATTTGTGGTCCTATTCGCTATTTCTAAAATTGGATTACAATGTAATTATTGTTACTTGATGGGTTGGGGTTATGCTTATCAATTGTGCTCTAATTGACAGTATAATATTTACACCGTTGGATTGTAATTTTCCAATTTTATTTGGTGAGATTTAATCCTAACTGTTGATATCTAGGTTTCCATGATAGGAAGGAGACTTAAGTATTTTATTTGTAGAGAAGCCGTCCCCCCTATTGTTGTTATAAATAAGGATTTCATAACCCTTATTCAGCCCTATCAAAGAACAACTCTCAGAAAGGGGGTAGAGCACTCTAAGGATCTTTTGTAGAAACTCAAAGGTATTTTACAACTTAATTTTCATTCAGGTATGTCAATTAAAATATCATTTATAATTATTGTAGTATTTTTGATTTCTACATATTTATTGTGAATTAAATTCTAACAATTGGTATCGGAACCATGGTTAGAACTAGGGTTTTTTCTTGTAGAAATCAAGAAGGTAAATATTTAATTTACATATATTTTTTCCTAAATCAACGTGTTATGTTTTAATTAATCGTACTGTATAAAAGTTTCATAATTGAACCCAAGACCAAGTCAGCCGTCGGCTGCTTCCGTTGACGGTAGGGAATTTATAACTACAGTGATCTACCACTGTGTTGTTTAGGAATAGTTGTAGTACCGTATTGCTTCACAATGGATTATGTGAATTGCATGCTAGCTACGTGTTTGCCCGATAATATAGATTCGTGTTTAATGGATAGTACATGTTTATGTACATGAATTTATGTTGCGACTTGTTTGATAGTATTAAACACATACACCAGGATGTCATGTCTGTACCTTTTCATTACTTATCATGGATAGGTGGCGGGTCTCTTGCCAAACAATGTCAAATTAGGAGGACGTTTATTTATTAATTTTTTTTTAGGTCATTTATTAACGTGATGATGAATTGATTTTTATATCCTGAATATATATGTTCTTTTGGCTTTGTTGATTTACATCTACCGAGCATATATAGATATACAACGACATGTGTCAGAATTATATTATCTAGTTTCATTCATTCATGGTACATCACAATCAGTGACTCTCCTTTGAACTTTGACTTGGTGACTATCTAAATGATAGGTTTTTTTTTTCAATCAAGTAATTTTTCAACTTTGGCTTGAAAATCCCACTGGTGCGTGGGTGTGCAATTGTATATGTGTATATATATACACACAATTATATATATGTGTAATATATATATATATATAAAGTGACTTTTTGAATGCTTGAATGATTTTTTTCACATGCATCAAGTTGTCATGGTTTTTTTTTTATTTTTTAAAAACAATTGAGAGAAGAATTTGAGATTTTTTTAAAATCTTGATTTTTATTCATGTTATTTTATTATTTACTGTAATTTTGTTAATGTATATGAAGAGACTTTATTTATGTTAAAGTCACTTATGTTACAGTAAAATTTAGTATCCCATAATATTTGCATTTGATTTATGTGCAATATAAAGAATTTTTGAACCTAAATAAAATAGAATTTTAAAGTTTAGGTATTTCCTTGGGGTTTAGGAGGACCGGTAAAGTGACCGTTTCAATGTGGTATCCAAAGTGGGTGATGTCTGCCCAAAGGTGACATTCACTCATGGAAGTTATTCTTTTGAAATTTTAAGGTCTCACAGTGTACTTGCCCACATTAGGGAATTTGTTCTGCTCAAAGGTGATCAATGTCTTAGTATGAGTTAAGTAAATAGAATAGTTAAGAGTGTTTGGGTTAGAACTAAATAACCCTCTTGCCCAAACGTAGTGGAAGTGTTTAGCAATAATTCAAACATAATCAACTAGGTCTATGTGCGATTTAATCACAAATTTGGGGGGTAAATGTATTTAAAATTCTGACCAAAGGTAATTTTTAGATAACATCTTACCTGTTCCCGAATGGTGGAAGATTTTGCACATAGTAAAACACCCTGATAAATTCGGCTTAAAACTCCAAGTACGAATTAAAATGATAATCCCTAAAGCTGTGACATATTATTTTATATATTGTTTATGTGGTGTTATTTAATATAACATGTATTGATGTTATTAACACTTCCGCAATTCAGATATAGCTTACAGGGATTGAACAACTGGATGGTGACGAGTGTAGATTATTGGATGTTTGTCGTTGCTTTTCTACACTTCATACAAAAATAATAAAACCTGCAAAAACCTTACTAAAAATTCTATAGCAGTAAGCATGGTCGAACCACCCTCAAGTGAGAATCAGTAACAACTCTAAACTTCAAAACCTAAATCTCTTGAGATGAAAAATGAATATTTAAAAAATAAAATTCTGATTTTGTATTTAATAATAAAAACTAATATTAAATGTCTTAGATCAAATGATGGGACAAATCTCAAGGAAAGAGAATTCGCCACCATGGATCCATATAAATAAAGTTTTTTTTATATTCTTATCTAGTTTTTCCTCCAATAACCAATACACTTCACCAATCCAATTAGAACTTGGAAAGATGAAGGAAAATATGGAATAAAAAAGAATGACTTGATTATATATGAGAGAGACATTTCTTTACTTAATCTGATGCACATTGGCTAGGTAAACAGAGGTAGGCATTATTCGAATTACCATTATTTGGCAAACACGAAAAATCCTTCCTCTAATTTTAAAAAATAAAATCCAGAATAGAAGAGTAGAAGAATGCTCTTGGGAGGAAAAAGTAGACAAGAAAATAAAACAACTTACCTATACTTCAGCCATGGTGGCTTCATCACTCCCTTGAGAAGGATGTTTACGCTTGCATATTAATAGAAAACAAACAAATAGAAATGAAACTACTACTCATCATTGAATCCATAAAACAATTACACTATTTTTTTTAATAATTTCTCTATAATTTCTAACCCCCTTCATCATCCCCTAAGACCCCCTATTTATAGAGTTAGAGGGGAATGGTTTAGGTGGGAAAAATTTAAAATACAAAATTCAAAATACAAATTTGAAATACAAAATTCAAAATACAAAATTTTGAATTTAAACATCTAAAATTTGATTTCCATATCTTTAATTTCAATTCTGGACTGTAGACGTGGCTGTGTAAAAAGTATTTTACAAAGTTTTGAACTTGAGACCTCTTGTGAAGTAGATTGCACAGAATACCATCTCTCATACAATTCTTCTTATGTTCATCTTTGGCTATATATATCATTTTTAGCCCTCTTTTGTTGTTTTTCTTCTTATTTGGAAATCAACCCTTATAAAACATAAAATGCAAAGATAAGAACATTTAAATAAAATAAATAATTAAAAACTTATTTTATAATATAAAATAGCAAGTTTTGTACACTTATCAGATGGTTCAAATTATACTTACCTAGGAGACATGTTTTGATATTATATTGGGTTTCTTAGACTATCAGTCTGTACCTTTTAAGGAGAAACCCTTTATACTGGTTGCCGAGTCTTCTGAGGCAGTAGGGTTGTTACATTTTAAGTGGACTAAAGGTATTACAATTTTCATAAGCTTGATTTGTGCTTCTATTGGTATGACTTGTGGGGGTGGTAATCTAGTATTTGATACTGCTAAGAAGCTTCTTGATCTGATCATGAAGTAGTTCATGGCACCAAGAAGCAACTACAATATTATTATCTGACACAACTTGTGTCAGCCAAATATGATGGCAATGGTTCAGTGAAGGAGCACATTTATACGATGTGTAAACTGGTTAATGGTTTGAGGGAACAGAGAATCACATTTGATGATGAGTTACTAGTCCACATGGTGATATATTAATTTTCTATTTAGGTCTTTTTTTTTAGAAATTTAGGGTGAATTATAATTCACATGAGACAAAATAAGATATTAACCAACTATTAGCATTTTGTGTGATTGAGAAAGAGCGGCTCAAGGGAATTAAAATTAAGTCAGATCATCTTCTCGTAAATGATAGCAATAAGAATATTTTCTAGAAGAAAATACGCGGCAAGAAAGGAAATCAGGCATAACAGAAAAGTTACAAACAGAACAATAAAGAAAAATGCATGATCATATGAATGATGAATGCTAGTTCTGCAAAATGAAAGGGAATCAAAATAAAGTTGTTATGGTTATAGTGTTTGGTTAAAGAAAAATAAAGTAGGTGTGAAATTGAACTTTATTCTATAAATGTGCCTGAAAATTTATGGGGATTGATTCTGGTGTGATTATACATGCGTCTTGTTTTTCTATGGACTCGATACCTTTCGGATAAATCGTGCGTTCGTAAGGGAAGATTTATCTATGTTGTGGCATAAAAGATAGGGGTATGTCTCTTCAAAGAAACATGAACGCTTGGTTAAGGATGAGATTATTGGACTACTAATTTTTCAGATTATAATTTATGTGTTGACTATATCAAGGGGAAGATGCAGAAGAAATGTAATTTTGAGGTTATAGATATGGAGGGTGTGAATTGTGGTGTTTTAGTACATATCTCAATGCTTTGAATGGGTCGTAGGCCCAGTTTTAGACATTTACATGTGTGAGGATGCCTTGTAGAGGTGAAGTTGTATAATCTAGATATTAAGAAACTTGATCCTCGCACCGTCACTTGTCATTTCATTGAGTATCTTGAGAGATCTTTTGGTTATGATTTTTATTATCCCTCTAAACCTATGAAAATTATTGAAACATGTCATTGCAAAATTTATTGAAGATGTGTGAATTCAGTGGGAGTCTAGAACTTTGTAGTTTCTTTTATACTTAATGATTTTGAGGTGTATGATAGACATAAGAGGTGACGATTTCTCTGAAATTTTTCTCTAGTTTCCATCAAATGACTCATTGAGAGTCATTTTTTCATTGTCACACATTATGAACTTGAGTTGCATTAAATAGATGTCTAGACAATGTTCCTCAATGGAGACATTAAGGAAGTAATTTACATGTTTCAACCTGAAGAATATCGTGATCTAATACATATAACTCAATTTTAGTGGGAGTTAATTTGTTATCTTTGTCTTATATGTTGATGATATTATGTGAGTTAGCAATGGTATTCATGTGATACATGCGCTACAGAAAAAAATTTGGACTTTCTCAAAAGGCATGTATTGATAAAATATTGAAAACTTTTGAGATAAAATTTTTGTGTACTGAGTGAGGTTCAAGGTGTTAAAGGGAATATGTTGTCAGAATAAAAGTGTCTTGATAATGATTTTGTGAGAAGTCAAGTTTGATTTTAGCAAAATCTACACATTGTTTATTTGAAAGTAGTGAAGAAAGTTTTGAGGTATCTTCGGATAACTAAAGAGTTCATGTTGATTTTTAAAAATTAGACTACTTAAAGATAGTTGGTTATTCTGATGCTAACTATGCAGCTTGCTCAAGTAATAGGAAATCTACTTCTGTTTTTATTTTTATGTTGGTTCAGGGAGTGAGCTGTCTTGTCAAAAATCTCTAAGCTATATATTATCACATATTTCACTATGTATGCAAAGTTGGCCAGTTGTTGTGAAATAACCGAACATGGCATGTGGTTGGAAAAATTTTATTGTGAATTTGAAGGTTGTTGACTCCATACACAAGCGTATGACATTTCTGTGATAATGAAGTTGTTATAAAGTATGTGAAAAAAAAAATGAAAAGTTGACCAAGCGTAATAAACACATTGACATAAAGTACATTTTCGTGTACGAGTAGGATAAGGAAGGTTCTATTGAGGTTCCCCACATAAAATACTATTACAGATCCTCTCATTAAGGGTATTTAGGTGCAAATTTTTGAGGAGCACGTGATCCGGATATGTGTTCGAGAGTCCTTGTGTAATGATGTCTGATTTTTCTTTACATCATGTTACATTGTAATTAGCCTTCAGCTTATTTATACCTTATGGTGATAGTTATTTTTTCTTCAGTTTATTTACACTTTTTGGTGACAGTTATTTGTATGCAAAATAAAGTTATGATGCATCGTTATTATTATTTTCATTTATATATAGTTTATACACGTGCTATTATGTTTGTCTGAGAGTGATGTTACACTTATGAGGGTGTTTTGATTAGATGTGAGATTGGCACCACATTGGTAAATCCAAATATAATTATTAAAGTGCATGTGGGAGTGTTTCACACTCCATGAGGATAACTTGGGCTAGATATGGGATTGGCTCCATATCGGTAAACCCTCACACTGGACAGAAGGTTGGCGATTTATTGTAATATGTTTAGGTGATATATCGTGATAGTATGAAGCAGGACGGATAGCGAGGTGTGCATTTAGACCACATGCAGTTTGCGCATCTCATAAAATGCAGTAAAAATTACTATATTTGCTCAAATATTAGATGGAATCAGTTTTGAGACCATGGAACTGTTTAGACTAATATATTACTTGGCTACGCATCCATGATCCACTATTGAGGAAGTCTATGGAAGAGAGTGTTTTAAAGTTTTAACCCATCTGTTTCAATAATTGTATTTTTATAAAATAAAATGAGTGGTCACTCAACTTTTCTAAAGTATTGCAATCCACAGTGTCATTTTACAAAACTTAAAGTGCATGAACCAAGTGGGAGATTGTTAGAATATTTTAATAAATAAAATATTTTTATTTGTGATCCTATGCACTATTTCTAAAATTAGATTGCAATGTAACTATTGTTACTTGATGGATTAGGATTATACTTGTCAATTGTGGTCTAATTGATAGTATAATATTTACACCGTTGGATTGTGATTTTTCACTTTTATTTGGTGGGATTTAATCCTAAGGTTTCCATGATAGGAAGTGAGACTTACGTATTTTATTTGTAGAAAAACCGCCCCCCCCCCTGTTGTTGTTATAAATAAGGGTTTCATAACCCTTATTCAGCCCTATCAAAGAACAACTCTCAGAAAGGGGGAAAGCACTCTAAGGATCTCTTGCAGAAACTCAAAGGTATTCTACAGCTTAATTTTCATTCAGGTAGATCAATTAAAATCTCCTTTATAATTATTGTAGTATTCTTGATTTATACATGTTTATTGTGAATTAAATTCTAACAGTTACTGCTAAAATTCAAGTTGATCTGCAATTTTTGAAGCTACAACTAAGAAGTTTAAGCTTGATAATTTCATAAATAGAGTTGATGATGGCTATGGTGGTTGAGGCTTATCCTTAAAACTTCTTGAATTTCTTTTTTTCCAAATAGAGTAAATGTAACCTGCCAAGATAAGTCTATGTGACAGAAATTTGAGTGAATGATCCCAAAAGTGAGTAACCCAGTCAATAATATTATGCCATATAGTATAGGGGTATTGAAAATTACAGACGTTTTGGAAGTGATTCCATATTACAGAGCTAAATTAAGGAACACTGGAAGAAAAGATGACTATGTTCCTCAACTGCAGCTAGACATAAGCAACAGGGGTTCTTGGAGTGGCAGGGTTTATCAAGTATAGAAAGCCTGCCAAGTGCAACAAACCAATGAATAAAGGTATGCTTGGGTACTTGTGGCTTGCTCCAAATTAGGTGAGGCCAATTTAGACGGGGAATTGGAGGAGAGATTTGTTAAGTGGTTTGGTGAAGTGAGAAGGATGGTCTTTTGATCCATAAGAATGAATTAGGTTGTAAGGTACATGAAATGGGTAGGTTTGAGGGGTTTCTGAGTTCAGGTAAAATTATGGGTTGTTTATAGCCAATTTGGCAAGGATAAGGGAGATAACCTCCATGGTAATGACAAATATATAGGGTGACAGAGGGTCACATTGTCTTATCCCTCTTTTGCTCTTGAAGTAACCATGATTTTCCCATTAAGCAAGATTGAAAAAGTTGGTAAGGTGATGCAGAGTTTAATCCAATTAATGAAGGTAGTTGGGAAACCTATAAGCTTTAGACGATCCAGCAAGAACTCCCAACCAAGTGTGTCAAAAGCTTTTTTTAGATCAACTTTAAATGCGCTTCTAGGTAGAGTAGAGTGTCTGTGATAGCGCCTCAGAAATTCTTGTGCCAAAAAGATGTTATCAGTTATTCTTCTTCTCTTAATGAAGGCATATTGTGATTTACTGATCAGAGAGGGTAAAATGGGTTTGATCTTGTACCCAAAAGCTTTGAAATGCAGTTTATAAAGTGTGTTGCAACAAGAAATTGGCCTAAAATCTTGGATATTGGATGCATTTTCAATTTTGAGAATGCGAGTTACCAAGGTTGCATTTATTTGTTTCAGCAAATTTCCAGAGATGATCAAAGAAGTCTCTAATTGCAGCGATGATATCATAACCAATTATTTTCCAGCATTTCTTGAAGAAAAATGATGTGTAACTATCAGGGCCTAGAGATTTTTCATTGCCAAAAGAGAATAAGAATTGTTGGATTTCAATATTTGTTGGTATGAATGTAAGCAAGGAGTGAAGGTTGGTTGAGATGGGAGAGGTTGTGAACTGTGAGAGCAACTAAATTCTAGGATATGATGGGGATGATCCCATTAATGAGTGGAAGTTGATGATGAAGGCATGGATAATATCATCAATTTTAGAAAAGAATCAGCTGATGAGGTAGTTAAGCATTGGATTTTGTTTCTATTATGCCTACTTTTAATAGTCCTAAAGAAGAATGAGGTGTTGTGATCACATGCAAATAACCATTTAATTCGAGCTTTTTGTTTTCACAATTTCTCTTAACTCAAGCTGAGATGAGAGTAGGATTGCAGAAGTGATTTCTCAAGTTCTCAGGTTGGTATCACAGTACCACTAAGATTGAGGTCAAGGATAGTTTGACAACTAGAAAGATCATTTTTGCAAGAAAGAACTTTATTGGCAATATCACTATTCAGTTTTGTTCAGACTTTTGAGGGGTGGCTTTAAAAGCTTCAGTTTTTGAGTGATTCTGAACATAGGAGTGCCAATGATAGGTGTTACAATTGATTTGCTAGTGAGAAAAAAAAAACCCTATTTTCTAGATATTCCTTTTGTAATTTAAATCACCAAGGACTTGGTGCTAGTAATATCTCTTCTTACTTTCAAATGTAAAGATTTTTTTGTCTCTATCAGAACAAAAGTTAAGGCCCCGTTTGGAGAGCTTCCTAATATTAAAAGGACTTCATTGATAAGGTCTTTGTAAAAGTAATTTTGTTAGAAGGAACTTAGGAGAAAAAAGACGTTTGGCTAGTTCATTTTTTAAATATACTTTAACTTTTAAATTATTTTTTTCTTGACAATATTATCCGTTATCCTTAACAACGATTACAACCCTTAGAAAGTGCAAAGTCGACAATGGAAGGAAGTTGTGGTGGCGGCGGTGGAGGTAGCGGTGTTGGTGGAGGTAGTAGTGGTGGCAATGGTGGGAGGCGATGGTGGAGGTGGAAGTGGAGGTAGTCGTGACGATGGTGATGGTGGTGGTGGCGACAACGATGGTGGTGGTGGTGGTGGAAAGCAGCAGTGGCGATGGTGATGAGGGAGGTGGTGGCGGTGGCCATGGAGGTAATGGTGGACGTGGTCGTCGTAGTGGCGGTGGTGGTGAAAGGTGGTGGTAACGGTGGGGGTGGAGGAACGAGGGACCAAAAGAGAATATTGCACAATCTTTTTAATATATAAGAAGTATATGAACAAATTAGTAAAATAACAAATTTATTTCAAAAGAAAATTTGACTTCCTAAAAGGAGGTTCTAAAAGCAACATTTTTTTACTTCTCTAAAATGGGTTTCATGACCATCAGATTCTTCAGAAACGCATTTACATATGTGTAACCAAACATCAAATTTTTTTCGAAAGGACTTTTGATGCCGGGAAAGACTTTTTAAGGTCTCAGGAAGCTCTCACAAACAGACACTAAGGCCTTGTTTGGCAAAACTTTTCCTTCGACTTTTATGCAGAAGAAAAAGAAAAGCAGAAGCTAAATGAGGAAGTTGGTACCCACCAGCTTCCTCTGAACGTTCATTTTGAACTCCGATACTCTTCGGCCTTACCAATCTAAACACTCTTCAAAACATCTTAAAAAGGTGAAAACCGCTTTTCAAAAGTCAATCCAAACAAGACCTAAATATCCCAATTAATATATTCAAGTAGTAAATTATTTTCTTCTTTTCTTTTACTAAATTCACAAATTAACCAAACCAACTGACATAAAATTTTGGAAATCCAAAATAAAAGAAATGGTTTTCTTTTGACTTTGCTTTTCTAAAAGTACATAGCTCGTGATTAATTTTCTAAAGTGATATTGTTTGGAGTCCTGTATTCCACATGAAGAATATAATACCATTGGCCTATACACTAAGTTATTGGAATTTTCCAAGCAACGATCCACCGTTCGTTGGCCGATATACTAGTCAGTTATGTCAGTATTTTAGCTAATCACATTAACATGTCAAGATCTCTAAAATTTGGTTTCACAACAATTTTTTCAAATTTTCGTTAGGTAATGATAATAATATTTTAATAAATTTTAATATTTTTTAAATTATGTCAGAACATAAAATAAGTGGTATTCAAAGTGAAGCCCTCATAATTATCTTTCTAACATAAATGATTTTATAAAAAAAATTAATATGTAATCAAAGTTATAAATATTTAAGTGAAAAAAAAAACACACACACACACACACACATATATATTCCATGTGAGGACCAAAAAAATATTAAAAAAGTACAAATGCTTGACTAGTTGCTTGGCTAGATTCGGCCAAGCAAGAATATAATACCATTATATATATATATATATATATATATATATATATATATATATATATTACTAATTTCTTGCTCATCAGTGTGCATGTGACCAATAGATAAAATCTAATGGTCACTAGCCAAACTCACTTATAGTCAGGGGCGGAACTTAAGGTGGGCTAACCTGGGCTATAGCCTAGGTCCAAAAAAAAATTTTTTTTTTACTACTACTTGTTTAGTTGAAGCCCACTAGTGTAGCCCAGCCCAAAAATCTTTTATTTTCTAACTAGGACTCTCATTTAGCTTTCATCAGTCATTACATTGTTTTTTTGTGATTTCGTTTGTAGAGAGACAAACAGAGATACACAAAAGGCAACTAGCAAACAAAGAGCCAAAAACTAAAGAGGTAACTGGTAATTTCTCATAATTTATGGTTTCACTTATATATCAATGTGAAATTTCTTGTAGTCTGTTGAGTTTAATTATTTTTTCATTTGTAATTTCAAGGTTGATTTTTAAATATAAGCAACTTTGTTAAAGGAAATATTTTTTTATCTTTAATTTTCAGGAAAAAAAGGAAAATGTTTGGTCTTCTTTGAAAGGAGAATCTTTTCAGCTGTGATTGTTTACTGACTGCATTTGAATTTTGTCTTCAAGGGCATTTTGAAATTTTTTTCCTTTTTTACTTAAAATTATTTTTATTTTTAGGTAATGTTTGTTCTCTTATGCTTTCACTCTCACATATCTTGTTTTATTGTGCATAGTCAAATGGGCAACTCTTGTAAAAAAAAAAAGGTTCACTGCTAAAGCAGATATTTTTCTCGGAGGATTGTTGAACTTGATAACAAATACCTCAAAGTTAGCAACGGTGAGTTCCTACTTCCTAGTTTAGATTGCTTTCAAATTTATTTTATTTGGTAAATTGCTTTTGTTGTGATAGCCCCTTATAAGATGGGATCATGTGTTTTCCATTTGACTACTTTTGACTTCTTGTTGTGTGTATGTGTGTGTCTCATTCTCAAAATGTTTACTGTGATAGTCCTTAAATTGTGTTTCTAATAATATTGAGTATGCACAAGAGCACAAACGCACATTTATTTTGTTATGTAATTATCTATTTGTTTGGCCATGTGAGACATATTTGTTATTGTTCATATTTATTTGTTTAGCCGTGTGGGATATATTTATTTGTTTCATCATGTGGGGCTTATTTGTTATTATATATTTATTTGTTTAGCCGTGTGAGACATATCTGTTATTATTCATATTTATTTGTTTGGTCGTGTGAGGCATATTTATTTGTTTTGTCGTGTGGGCTTATTTTTTATTGAATATTTATTTGTTTAGCTGTGTGGGGCATATCTGTTACTGTTCATATTTACTTGTTTCGCCATGTGGAGCTTATTTGTTACTCAATATTTATTTGTTTGGCCGGGTGGAGCATATTTATTAGGGTAAAGTGCACTCACACCCCCTGAGGTTTGCCTCAAACACACTCATGTACAAAGTTTGCTTAAATATACACTCACACCCCTGAACAAAATTGCATCAGTAATTTGCATGAGAAATTACAATTTTACCCATCAATATAATAGCTATATTATATTTAAAAAATCTATTAAAATAAAATTACTAAATTAACCCTTCAACCGATATATTACTATATTAGTGTCCCCTGAATTCAGTGAAAGGGCAACAAAATTCTTTGAATTCTTTTGTTTAGTTTTTTAGTTATAAAAAAGAATTGTGAAATAAAGAAAAGAGTCTAATGTGTTTTGGTGATTCAATTTAGCAAATAATTTATATTATTTCTCTATTATATGTATGACCCAGTATTAGTTGTCACTTAAAAATAAAATTCAATCTGAACAAATTCAAACTTTGAGGCTAAAATTTACTTTATTATTAATTTTGGATGATGTTTTTTTTCTTTTTTTTTTCAGTACTTACTTTTCAATTTTATCAGTGCCATCACTATTTTTTTTTTTCTTTTTGAAATAAATGTATGCATACTTTGTAATAAAAGGCAAAATGCAAAATATCCTCTTTTAACTTTCTCATTTTTGCAAATAAACTCTATTACTCTTGTAACACTCTTCATATAGGTCTCCTCTATTGTCATCTCTCTACTATTGTCGAGACACCACTGTCACCACCAAAGCCATGCTATCATTGCCAATTTTCATGTGCACTGCCATAGCAAACAGTGAAAGAGAAAAAAATAAAAGAAAAAAGAGAAAAGGGTTAAGAATTAAGAGAGAGAAGTAGATAAAATAAAGAAAAGAGAGGGGGTTAGATGTAGAGAGACAGATCCAGGAAAGAGAGAGAGATGGAGGAAGAGAGAGAAAAAGAGACAGAGTGAGGAGAGAGAGAAAAAAAAAGGAGAGAGAGAGGAAGAATTAGAGAAAGTGAGCTTTGAGGGTGAGAGAGGAAGGAGAAAAGTAATAAGGTAATAAGGGTAGTTTTATCAAGTGAAAAAGAAAAGTTGGGAGCAATATGGTATTTTAACGTGAAAAGTAAGGTTAAAAATATCTTTTCAGTTAGTAAAGGGTAAAACAAATATTTCAAATAATTTTTTGACCGATAAATTTCAATTGGGGGTTGTGTGCGGTCAAACTCCAAACCTCAGGGATGTGAGTGTAAGTTTAAGCAAACTTTGTATATGAGTGTGTTTAGGGCAAACCTCAGGGGGTGTGAGTGCAATTTGCCCTATTTATTATTGCAAATATTCTTTCATAGTTTCATTTATCAATATTATGAGCCTCAATTGTTTCAGATTATCGAGGCACTTACATTGCAAGATGAAAAATTTGTTTTCGTTCTATAAACTGGAAAATGATGAATCAAAAAGTGGGGCAACTTCTAATGAGCAGCGGCAATAAAGCGTGTCAAAACTGAACTTTGCAACAAAATGGGTGATGAATTTCTTGCAGATTGCATGATTCTCAATATTGAAAGAGAACTTGCTGAAGATATTGATATAGATTCGGTAGTTAATGAATTTGACTCTCTTAAGGATCGTAGGGTTCATCTTCAATAGCTTACTTAAGAAAATATTATATCTATTTTTGTATCTATATATGATGTAATTGATTAATCTATATGAGAACGTTCTCATTTTTTTGTCTATTTTTGAATATTTATAGCATATCTTTATCATAAAAATTATTACTTTTATTTTTAATTTTTCTTACTTTTAACCCTCCCCACTTTGCAATTCTGGCTCCACCCCTACTTATAGTCTTACTAAAACTATAAAATCACTCACTGTATATTTTAATTTTGGAATATTAATATTACACCAATTCCTTTTCTAAAGTAAAAAAAAAAAAAAATTGTAAATTAGCAAAACAAACACAAAGTTCAAAGACATTACCAAAGCCTAATGTAACTATCAGAAGATTTAAAAAGTACTCCCTTTCTCTCCCGGCCATTGTGGTAATGACTGCGCGCCTCCTCCTCCTCCTCTTCCGGAGCGGAACGTTGGTAAAAAGCGCGGGTAAGAAGTCATTTTTGCAGTTAATTATAGAAGAAATTATGGTTTGAATTGATCAAATGCTACAACTTGCAACCATACAATATTTCAGCCACATCACCACCATTTATTAGTATAGATCACAAATTGTAATAACGTGGTTAGAGTTGAAGAAGGTATTTTCAACGACAACAAAATTAATGAAAATAAGTCGAACTTTAATTATCTATAATCTTTGTATCACTTATTTTCTTTTTTTGTTGAAAATACCATCTTCAACTCTGACCAACGTTATTACAATTTGTGATAGATACTAATAAATGGTGGTGATGTGGCTGCAGAAATATTGTATGGTTGCAAGTTGTAGCATTGATCAATTCAAACCATAATTTCTTCTATAATTAATTGCAAAAATGACTTCTCACCGGTCTTTTTTGACCAACGTTCCGCTCCGGAAAAGGAGGCGTGCAGTCATTATCAGTTTATCACAATTGTCGGGAGCGAAAGGGTACTTTTTTAAAGAGCAATGCTACACTTCATGAAATTATTTCATGAATTTGTATCATGAATGATGTGGCAGGTAACGTGGAGAGTTAGTATTGGTAGGATTCCCCCCATACACATAGTCCTATGATATTATCACCGAATCCTACCAATACTAACTCTCCACGTTCCCTGCCACATCATTCATGATAAAATTCATAAAATAATTTCATGATATTTAGCATTTGTCCTTTTTAAATCTTGTGATAGCTACATTAGGCTTTGGTAATGCCTTTGAACTTTGTTTTTGTTTTGGTAATTTATAATTTTTTTTTTACATTAGAAAAGAAATTGGTGTAATATTAATATTCTAAAATTAAAACATGTTTTGTGATTTCAGTAAGATTAGAAATGGGTTTGGTCAATGATCGTTAGATTTAATTTAATAGCCACTAGTCAAAGTGTGATAAAATCTCTTGCACACCGATAAACAAGAGACCAATAGTCTGTGCTCGCTAACACACATTATCATCCAGAATGCCTTCTCCAGTGAATTGATTATTATTTATTTTTTAACATCACAAATACGTAGAAACAAAATAAAGTAAACACGAGCACACCAAAAACAAACTAGTAGATTGATCAGTCCTTTGGCGTTTATATATATTTTATAATTTTTCAACTGCTTAATGTAATGCCTCACGTAATTGATTAAGGTGGTTTTTCTTAATATATCACATAAACTACCAGCCCAAGTAGTACCACTACCTGGAAGATTAAAAATTGTGTATTTGGCGGTCGACAAAATTAAAGAAAATGTATAATTTACTTTTGCATTACATGATTATATGGATTTGATAAGTGTGAGGATACAATTAGTTTGAATCTCCTGTGAAGTTCTACTTTCCCTCCTCACTTTGTGCAAAAAAAAAAAAGAAAGTGACATTGACATTGGTGAAGTGATCACTCTGAATTGTTTGAAGAATCAACTTTCTAAGTATATAACAGAGTCAAACAAATCAAGCAGCTCTAAGTAAAAATTACCACTACATCCATGGAGTTTGAAATAGAAAAAATAATTCATATTTTAAATATAAAAAATCACAGACTCTTTAGACTTATGGCAGCAAGATAAATTTCGAATATGTACAATTACCCACAAATTAACCACACATATATATGTATTGCACATGGTCCTTAATGTTGCAAGTTCTTTAGGTAAATCGTAACCTATATAGGATAGTCTCCAAATCATGGTTCGGGAGGTTAATTTCTTGGGTTGCATTTGGTTTGAAGGAATTAGAAGGAAAAAGAAAGGAAAGGAAAGGGAAAAAAAAAGAATTAGTTAAAATCGTGCTTGATTTAAAAATGCAAAGGAAAATTATGTAAAAATATCAATCAACCTCCTTGATTTTAGAATACATTGTATAACTTGACTCTAGAAATGTATCATATCGTATATTGTATCATTAGTATTAATATGATATCATATGATGCATTATTGTGTAACTTGACTCTAAGAATATATCATATCATGTCATGTCATATATTATTGTATAGTTTGACTCCAGAAATGTATCATATTATATCATATGTTGTATTATTAGTATATGTATCATATCACATCGTGAATGTCAGGTATTATTGTATAGTTTGACTCTAGAAATGTACTTCCTCGGTCCCATAATTTTAGTCCAGTATTTCATTTTGGGATGTCCCAAAATACATGTCTATTTTTTAAAATGGATGTATTATCTTTTATATGATTCCTAAACTACCTTTTTCATATTCTACAATCCTAAAAGCTTGGCTCCACCATGTAATAATAATACTAACATTTAAACAAAGAATAATGTGTAAATTCATTCATTACTACTATAAAAAGTTAATCCCACCATAAGAAGTTGAATTTTTCGAACATTTCAAAAATTATGGGATGGACGAGTATCATATTATATTATATGTATCATATCACATCGCAGAGGGATGCTAGCCACTATTGTCTCTCTATTTTATTGATCATGAGCAAAGTGTGGTTCTTTTATTTTTATTTTTATTTTTATTTTTATTTTTTTGGAAATGAAGCTATATAAGAAACAACTTTTTAATAGATTGAAAAACTAATGGGTAATTTACACTTAGACCCCTATGGTTTGTCTTTATTTCACTTTGACCCTCTCACCTTTGTAAAATTACACTGTCACTCCTTGCTTTATGAAATAATAAGCACTTGGACCCCCTCAGGTTGCTTTCTCAGGCGACCAGAGCATCTTCTTGCTTACATCATCCAAAAAATAATTTTGTCCAAATTGCCCTCCAAATTTAATTTAACACTTTCCTCCCTCGTTTCCTCCAATTTTGTCATTTCCTCTTATGTATGTATTTTCTAGCTATCAGATTCATCTACTCTTTGAAATGACAAATTGAATGGCTAAGATTATTAAGCAAGATTGTACCCTTCTATAGACCCACCCACTATATAAATCCATAAATTTAATTATATTTTATATTATTTATTTTTTATCCAGATAAATCCTTCAATGCCACATCAAGTGGTACACAAATTTTATGTTGAAAACCACTATTTCAGCTATGATTTACACTTTTATTGATTTTCAAATCCCAAATACACTCAACCTAACATAGATTCATACATATATATTCATCTCTATACACACACACACACATATAAACACCAAATAATCTATGTTATATGTTTTTCTTTCAAGTTCTAATCCAGTAATTAGACCAAACCAATCTTGCCTAGATATAAATGTAATATGTGGCACATACATGTATATATATCAACCATCATATTATATATATATATATATATATATATATATATATAAACGTACACATACACATTGTGTACTGTGTTAAGAATTCCAGGTTCACAATATATATGTTGTACATCCAATCATCATCAACAACACATTCAAATTCCATATTCAAGTTTCCACTATCTACACTCTTCATCATGAGAGGCAAACCCTCATCAACTAAACACAGACCCAAAAATGGTTTTGCTTCAATTGGAGGTTTTTGATTTAGAGAGAAAGGGGAAGCCAAATGGGTTTTATGTTAGAGAGAGAGAGATAGTGTGTGTTGAGCAACCAGCAATCTACTACCGGTAGTCTTTCAAAACAAATATTGGTCCCTTTTTATATCCAAATTAACCCAATTCTCCTCCCACGTATCTTGCATATTTTTTCCAATTCAATTTAAAATCATGTGCACGTTAGAGAAATGCGACAACTTCTTCCTAACCCTAACCAACGATGATAAGCACTGATTAAACCCAACCCTCATCGCCTCTCTCTGATGAGAGCTCTCGGAAGCCAAGTTGTCGATCTGCTATCCTTTCTGATGTCAATGATCGCCGTCGTGACCGGCCACACCGTGAGGTGGGGTTCTTGCTCGCGATGAGCCCACGATTATTTTCTGATGAGGAGCTACAGAGGTGTGTTTGGATTGGGAATTTGGAGCCTCAATAATTTATGAGACGAATAAATATATATATATATATATGTGCATAGAGAAAGAGGAAATAATCTGAATTTTTGTTATTAAAAAAGGAAAAAGGAAGTAAAGGGTTTAGTAACAAGGGTAAATTAGTCAATTCGCTCTCTATTAATTCCGACAACCGATAAGGTCTGACAAGGGGTGATAGTATAATTTTACAAAGGTGAGAGGGTCAAAGTGAAATAAAGACAAAACATAGGGTCCAAGTGTAAATTACCCAAAACTAATTTACCATGATGCTATGTACTCAGGTTTTTATATTTTTTTCCTTTCTCGGGAAGTGTGTACTCAGTTTGATACTTTGATACATGGAGTAAGGGCCAAAATAGTGATCGATTCATTTTTTACTATCTTGCCCTTGGGAGTTGGTTACAACATTTTCCTCTTCGAACACTATATAATGTGATGCAGTTAAGCCACCCAATCCATGCACATTTACTATAAATAGTTATATATCTCTGCATATATAGCTAATCACTGTAAAAACATCACACACACACACACTTCAACTATGGAAATGGTCTCCGGCAATGGACATTTCAGTTGGGCGGAAGAAGTGAAGGAATTCGATGAAACCAAAGCCGGTGTGAAAGGACTTGTAGACGCCGGGGCGGTGAAGATCCCCAGACTTTTCGTCCACCCACTTGAGAGTCTTCACAGTCCATCGCCACCCAATAACACCAGCGGTGTTAAACCCGAGTTCCCCACGATAAACCTCCGAGGTGTTGAGAGTGGCAGAGCTCGGAGAAAGGAGGTGGTGGATGGGATTCGACAGGCGGCCTCAATGTGGGGTTTCTTTCAGATGGTAAACCATGGATGGCAATGAGCAAGATGGAGGCCATGTTAGAAGGTGTCCGGCGATTCCATGAGCAACTGGTGGAGGCGAAGAGGGACTTGTATTCCTCTAATAGTAGGAATAGAGTGAGATTTAGCAGCAATGTTGGTCAACGTGAACTTGATGTTACATGTTGGAGGGATTTGTTAACTTGTGTTTTTCATGATGATACATTGGACTCTGAAGCTATTCCTCTAGTTTGCAGGTACTTGTAGTTTCATGTTTACATTCTATCCTTTTAGAACTAGTAGTGATGAGTATCTTTAGGGGTGCTATCATTTTATAGGTCATTGCTTGGATAAAAACTCCATTAAGAATTTTTTTTTTCCCTCCAAAGTTCAAAGCAAACTCATACTCTACTATGTTGCTCCTAGCATAACTTGAACACTCCATCAATCTTTTCATGTACACTCTATTTATGGGGACTATATCATATGTGGAGTAATCTTCACTCTATGTGTTCACTCGATTGTCTAATACACAGGAGGGGACTCTCGTTGAAATTAAGTATACATCTTAGACATTTTAATTGAAATTAATCTTGTATATATCTAGATCATTAATTACTTTCTATCGATCTACTCTTCGATTTGTAGAAAAGAAGTACAAGAGTACGTGGAATGCATGATCAAACTGAGGGAGACGATGGCAGAGTTACTATCGGAGGCTTTAGGGCTAAACAGTGACTACCTTTTACGCATAGAATGTATGAAAAGTGAAGCATTGGCATGCCTTTATTACCTAATTTGTCCTGAGCCAGACCTGACCTTGGGTAATGTAATACCCTACTCCAACACATGGTATGATATTGTCCGCTTTGGGCCTGAGCCCGCACGGCTTTGCTCTTGGGTTTTATCCCAAAAGGCCTCATACCATTTGAAGAGAACATACTACATATAAGCACATCTCCTTTTCCACACCCAGGTGATGTGGGATTGAGCACCCTGTACCCTGTCTGTGTGGTAGCTCAGCCCAGTGTCTGTCTTCGCACCCACCCACTCACACCCGTCCACAAAGGTTACTACAATCCACCCCCCTACGAGGCCCGACGTCCTCTTCGGCACACTTCCGGCTGGGTTTAGGCTCTGATACCAACTGTAATACCCTACTCCAATACATGGTATGATATTGTCCGCTTTGGGCCTGAGCCCGCACGATTTTGCTCTTGGGTTTTACCCCAAAAGGCCTCATACCATTTGAAGAGAACATACTACATATAAGCACATCTCCTTTCCACACCCAGGCGATGTGGGATTGAGCACCCTGTACCCTCTCTGTGTGGTAGCTCAGCCCAGTGTCTGTCTTCGCACCCGCCCACTCACACCCATCCACAAGGGTTACTACAGGCAACACCAAGCATTCGAACACATTTTTTTCTAACTCTACTCCACCAAGACAACATTGGTGGTCTACAAGTTTTTTATCAAAACTATGGATTGATGTGCCTCCTGTCCCTGGAGATCTAATAACAAACATTGGAGATCTCATGCAGGTATATGTGTATATTATATTTGTAGTTTTGCATCAAATGTTGATATAATCACAAATAAACCAAGTAGTTTAGACTTGTCACGTGTTCCTTTATTGAGCCATAAAGTGGAGCATGAGCTCACATACTGGGCTTGTTTATGAAATGAACCAAGTGTTAGTATTGTTCAGTGGTGCAACTTGAGTCGCTTTACTCGAATCTAATCTGAGCTCAGCTTAACTTTTCACAGCCTAGGATAACTTTTTTTACAATTAGAACTGAGTCTGGGTTAAAAATTCTCAACCCGAATTCAATTAGGGTTGGGCTTGAATTAAGGTCTCATCAACTCGAGCCCAACCCGAACTCGAATTTTAATTTTATTTTTATATATATATATTTATTTTAAATATACCCTAATTATTTCAAATTATGGTTAGGTTGGTCTAGTAAGTGGTCCATTGGTTATTATGTCATATGATGTACTGGCTAATATCTTATAGTTCCTTTAAGTCTTTACAATAATTATGTCTAGTGGTAGATGATGTACATTACAAACACATAAAAGAATGAGAAAGTAATTTATAAGTTTCATAAAGTCAATGTCGTACATGATGCTAATTATATGATAAAAGCATAGTGGTAACCCGAATTCTAACTTGAAATCTCAACCCGAGTTGCAAGTCCGAATTCAACTCGAATTGAAAAATTTAAGGATGGGTTGGGCTAGGGTTAGTTAGCTTGGGTTAAAAGTAGGGTTAGGATTAGATTAGGGTTAAACATTTCATATGTCGAGTTCAAGCCGAACTGTACCTCTAACTGCCTGAGTTGCACCCCTAATTGTTCAAGATGATCACCTAACATAGTTTCATAAACTAAAAATTATTACATGTTTCGTGATAGTTTGTATATGATTTTGGTCAATCACAAACTGTCACACAACTAAGTATGTCTATTTTTCATTTTTTGATTGCATAGTAGTTTCTGATTACACAGAACTATGTAGTCAATCCTGAACAATATAATAATTTCTTTTCATCAACACCATGACCCATGGAATTGTACTTGTGTGACTCAAGTAGGCTTTGACTCGTGAGCACAGTGTTTTAATTTGACTGAGTCTCATACTTTTCTTTTATATATTGCTCATTGTCAGCTATCTAACTCTTTTTTTTCAATGAATTAAAAAAAATGTTAATGTTTGGTAAAGAAAAATGTAAAATTACGCACCCTTATTAATAATTTTCACTTAAAAATATTTTTGTTATAGTTACCTTATACTATTACACATATTCTTGTAAATCCTAAAGACAGAAGCATTCTAAACAACCAAAACTCATTCCATTTTGTTTGAAGTGTCTATCAAACACTACCAATACCTCTCTCAGAGATTTAATTCAAGAAAAGACAGACTTTCAAGGTTGAGGCTGTGAAGATCTTTTTCTTTGGGTAGGAGAATTTATTCTCTCGAAAACAAAAGTACATGGTGAATGAGAACCTGAGATATTCAATATTTGACTTGACGAACCCAACCTGTCAAATACAGATACTCTAGTGTGTGAAGCCTCTACACGATCAAAAACTGACTTGTAAGAAACAAAATGTTGATCTTCATTGTCACCAACCTCTTCAATGTCAATGTATAAAGTGTTCAACTTTTTATCCCTCTTTGTGATTTGGATTCAGATAAGTTTAGTTGATGCGAAACCAAGACCAGTCTTGGGCGAAATTATCCTAAACCCTTGTTCCCTTAATTTATTTTTTCTTATTGAGACTGTGTATTTTCTCGCTAGTAAGTTCAGGACTGAGTTTTTCAAGGCCTGTGGGATTTGTAAAATCCTATCTAGACTTAGCCAAGACTTTGTATGCCTTTGGATCAAACCCTTCATTAGTTCTTTGTATTGGAAGAAATCCATGTTCAACTGGAGCTTTTGATGGTTGGACAAATCCTTTCAAGAGAAGTTTAGTATGAGTAGACTTTTCAATCTCTATGAGGGAAAAAGTTAATTCTTCTCTCAGGTTCTGCAGGTCTTCTTTTTCTTTTATGTGAGACAGTTTTAACTTAACTTCTTCAGTTTCAAGTATCTCCACGACCGGGAATTGTCCTTTTCATCGTTGAGATTTTGGAACATACTTGAAAATTGGTGTAGTACGATGGGTTGTAACCACGACCTCTCACTTTTGAGTTACCTTTGTACTATCTGTCACCAAGACATCTAGAGGGATGAATGATACTTCTTTTATTTTTGTAGACTCAACCTCTCGTTGAGATGGAAGGTTTATTGTAGAGACGTTCGAAGATGTGTTTGGCTTAATGTAAAACTTTGCATCTGCAAAATGAGCTTCTACTTCAATAAATGACTTGTTATATGCCACCACTGTCTGTATACCATTCTTGCAGAACTTGAAACACTGATAAAGAGTTGATGGAACAACACTGTTATCATGAACCCAAGGTTGTCCCACTAACAAATTGTAGGACATCTTTGCATCGATTACATGGAATAAGGTTTCAGCTTGTAACCCTCCAATTGTTAGGTCTACACGAATCATGCCAATAGTTCTTTACCCACTTTGATTAAAACCTTAAATAATGAGGTGACTGCGGGCCAAGTCTTCGACTGTAATGCAAAGATTTTTCATTATAAATTTTGGCATGAGATTCACTGTGGAGCCCTCATCAATAAGAATGTGATTGAACTTTTGCTCCATTATGTATCTGGAAACAAAAAAGAGGACAATTGTGTGGCTTTGATCCCAGTTGAAGGTCTTCATCAGTGAAGGTAATTGTTGCACAACATGAGCCAGATATAGCTCCAACTACCTCTTCGTCGTTGGATTCTTTGATGGTGGTCGTGTGTTTCTCAAGTTCTCCTATACTTTGGATTTCATTTTGACTCTTACCACTTTCGACCTTCGAATCGATCTTCACAGTTGACACCATATAAGTTGGCACAACATCATCGAGATATCCTTTTGGAAAGAAATCACATAAAGTAATGGGCTTGCAAATTTCTTCACCCAACATTGTATGTTCTGTCAATGTTGTCTTATCGACACTTTTTCAATTCTGGACATCTTTCTTAGGGATATATCGAGACTTCTTTTTCCTCTGCCCCCTATCGAAGTGGTTGGTCGGAGGAACATGAGTTTGTTGCTTTCGTCACCCCCTGGGCATGCCAGAAATTTGTACACATAAATTTTGAGTTTGATAATAAGATCAAAACACGTGGACAAATATATAAAATATATTAATTTCAAGAAATATGGGTTTACAAATCTCTGTAGATCTTTACAAAAAAAAAATTCTCTGATTCAATCTGCTTGGTGATTCAGATTCAATGCCTATTGGAGCTTGATCTTGAATTGGATTGAAACTTTTGTGAAGAAAGACACGAGGATGATGTGCTTGTTGTTCTTCTCTTTCAGGGTTTAGATGCTTTGGAGCTTTGAATTTTGAGTGAATAATCCTACAGAGTTTTAGCTTTCTCTGAAAGTCTTCTACTTTTTTTTCCCCACCCCTGGACCTTTATTTATAGGCTCACCGGAGGGGTAGATTTGTAACTTTCTTTTCTTCTGATAATTATCCTATAATTATCTTTTATGATAATTGTGATAATTATCCAACATATACATAATAATTATCTTTTATGATAATTACATATATATATATATATATATATATATATTCATTTAACCCATTTTCAAGTAGGCTTGGACATCTTAGACAATTTAGATCAGCCCATGGCCCATTTATTTGTAGTGGGTCTAGTCTTTGAATTATCTGATTCATTGAGCCACATTCCAAAGTGGACAAAACTAAAAATAAGCCCAAATTATATTTTGGGTCTATCATGTAATTTTTTAATGTCTACAAATTGCCTCCACTTCAAGTCTCGCGTTATATCGAGCTTGTCACGTATCTAAAGCGAAACTTGAAGTATTTAATTTTCGCAAAGTTTTCAAGTCCCACCAGGCGTGCCAAAAATTTGTACACACAAATTTCGAGTCTTGATATAAGATCAAAACACGTGAAAAAATATATCAAATATATTAATTTCAAGAAATATGGGTTTCAAATCTCTGTATATCTTTGCAAAAGAAAGACAAATACATTTGATTCGATCTCCTTTGTGATCCGAATTCAAGGCTTGCTGGAGCTTGATCTTAAATTGGATTGAAACTTTGTTGAAGAACGGCACGAGGATGATGTGCTTGTTGTTCTTCTCCTTCAGGATTTAGATACTTTGGAGCTTTGAATTTTGAGTGAAAAATCTTACAGAGTTTTAGCTTTCTCTGAGAGCCTTCTTGTCTTTTGGATTCAAGGGCTATTGGAACTTGATCTTAAATCGGGTTGTTGAGAGTCCTCTTCAAGTGTTTGTTGTTGAAGAAAATCGGTGAGAATTCTTAATCGAGGGATGAAAAAACTTGATCTTGAACAGTCTTATTGATGATTCTTTGAATTTGTTGAATCGTGGAGAAAGAATGACACGACTTTGAATGTTCTTGTTGTTCTTCTTCTTCAAAGCTTTGAAGGTTAGATAAACGTATGTCTTTAGAGCTTCATGTGTTGATTGAAGGCAGATTCTGGCAGAGCTTCAGTATTTTGTTAAAATCTCCTCATCACCAAGGTCCATCCTTCGTCATCGTGTTGGAGAAGTTTCTTCTCATTCATTGAACTGTCAATAATACTACCTTGGAAAAAATATATTTGAATAGGTTCAAACGAGCCAAATTGAACAGTTCTGGAGTATATACTAGAGTTTAAAAATAGTTGATGATAAGCACAGGTCCGCTCGAACATTGAAGACGGGAATATGACAGCAAAATGATTTAAAGTTGTTATCTCGTTCGTGTCTAACATGATATTTCCTTGCTTCACCAAATTCATCACTATTTCCTTGAAAATGAAACATTTTTCAGTTAGATGACTGACAATACGATAATACTTGCAGTATTTTAGGTCATCAACACGTCCCATTTCTTGAGGGCACTTACATTCTGGGAGTTCAATAACTTTACTTTCAAGTAAACATTTCAATATGTTAGGAACATCAGAGTCCAGGAATGGGTATTCCTTCATCTCTAATTCTTTGAGCGTCGGACGTTAGTTTTGCTTCTCTTGAGACTGTCGTGGCTTATTTTCGTGTTTCTTCTTATCTTTGATAGTAACCTTTATCAGGATGACAGAGAAAATCATGAATTCTTTAACAACACCCTTTGATGATTTTACAACATTCTTTTCATCCCTTTTGTCTTTGCATGGCTCTAAAATCAATGGATTTGTACTGCCACGAGATTTAATGCTAATCTCCATATGATGGGAATGTGTAGCCAACTCTTCAAAGGTACGAGGCTTTATACCTTGAAGAATATAAAGGAGGTCCCAATGCATACCATGCATACATATTTCAACAGTAGAGAATTCAACTGGTCCTTGCAATCCAAGCTAAGTGCTCGCCACCGATTGATATAGTCCATTATAGGCTCGTCCTTCTATTGTCTTGTGTTTGTCAACTTTATCATACTAACAGTGCGACGGGCGTTGTAGAATCTGTTTAGAAATTCTCATTCCATTTGTTCCCAACTATTAATCGATTCGGACTTTAAATCAATATACCACTCAAAGGCATTTCCCTTAAGGGAACAAACAAATTGTTTAACCAATAAATCCCCCTTAGTCCCAGCATTGTTGCAAGTCTCGAGAGATGTGTTGTTTTGGGTTGTCCTTTTTGTCAAACTGTTTGATCTTCAGAGGTTAGTACCATACAGGCATCCTCATATTATCAATTCTCCTTATGTAGGGCTTTGAGTACATGAGAGTGCTTTGAGGGACGTCACCATACTGTACTCGGATTGTGTTCATTATCATATCATGCAATTGTTGGACAGATAGCAAAACGACTAGCAAATCATGGTTAGTTTCATCAACCACATGTCTTGACGCAGATGTGTGACAACGATCTTTTGACTGAGCACCTTAAAGGGCTGAATTTGAAGTATTCGCAGACAGTTGTGTCGACTCGTCAGGATTTTGGATTTCAAGCTCACTCAATAGTGCGGCGATTTGCAAGTCCTTCTCTTCAACAATTTTCATAAAATTTTCGATCGCACGCACCATCATTGCCAATTGGTCTTCCACAGAATCTGTTCTAGCCATCATGGCTGTGACAATATTCGAATAGGAAAGACTTTGAGAATCAACATTCTTTGAAGTGACTGATTGTTCAAAATTTCAAGTAACGACTCTGAGAGTGAACCAACGCTAGAGTTGGCATTAGAGACGAAGTGAGGTGAATGTGGTGGCGCCAATTTTTCTGAAACAACGTCAAAGTTTTTTGTCACCTGAGGATCAATGGTGTTAACACGTTAAATTTTCACATCCATTAGTTTAGCATGATTAATTTTCACCAAACCTTGCTGATTCTTGAGCGAAGTAATTGTTTTGGTTTTGCTACGCGTCATAGGACCTGTTGAGGTCCTGTTAGCACTCGACGGATTCCTAGTGTTCTTGCCACTGCTAGTGGCAACTTTGATGTTGGCCAATGCAGCAACGGTGTCTTTTGAGGTTTTCTTGTTTGTAGTCGGAACCTTGGGAGGAGCCATAAATTCTGACAAACGAATTTTGGGATGTATGATGTATGTGATAGAGATGAGAGGCAGAGATTGTCTTACTGGGCATGCCAGAAATTTGTACACACAAATTTCGAGTCTGAGAATAAGATCAAAACACGTGGACAAATATATCAAATATATTAATTTTAAAAAATATGAATTTACAAATCTCTGTATATCTTTACAAAAGAAAGATAAATTTCTCTGATTTGATCTCTTTGGTGATCCGGAGTCAAGGGCTGCTGGAGTTTGATCTTGAATTGGATTGAAACATTAGTGAAGAACGGCACGTGGATGATGTGCTTGTTGTTCTTCTCTTCAGGGTTTAGATGCTTTGGAGTTTTGGATTTTGAATAAATAATCCTGCAGAATTTTAGCTTTCTCTGAGAGTCTTCTGGTTTTTTTTCCCCACCCCTAGACCTTTATATATGGGCTCACCGGAGGGGTAGATTTGTAACTTTCTTTTCTTCTGATAATTATCCTATAATTATCTTTTATGATAATTGTGATAATTATTCAACAAATACATAATAATTATATATATATATATATATATAATTATCCATTTGATCCATTTTAAGTGGGCTTGGACATCTTAGACAATTTAGATCAGCTCACGATCCATTTTTTTGTAATGGGCCTAGTATTTGAATTATTTGACTTATTGGATCACATTCCAAAGTAGGCCACACTGAAAATAAGCCAAATTATTTTTTGGGTCTATTATATAATTTTTTAATGTCTACAAGTGTAATTTCACATATTTCATTAACAACCACTAACATGGGAGAGACAAGTATAATACACTCAATCCTGAGAGGAAGTAAGTGCAATTTATTTATTTTTATTTATTATTTCTTAGTTAGTTATCAATCATCTTTTCTTTTCTTTACAGCCTCTTAATTATTCAAACTTTTGACAACTCACACAATCGATAGTCTAACAACTATTTGCTTTAATTAATTCTATCCAGAAGATTACATAATTTCAAACCAACACATTATTGTGGTGAAAGCAAACTCTAGCTGAGAGAGGGTACGTATATAACTTAGGCTCCGTTTGGATATACACAAGAGAAAAGAAAGCAGAGGATAACAATAGTTATGAGAGAAAAGAAAGGAGAGGAGAGTATAGCAACATACTCTATTTATGTTTGGATAAATAAGAGAGAAAAAAGCAGATAATATCATTCTTATTTGGATAAGATAGAGAAGAGAAATGATAACTATTAAATTATTATCATATCATTTTATATTTATGGGACATGAGTGGAATAACAATTTTTTTTTTTTAAATTGTTGAGGGCGGTTTCAAAATTATAAAAGTACAACTTAAACACTATTATTTTCCTCATAATCTTTTCATTTTTGAAATGATAGGATATGAGGGATAAGGAGGGATCACTATTCCTCCTTATCCCTCATTATCCTTTCTTTTCTTTTAATGAAATCTATCCAAACACAATATACATATCCTTTCCTTTCTTTTCTCTTCTTATCCTATCAAATCCCTTAATCCAAACGGAGTCTTAAGGATTTTCTGGATGACTGAAAACCAAAGCCAACACTGTTGAAATTTAGGCCCTTGTGGAATTCAGAGTTGGTGTACTGCGGTTGATACACTTAGTACTAAAGGCCAAAATGGTGATTTATTTTTTACTATCTTGCCCTTGAGAGTTGGTTTCAACTTTTTCCTCTTCTAACACTATATAATGGGATGACTTAAAGCCGCCTATTTCATGCACATTCACTATAAACAGCTATACATACCTCTGCATATACAGCTAATCACTAGAAAAAAACCACTTACTCTTCAACTATGGCCGTGGTCTCCAGCAATGAACATTACAGTTGGGCTGAAGAAGTGAAGGAGTTCGACGATACCAAAGCCGGCGTGAAAGGACTTGTAGACGCTGGGGTGGTGAAGATCCCCAGATTCTTCGTCCACCCACCTGAGAGTATTCACAGTCCTTCGCAACCCGGTAACATGAGCGGCGTTGAGCTCGAGTTCCCCACGATTGACCTCCAAGGCGTTGAGAGTGGCGGTGCTAGGAGAAAGGAGGCTGTGGATGGGATTCGACAGGCGGCCTCAACGTGGGGATTCTTTCGGTTGGTGAACCATGGAATGGAAATGAGCAAGATGGAGGCCATGTTAGAAGCTGTCCGGCGATTCCACGAGCGACCGGTGGAGGAGAAGAAGGAGTTGTATTCCTCTGATAGTAGGCTGAGAGTAAGGTTCAACAGCAATGTTGCTCAACGTGAACTCAATGCTGCATGTTGGAGGGATTTGTTAACTTGTTTTTTCCAAGATGATAAACTAGACCCTGAAGTTATTCCTCTGGTTTGCAGGTAATTTCATTTTTGCATTCCGTCGTTTTAAATGCATAGAGTGATGAATAATGTAATTGGGAGCACTGAATTGTCTTTATAAATTTCAAATGAGAGAAAATTTAGTTTAAAAAATATATAAACTAAACTAAATATCTCCATTTTCAATTGCAAAGCGCCAATTCGGTTCTCCCAATGCATCATTAAGGTATTATCATTAATTTTGTGGGTTATGGCTTCATGCAATGATGGGGTTCATTAACATGGAAAGAGGTACACACACTGTCTTTAGGAACACTACATGTGTGTTGAGCTCTATCCTCTCTTGCATGGACGATCGAGTGCCAACTTAAAAATGTCTAACCATAAATTAATCTTGTCTATATATTTTAAAACATTAATTAATTCTATCTACCTCTGGATTTGCAGAAAAGAAGTGCAAGACTATGTGAAATGCATGATCAAAGTGAGGGAGACATTGGCCGAGTTACTATCCGAGGCTTTAGGGCTCAGCAGTGACTACCTTTCACGCATAGAATGCATGAAAAGTGAAGCATTGGCATGCCTTTATTACCCAATTTGTCCTGAGCCAGACCTGACCTTGGGCACCGCCAAGCATTCAGACACCACTTTTCTAACTCTACTCATGCAAGACAACACTGGTGGTCTACAAGTTTTTCATCAAAATCAATGGATTGATGTGTCTCCTGTCCCTGGAGCTCTAATAGCAAACATTTGAGATCTCATGCAGGTATATATATATATATATATATATATATATATATATATATATATATATATAGTTTAAAACAATTCACTGCTTCACAACTTACTAACTCCATTTATTTTTGTTTGCTCTATCAATATTTCAGATTATTAGCAATGACAAGTTCAAAAGTGTGGAGCATAGGGTGCTGGCCCAACCAGTGGGACCAAGGGTATCAGTTGCATGTTTTTTCACTCCAAGTACTAGGGCTGCATCTAAGTCTTTCGGACCCATAAAGGAGCTTCTGTCTCAAGACCAACCACCTGTATACAGAGAATTCCTTTGCAGTGAATACTATCAATATTACAAGACCAAGGGACCAAATGTTACCTCAGCCCTTCCTCATTATAAGCTTTGACAAGTTAACCATTGCAGGTTAATTGCGGAGGTTACTTAAATATTCCTACTCAGTTTCCAGAAGATCAATAACCGAACTCAAGATATATATTTAGGAGCGCTGAATTGGTAGTACCGATTCGGTACTCCTAAAAACAAAATCAAGGTTCAGTCGAGCACCAACAATCTCTTATAGTGGTAAATCTTATACGATTACAAAAAGATAACTCTCGTATTCTAAGACAGAAGTGACGTACGTTGAGAAATTATTCTCTGAATTTTAGCAAATCAAGGATATATATATATATGTAATCTTGTTTGTTGTATTATAATTTCACTATTAGCTTTTAATGATATATGTGCATGGTCTACCTGTCATTGACTAGTTTCACAGCTTATCTGACTCATTTCATGCATTTGTGTTTGAGTTGAACCAAATTAAAAACCTTGGATTCTTAAGAGAGATAATAATCAGGGCCATATATATTAGCTAATCCCACAGGATAAAACAATTGCAATTTTGATTTACATTTAAAAAATAAAATAAAATAAAAAATCAGTAGCATTCAAAGATACATTTATTATTTTAAGTATTATCCTTGTGCTATCAAACGTGTCTTTAAAAAAATCAGCAGCATGTTTTCATTACTATTCAAATAATAGGGTTGATGCATCCCCTGTGAAATGATTAAAGAGCCCTAGCAAACATCAGGTAATCTTTGAATTACTCTGCATTACATTTTCCAATTTCCCATAACGAAAACCCAACTTTTCTTCCTCAATTTATGTATCTCATCCCCATCAACAAGAAGTTCGGAATTGCAGAGAGAATAGAGCATAGGTTCGACAAGCTGGCCCGAGGATATCAGCAGCATGTTTTCTTCTACCCAAGAGAGTTTCATAATAAACAAACACAAATATGTATTACACACACTTCATAAGCCTAAAGGGTCATTCTTTACATCAACTATCAATCTGCAGAGAGGAGCTTATAAACCAGAAAATCTTATTAAAGTTCACAAATGACTCACGAGTCACCATACACTAAAAGAAGCCTAGAAGACACTTCCGGGAGTCGCACAGCCTCATCCACCATAATGTAGGTGCAATTATATGCAGTTCGTCCTTGTGCTCCGGGTATGATTTTCCGTTCCAAGTTATTCACGAAGAATAACAGCCATTTCCCCTTAATTTATAGCCTTAGGTTGCAATATTTGCATAAGCGACCACAGTATATCCATCCTGTGCATGCTTCTGTTGTTCTGCCCCTGCGATAATAATCGGATTAAAACTAATCAAAATTAATTAACAAACAGATAGCATTAGCATGAAATTCGACCATTGGGGAAGGATGTAAAATTTGGACTAGCTACCGAAGCTCAATTATTGAAAAGTTTGTTACTGGTTTGGTTCTTGTTTCATCAAGAGTAATATCGGTAACATTATTCAAAGTCCCATATACCATCTACTTGAATATCGAAATTCCTTTAAAATAAAATCCTTTTTAAAAGATTTTCTGTAACATGACATGCGAAGCAGGGATCCTGTGGTTAGATCCGGTACAAATTGGCCTCTGTAGTCTGTACTCTGATCATAATATTTTACAATATATTTAATTCATATAGAAAATAATTAAGACGACCCCAAGTAGTTGGGAAAAGGCTTATTTGAGTTAAATATAGGAATAATCAAGACAACTTTTCCCATGGATTTATATGTATGGCATAATGCATTTATCTACATCAGAGCAAAGAGGATAATAACATCAATGGCGCACATAAATGTTTTAAACACTTGAACAAGTTGCCATGTGAAATATGCTTAAAATGTAATCTCAAGAAACTGTAAATCTTGTTCCTCATTAATCCTGATGTCATCCATAATTAGGAAAGACAACATGAAAATCTTGTTCCTTAGTAACATATGTAGGATGAAAACATGTAAATCCATGATTAGAATTGTACCTCAACCACAAAACAGAACCAGGTTTTCTTGTCATAGGCTTCTGTTGCACCTTTCAAAATTGTAAGACCCAAGTTCCTGATGGCTTCTGCTATCTCAAGAAAATGGCTGCATTCCTCACACAACATCTGCATGGATCAGGCAGATAACTTGTAAAACTCAGAATCAAAAGCAATGAAGGGGCTTAAATTTTGAGGAGCATATTCTAACTGTAATGCCCCGTGTATTTTTGGATGGTTCTTCATTTCCATTTTTCATCAATTTAAATAGGGGTTAATTCATAAAACCCCCTTGTACTATAAATTTTAATCACATAACTCCCTTACACTACTTAAACCTCATTAAACCCTCATGAACTTTTCAAATTTTCATCAATGTACCCCTAATCTGTCAATTTACTCTATAGTATAGGGGAGTTTTTATGATTTAACCCCTAATTTATGACCAAAATGCCCTCGCAATGACTTATTTGAGCTTTTAAATTTAATTAAATGGCGAGGGCAAGGTAGTCAATTCATGACAAGTAGGACTTATTTGATCAACTTTGTTAGTTCAGGGGTTTATTTGTTAGTTCAGGGGGGCATATGATGAGTATGCATAGTATAGGGCGGTTTTATGATTTAAAACCATTTAAATATGGAGAAACTATAATGCTCCCATCTTCGAGTACTACTATATTTATTTCTCATTAGTATAATAAAATTTAAATATCTGTCAAGTCCATACCTCTATAAGCATCTGCCCATTCAAATTAATATTTTCTACCACTATAGGACAAACTTTCAGGTGACTCCCCACTTCCACAGCCCAGCTTGAACCCTGCTCATTATTTGATAATCTCCGAATACCTCTTTCCGTGTCCCGCAACTGCAGAATCAGAAATATGATGTACATTATCAGGAGAATCATAACTTTAGTCAATAAACCCGGTCATTATTGCTAATTGATGCATATCAGCCAAATTCAAGTTCTGCATAGCAATTTCAGCTGAAACATCTTCCTAAACAGACCCTTGGATAGGAAAAATATAATATATTCAATGGCATCCATGGTTTACTGTACCTACCTCTGGCAGTGAACAGCTTATAAACACTTAGCATATAAAAGTATTAAAAGTAAGAAAACTAATTGATTCAGATCACTAGCAAGATTCATTTCTTTCAACCTAACTTTTCAAATGAATTTCTATCTGTGTTCCCAAAAAAATACACCCATATGTATGATGGGGCTTGACTAGGATAATAATTTACCCAACTGAACCATGTTATACTGAAAAACAAAAGGACCCTATCCAAATGAATGTTGAAGCCTTACCTTTGATTCAGCACATTTATTTAGCTTCTCGGCATGTCTAGTCATGCTTTGTAGAAAGAGCATGTGCTTGATTGTACGCTCTAGAAGTGAATCAATACTGCACTGTGTAGTTATCCAGAGATGTCAGCACATGCTATACATAAAGAGGGAAAAAGCTGCAACACAAGAACAAACTCAACAGGGATAATGGGCCATGAAAGTTACCTTAGACCCATTGGGCACAAGTTCTCGCAGCTCCTTAATGCGATCCTGGATCAATTGTCTGTCCCTTGGCCTGGGCCTACAATTTTCACCAGATCTAGCCCCCCTTTTTTTCATACTAGCTAGTCTTTGCGGCCTCTCTAACTGTTCAAGACATGTACTAGGACTCATTGACGAAAGGCCTTTTGAAGACCCGACACCACATGCATCTGAGGAGTTCAAGCATTGCCATGAGTCCTCCACGAGAGATTGATCAAATGAATAACCTGCTGAACCAAAAGTATCCTTATCACAGGTTGGCTCTGGCATCTTTTCAGTTGTCAACAAGGACTGTACTGGTTTACAGGAAAATTTCTCACTTTTAACATCAGTACCACGGCAGCAAACATTAGCCACTACTGCTTGTAGAAGATGCTCTGAGCCAGAGTCAGTTGTCAACAGGCTACTACTAGTCATTCCCTCTGGCATCTCGATAGCGACTTCAGCTTCAGTCTTTTCCACCTCCCAATCACAACAGTTATTTTGGTTTTTAAAAGCTGGCCCAAGGGCTTCATACAGCTCACAACCAGTAGAAAACTTGGAGGGTGTGTTCAATTTGCCCATATGATTGAACTCTGGTTGAATCTCTAAGTTCTTCTCTGAATCTTTTTGGATTTGTATGTTGAAAGGTTCTGCCACAGACAATACTTTATTTTGATTATCCCAAGTGGCAGAGTCAAGGAGAAGATCTGAAGGGAAGTACAAAATGTCTGCCCCAGAATTATCAGCAGGAGTAATATTATATAAATCAGTTTTGTAATTAAAGTAGTTATGTGAGGATGAAGTATCGTTGCCTTCTGAACCCACTTCTAGATCCCTAAAGCCACCACTCTTCCCTTCACACTTATTATCAATAAGCATTTTCATATGTAATTGCTTCTGCTGCTCAGTAAGGAAAATTTTGTATCTAGATTGTATTAAGGTGGCACTTCCACAACCCCCTGGTGTTGATAACTGAAACCCTCCATGCTTATTGATCAGCTCAACTGTCTTTTTTGGATAACCACCAGGCAGTGGAACCACGTAAGAATTGTTACCAGATTTTCCAAGAGATGGAAACATGGGCGAGCAAATATTTGTCTGTTCCTTGCCCACGGTTCTATCTAGGTTGTGTATGCAATCATAAGAACTCCCAAAAGAACTTCTTGTAGACATATCTGACTGGAAAAATAAAATAAAAAAGAACCAAACAAACAAACATAACACAAGAAAAAATGAAAAAAGAAATATAAGACACTTACTTATCAAAATTTTGTGACAATACTTATCTCTGTGTGTGTGTGTGTGTGAGTGTGTCTGTGTGAGAGAGAGAGAGACTTACACTGGGGTCATGCGCCACTGAGGAATCTTGAAACACAAAAAACATATCTCTAATATGGTTCACCAGCTTCAAGTCCTCCGTGATCTGCTCATCTCAAATGAAGGAAAGAACCAAAAAGCAAACTACACGTGAGTACTAAATACGAATTGGTCATGATGTTAAAATTGCAATGTGATACACACTTCACCTTTCCACTGTAATCAAGTCAATGGATGTATTGAAAAATGAATGAGTTTATTGAAATACCAGGAAATCTTGCATAAAACAGCAGCAAGTATACTAATAACAAATTGGATGCTTGATTCATGGGCAACATAGGATGTATCTTATATGCAAGTCATAATGTGTAACTTGCAAAAATGGGGGAAAAGAAGAATAAAAATATAATTGGAAAACCTCAGTTAAGAGAATATGAATGCAGAAAGTTCACTGATGATCAATGAATAATAGGGTACTTCGAATAAAGCAATGTTGGATCAAATGGTGAGTTTGTACCATATAAGTGAGTCATTAATATGTTTAGAGCAGATTAACACAATCTTGTGGAAGCATCAAGGCTGGCCACCTTATTGGGAAGTTAAAATTTCCATTCTCATAAACCTTTCTCACCCATGTACATAGAGTTTGTTCAATCTTGTGGCAAAGATCTCACGGAATTCAGAGAAAGTGTCTCAAATCAAGGTCCAAATACTTGAAGGGTAATTTCCTATCATCAAATTGTGTACCGATATTATATTTCAACTTAATGGGTGTTTATGTAATGCACTACACTGCATACATGAGCAGAACTGATCTCAACTCTACGGGTGTGTCTGTGACACATTACATTGTACACTGCACTTCAAAACAATTATAAAATGGAATGGAAAATGAAAGGTGAAAAAAAAAAATCCACCAGTCTGATATAAATGAAATTATTATAAGCTAAGATAGAGAAGTATGTATTTTATTTTATTTTCTTTTCTTTTTGATTTATTTAAAATATTGCATCACATTCTCTCAAAATATAATTTAAAAAGAAAAAATAAAAAGAAAAGAAAAGGAAAAGGAAGTATAAACAGAACTATTAGCATCTAAAACATAATAGTGACATCAAGTGTGTAATAAAAATCATGCATGGAATTGAATATGAGCCAAAAGTAGAAACCACCTTACTTTATTTAAAGAGCCAAGCTGAACAACTCCATATGGAAGAACAGCCACCACAACAACTGTCTGCAGAACAAAAGAAAAATATCTATATCAACAAAATATCTGGATGAAATACTCACCGAAAAGAAAAAGAAATATCTCAGTGAATTTAGAAGGATGACAAGGGCTAAAACAAACTACACAGAGAGAAAAAAAAAGTGCTCCATTGCATCGCCTCTTTTTAACTTCTATAACATGTAGATATAAAAATTGCATGTTAAGATTTAAAGTGACAACTATTTATCCATTCCCTATATTTCTAAAAAAAGAACTGAATGAAATAAATAGACCTATTTGTGTAAAATCTGGTCGACAAACTATGTCAGATATATAAGTGGAACAGAACATCTAAAATCATAGCTGAAGTGAACATCTGCATATATTATAACTAGTGACAACAGAATGGGGGAAGGACATTGCACCTAAACTATATTGCAGCATCATGACTATCAAACATCTGCTAAGATGTTTGGTGTACAGGAGTTCTGTAACCAAAGAGTTTACCACTCTTTGATAGTCAGGATGGCAAACTTAACAGCTTTCATCTGTTCATTGTATAGCTCAGTGCAGACTAAAGGAACTTGGTCATATGGTTGAAGAGAGAAAATAATTGAGTAGTATTAAAGGTGAGAATAAGCAAATAATATTTTCTGACAGCATTAGTGACAGAGATTAGCATGGTCCAGACAAATTAGCTCTATCGGTTTTTCCTATGCCACTCCCACAAGCCCAATGCAAAATTTGACGAACACAAGTGGTCAATGGATAAAAAGTCCTAAAAGTAGAAAATTGAGTACCATTCTAGCTGCAATGGCACAGTACCAAGGTTTGAGTTACCAAGCTCAGCATCTTCAATTGGCGGTGCAACTCAACATTATCAACAGTGAGATTATTGAAAGACACAAAATCACATCTGCCATATCTCAACCACCACCAAAATGACTAACTTTTTTAACAATGAGAAAGATAAGATCAATAGTCAGACCAAAAATCATTAGTGATTGAGTTGGGAAATGCATTGCAGATCCAAAAACCTTCATCGCCACTGATAATGAGAGGACCTCTAACATTTATCTATGGTATGTTTATTTTTGCATTGCAGCAATCATAACAAATATATTAAATTTTGAAAAAGGGACAATCGAGCATGCATACCCTAATCCCAGCTGAAAATTGAGTTTGCCACCCCTCAGAATGCTGAAGCCACCAAAATTACAGAACAAGAATGAATGAAAGGTTAAACGAAGAGTAAATATTATTGTACAGCAGAAACAGTACACAATGGTTATCTAAACAGCTTGGTAAATTGCAAGTGTTTAATGGTATTCATAAATTTCCAGATTTATCTCTCACCTCAAATGATGAAGAAGAATTAATTATCTGTGTGTCCCCAAAAATCCACAGGTGCTTTCCAGTAACTGCCACCTGTCCCACAATCCTGTTCAACAAAAGATTAATATCAAATACATAATCTTCTTTTTCCTTTATTTTTTATTGAGTAAAAATTAAATTTGTTATTCTTTTTTTTCTTAATAGTTTGATTTCTCATATGAACAGGACAACAAACTATTAAACCAGTATGGTAGATATTGTACCCTTCCCCAAGTGCATATACATGATATGACATCTTTGCAAGAGCTAACCCAAGAGGGTCATGTAAATAACGCCCATCGTGGAAATTGAGGACTCTCTTATCAAAGCACTTGTTATCAGAAGGATCATGTCGCTCATGGCTATCATAGTAAGCATCCTCCCAAGTCAACGTCCTACAAGAAGTTCCATATTTCAGAAATGAAGAGAATATGCATAATGTATACACCAAGGGAAAAACTACCTACCAATCCAAAAAGCTACAGATAGCTATAAAGCAGAGAGACAACATAATAGATATTCTTTAGGTAGACCAATTCTAAAACAATAAAACTGAGATGGTTTTCACCAAATTTCTAAAAATTAAGAGTTCATCATGGATGAAGTACTCCAAATTCAAGGGAAAAGATCAAAGATAGTGCACCTATTGTTGAGCTTTTAGAAGATTGAACAAACTTCTGGAGATCAGAAAGACCAAAAAAGAAAGAGAATAACAAGCAAGAGTTTGATATAACTGAAGTGATAAATAAGAAGTTTGAAGCCCTTTTAGACATCAGAATTTAAATAAAAGAAGACAGAATTACAGAAAAGACAGAGAAAGTCCAGCAACAATTAACTTAATTTCCAATAAGTTTCCAATAACTTTGATGCTATGTTCGGTAGCATGAACTTTTGCATTCAGATTCTGAAATATTCAAATTTCAGACCCAATTTAAAGATGCATCTGCGTAAACCTTAAACATACTGATATATTCTAGCCCAAGTTCAAATTCTGAAATTTGAAGAAAGCATGATATATATTTGTGGACCAACAAATCCATTATAGTCAACAAACTAAGTATAACTAAATTAGCACATCAAAATAATACTAGAAGCACCAAAAAAATAAACCCATTAAGGACAAGATACTAAGCATGTGTAGAACATAAAAAGGAATTAACTAAAGAAAAAAAAAGACCAACAATAAGAGATTTAAATGAACTTACATTCGAGCTTGATGTTTGAGTTTCCAAAACACTGCATACTTCCACTCAGTGTTGAAACAGAGGGTCCTGAGTGCTTGGTGCAATTGAGTACCCATCTCGCCCTGTCAAAATATTCTAACACCCCCTAACTCCCCCCACTAGGTTAATCAATAAAATCCCACAAAAACCTCCAAAACTGCAGAATTCCCCACCCTAGCTGCCTCTATATGAACCTCTTCCTGCCTGTTTCCTTCGCAAGCCTGCTCGCCGCTTTATCGGCGGTCCCACCGTCGGAAGCAGCAGACTATCCAAACCCATACTCACTCAAAAACAGCTAAACTCCCAACCCTAAACCAAACTACAATCTTGAAAGAATTCACCAACACAACTATCAAATTATCAATCAAGTTCAATGTCAAGAATCTCCACATAAACTACTCCCAGGAAACCCTTCAAGCATTTCACCATGATAGTTAAATGAGTAAGCCCTACACGTTTCTTCACTTCAAGATTCCTTACAATTCGCAGATAAAATCATGAATTTAACTAATATCAGACGACATTGACGACTCGAATCACAAAGTATTCTATACTAATTTGGATGACTTCAGTGAAGCGATCTAGTTAACAAGTCATACAGAGTACAATTTGTTTACAGAGAGAAAGTAACAATCTTTTTATTTTTTGGCTCAAATGGTTTAGAGAGAGAAACAGAGGAAGGAGAGAGAGAGATTGAGTGGATTTTGCATTTGAACCTTGCTTTATATACCGAGCAGCTTTTCGCTCGAATGTGCAGTGCTACTTTATATGCTACGCAGGATGCGCAGTACGCAACAATTTATCTTACGCATAGAAGGTACGTCAACTTACGCATACAGATCATCCCTCTCGGTAAGAGAAACTCCTCCTATTTTCTTATATTACTAAATCAGCGCATAAATATTTTGCAATAATGACTTCTACACCCTTATCATGGGCAAAAATGGCAACTAGAATATGTATGTGCATATATATATATGTAAAGAGAGGGCCTAAGCTACTTTTTTTTTTTTCCCCTCAAAAGCACAAATTTCATTAATCAGATCAAAAAAACAAAACGTTTGAATTCAAGAAGCCAACTTGACTATTTTATGTTTATAATGATACTACAACCTTGTATTTAGAAAGTAGAGGTGATACATCTAAACTTAGCCGCCTAAAAACTATGGACAATACTTGGGTACGTAATAATGATAGAATTAAGTTGATTCACTCAATTAAAGTGGACATTACCCTTTTTTTTTTTTTTTGGGTTAAATAAAAAGTTCTTTTTAATTTTTTTTTTTTTTTTTTTTGCTTTGGCTCACTCTTGTGGCTCTCTTTCTCTCTCTCCACAGCAAAGCAATTTTTCCTGTCTCTTTTTGAAACCCTACACTTTTCAATAGAGTTCAAAAGAACTACTCTATACCGTATACACCTCGAGACTTGTAATGAGTATTCGATATAGAGTTCTAAGCCAAGATCGGAGACCAGAGGCCGATCTTCATTGTTCTGAAAATTTTTCGGTTACTTCTTCTCGCGAATTGCTCCCAATCTCTAAAACATTTTAGAATTTTACATACGATGAGATTTCTTGCAATTGACCACTAAATAAAAAGACAGACCTATATACGTACATATATATACACACATACATACATATATATATATATATATAGAGTGAGAGTATTGCAATTAATGAGAGATCTCGGTGATGGCAATTCTTGCTTTATTCTCGTGAGAATAGACATGAAGATCAAATGATCTACTCTTTGATGATATAGAGATTTGATTTTTTTTTTTTTATGGGTAATGTCCATTTTTTTTTTTTAATTTTAGACCGGTGTCTAATTTTCAATGGACCACCTCAATTGGGTGAACCAACTTGGTTCCAGTTGTTATATGAAAGTTTATATTTATCATTTCAAGTACTTTTTTTCTTGTTAGTCCATTAATTGATGGCCAACAAAATGATGTCTAGGTCAGGAAATTGCTTCTTATCTTCCCATCATCTCTATGTAAAAGGCCTTATTCAACCATGATTTTACTGCTAAAAGGTGTGACACCCAACCCCTCAATTTCCACTGCCCATCTTTGAGCCATTGCATGGCATGCCCTTTTGGTTTCCAAATAAGATTTTCATGGGCACTACAGTCAATCGATGGCCATTGAGTGACATTCGAGTGCCATGATTGGGCCTTGCCGCCTCACCACCAATAACCTCATCTTAATAGTTGTCCTACATTGGATAGAGATGAGATGAGAGGAGTCTTTACTTGTAACGTTGAGAAGACAACACCACTTAATAATTTAAAGTAAATATTCGATTTTGATAAGATTGAGTTTTTTAATTAGATACAACCGTCCAACTCGTTACATTTATCCATTCCAAGTGCAATTCGAACAAATTTCATAGCCAGTCACAACATTTTCATTAATTTGCTTTCTTTTTGCACTAAACCAATTCAACATCATCCTTCAAAATGGCATGATTATGAGACCTCAAGTGACTATTGTCATCCATTTCTAATCATTCTTGTTTCTTTTTATTGTTTGGCCAAAGAACTATGAGAGTCGTCAAGCCGAATTTACTAGTCATGAAGAGTGACAAACAAAATAGGGGTTGAAACTTGAATGTGCCAGGAAGGTGAAATGATAACATGCATATTTATTAATGGTGTTCACCTAGATGCTGCTTTACTCCAAAAGAATCGATTTGTTGCAAGTATTACAAGAAAGGTTGTCTCGGTCATTAATGGATGCTTGCCAACACCAATCATGATTCACTCATGTTAATTTTTTCTGTGTTTTTTTTTTACTAACTTGAGCATGACACTAAACAATTATTTTAAGGTTGCCCAAGTGTTAGTGGGTTGGATAACATATGTTTCTAGGTCAAAACATAAACACAACTAGATAGCTACAATTTTTCTAACTTGATCGATTTTTACGAGAAATTAGAGAATTTAAAAAACAAAAACTTATTTTCAGATGATTATAAAAAACATTTTTTTGAAAACAGATGTTTTTTTAACTTAGTTTTTAAAAACTATAAACCAAACAGATTTTTTAGAAGTGATTTTCTATTCTCAAAAAACTGAATCAAATATACTCTAAGTTTCTTTAATGGTCATTAAATGAAGTCTATGCATGAATAAACGAGTTGGTGATGCAAATCATATAGTCATTTTTCTACATACAAAGAATTGTGAATATAATGAGTGGTAATCATAAATGCAAAGAGACAAGGGACAATCATATCCTCCCAATTCTTTCTTCAGCATCTCGGAAAAAAATGCTAACATATTCAATTTCTTATGGAGTAAAATTATTATATGTTCTCCTTCCCATATGAGGTGAGTATTATGATTTATGCAAGGCTGCAAAACATAATAAACAAAGTAATGGTGGTCCATTTTGATAAGGTTTCAAGTTGCACCTTTGATTCCATGACCACCTTTTATAATTCCATCATCTCTCTCTCTCTCTCTCTCTCTCTCTCTCTCTCTCTATATATATATATATATATATATCTCCACACAAAGAATAGGGTTGTCAACCAAAATCATCTCAAGTAGATTTTGTAGCTTAGCTTTTTACTAACATGTAATCTAGGATGGTGACTCCTTAGTCTCCACAATAATGAGTAGGGATTTCTCTTTCTGTGTCTCAAAGTCAAAATAGACGGACATGATTAAAATGGGAGACTCATTTGAAATACAATGTTAATTATATGTATTAGTGTTTATATAACATTAGTGGCCATTTCAACAGCTGTATAAAATAATGGTCGCACCAAAAATTGTGATGACTTGAGCTCAATACTAGAGAATCTAATGGTGAAAAGCATTTTAAAGTCTTGCTATTAAATAATTTTCCTTCTTGTTTTAGTAATAGTATAATCAAACTCATACACAACTCATGATTAAATTCAACTTTACAAGCAAAGTCACGTAGTAATCAACAACTTACAAAAAAGAAACAGCACCAACACATGGATCAATCAACTCAAGATTTGCTTGATCCATTATATGCATTTTTAATTGAATCGCATTTGATCTACTTTCAATCAAATTTCTTACATTTTCTAGGGAAACAAAATTAACTATTATCATATATATGATTCTCCATGGAAAATTACAAATCAATTTATTCCAATTCTTCATTATGCATTAATAGATTTTCTTTTTCTTTCGTGCTATCAGAAATCCAAAATCTTGGGTTATCTAATCTATTAGACAATTTTAGAAAAACATTTGAAAATATTCGAGTAGATTTGTCTTGCTCCTAAAGGGATAGGGATTAGGGTCACCCTCAATTATATATATATATATATATATATAGACACACACACACACAGAGATAAATCAAACATGATGAGTTTGAGAAATAATTCCAACCCACCATGGAGGGACATAATGCTCTATAACCACAAGTTGTTTTTGGTAAGATTAGGTGCTTAATAATGCGATAAATGTTGGAAGACAAGGTGGAATTAAATAAGAGTGTGTGTAATTCAATGAACCATTAAAGGTGGGTTAGAGATCACTTAAATGTAATCCTTCTCTTATATAATTGACAATTGTTTGTCTTTTTCTTTATAATTCTCTTCTTTTCTTTCTTGTTTTTCACTTCTACCACATCCAGGATTTAGATATAGCAGAAAACCATCAGTATCAATAAAAAAGCAAGAGTCTTACGGAATCGATCTCAAGTGCATTACACATGTAGCACTTCAAAGATCATATTTGATCTCTTGTGCCTCAGAGAGTGATACAAGACTCGTACATATATATATAATCTGAAATGCTTTTAACTTGAAGGACTAATAGCTGTGATGTGTGTATATATATAGACACATATTAGAGAGATTGTGTACCTAGAATAGCTGATGTGTCTATACGCATAAAATGAGAATGAAAAATCATTATTTATTTGTTTTATTAAAGTTATTACATTTAAAAAAAAAAAATTATTAGAGTATATTTGCTTCCATCTTTGGTGATGATATGAGCAATGGCTAAAAGGCTACAAAGTGAATGATCAGTTACATCATGATTCGGCTACTAATTGATGCTGCGTGACACATACACACATATATATAGAAGTGTATATATACACACACAAATGGGATGTTCCAATTTTTGATTTAATATTTTAATCGGCTTCATGACGAGAGCCGCATCAAAATTAGATATCCAAATTTTTAAGAAGCACGGACGTGGGATACAAGACACGAACGAGAAACACCACGATACGAGAAATTCTAAAAATATAGGACACAGACACAATAAGAATACAGCTATAAAATAATAATACAATATATTAATATATATTAAGTATTTAACAACAAAAAAATTACATTACATAAACACTTCAATTCATTATCAAGCAATTAAGAATCAAACAAACTTATAAATAAAAATAAACAAATAAATTAAAAAATCAGACTTATTTAGTCTTCTACATATATTTAGCTTAGATTTTTAATTATAACATAGTAGTATATAATTTCCTTTCGAAATATTTAAATATACATCACTGTTACGAAGTGTTTGACATGTATTCGAGGAGTCTCCAAGAAAAGTTCTAAAAGTGTCCAAAGGAGTGTCCAAGAAGTGTTCTAAAATGAAAAATGTCAGGACACTTCTACGAAGTGTCCGACACATGTTTGAGGAGTATCCAAGTGTTTGACACGGATACGACACCCTCGATGAAGTGTCCGTGCTTTCTAACCAAATTCCTAATACCAAATACAGTTGGAGCGAACAATTGAAACACGTTGGAGGGGTTAAAAGGTCAATCCCAACACAACTCAAGCTATAAAACAAGAATAATATTAACGGAAACAAATGCATCCAATGATAAAAAAAAAGTTCTTCACTAATTTTTTTCGATTGGAATATTAGGACTAAGAATCATTATTCATGACCCAAATAACACTAAACTTATCTCTAATTTTTAGAGATTACAAAACACCAAAATGGTATTTAGGAAAATGTTATGACGTCAACCGACAGTTGGAGTGAGAGAAGGAAACCAATCCAAGGGCATAGTCGGCTGAAACCTTAGGATTACCTAAGGCCTCAGTTGGGAGAAAGGCCCAATTGGACTGATTGATGTGCATTTTTTTAACCCGGTCCACCACAAATAACACACTTTTGACTTTTACATTTTGTTTCTACAAGGAGATCAACACTCAAACTTTCACTTTGGTTTATTACTTTTTGAAATTTCTTTGCCTCTCCTTGATGAGATCTTGTTTCTGTTTTTAATATGCCCCTTCTGTAGTTCTTTGACGTTCACTGCTTGCATAGTCCATCCGGTATGCTAACTATATTTGAATCGTGGAAAGTCACTTCAATTTTTTAAACTAGCGTGACTCTTTATAATTATGGTCAGTCCAGTCAATCGACATGTTGCTAATTGAACTGGACTGATCATTTTTATTAATTATTTATTTTATATGTATAATTATATTTTTTGCATGGCATGTTCTCCATTAGAGAGAGATTAAAAAAAAAAATTTACATCAATCAATGCAACGAGTCTCACACAGACATTATTTGCTCGAAAATAGAGATCGTCGTAGTCCGGTATAGCAAGGCTATACGGGATGCGCTGAAAGTCATGATACTCTTAAAAAAAAAATTAAAAGTATGTAACTAGTTTTATTACTACTCTTCTCTAATTTCTTTTTCTTATCCTTCTAAGCTTTTTCTCACTTGTTCTTTACCTTTCATTCTTCTCTAGACTTCTTTCTTTAATTATTTGCATTATTATTGGGAGAATCCTAAAATCTATGTACACTCCAAACTCTACATTATATGGTACGATGGTCAGAAATGGTAATTGAAAAGTAATTAGCCAATGATTAAATCTTGTAAAGCAATTTCAGCACTTCAAACATGGTATGATGCATCAACTCTCATCCATTTCAACCATCTATCCAATGTTTATCATGTGTGCACAAACATACTCAATGTCAGAGTTCATACCGCTCTAATGGCGGTTTTCCTTCATAGGTATCTGCTATATAGGTGCTTACAAAATCTTTGTATATGAAATCTCTATAGAGCTGAGGACTGCATTTGTTAACCAGTGCTTTTGCAGGTTGAAAATGGCTGTCACTAGAAGGATGGTTAAAACTAGCAACTGTTGTTCTTGCAGTGCTTTTGTTCGTCACAACTCGATGGTCAGCACTCCTCAGCTTCCCATTGCTGATTATCTGCAAACACAATGCCATAGAAATATAAATGCTAGAGTGCACTATAATAGATGTTAGTAAAGGGTCATATATATATATATATATATATATATATATATATATATATAACATGTGACCTATATTGACCACAAATGCATGAGGAAGGGGCTCTACTGCAAGCCATTGTTCATCTTTAAGAACATAAAGCCCAAGCAGATCTCCTTGGTTAAGAAGGGTGATGAGGTTAGCATCACTATGTTTAGGCAATCGCAAGGTTAAACTTGGGTCAGGGCAAGGTGGATAATGATTAAGAGTCATGAGCTGAACTTGGTTGAGTCCTTCCCTGAAATATCCCAATTCAAGTCCTAACCCTTCACCAATGAGTTCTAAAAGCAACATACTTAATAGCTTCCAACCACCTCTCTAAAAGCAACATGATTCACCAACTGTTTTGATTTATCAAAGCATACATTTTAGTCATATTTTTTCAAACAGCTCTGTTACAAGCAAAATATTAGCGAAGACCTGAAAGAATCCGAAATCTTGGAAAGCCCTTATGATTTTCTAAATGGATTGCCGCCAAGTTCTTCATCAAGATCAATTACTGGGATGTTGTTGCACACCGGAACAACAACCGGCCCGGCTGTCTCTCTGGTGGCAATATATATATATATATATATATATATATATAAGAATCTGGCACGGATTGAATGTTGCACTGGCTAGAGATGAGCTTCTCCATTCTCTGAGAGATGTTTTGAGAATGACATGAACAGGCAAATTATTGTATGCTGGGTTGGTTATGAGCTCATTCTATTTAAAATTGGAAAAAAAAATGTGATGAAAGAGATGATGGGGGCTACAGGGAGAGGTCAGATAGAAACAAATTCCTAGTGCAGAAAGAGAAGTGGAATCTGATTCTATTCAAATTGAGTTATTTATTAACAAAGCTGAGCTAACTGTGTGTTAATCTAACTATCTAATAAGTTGACAAAGCTGACCCTCAAGTATTATCTGAATTTGAAATTAATTTAGAGGTCTGGTAACTGGTAAGCACTTCCTGAATTGGTTTCTGAATACCATCATTGTTAGAAGAGTGGCTCTTTTGCATGCAAATATTACTTTGGTGAACTAGCAACCAATTTTTTTGAAAAAATATGTACTAGTTTTAAAGAAAGGGTCTTGTTGATTTATGCTTGTAATAATCTCGTTAAAAGAGTATTTAGTGCTAATACTAATTTCTTCCAGAAGAGAAAATGATCATCATCCCGAGGGGGTCAGGTTTCCGAAGGTATAAGAGATACCGCCATGGATTAAGCTTCGCATATTCCTGAAATGAGCTGCTCCATTTAGACGGTCATGTTTGAATTTGAAAATGATCATTCAGATTTGTGAGCTACTTGGGGCCATGGCACCAACTGATCTCAGATTTGATTCCAAATGAAAAAGAAAAAAAACATGTGCACACAGACAAGTAACACCAAGGCCAGTTTCAGTGTGTCTTAAAAAATGCAGAAAAACATTGTGTTCTCTTAAAAAAAATGTGTTCTCAATTCAAAAAAATATGGAATTCTCCAATGGAGAATCTTAAAAAATGTTTTCATTATGTAATTTCAGTACAGTGTTCTCTTAGCTTCACACTTGGAAAAACATGTACCTTAAGCGCCCAAAAAAAAACATGAAGGTCTGAAAATGGAACTGAACAAAGATTCATCTTTCTACTGCTAAAATTCAATTAGATTTTAGCATGGTGCCACAACGCTTCAGGACTGTTGTACACAGAATTGTTCGCTAACAACAACAAAGAGATGTAATTTTAAAAAAGCCAATTAACACTGACGTTGCCAAGCCAGATGAAAACTGGGAACTGAGCCAAAGCAATGAAGAGCAAGAGGTAATGATGCTTGCTCGAATCGTAACTCCTCACCTCCGTGAAAAGAACTCTTTTCATTGTCTTCACCAAGAAAACTCCCATGCATAAGCACGTCCACGGCATCAGAAAGTAGTATGAATAGCTCCACACAATTCTTCCAAGGACAGCCAGACAAATTCCTGTGAAAGTATATCCCGCATATGCCACAATGTCCAGCAAGGGGGCCTCTCCGCTGCCTAATGAAAATAATGACATTTTCAGCAGCGAAACTTGCAAAAACCAGCCAACCAATCCCTTGATGAAAAGCCAGTTTAGAGCTTCGGGGCTAAACCTGCAAGAAATGGGGAAAAAAAACGTTATAGAAGACCGTGTGTGGGAGAGAGAAAGAGATAGAGAATGCGGAACAAAACAATTTATTTTGATTCCAGAGCATTATTACAGAACTTTGAAGTTTGTTATACAAAAAGGCCAAAGGGGGGCCCTATCACCAAATTAATAGCACATCAGAAAGAAAGTCATAGAGAGATCCCAAAATGACCAAACTCAAAATAAGTTTTGAGACCATCTCTGGTACCCTAATCAACAATGACTAATGTTCCCTTTATGCCAACTGTCACAACCATTAGTTAGACAAAGCAAAGTTGCTGGAGACCATCTGGATAGTGTTTGTTAAACAGTTAAGCTTTGCAGCAGAAACCATAAAAATAAAAAAAATTAAAAAATTAAAAAAAAATCATTACTTATTTTGCTTCTTATAGAACTTCCAAAATGGTGCCATAGCAATTCACTTTCAATTTTTCAACTAGATAACGAGCAAGGTGTCCTTTTTTCCCCTTTCATGCAGCGTCTGATGCAATGTGATTAAAATCTAACAAAACCCTACTACATAATGCGAAGATTTGAATGGGATTGTGTTGTTCGGGAGCAACCAAAGCTCATTTTGAGTGGAAACAACATCAAAATGGAAACAGTTCATGTTGGTGTGGTTTCGAAGCACGCATTAAATGAAAGATAAAGCTGTTTATAAAAATATATGAAAGTTCAGTTATTCTAATACTTACTTTCCACGAAGACCCAACGAGATCCCAGCAAGAATGACATAGGTACCAAATGCCATGAATGGAATATACAAGTCTGGAGCATTTATATCAAAAACTGGGGGCTTATAGGAAAGCCTGCCACCTACTGGCTCAGTTATCCTTGTCCAATGGCCCTGGACGAAAGAAGAATACGAAAAGAGTAAGTAATATAAGATAAATAAATACACCAGCAAAAAATTTAAATTATTATATTGAAACTAATGCTTACCCTGTGCAGGAATGGAAAAAGAACAACCTTCAATTTGTTCCTCACATATTGGTCATTGACTTGAAAATAGTATTGGGGATCAGAGAAATACCTACTTATCTGTTCATTTAGGAAATAATCGTAAATGAAAAAACATCAAAACCATATATCAAAAAATATCAGTTTTCTGTGTCTCATATATATAGTATGTCATAAGACTACAGACAAGTCCTACATAAATATTTAATTTCATCAGCACTATTGTCCACCCACAAAACATCCAATGGAGATGGAATGACTTAGAATTTTGGACTATTTGGAATATTTAATTAAGGAAACCCTTTTAATGCTTGTTTGCTGCAACTTCCACACTAGTAAAGAACATGGTAGGAACCATACGCACCTTGGGTCGAAGGGGTTTGGTGAACTTTCATGGCTAAAAAGAAGCTTTTGTGTGCAAGTGAAAATAGATATTTGTGGGTAGGAGAAGATAATTTGCTTGTTTGATATCCACTACAGGAGCATCAGAATTCAGAAGATCCCTTAAAAATTGAATATCTCCTCTGCATTTTACGTTACATAGACCTCAAGTTCATTGTCTTTTCTTAGCATTGAAATGCCAAAATGCATGCAATTTAACAACCTTCAAATGTATCTTTTAGATAATATTTCTTCATCTAGATGTAAAATAACAAAATGGCCAGATAAAAGGTGTTTGCTGCATGTTACTTCTTTTCAAGAAAAGAAATAACAATCCCCAAAAAGAATATCACGAGACAGAAGAGAAAGTGAGCTTTTATAAATAAATAAACAGAGATCCTAAAAACCTAACAAAATGGAATCTAACTTGTCTGTTACAAATTTACAATGCTATCTAAAATATCATCATCATAATCTTTGCCTTTATCTCATACGAATGGAATCAGTGACATGAATTATCTTTTTTACATTCTGTTCTATTACAAGTCATCTCTCCTATTATATTTAATTTTTAAAATCATTTCTTATTACTTCATTCCATGTAAGTTTTGGTCGGCTTCTTTGTCTCTTGCCTTCTATGCAAATAAATCTACCTTTTCTTATTAGGGCATCTATGAGTCTCTGTTGTACATGACCATATGCCACTTAAGTCTATTTTCCCACCACACCTACTTTTTCCCCCAATATTGATTATAAATCCTATCTTTTTTAGTCACTCTTGTCATCCATCTTAACATTCTCATTTCAACTACATGAATGCGTTGTTCTCGTTTCTTTTTTAACGCCCCAACATTCTGTTCCATATAATATAGTTCGCCTTTTAACTTATTTGGTATTTGTTTATCACTAACGTTATCTAAAACAAAATGGAAAATCCATTTTCTAGGGACGTCAACTTTCCCTAAGTGATTAGCTTAAAAACTCAATTTCTAATTGAAGCACAGCCAGAATTCAGCATTTTCCTAACATATAATTCAAAAAGGTCACTGCCTCATTTAGAGTTCGACTTTAAGCCGAGGGCTTCCTCTAAAAGCCATTCAGACACATGTCAGATAACATGTGGATTTCCCACAGAAAAGGTTTTGCAACACAAAATACCTAATGGAAAAGATCTTCCAAGCCATGTATATATAATAAAACTTCGAGCAGATGGTTAATAACCTGACATCCTTCACAACCCAACCAAGCTAACATTTTTTTTTATAATGCATGCTACTTACATTGCTTTGCACATACTCAGAGCTTGATCCTAAAATTCTCTCTCCATAAGCGCCCAGTCCGCCTTTTATAAGACCTGAACCAGCTCCATAGAATGCATTACCAAATGGATTTGGCTGAGGGTTTGTTGTTGGTGGTCTTGGCACCCCAGGTTGGGTTCCCAGGTTATCATACATTTCTGCAATAGGAAATGAAAAGAGGAAATATCATTGGGCTAACTTTGTTAAAAATATATATATAGCAAAGCAGAGATAGAGAGAGAGAGAGAGCTCAGGCAGCAAACATTTCTTATTTGATTCTTTCAAATCCAAAGGAGGTTAATGCTTATGACTGCTAACTTTAAATCCCAGAAGTTTTACGAATCCACTAAAATTGCCGACAGGTCAATCATCAAAAAGTCGCCAGGTCATGCAAAAAATTTGCCAAAGAACTTTCAAAAAAAAAATGCTGAAGAAGAGAAGCTGAAAGAGGGGATCACCCTCCCAATTTCGGGATGTAGAGACCATATATAGCATTGTAACAGTGAAAGACTGAAACTGAGGCACTAGAAGACATGGATTAGGATAACATACGTGATCGAGATAGACATGATATTACACAAAATTCATTAGAAAAAGTTCAGATATGACCAGAAAATAGCCATAATGCCCTCTGGTTTTTGTACTGGACTTCACTTAATTCTTTCTACAGATAATTACATTTAAAATCTATCTATACTGTTAATGTAAACACGGGGAGATTAATTTACTTCCATAACAATTTACAATGTTAAAATTATTGTTAAAAATAACAACTTAAGATGCTGGGTTGCAGATTTCTGTAAAGTTAAATAGAAAAACAATCTAATTTTTTTATAATTAACAAACTAAAATCACAATTAAAAACATAAACAAAATAAATATTCAGCGATCAATACTGAAAAGTGGAAAGATGCACTAACAAATAAAGATCACAAAGTTCCTGAGTTCTCAACCTTAGCAGGTGAAAATTACAAAGCACCTCTTGTTAGGATTTGTGTTACATGGACTCTCTTATTCCTCCCAACTCACCGTTACTGACATAATACAACATGAGTATAGGTATGAAATATGTGTCCAACTCGTGTAGCCAAAAAAGACGCCTAGATCCTCCAATTGTGGTGATAGAGAAGAAGAAACAACTTAAATTTTATTTCAACGAAGGGCTTTATAGTTCTGAAAAGGATGAATTTTCCCTTTTTTTCACCTTAATACATTCAATTAAATTACTGTTGAAAATTATTCTAAAGAATAATAGCATCATACTTACAGCTTTATGTAGTATATTATGTTTTTATGTATGCAAGAGATGTCCACGTAAGCATGTACTCATATATAAGTGTTCTGGACGCATTTCAAGCCATTTTAGGGATTTAGGGAGGTCCGATACTTGGAAACATACCCACACTCAATACATGTGTAGACACATACCTGCAGTCAATACATGTGCCCAATTCCATGCAACATAGGTTAGGATTTGGTGAGATGGCTGTCTAAACATAAGATGCCTGGCAGCCACAAAAGGCAGTTAAAATTTTTTACAATAAAAATTTTTTTCTAACTTAGGTACACATTTCAACAGGTTTTTTCCTTTTTGACACATCTGATTGCTGCAGTAGTTAACCTCTTTAAAATCAAAGCTAAAATTGTTTAATGAGGAATAAAATATTATTTTAGGCCCTGTGAGTAATATTTTCATTTTTGCCAGTTTTCAATTTATGTTTTCATATTCTGCAATTTCAAAAATAAAATAAAAAATTTAGAAGAGCACAGGAAGCAGGAAAACCTGCACGAAGGATATTTTACTCTCTGCAGTCTCCTCTCCAAAGGCCACAGGAGAGACTGCATCCCTTTCCTTTCATAGCTCTTTACACAGGTTGTTTTCAGATCATTTTCTAATTGACTTGAGTTTTCACAAAAGCATTAAGATTCTTTTAATAGTTTTTGAATAGTGAAAACAATAGCTTTCAAGGCTTCTCTGTAAAAGAGAAAAGAAGTTTTGAAAACACTCCAAATGCGCCTCTCTGTCATTGTCATTTTTACTGTTTTCAGGAAAATGAAACTGTTTTTTAAGACACAGCCGAAACAATGAACTTCTAGAACATGTTGTGGACGGTTTTGTAATGAAGTGATTACTTGTGAAATGCTTCTTGATTTTCTTTTTGTTAGTATGAAAATAAATTTGAAGCAAACTATGGGGTAAGTGTGATTTCGGTTGACTGTTCAGAAGCAGATCAATGAATTTTTTTTTTCCTGATTAAATTAATCTTGTTAAGTGAATGTCCAAAAACAAAAAATGTACTCCATCTAATCCTCTGGTCAAATTTTACTCCAAGAAATATGTCAGCTCTTAAAGAAGGAAGGTTTAAGCATCTCTAATTTCTGACAACAAATATCTCTAAAATAAAAAGTACATATCTAATTCTAACATACAGTGATACATACTACTGAACTAGAGAAATACTGAACACATGTATAAAATTAACCACAAACAGGATATAAAATTAACCACAAACAGGATACTATGTCCATATATCATAACTGAAAATTATGCCCTACACTGGACGATTCAGCAAATGAAATGCATCAAAATTAAGTCCAAATAGTACAAGGATAAATATTTATTCAGAACGAAATTCGAAATCTAAAAAAATGAAGAAAGGACAAGCCCGTCTGTATGTATGTGTAGATATACATATACATATATATATATGTAAATGTATATGTAGAGAGAGAAAGTACTTACCAGAGAGAGATGAGTCGGATCTGTGAGAAAGAAGAAGAGATCTTGATCTGCGCTCAAGAAGGAATCTACATTTCAGAGAGAGACGCTAACCCGGTTAATAACCCAAAACCCCAACCCGGAATAAATCTTACCCATTAAGGCTCGCTCATTCATCACTGTGACTTTTATACCACTCTCACTATACAGCGTGAGAGACACGCGAGATCTGTCGAATTGTAACATATGTACACTGACGAGGAATATTTGATATTTAAACAGATTAGGACACGATAAGGGATAAAAGTGTATTCCGCATAATCTTTTAAGCCAGAAAGTATGAATTAGGGGGTGGCAATTTTCTCTGTCCTGGCGGGTTTTTACCCCGTTTCGTCTTTAATAGAGGAGATTTAGTCCGCTTCTAATAAGAGTAAGGGCCGATATGATTTTTTTTAAAAAAATTCACCGAAATTCGCTTAGTACCCGCTCCACCCCGATTATATACATACATATATATATATATTGACATAATTGTATAAAATGTGTCATTTCTTTTATTATTATATTAATTATATAAATATAGTATACTAGATATATGGCAGCCACTAGGTTACCTTGTTCTGCTCTATTCCTCTCTTTATTTTATGGCTAAAAGATAACTCTCTCTATCTTATGTACATAATAGATCTATAATAAAAAAAAATCTTGAAGACCAAAATTGTTTTTATTTCCATCTACATATGTATGTATGTTTGTGTCATTTTCTTTGGTATTATATATTGGAGTTTTGACTGTAGGAGTGTTGTATCATTGTTTGGGTATATTTAACTCAAAGATCGAATTCAAAGCAAATAAAGCAAATGATTTTAAGGATTTTGTTATTCTTCTCTTTCTCTAAATAGGACGGTGGTGGTATGCTTACCACAAACCCGTTAGGGTTCTTAATGAGAGATGGATTTAGTATTTCCTTGATGGGGCGAAGTAAGGTTTTGGCATACCCATCCCATTGCTATCCCTAGTATGGATACGGGATACGATACGATACAAATACGGTGATATAAAAATATTTAAAAAAATAGAATACGAATATGACGGGGATACGATTATAAAATAATAATATAATATATTAATTATTCAATAAAAAATAATGCATTATAGAAATACTTCATTTCATCATCAAGGAAATAAAAACCAAACAAACTTATAAATAAAAAAATAGATTAAAATAAATTAAAGAACCAAACTTATTTAGTCTTCTACATATATTTAGCTTAGATTTTTAATCATAACTTAGTAGCATATAATTTTCATTTGAAATACTTGAATATGTATCATTGCTACGAAGTGTCTGAAACGTATTCGAGGAGTGTCCAAGAAATGTCCGAGAAGTATCCTAAAAAAATTGTCAGGACACTTCTACGAAGTGTCCAACACGTGTTCGAGGAGTATCTGAATATCCGACACAATATTCGAGTGTCCGACACAGGTATGGCACCCTCGGTGAAATGTCTGTATTTTCTAACTTTTAAGTGATATGTCAGTTAGTTTAAATAATTAGTTTCAATGAATATGGTATGCAACACTTAATACTGATCGCTAACTTTGTCATCAGAGGGTTCATGTGTCAGTCTAGTCTTTTTTTTTTTTATCTTGTAGAAATCTGCAGTCGAGCCGGATCTTGTAAAAAATCACTTTAACATATATATATATATATATATATAGGGAAGGGATATTCGCACTACCCCTTTTTACGTTTGCACTCTCATATTAAATAAAATGACACTTTTAACTTTACAAGTGAATAATTATATTTTTATAAATATATAACTACCCTTTTAAATATATTCAACTCTGTCTCCCATCTTTAATATTTTTGGTCTCTTTAGATAGGATAAAAATAATACCAAAAAAAATCCAAAAAAGTTCTCTTTTTTTATAGGAGCTAAAAAAAAGTTATTTTTGTTGAATAAATTATCTCTTTTTACATGAATCGAAAAAAAAAACCAAAAAACAATTATCCTTATTGAATAAATTCTCTTTTGACATGAAAAAAAATATATACTATGAAAAAAAAACTCAAAAAAATTTTATATCTGTTGAATAAATTATCCCTTTTGACCAGCATAAAAAAAATATTATCTCTATTGAATAAAATATCTCCCTTGACAGGAAAAAAAAAAAAGGAGGGATCCAAAAAGAATCATCTCTGTTGAATAAATTCTCCCTTTTTACAGGACCAAATTTTTTTTTTTTTAAATAAAGTATCTTTTTTTACGTATTCAAAAAAAATTTATCTTTGTTGATTAAATTATCTCTTTTGATAGGATCCAAAAAAAAATGGTTATCTCTCAAGAATAAATTTTCTTTTGACAAGATAAAAAAAAAAAATACCTAAAAAAATAATGACCCAAAAAAAAGTTATTTGTAAAGAATGGAAAAAGAGTGAAGTTTCTAGTATATAAAGGGTAGTTATGGTATTATAAAATAAATGATGATATATTAATGAGTTTAAAAACCTTCTTGTCATTTCATTTAAAAGAAAAAGAGAAGTGGAGTATAAACGTAGAAAAGTGGAGTTCTAACATAGCATCTCATATATATATATATATATATATATATATAGATTTCGGGCAAATAAATAAATAAGAAAATATGAAGATTGAAAGAAAATTGGTCAAGTGCAAAAAACACCCATGCTATATACAAAATATATAAAAAAACACCCCGCAACTTATTATGTACATATAACTCCCTTACATTTTTACAATCTGTGCAAACACTCCTCTCCATCAAAATTTTCCTTCTAAATGACCAAAATACCCCTCACAGCCTTTAAAACCCTTGCATCATGTTAGGATGCAATATTTCTTATTTTTTATTTTTATATTAACTAAAAATATATTATATTTTAATTATTATATTATTTCAGATGATGAGTGAAAATAAGAGAGTATTTACACATTTTAAAAATAAATAAGAAATTAATATTCGGGTGAGTCCTTTTTTAACATCCAAACATGGTACTAGAGTGTAAAGATGTTTTAGACATTTTAGTTATTAAATTGACAAAATGTCCTTATTTGCACATGTTGTAAACAGTGAGAGTGTTTTCTGCACTAAATGAAAGTTTTTGCACATTTGGTATATAGTGAGGGTGTTTTTTTGCATTTTATCCAAAAAAAAAAAAAAAAAAACCAATGGAATTGAGATAACACGTTCTAGCTTTCTCACAATTTTTAACCGTGGAGAGTCGTGATTGTGGAGTCTCATCAATTAAATGAAATTGTTCCCACGGTAAGAGTTAAAAATTTGACCTTTTATTATTATCTTTTTCATTTTATATGTTGAAATTTTATGCCTTATTTACTCCCAATTCTTGACTAAAGACGATTAAAATTTTGATAGTCATCTATCACTTCAGAAGTTTAATTATGATTGTTTTTTTTAAAAAAAAAATCGTATTTAAAAGAAAATTAGTGAATTCAAATAAAATAATTAGTAATTGAGTTTGATGAACACAATTTAGATGGTACAACGCAACCATATATGTTTAGTGTTTAGTTTGAGTGATTATGATAAGGGCTCATTTTAGTATGTCTTACTTTCCCTTAAATAATTCACGCTAACTTATTGAGTTTTATTAATTACACACACATTAATATCTGATTTAGGATTAGCCTCTCTTTTTACTCAAGTGATTCAGAAAAATCAAATTTTATTATTGATAATCATCAAATGCGTTCACAATCGTTTTGGAGTTCTGGTATTTAATGTAATAAGTGTATAATTGGTAAAAAGGAAATAAAAGACCACATTGGTCGCTTACCAAAAAAAAATATTGGCTTGTGCTGAAGTAACAGAGGCACCCTTTGGTTAGATGGAAAGTAATAATAGAAAATAAAGTAGAAGAAAGTGAAGAAAATGAAAGGAAAATAAATTTTATTAGTATGAATTTTTTTTCAAAAAAATTATGAAAAATTATCATTTTATAATTTGAATAACATAAAACTTATCATAAAAGAAGTGACATTATTGTAAATTCATAAAACTTTTTTAAGAAATCAAAATTTTCCCATGTGTTTTTTTGTAGGAAAATTCTATAAGCAAATTTTGTAGTTATGAAAAGTAATTTTCTCAAAAATTTCCTTTTCCTACTAGCTAAATTTCTCTATTTGGTTAGATGAAAATAGTAAGAAAAGAAAAGAAAATGAAATGGCGATGGCAAAGGGAACGTGAGGGATTTGCCAATGTTTGCCTTTTGGCATTCGACGATGGAATCTAGAAAAAAACACAATACGATATTGATCGATAGCTCGTATCTATCGGAGAATGGCTATTTTCGTTTCAAAATGGCCTGGTTGAAACAAGTCCAAATTCGGGTTGGCATGCTAGTTATTTCTTTTAGAGTTTTAGCTGGACGAATTTGACAAAATGCATCGATATGGTTGTGATTGTGGTGTGAGTTGCACGGTGTAGAAGCGATTGCAGATATAATTAAAAACCTAGAGAGAGTGATTAGATTTACTCGTTTTTTGCTTAATTATTCAAATTATTCAATTTTAAGTCCAATTAAAAACTTAATCAATCCCACAAAGTAAGTAAATAAAATAAAACAAAGTGCAATAAAGTAAAGTACTACGAATGCACCAAATATACATGAAAAACTCAAATCAGGAAAAAAACCACGGGTGAGACTTTGTACCTCCGAAGAAGCAAATCCACTATCGTCGAAGCAAAGTACAACCGACTTTGTTCCAAACTTACACTCACTCCACTCTGACAATAACTCTGATGAGGAACACCTTAGGCTTATAATTGCGACTACCTCGTCCAACTGCTGTAGATTTTCGGCTAACATCAAAATCTTTTCAGAAGGGTAATTAGAAGAACACGAACACTCACCAAGTATTATGTCTCATTCATAGCACGGTCTTCTTCTCCTTCCTCACCAACATAATAGTTGTAGAAGACATTAATCCAGTAACTTAATCATGAAGAAATCTTCAATGTAGTCTTCGAATAGCTGATCAAGCCCTAAATCACTCTTGTGAATATGTGTATACTCTCAAAAATATAAACAAAGAATTTGAAGAAAAAATTCCTGCTTTGAAAATATTTCAATGTTTTCTCTCTCTAGAAATATGATTTTCTGTTCTTTAGAAAGATTAATGAGAGAGAAACCATATAAGGTTTTTATAGAGATTAGAAACCCTAGTTTTCCTTGAAAAACAAGTTAAAATCTAATAAGAAACAAGTTCCCACGATTTTAGAAAGTTCTGGATCCATTCCAAGACAAAATTGGTCAAAATTCGTAGATCAGATAAGTTGGACGGGTCCAGCTCCTGCAACAATCTCATATGAGATGCTGAGACATTTTGGACGAGTCTAACATTTTCTTGGACGGGTCCAACTTTGAATATTTAAGTATTTTGCTCAAAAGTCCATCTTTTCAAGGTCAGAACCTTCCAGTTTAAAATATATGTGCTCTCACCACTTTACCTGGACTACGTAACTCTCATACATGATCAACGATATCCTCATGCACTTGGAACCATCTCAAAACTTCAATTCTTGTTCAGACCATTGATAACTTCTTCCGAAGATTCAAGCTTCATTTTTTGAAGAACATTTGCATGGTTAGTGTAGAACTTCATGCTCACTCTAAGACTTCAATTACATGATGAATGATAGAAATATAACTCAAATAATACAACTTGATCTAGTTTGGTTTTGACACTGAAGATTGTCAATTACAAAAATATGTCACATGTGGCACAATTTCTGTTAGGAATTGGTCTTTTCGAGTAAAAAAAACAAAAACATAACTAGATGAAAAATCAAGTCGGTATGCTTGTTGTTTCTTTTGGAGATTCAGACAATAAAATTTGACAAAATGCACCATACAGTTATGATTGTGACACAATTTCTGCTAAAAATAAATCTTTTCAAATCAAAACGGCCGAGACAAAACTGAATAAAAATTGAATCAGAATGGTTTTTGTTTGTTTCGGCACCTTTATTATTGATAATCATCAAATGATTCTACAATCACCAAAGATTGAACACTCATAAAGTTCTAGTAACATCACATGGCTAAGCACCAATCGAGCCTGGTGAACTGCAAACTACTTGGCATGTGCAGAGTTTATTTTGTCCAGCAGGATCACATCTGCAATTCATAGGCATTCCACTTGCTCCGTAAATCGAGGTCATATGAAGGAAGCAAACATAATTGCCATTGAGCCCACATGGACCAGGAAACTTCCTCGTAGTAGGACAAAATTTTAATTCCGCTGCAAATCAAAGTAAAATTTCAAAATTTAGTACTTCATGAATAAAATATATTTTCATATATATATATATATACACACACACATACATACATACATATGAGAAATAAAAATTTAATAAAATAAAAGTTATGAAATAAGTATACCTTCCGTGAGAATATGTACACTTAATAAAAGAAGAGCCAAAAAAGCAAGTATGGGAAAAGACCAACTGGTCTAGCGGCATAAAGGCTCTGGCTTCTCAAAGAGAGGTCTAGGGTTCGAGTCTCAGTGGAGGCAGTGTGCGTGTGTGGTTCTACTTACTTGATTAAAAAAAAAAAAGTTACTTCTACATCCTCTTTGCTCTTTCACCGAAATCAATATTTCTGACCGAATTAGCGAGGTATAGTTTTAAGGAAAGTTAAGTTGATTTTGACACACTATCAATATTTTTTAACACTTCACTCTTATATTTTTTAAAAAAAAATTATAAAAAAAATCATATATTATATCATCTCTGATTCTTATATTTTTAGTATTCTAATTGCCTTCTAAATCATAACTCAATTATAATTTTATCTTATCTCACTTTAAAAGAAAAAAATTCAACTGCATCCTTGTTATCCCAAGTAATTTGTGATTGATTTTGTTTTTGTTTTAAGTTTACAATACTGTCAGCCATATATTATAGTTTAGACATTTTTCAATTGAAACTTATTGTTCGTATCTCTATCTTATGTAACTAAAAGAATTCAAATTTTAAAATATTGTCTTTTTACTCACCAAACGTGTAATTTATTTTTCATGTATCTTATTTATAAAATAACATAAATTATAAATTAGAAGCAAACCATTAATTTGTGAACAAACAAAACGAAAAGGAAGGGAAGAAAAAATAAAAAGTAAAGGAAGAAAAATATCATATTAAATTTTTTTTTTTGAAATTTTGGTGCAAAGACTCCTTAGCTAAATTAAGACAACTACAATTGGAAAATGATTCCATAGAGTCATGATTTTCTCTTTTCATCTTTTAATTTCTAAAAGTTCCCTATTAAAATAAAAAAACTTTCCTTAGTTTCCTTAAAGAATTATATATCATAATTTTTATTTAAGTAAAATTAAACTTTCTTTTGATTTTAAATACAATTAATTTTTTTTTTCAAATAGGTTTTATTCATTGATATAATGTTTGTTTCCAACTCAAATACTTTTTAAATATTTTTTTAGCTAATCTATTATTAAAAACTTCTTCTCAACTTATTTAATCACGTAACTTTTATTATTCTAATCACATGCATTTGATTGATACTCTCTAAATCATTATATTGAATCCTAAACTTTTCTACTTCTAAAATAAATATTGATAAATTGATTTAACAAGAAAAAATAATATTTTTAAAATCAACTCAAACAATATAGTCTGAAGAATAAAGTATAACAAAAAAAAATCACATTACTATGAAAATTAGGATTGAGTGATTCAAAGATTTCTGAAATCTCTTCAATACTACTTGTCTTAATAATTTCAATGACTTTCTCTCGGACATTGAGGGGAGAGGGAAGGTGAGAAAGAAGAAGTATTTGTATTTTCACGCCAAAAAAGAGAGGGAGCATGAGAGAGAAGTTTTAATTTGGAGTCAATAGTTCTAACTTTATCAAATAAGGACAATTAATATATTAAAAATATAAGAATCAAATATTATATAGTAGAGGAACACCTTTATAATTTTATTTAAAAAATAGATCGGAGTGGAGCTCCGATATCAACTCTCATAGTTCTATTGTATTATTGATGCACTACCACCTTTTATAGGTGTTTAGTGGACCAAATCGGAGAGAAAGCCATTCTTCGATGCATATGCATTAAAGTAATGGCATTTATGGCAAATGACGTATCTAACTTATATTAACGGTGGTGTTACTGGTGTTGCACAAAACACTTCTTACGATTCAATTCATGTTTTCATAAAATAAAATGACGAACTTATCTACTTTCTTCTTCAACATAATCTATCATCTTGTATTTTACATTCATGGACAACTCAATCAAAAGACATCTCATATATTCTTACACAAGTTTTCATTTCCTATGAAAATTAATAACATTCTCAAACTCCATGAATATCTATGAATAAAGATTGATAACAATCTTTCATGATTTTTTGAAATACTAGAACTCAAATATCTTATTAGTGAAAAAATTCCTTTTAGTTCTATTTTTTCATTGTTTAATTCAAACATTTGGATTCCAAGTTTTATTATTATTTCATTGATGTCTAGAACATATTTTGCAGGAAGTGAATGTTTTTAGAGAAAATGATAAAATCACAAAAGATGAGGGTTGAATAAAGGCACATGAATAACTCCATAAGACTTTAATTCTAAAATAAAGAACAGCATGGTTTAGAGTACTATTGTAATTTCATGCAGCGCAAATATCACTTTCCTAAAGTGAATATTATTTTGCAAGCAATGCAAATAATCCCCTATGCTATGCAAATAATGCACATTTTTCAAAAAATCTAAAAAATGGAGCCTTACTAGTGGTGGAATTTTTCCACACACAAAATTGTCGTAGTATTTAATAAGTTTCCCCCACGTAACCCCCATATGTTCTTAAAATTCTTAAAGTTTACTTTTGATGCAAACGAAAGCCTGACGTCAGTTTGCCGTTAACAAAGTGCTGAATGATCAAAGTAGCCTGACATCAATTTGCCGTAGAGTGCTGAAATGATCAAAAATGGTCTTCTGTAACTGAATTAAAAATAAGAAAAAAAACTCATTAAATGTAAAATAACTAAAATGGACAACACCAGTCTGTTATATATATATATATATACACACACACACACATGTTCACAGCTGTAGCGGTTTTGCAGGTTTGATTCTTCATGGCTTCTTTTACTCATGGATGATTGATACGTCGAGATTGAAGTCTTCACTCATCGATTGTGATTATTTAATTTGAAAAATCCGCATACAAAGTTGTTCAAAGTATGATTTTCTTTAATAACTATATATTCTATTTGAATTATCCTCCTATCCAAACGCCACACACAACTACAAGCATTAAGTTTAATAAGTTGATGTTGTATTCCACGCTGCTCTTTAAGTAAGGCAATGTCTTCAATCACAAGGAAAGAGTTTATCGTGTTATCCAAGAAAATATTTTCTTTTCTTTTTCAAATTTTTTCTTGTGGACTAGGCTAAAGTCCAAAACATAATAATGAGCCCAAGCTAATCAAACTTGGTCTTGTGCAATATCTCTATCTGTTTTGGTATATAAACTAGGGTGCACAAGCTAAAATTCGGTTTGGTTCTAAAATATTTTAAATCATACGAATCGATTTTATTAAATCATGAAATCGAATCAAACTGTTTCAAATATAGAACCGTTCGGTTCGGTTCTAACCACTATCATCATTTTTTTTTTTGTTTTATAAAAAGGCAAACTATATGGTTCGATTTGGTCTAGTTTCGACAAACACGAAATTGTAATCGAATAAAAAAATTACTGATTGAAGTTTTTAAAACATTAACCGAACCGAATCATAAAAAAATCAAACTATTTTGTCCAATCTAGTTTAATCTAGTCCGATTTTCAATTTGGACAATTTTGTACACCTGTAATACAAACCGGGAAATCCACGGCTAATGCATTATAAAAAGTTAATGTCGTATTGACTTTTTTTTTTAACTGTGTTGATCAAGTGATATTATAATGACTCTGATATATCTCAATTAGTATCTTTTTCATATATTTTTTTATAAAATAAATTTTTTTATTATCAGTTTTTAATAAAATGATTGAGTTGCATAGATTTACATTTTCTAGATTTGTGGTATGCAAGGCCAGCTGGAGCCTTAGGTGGACTTAGGCGGTCGGCCCAGTTAATAGGATTAATTTATTAGACCCCCACAAAATTTCATTTTCTTGTATTTAGGCCTCAACCAATTAAAGTGGGCTTTTATAATTTAATTTATCTTATTTTTATTAGATAAGTGGTATTAGAATCTGGTAAAACTTTTCATCTACTTCTAGATTTTTTTTATTAAACTCCTATTATCCTTCTTACATACATTTTTTTTTTCTCTTCTCATCATTTAAGCCAATAGAGGTATATTAATATTAGTACAGTTTCTCCATGAACCTATCTGTCTCATTATCTCACTTCATCTTCTATATATATTATATATTTTATTCTCTTATATATTTTGTTATTTTTAGACTCTTCTATATTTGATTCCTTACCAACAAGAAAGTACTGATTTTTTATTTGAGTTCAATAACTTGATGGAGAGTTAGAAAATCATAGTAAAAATGAAGAATTTGTTAGAGTATTGGACAACATTTTTATATCATCAGGTTTTATTGCTCTTTAACTTAATTTATTTTGTACTTTTATTATTATTTTTTACATAGAAATTGTATATTTAGTTTGTGGCCATTTTTATTTATATTATTGATTATGTATAATAAAAAATATGAATCACAATATTGAAAAACTTAAAAAAAGAGTTAAATAGATAAAATATTTCAATATAAAAAAGAGCTCCTGACAAATTTGTTATAACTAATAATCAAAATGTAACAAAAAAAAATTAGGCAAAAATTTAACAATAAATAGTCAAATCATTTAATTAATAACTTTGCATCTCAAAAAGTAAGAAGAATGAATTTTAAATAAAAATTATTAACTATTATTTGATATTAATATTTTAAACATAAGGTCACTTTTCTATTTTTAGCCTAAGGCCTCAAATTTTATTGAGCCGCCCCTGGTGGTATGACTGTATGAGTCATGAATCTGGAAGGTTCCACCCTTTTAGAATTCTTGTTCAAAGTGTTTTTATATTAAAAATTTTTCTACAAATGTGGTTGGTAATAAAAATAAAAAATATTTTTAAATGGGTAAATTGTAATAAACTCTCTTTAACTTGTAGCATTTTGCACTAAACTCCCTTGAGAATTTTTTTTGACAAAAAAACCCTCCAACTAATCGAAAGAGTACTAAAGACAAAAAATGAATAAAATGCCCGTCATTTTTGTTTGGACATATGTTTTATGCCATCTTATATATATAGTAATAATTTAAGTTTATTGTGGATCTAAATTCCATTTACAAGTTCTAACTTTCGTTTTTGTATGTAATTAAGTACAAAGGTGCTAATGATTATTCTAATTTCATGAAATGTAACAGCTTTACATTGTATAATTTATTTTTATAGGTATGTTTATATCATATAAGCATATGGTCTGCAAAATTATATTTAAGTAGTTCTTCTTTCCTTTCTTCTTTTTTCTAATTGTTTGTTTCCACGCATGGAGATGATTTTAGTTTCTCAAACAAGACAATAATTAATTAATATTGATTGTATAGAATGTATCACCCTAAAAAAAAATCCTTCTATTTTACATTTAATTAGGACGCATTGTATTAATTTTAGCAGTGTAATTTAGGTTCACATAAATTTTATATCATTACTATATATATAAGATTGAAAAAAGCACATGTCCAAACAAAAATATTGGTATTTTAGTCATTTTTTGTTTTTAGTACTCTATCTGGTTAGTTGGAGGGATGTTTTTGATAAAAAATATTCTTAAGAAAAGTTTATTGTAAAATGCTACAAGTCAAGAGGACTTTAATGCAATTTGCCTTTTTAAATAGTGTAGTATAGATTTTAGCTCACTAAATCTTTTGAATAAAGTTAAAATTTTCAGCTTTTGTAGTGTTATGAGCAGAGATGTTTTTTAAGGTAAAAGTAGTAGAGTTGTACATCTTAGATAATTGTTTTTTTTAATTTTTTTAAGAGATAATTTCATTCCTTCCTTTGTAACCCCCTAACTACTATTATCAAATATAAAAACACTTGAATAAAGGCCCACGTGTAAAATTAGTAAAAAAAAACACTTCAACAATATTGTTTCCAAATAAATGAAAAAGTACTTTATACATAATAATAATAGAGCAGAGAAAATTCACGAATGAATAAAAGAGCAAATTTGAATCCAAAGTTGAGAGAAAATTGCAGACCAATTCGATGTATCAACAAGAAACCTAGATATAAAACAAAATTAGCATCACAGGAAAACTACTCAAAATTAAAATGACTCCAAAAATATAAGAAACTTAAACAATAAAACCAACTAATTACAAAAAAGCAAAAGAATTCGAGTTCGTCTTGACATCTAAAAAATTCTAAAAATCTAAAAACACAATTTTGGAACCCTAAATGAATGAATATGGCCAAAAACAACCCACCTCACCAGAAAAGTTGCTGATTTATGTGAGTTGTGTCATTTCTAATCAAATATAGATCTTTCCGAATCAAAATAGACTCTCCAAAATTGGACTGAAAAATTGTATCAGTCCGTTCGTTTATCCTTCTAGCAATCCAAACGAGTCATATAAGGTTTCAAAATCACTTCTACATCAAGTAAACGCATAACATGTTTTTCACCTATAATAATTTCCAAACAATTCTAATGATAAAAACATTTTATTTTCTATTACAACATCAATCCATAGGGGCCCTTAGTCTTTGCTTGCTTTGCACACTGTTTAATTTTGTTTGCTTAGCTCTTTATGAGCAAGAGGAGATCATACTATCTTGAAGGGGCAAAACTAAATTTTAACAATTTAAACTTTAAGTGACTTTAACATAAATATGCATTTTTTGAAATTCCTTCCGCAGTTAACACAAATTTAACTTAACAAATTTATCCTTAATAATTACTCTCAATAGACAAGTTTTACAAAATAAAAGAAGGCAGAATTGTCTATAAAATTTGCTACTTGAAATAATTCAGGCTTCTTTTCAAACGTAAGTTTTTTTGGCTTCCTTTGAACGGACCTTTTAGGATTTCGACTTTCATTAGAAGTCCATTTTTCTTATTTCACCGAACACTAACATTTTTTTAGAAATGACATATTAGACTTAGAAACCTGTTTCAATCTTCCAGAAAACTCTCCTAAACGGGCACATAGTTTCTCAATAGTTTAAACTTATGAAAAAAAAAACTGAGCGACATATAAATCAATGTTAATTCTTCATAGAATTGATTGCTTTCGAGGTCTGATAATTGTTTTTCATATTTGGGTTTATCTTCCAAATAAAAAATAGAGAGAATTAAAAGAAAAATGGTTCAAATCAAGATTCACCAATAATATTAACAAATAATGGAAGTTTGGATTACTACTATTTAAGTCCAAAGAATAAATTGACTAAACAATGCGATAAAAAGGCGACCAATATTACTAGAATTAAAATACGAATTAGAAAAAAGAAAAAAAGAAGAACCATGTCCACTTGTTCAGACTGAGAGGTCCCAAGTCCCCCAACTCACCTAATATCTATGACGGTGGCCTACCACAAGGCCCATTGGGCTTTCTCAGTTTACTAAATAACGTCCTTTCCCACAACTATTTGGGTAGGTCATGGAGCATTCTCCATCTTTTAACAAGAGTCAATTTCGAAATTTCACCCAATACATGTTTTACTCATGATAATAGAAAAAAAAATGCAAATTTTATATTTATGTGATTTATCTTTTTTTTTCAAAAGTATATGTGTTTTATACTAAGTCACATAAAGCGGAAGCGAAACCACGAAAATGACATATTTTATATTATATAAAAGAGTGATGAATAAAAAACGCATACGAAAACGCGAGAGCGGGAACTTGTGTAAATTAAGATATGTTCTTCAATTTCTAAAACAAATTTTTTCTTAAGACTGCAATAAAGGTTTATTTTAGAACAAAACGCAAATCTCATTCTGAATTAAGTCATAAGAAACTTCAAAATTCTAAATGAATCAATAAAAAAAAATTGTTAAAAGGTCATTTTATACCAATGTGCGGACTCTCCAAATGATCTCCTATGGTAGTTGGGAAGATAAATCTCTTTCACTTTCTATCTCATTTCAGTCAAAAATGTAATAAGTTCATCACCTAAGTACCACTAACCTAATAGGAATTTCTTATCTTTCAGAGGGACTTTTTAGTTAGATGGAAAGATGAAAATTAATACCAAAGTAAAAGTAAAAAGAATGTGAAATAAAGTGAAGTGAATGAAAGAAAAATAAAATTTTCAACATACATTTGTTTAGTGAAATAAAGTGAAGTGAATGAAAGAAAAATAAAATTTTCAACATGCATGAAAATGTTTCAAGATAGTTATAAAAAATTACAATTTTATAGTTTGAAATGCATTAAACTTACAAGAAAATAAAGGACATTATTGTAAATTTCTAAAATTTTCTTGTATTTTTTTTTATAGAAAATTTTTGTAGGAAAGTTGTGTGATTTTGGAAAGTTACTTTTCCACAAGATTTTTCTTTTCCTTTGATCAAACTCCTAAAATGTTTAAAAAAATTATATTTTAGTGACTAAAATTGAAAAAAATATTACTTTTTGGTGACCTTAAACTTAATAAAAGCGGGAAAGTGACCAAACTTAAAAACTAATTGATAATAAGTAACCATTTAATTTTAATGCCCAAAATACCATTCATTCTTTCCATAGATTCCCATCCTTTCTTCGGTCTACTTTAATCCCCAAATATCATAAACTTCAAAGAATCCGATGACTTGTGTAGAACATATATACATTCTAAAAAAGATATAATAATATATATAAATGTATTCTTATATATTAATATCTCATTAACCAAAAAAAAAAAAAAACTAATTTGTTTGCAATTAATTACAAACCTCACATTTAGTATTAATAACCCAACGAATCATTTTTTTTTTCCTGTTTATTGAACACCGAGGATAGATTGAAAAATGTACTATTCATTTTTTAAATTGGAATTAGGAATAAGTTTCTAAACGTGGACATATTGGAGGCAAAAAGGAGAAAAAAAAGACCAAGATATACATGGAACATATTGAAAAATACACATGTATTCACTGTAAGACCAACATATATGTCTAAATATATATCTATATACATAGAGAGATAGAGAAACTCTTCTTCAAAGTCACATATGTTCTCTCTCCCTATATATATATATCTATACATTTTCTTTTATATATATATATACTTTCTTTCCTGAAATGTTTTTATACTTTTTGAAGCTTTGATATTTGGAGGTGCAATTGGAGAATATGAAAAATGGATAAAAGAGATGATATTTTAGACATTAAAATTAAATGATTACTCATTAGTAATTATTTTTTAAGATTGATTTCTATTTATCTTTTATTGAGTTTAAGATAACTGTAAATCAAATTTTTTAATTTTGGCCACCAAAATTTAATTTTTTTAATTTTTTCTTGCTGTTTCTATCTGGGCAAACGGAGTCAAAGTGAAAGTTAGAGGGTGCAAATCGGGAATATTTTATTTGCAAGGGTAAAAGAAAAACAAAAAACAAAAAATACTCGTAAGCAAATTCCTTTTACACGTGGTAGATGTTTTTTCCTGCTCGGAGTTTATAAGAGAGAATGGAGATGCCCATTCTCACGTCTCCTTTTTAATAAACTGATGAGAGAGAAAGGAGAGAGGGGCAAAACGCTTAAAAAGAAGATTTACAACAAAAATTCCTCTTTCTTCCACGCAATCCAAACCCCTCTTCTCTTCTCTCTCTATAACACTTTCCTTCTCCTTTCAATCTCTATTCCGTTGTTTCGACTTCTCAAGATTAACTCATACCCCTCCCTTCTCATCGCTGAATCCCCTTGTCTTTGTTGCCTTTTGGGGTCAATTATTTTACTGGGTATCTGCAGGAGGTCTCAAAAAAGTTCTACTCTTTCTGGGTCTCTCTTCGCTTAATCGCCCCTAACTTTTGGTGGGTCGCTGGTAAGTCCCGTTGCCTTTTGTGATTTCACTAGAATTTGGGTTTCTAAGAAACTTGTACAAATTCTTGCTTTTATTGTTCATTTTTTTTTTTTTATACTTTTTCTGTAAGTTGATTAATGTCTTGTTTTTCTTGTTTGGACATGAGATTTTAGATTGACTTCTAGTTGGCTGAACTAGCTCTTTATATGGTAGCTGTTTGTGTGCCCAAAATCTTCAAGTCTTGATTATATTGTAGCTATGTGGGTTTTTAGTTTTGAATATTCTAATAATGTGAAAGATGTAGTCTTTTGTCTGTTTCAGTACAATAGTTGCACAGCTCAATGATGATAGGGTTTTCACTATTTTGTTATTCTATATTTATTATTATTATTATTGATTTTTTTTGAAGGGGTAGGAGGGATGGGGGTAGGGTAAAGAAAAATAAAAATAAAAATATAACCTTGTTATGGTTTTTGAGGTTGGTAACTTTTGTTTGTGTACACATTATCTAGACTCGTTGGAGTTCCTGTAAAACAAAGTAGTACATCTAAATTGTTAGTGTTGCATATCCTTGATTCAACAGGTAGTAAAATCATTTCTTCATGTTACTTTTTTTTATTTATCAAAAAAAATTTCTTCATGTTACTTTCTTTGGCCGAGCTTGGTTCTTATCTGTTTATCTTTGAAATTTTTGATTTAGATTTCTTTAGGTTGGATTTGTGGAACAAGATATTTAATTTGGTAGAGTGTCTTCCCAAAACTTGACAATTTACAAACATATTAAAGACATTGAATAAATTATCAATTGCTCAAAGAACTCATAAAACTAAGGCATAGAAAGTATTTTTTTTATGATTTATATGGATGTATTCTCATTCTTTTGGAAGCTAAGATTAGTGGTATTAGAAAATTTGACAATGGGAGTTGGGGCTATGATGGTAGAGTTTCAACTCCTTCAATCCTTTGATTGCTATTATATTTGGTACGAAAATTCACATAAATCCCTCTTAATAAATCATTATAACCCCAATATACCTCAAAAGTTGTTATGTTGAAGCCAAATGGAGCTGGAGCCTTATCAGAGTTCTTTGAATAGAATGTTATGGGCATACCATAATTTACTGGAGCCTTCTCTCTTCCAGTCCATTAAGAATTTTGAGAACCCTAACTTTTCAAAGATTCTTTTTTGAAGAGGCCCCTCTCCATAGGTGAGATAATCAAACACCCTGCAGTCTTTGTTGGTATTTCTTGGAGTAAAACCCTTCTAGAACCTTGCTTTGGCTTCTGTTATTAATTGTTTATTCCACCATAAAACTCACACATAGCTTTATTTCAAAGTTGAAAAGTTTCATGGTTCTGTATTTGTAAAGAATTGATATTATCACTCAATATTTAATCAAATTATACATCCACATATTCACTAGTTTTAATAAGGATTAATTTTTAAATTTGATTATCCTAGCTTCTAATCCGTGCCTTTCATATTAGGTATGTCATGGGTGAGTGCTCTTTGAGAAATGCTACATATAGATGTAAAATTATGCATGTATGGTTGTAACCCTTATTCTCACTTCTTCACCTTACTCTTAATTACTTTTATCTTGCCACTTATCTCAAAACCTAATTTGGAAATATGGGATAATCTAAGCTTTAACTGTAGCTTTGGTTCAATGATTAGCAAATCCACAAATTTTGTTGAAGTGTGCGGTTTAGATCTTACTCAAGGCTAAGCCCCAATTTGCGGTTCCAATCAACTTGAGCAAAAAACATAGACTGCATTTTGATTGCGCACTCTGGTTATGGCCTAATAAAATATTTAGGGAATGAATCAAAACCCTATTGGACTAGTTAACCTATAACAAAGGTCTTACTGCAGGAGTTTCTGTTTCCTCAAACATGGTTTCTAAGGTCGACTTTCAGACTGCAACCAGTGGGTCAAATAAAGCCTATGCAAAGTTCCATTCTGAAGAATTCTTTTTTCATGGTTGAAAGCTTTAAATTTGCGAGGAATCCTTCATAGTCTGATAAGTACTAATTGAGTCCAAACTAGGAGTTCATATGGAATTTGAGTGGATATGTGCACACTTCAGTTTGATAACTCTTGTCCTACCCACATGTCTACACATTAACCTTTATCCTTACTTCTTTAATATGATCAAATTTTGTATAAGTTTTATATAAACCTTTAAGGTTCATTGATTAAACATTAAAGCTTGTTAGCACGTGTTCAGGAAACATCGGGTATGTGATCGAAATTTAAAATATATATTTTAAATTTTAGACATGTTCAATATGTGTTGGGCATGTGTACGGGAGTTAATTTAATTAAGCAAATTTTTTTAGAAGAAATTCATTTGACTTGGCAAGTCCTAAACCATTGTTATGAAATGAAACTGGAGATTGCACTATTTGTTTAAGATTTGGGTGAGCTATGGGGATAACATGACTTTGGTTCTCATTATGTCATGGCTTTCCTACTTATAGCACTATTTAGTCTTATTAGAGGTCGCACCTTGGTGCGATTGCAAGTGCCTTTGCCCAAAAGCGATAGGTCTTGGGTTCGACATTTGGAAGCAGCCTCTCCAAAAATGGGGGTAAGGCTAGCCGGCATCTACCTCTCCCAAACCCCGCTCAAGTGGGAGCTTTGTGCACTGGGTACGACCTTTTTAGTACTATTTAGTCTTATTCTTTGAATTTTGTTATATTTTGTTTGTTTATACTTTTATGCTACTGATTCTCATCTTTAACACTGTTTCTACTTTTTAAGACAAGCTTCAGAGAGAATAAACTTATTTTCTTCCTCTTTCCAGAGCAATGCATTAATTATTCAAGCACTTTGGGGAATGGACTGGCTGTATTTGCCGACTGTCAGTGTGTGTGAATGATGTTCAGTGGGCAAAGGGGTGTTAATGCTCTTAACATATTTAAATGGAAATGGCGCGGTGAATCATCTTTGACGACAGGATTACTTAATGATGTGCCCCCTGAAATTGAATTGTCTGATTACCAAAGAGCCCCAAGTCCTGGTAGTGAAAGCCCTTCTGGGCTTCTTAATGGTGAAAGCTTGAATGTGGAACCAATTGCTGATTTGGACCTGTTCTTTGAGAGGCTTTACAGCTACTATTGTGAGAAAGGGCTTTGGTGCATTATTATAAAGTGGATAGTTGAGCTCTTGAGCCTAGCTTTTACCATATGTTTCTCAGGATTTTTCTTATTGTATGTTGATTGGAATGGTCTTCGCAATGCAAAGTGTGGGATGGATGCAGTTGAATCTGGAATTAAACCCTGCGATCTGTCTAAGGAAGCTCTTCATCAGCATCCGTTAACTCCTTTTACGCTCTCCAAAGCTATTATTGTTGGGTATTTGGGTATATTTTCCATCTATTGGATCTTCTGTTTTTTAAGGTTTTTTGCACAATTAAGGGACATTCTAAACATCCGTCAGTTCTACTACAACAGGTATGTCTGGATGTGAGAAATTCAATTTTGTTGAAAATAATTTTTGTAAATAGTAATAAGTATTTTGTGCCTCTCTCTTTCTCTGAGGAAGCAAGGATTCTGTAGTTTCCTTGGGTACAACCTTCATGTTTCAGTAGCCCATAATAAACAAGGTCTTTTTTTTTTCTTTCTTTCTGCAGCCTCCATGTGACGGACAATGAATTAAAAACCATGCCATGGGCATCAATTCTTGAAAAGGTTGTTCAGTTACAAATTTCACAACAATTGTGTGTGGTCAAGGATCTTTCTGCTCATGATGTGGTGATGCGATTGATGCGGAAGGAGAATTACTTGATTGGAATGCTCAACAAAGGGGTGCTTGCTTTTCCAATCTCTCAGTGGGTCCCAGGTGCTGGTCCAGCTGTCAAATCTGGCCCGAATGGTAGTCACAATCGTCTAATATTAACAAAGACTCTTGAATGGACCTTAAGTTGGTGCATACTGCAGAGCATGTTTGACAGGTGTGTGGCATATTTGTTGAAAACAGTTCTTCCCCCCCTCATCCTCCTCTTCTCCCAGAAAAAAAAAAATAATAATAAAAATTAAAAAAATAAGTGAATATAAATTGAAGAAGGAAAGAAAAATTGAATGTTTTATTCTTTTATGCATTGTTGGTAGCCACTGTATGCAGTTAACAACCTATTGGCAATTAGCACCTCAAAGACTTGTTATACATCTAGATGTGTGTTGACATTAATTTTGGGGACTTCTAATGTTTCCTTTAATTTTACTTTTGAAATGCGCCCAAGAATGGGGTCGCTAACAAAAAGCAAGGTATCTCGTTGATACATATGGTGAGAAGTTTGTATGGAGATGTTATTGGTTCTATCTTGATTACTGTTTGATATATTTAAGATAATGAGTGCTAACTGCTAAGTTTTGAGAGAGGAAGGAGGTGCTGTGCTGGGTCAACAGCTAGTGCAAACACCTTTTAGGCAGACCATTTTTGAACATAGATGCTAAATGCTTCTGATTGAATGCGAGGGTGTGTAACAAAAGGAGAACTCCAAAAGGTTTTGTGCAGCCTATGCCTATCTTAAGTGTTGGGATAACTGGATAAGCTCTTTTGAGTCCAGTTGTTGCATTATCACCTGCCCTGTATCAGTGTTTATTCATCTATTTATTCTTTATTTGGACGAAATGTTGGATAGTTCACTTTAAGGGGGATCCTGGGTGAATGTTTTGATTGTTCTCTTTATTCTTTGAGATAGATGATCATTTTCTGTTCCAAATGTATTTTTATTTTATGATTGTTCTCTTTATTCTTTGAGATAGATAATCAATTTGTGTTCAAAATATACTTTGTTTCTGCAGGAACTTTTGTGTTCGAAGGGACTTCGTTTCTAGTCCTAAAACGTTAAAGAAAAGGCTTATGGTAGTTGGCGTTGCTATGCTCCTTCTTTCTCCATTTCTTGTCATATTCATGCTGGTATATCTCTTCTTGAGGCATGCCGAACAGTTCTATAATCATCCAAGCACAGCGTCATCTCGAAGATGGTCAAATCTTTCGAAGTGGATATTTAGAGAATTTAATGAGGTAACTTTCTTTCCTCTTATCTTTCCCTAATCTACAGTGCTAAATGACCATGTATATATTTCTCTTGGCGAGGGGGGGAGAGGTGTTTCACAGATTAAGATCTGCTATCTGTGCCTTAGCCACGGCCCACGGCGGAAGATTTCTACTTAATGATTGAGTAATGGTTGGAACAGTTGTGCCTAAAATGTTCATAAAGCTCTATTTTAAATTGATGGGATATTCTTATTCTGAAAATTGATTTGGAACCTGTCCTGAAAAAAGGATCTCGTCACTGTTTAAAATCTCTTCTGAATACAGTCCTACAACTTGTCTTTATTCCAATTGAATGCAACAGTTTACACACTTGAATAAACATATGTAATAAAAGAATGGGTGAACCAGGAACAACCACAACCCACCCCACACCCACCACCCCCCAAAAAAAGAGTGAAGCTGCTTTATTAGTTTTAGTGTGTTCTCAAGTTAATGGTTCACATTTGTCATGTTTACAACCGGTTTAACAGATAATGTATGAAATCTATTGTTGAGGTTCTTGGTAGAGTTTTAATTAATTATCTCACTTCTTTTCCACTTCTGTTTCATCCATTAAAATTTGCTTGTCTTCTCTGCTGTGAGTTACATCAAGAGGGGCAATAAATTAGTGGATGCAGATAAATTGTTAGCTGATGTAGGGGGTCCCATTGAAATATAATCCTCATTGAAATATAAAAGTGACCAATTCTCTTAATGACGTGCTTTTATTTCTACATCAATTGTTTCTTCTATATCTTCTTTCCTTTTCTGCTTTTAACATGATGTTTCTCCGCATTTTGGTTTCTTGGCATGTTATCTTGTTGGGAAGTATTGTCAAAATATGTTCATAATTGTCAGGAAGTTCCTGCTAATTTTTTTGGCTGTTTCCCTTTAAAAAACTGTTAGTTTCCCCATTCCGTATGCATAGCTTATGCATATTCTACTTCACATTCTTTACATGTATATTAAAATCCTATCATCTGTATGCTTCAGGTTGACCATTTGTTCAAGCACCGGATCAATAGCAGTGTAGTTCATGCTTCTGATTATCTAAAGCAGTTTCCCTCACCTATTATATCTATCATTGCAAAGTTCATCTCTTTTGTTTTTGGTGGCTTTGCTGCTATTCTGATCATTATAGCTTTCTTGGAGGAATCTCTGCTGGAAGGCCATGTAATGTATTCTACTTGCATCACCAAATATATTATTATTACACCATGTTCATATAGCTAAATGCCAGATTGATTTAGTTTTCCCTTAATTCTTTTTTCGTTGTTGTTTTAAAAACATGCAGATATTTGGTCGCAACTTGTTTTGGTATGCTGCTGTTTTCGGAACTATAACAGCTATTAGCCGGGCTGCAGTGACCAATGAACTTTTGGTTCTTGATCCACAAGGGGCTATGTCTCTGGTAGTCCAGCACACACACTACATGCCAAAGAGGTGGCGTGGAAAAGAAAATACTGAGCTCGTCCGGATTGAGTTCGAAACTCTGTTTCAGGTAATTATGCTGAAGTGGTTTTTTCAGGTGATGCAAAACCACAACTGGCTTGAATTTTTCTAGCAAAAAATCTTAAAATTTCCCCTTCATTTTTTGTGGGCTAAGCCAGAAGTTATCTATTAAATAGGATTAATTCAACAGCTGACTTGTAGGTTGGATAAGTTTGTTTGACCAGCTAGGCTATTTGGCCTCCCTTCTTTATGCCATTTAAAAAAAAAGGAAAAGAGAGAACTTTTGCAGTTTAAGAGTTCAGGTCAAGTTTTGTCTGCTTATGTACAGCCGACATTGTCAAAGAATTGCCAAGTTGCATATGCATGATGTTGATTTCTTTCCTTTACTTGTAATGGAGGTTTATGAAATTTAAAAGTCATTGTTTATGCAAGACTGCAACCAATTAGCTTCACAGAAAGAATAGCGATAGTGTGGTTTTACATGCAATCTATTTTTCCTACTGGGCTGGTGCAGCGTATTATATGCACATCAGAATTTGCTAGTTCTTTACGCGCAATCTTCTGCCAGATAAAGTGCTGTATGTGTAATCTTTTGCCAGAATTGGACAATTGGTAATTACGTTAAATTCTTCTTGTGATTATTGTGTATATAAACAAGAATTATGACCTGAATATTGCAGCATATGCACTCTTCTCTATTGCATGGTTCTATGGGGAATGCTGAGAGTATTTAGTTTTTTGTGTTGCATGCTCCCCCACCTCCACCCCCACCCCAAAACAAAAATTTACATTGCCAACATGATGACTACCATCCTGTAATGTTTATTTGGTAGAGTTCCTAGCTATTTAGTGTTTATGTTAACGAGTTCCTTTTGGTGCAGTATACTGGAATGATGCTTCTGGAGGAGATGGCTTCAATTTTTCTCACTCCGTACTTACTCCTCTTTGTTGTCCCAAAAGTAATAATTCATTACATCTCTATTTATTTTTCTATGCCATGGGTGTTAGTTTTTGAGCTGAAGCTTTGTCAATGTTGCAGAGGGTGGATGACATTTTGCATTTCATTGAGGATTTCACTGTGCATGTTGAAGGTGTTGGTCATGTTTGCAGGTTAATATTCTGATTTTTAATATTATTTCCTTTTCAGATTGTTGCATTGGTAGTACGGCTTCTACATGTTCCTCCCAAACTTGGGAAAAGAACTTATTGTCTGATTTGGTCTTCTTGCAGCTTTAGTGTCTTCGATTTTCAGAACCATGGCAATAACAAGTACTGTTCACCACACAATTCACCTCGCGCCCAGAGGAGTTCCCAGGGGAAAATGGAGAAATCATTCTTGAGGTATAGTTATTGCTTGTGACTTTCTGGTTAGGGGGTCACAAAACCTTTGTCGTCTTATAATTCATAATTTCATATGTAAGATTCAAATTATTTCCATGGTAATTCTGATTTGTACATTACAGCACTGCTGCCCATGTTGAATCTTCTTAATTTGCTTGCAGTTTTCAAAGTAGCTACCCATCATGGGAACCAAATGCTCAGGGAAAGCAATTCTTTGCGGCTCTTAGAAATTTCAGGGACCAAAAGTTGCAAATGCAGGGAACAAGGCCGTCATATTCACTCTCTAGAATGCACCAATGGACCCCATATTTGAGGGGCCAAGGTGACAGAACCAGTTTCTTCTCAAGGGAAATGCAAATGGCCCCCAATATTCCAGAAACTGACTGTGAATTAGGTTCCATGTGGCCAATCAATTCTGATCAGAGGAATTATCCTTATATTCTTGATTGGTATTATACTGCTCAACCTCACCATGCAAGTAATAATTCAAGGGATGTTCCAGGAGGGACTTCGGACGTTGCTGAGGAAGGCCCAAAAGATTTTTGGATGCCATCCCACTTCACACGAAAAGAAGCAAAGTATGAAGATAGCTGGGGAGACTTTTTTGAGAACCGATCTCAGAGTCATCTGGAAGCTTCTACATCAGCGCCTTTGTTCCGGGAAAGCGTTCTACAGCATCATGATTCACATAATGCGGTCCACTCTTCCAGGAGCCATTGGTGGGCTAGAAGTCATGCACATGGTTTAGACCCCCAGACAAGTTTTCTCGAGCCTCCAAATTTCAACCACACGACTTCTGATAATTATTACGAGAATTTCTCTGATAGAGGCTTGGAGGAAGAACAGCACTTGGACTTGAGGAGCTCTAACAGGTTATCTCGTACCTACTACATGGATGATTTAGATGGAGGAGAATTTAATCTTCCTTTTGATGATATTTATAGTAGACCTTCGGAAAGCCCCACCACGAATCCAGATCCCGCAAACTTTGTGTGATCAATTGAGTCTTGAGGTATTTGCAATGTGCATTGGTTTCCAAGTATTGATCTTCATTTCCTTACCTTAAGAAGAAAACTCTATATTCTTTGTTGTATATAATTCTTTAGGAGGATAGATTCTGAACAGGCATCCACTTGATTTGGAAGGTGACCAGTTGTTGCAAAGAGTCACCCTAAACCCTCCAAAAATGTAAAGATGGTACCAAGTCAGTTATTGATCATTTCAATTTCATTCGGACAAAGATGTTACTTCTAATCCTGGGATATTTTTGTTATTTTGAGTGTTTGGGGACTGTCTGGATAGCAAATATATTTGTTCAACTGAAAATTAGGCTAACCTATTAATGAAGCATTTGCAGAGTGGCTGCAAACAGCAACAAAAAAAACATCTCGTCTTACTGTGGACATAAAAGATGGGTGACGTCGAGCATGATGTCATGCGTCTTCGTCTTCCTTGGAAAGTATTCCTTAGAAAGTATTCGGTATCGGGGCACTGAAAATCTCTTAGAAAGTATTTCAGGATACTGAAAATCACTTAGAAGTTTCAGTATCCGGGTTCTGAAAATGTAGTACTCTACACAAGTGGTTAGTTATCAAATGAAATTGTGAATATTGATTGCCAGAGGATCCTAGAGTAGGTACTCTCAGAATTGGTAGGCAAAGTACTCCCATGAAATCCTGCTCAGCTCCAATAATGAAAATTGAGGAATTGGGATATAAACCAGACCAAGAGGAGTCATGCGTGCACAGTGCATATAGAGTCTAATATTCTAGATTAGAGGCTTTTATTAGAACTTAGAAGGAACACATGGGCATGTGTTTTTTCAACAACATAAGCACTTTCTCTCTCTTTTTTCTTCTTTGCTCTCTCCGAACTAACCAATTACAGAATCAAAAGCAGTACAAAATATAAAAAATGAAAGAAAATCTAAAAAAATGCACTTAACGGTCACAGCAAATTACCCAAAAAAAAAAGAAAAAGAAAAAAAAAAGTATCCTATGAAAAGTGTGGGATGCAACAGAATGATAGATTTCATTGGTGATATTACAGAGATATTGGTAATGAGGCAATAACTCTTCTGAGATCGAGCGGCTAGCGCAAAAATTATGTATTTATCACATTCATTAGTGTGATCTTTCAGGGATACGAGGATAAGACAATAACTCTTCTGAGATTGAGCGGCTATGGTAGAGATTTAACATACTCACTGTCTCAATCATATAATCAGAGATACTGATAACGAGGATGAGACCGTAACTTTTTTGAAATTGAGTGGCCAAACGCAAAGGTTTAACATATGCACTATTTTAATATGTATCTATTACTTTTATCGTTAATCTTCCGGATATACTGATAACAAGAATAATTTAACGTATGAACTATTTTAATATGTATCCATTACTTTTATTGTTAATCTTTCAGATATACTGATAACAAGAATGAGACAATAATTCTTTTGAAATCCAACAACGAAATTTAACTTACACACTATTTTAATATGTATCCATTACTTTTATTGTTAATCTTTCAGATATACTGATAACAAGAATGAGACAATAATTCTTTTGAATCCAACGACGAAATTTAACGTACGCACTATTTTAATATGTATCCATTACTTTTATCGTTAGTCTTTCAGATATACTGATAATAAAAATGAGACTAACTCTTTTAAAATCTAAATTTAACATGCTCCGATTCATTGACATGAGAACCCTTTCATTCATATTGCAAAACTTAGCAAACACTGTTGCTATAACAAAAAATTGTATTCTCTCACTATATGTTTGGAATCAAATTTTATTAAAATAAGAAATAAAAAAATTCTATTCTCTCACTAGATGGAGTGATCCTCCGAACCCGAATTACAATAACATTTCAATTCTCGTTAGTATATACTATATTGTTATGGCAGATTCAAAAAACTATAAATAAATATATTCTTAGATAGGAAATAAATTTGTGGCATAAAATTCGAGAAAGCTTATTATGAACTGATACTAATTATTATTAAAATATGTTTTAGTTAGCCAATTACGTAAAACGGAACTGATATAAATCTTTTTTATACGGTTAAGTTATATTGATTCAATTCAATTTTAAGTTTTAAACCATTGTTGGATTAGCTGATTCTGATTTATTTTTATAAATTGAATTAAGTAAAAATCAAATCAAACAACGTGCATTCCTGTTTAAATCTGAACATTTTATATCCACTCCGTTCCAACAAAGTTATTGACTCGTACTCAGTGGTCGTCTAGTCGGCAAATTTTCTCTTGGATGAAGTCAAATCGCACTTGGTGATATCACTATTTCCACAAAACACAGACTGAAAGAGCCTCGAGTTTTGACCTCTGTTGAGGGTTTTTCAAGGGTTTAATCACAGACGCTACAAAACTCAGAAACCCAAATCACAAACCCAAGAAACCCTTTTGAAATCCGCCATGAGAAGAGCTTCATCCACCGTTATTTCTTACATCTCCCCACACACCAAATCCTGTTTCTATCTCCTCTCTAGAGACTTCATCACCCGTATCCCCTTACCACCCACCACCACCACCAATGAACACAATCACAATTACCCATCTCCGACTCACCTAAAAAACTGCAACAAAACCAATGCTTTACTCCTATCAAAGATCAAAACCCAGAAATTCCAGGTACACCCATCTCAAAATTTCAACACGCTTGTGGACCAAGAACCCTCTCAAGTGTCCTCAAGGCAGAGAAAGATAAAAGAGAGATCACAAATTGAGGAGGCTTTTGAGTCTGCAACTACCACTGAAGACATGCTCGAAGCATTCAAAAACATGGAGGCCAGTTTCGACGAGAAAGAGCTTGGATTGGCTTGCTTGAAACTTGGCCTTAAATTTGACCAAGAAGGTGAGGATCCTGAAAAGACTCTTTCTTTTGCTAATAGAGCTTTGAAAGTATTGGATAGTGATGGTAAAGTGTCTTTGCCTCTAGCCATGACTTTACAATTGTTGGGTTCTGCTTGTTATAGCTCGAAAAGGTTTAGTGATAGTTTGGCGTACCTTAATAGGGCTAATAGGATTTTGGTTAGGTTAGAGGAAGAGGGTTCTTGTAGTGTTGAAGATATGAGGCCGGTGCTTCATGCTGTTCAGCTTGAGTTGGCGAACACGAAGACAGCAATGGGAAGGAGAGAGGAGGCTCTTGGCAATCTTAGGAAGTGTTTGGAGATTAAGGAAATGACTTTGGAGGAAGATAGTAGCGAACTTGGTAATGCAAATCGGGATTTGGCAGAGGCATACGTCGTGGTATTGAACTTTAAGGAGGCCTTGCCATTTTGCTTGAAGGCATTGGAGATACATAAGGCGCAATTGGGGCATAATTCAGTTGAGGTTGCCCATGATAGGCGGCTTCTTGGGGTTATTTATACTGGTTTGGAGGAACATGAGAAGGCACTGGAGCAGAATCAATTGTCACAGAAGGTATTGAAGAATTGGGGTCTCAGTTCTGACTTGCTCCGTGCAGAGATTGATGCTGCCAACATGCAGATTGCATTGGGGAAGTATGATGAGGCCATCAATACTTTGAAGGGTGTTGTTCAGCAGACTGATAAAGAGAGTGAGGATCGAGCTTTGGTCTTCACTTCAATGGCGAAAGCCTTGTGTAATCAAGAGAAATTTGCAGACACAAAGAGATGTCTTGAGATTGCTTGTGGAATCCTTGACAAGAAAGAGACTACCTCTCCAAAAGAAGTTGCAGATGCATATGTGGAAATATCAATGCAATACGAGACAATGAATGAATTTGAAACTGCAATTTCACTGTTAAAGAGAACACTGGCTATGGTTGAGAAGATCCCTCAAGAACAGCACTCAGAAGGAAGCCTTTCAGCAAGAATCGGGTGGTTACTTCTCTTAACTGGCAAGGTACCACAGGCTGTTCCATACTTGGAGAGTGCGGTAGAAAGATTGAAAGAGAGCTTCGGTTCCAAGCACTTTGGGATTGGGTATGTTTACAACAATTTGGGTGCAGCATATTTGGAACTAGACAGACCTCAGTCAGCTGCACAGGCCTTTGCAGTTGCAAAAGAAATCATGGATGTCTCCCTTGGTCCTCACCATGCTGATTCAATTGAGGCATGTCAGAACCTTTCAAAAGCTTATGGTGCCATGGGAAGGTAAGAATATAAGAAGGCCTTGCTTGATTTCTGGTTTCAGTTTCATCACATGACATATTCTTTCTAATTTTTTGGTCGGGAATCTCACTGCAACTTTTATTATGGTAGTTCATCAAATGTGATGATTCATTTTACTTGAGGCTCAATTATTTCTTAATTTATTTTTCTGGAATTTGTGTCTTTAGTGATCTCATGTTTTTGAAGAAACTGTTGAGATTAATATGCTTGTTCTGTCAATCTTACCTATGCCTTCTGCATTTGTTTTTCTTTTAATGATCTGTACAGTTAAGGGACATTGGCATCTCTGTTCTCTATGTAATATTTTTTATGAAATTAAAAATAATAAGAATAAAAATCCTAGATGACTAGATCTATGTTATCAAGGTAAGCAGTTCAAAAAGGCTCCCACTCTCAGTGGGACTGTAACAATGTTGATGCTTTGTCGACAAAAGATCAGGTAACCATTGTTCTTTATCTTTTGCATAAAACTACTTTCTATATGTAATATGCCTGTACTGATCTCGTTTTATCATATTTACATATTATTTACACCATGGTTCTTTATCTTTTGCATAAAGCTATCTTCTAATATGTAGTTTGGCTATACTTTCCTTGTTCTATCATATTTACACATTTTTTTACACCATCACTACAAATTTTGTAATAGTATTTTATACCACCACAGCAAGTGTAATAATAACCTAACATGCCTTGTGCACTCTTCTTATATGTGTGTGTTCAAGGTGTGCACTTTATTATTGTCTTTTTGACAAGTGTACACATTTTTACATTAGAAAAATCATTTTAGGGACTATTGCTTGGTGCAATGATATACGATTTAGGCTATTTAGGCAAGTGTCTATTTTACCACAAGCAACTAAAATGGAAGATAGATCGGAAACTAGATGCACTCAATGTGATATCATAAGTACTATGATTTGTCTTACTTATGCCTAAAGGCCCTAACATATTTGAGACCTTGGACACAAAATGATGCACCCTCATTCTAATATGTAACTCATGTGTGAATCAAAAGTGCCTTACTCTAAATGTAAATTGTATTGTATATTGTTATTCTGATCCAAATGTAGCTTGAGTGGGTGACAACTTTAGATACGGAAATAAGGTTCCTTGTGAGCAATTCAACGAATTTATTAGCATCCTTGTATGCTTGTTTTTTTTTCTTTCTTTTATGTGATATTATGAAGCTTTATACTTGGAATTTTATAAATTTTATTATAATTTTCATGAAACCTTCAACGTAAAACATTTTTTGGGTAGGTGAGGTCAACATAATACATTGCTTGAAACTGGACTTATGTCCACTTTGGTATAAATTCCATAAAATATTAAATCTTGGCATTTCCTAGTGTATGTCCTGCCCACATGAAAGACCTAACCTTTGCCATTTTTTATATATTGAAAAATCGACTGTCTCAGACTCAAAATTGTGTGCTAACGCATATCAGTATGAGCTTTTACCGTTACACAAGCAATAAGAGCCCTTAAAGGTAAATAGTAAAAGGTCAAATATATGTCAAAATGGCATGAAACACAAAGGACATTAACTGGACACAAGTCACAATGTTATGAAAAACATCATTGTTTGTGTACAAAGTTCATTCTTGTATTGTTTGTGTACAAAGTTCGATCTTATATGCATTCCCTATATGTATTGTTTGTGTACAAAGTTCGTTCTTATATTCATTCTTGTATGGTTGTATCACATTCTGTAAAACGTTGTTACATATTCTGTAAAATAATAAGCATTTACTTTAATTAGAACTTTTATGCACCTATAATCAAGATATCCCTTTTCCCTTTTCAACCCCAAAATGGAAGTATACTGATTCTTTAGCACTGGGCTAAATCTACCTTCAGGCTTCCAATATTTGTTGCAAGATCTATTTCCCCCCAATTCTGATTAATGAATAATGCTGTTGGAATCCTTTTTTTGCTATTGAAGGTGTTGTCATTGGCATTAGATCTTGGAGTTCAGTGATTCAATTACCATGTCCTAAAAACTGAGAGGACAAACATGATATCTATATTGCATCATAATTGTCCTCACAAGCATCACATAATTTTTCCCTGTTTTACATAGTTCTTACCAGGACCCCATTAATATGGAGAAATGAATCACAGGAATGACCTTGAGCATCGAAGAGTCATTTTTATTTGACCGTCTTGTTGCATGATAGTAGATAGGATATTTTAGTCACCATGACTAATTATTTCCCCTTTATTTATTTTTTTGTGAACTGGATTTTGTTCTCTTGGTCTGCGCATAGTTTCTACTGAGCCCTGACCCCAGTTATGTGGTGGGGTATTCTGGCTATGATGTGAAAAATTGTTCATGGATATATCTTTCTTAGCTCTTGTTCTTGGTGCTTTTTTAATGAATTTATTAATCAAAGGGAAAAAAGAATCCTTGAATCTTAACAAGGAAGCTTTTACATGAGAGATTGGAGGTGATGCAACAAATTCTTCTGCTTTATTCTAGGGGGACCTCTTTTATAGTCGTTATTGATGCCGGTAACACATCTTTGAAACCTCTTGTCGCACTGGCTGATTGTTAATCAAGTCTCTTTTGTGAAGGATCTGTTGTATGTGTTCTTACAAATAAAATTCTTTTCCAGATAAATTGTACAAGATGTAAGTCAGTCCTCTAAAAGGAAGTTGCCAAGAAAGAGTGCAATAGGGGGTCATTATATTGGAAAACCAGCTATATGGATTCTTCTAAAAGGACCCATAGCTAACCACTAAACGCACCATTTTAACATTCAAATTTCTTGAGTTACCTCTTTCACCATGAAACCCCAAAGTCCAGGACGCGCTTATTATTTTCTCTGTAGAGACAGAAGGGATTATTTTCACATATTGTACTCCTTCCACACTGGTTATTTTGTCTTACTTTTTTGTTTGTAGGTGTACAAATATGTTGTTTAACCCCGTCTCTTGGATTGTGCAGCTACACCCTTGCAATTGAATTCCAGCAACGGGCAGTCGATGCTTGGGAAGGCCATGGTCCAAGTGCAGAAGACGAACTCAAAGAAGCTCGCCGACTCCTTGAACAACTAAAGACAAAAGCTCGTGGTGCTCTTCTGAAGGAGATTCTGCCCTTATCTCACAATAGTGATTCCAGAAACTCACAACCTGGTATATCAGTCAGTGAGAAGCGATCAAGTGCAGTTTAATAGAATTATTCTATAAATTACTACAAAATCAAGCACAGTACTGTAAGATTCTTTTCTACATGAAATGGCGAGGGTTATTGGTTGTTCATTTGGATTTCTTGATAGCACTTGTGTCCCAAGTCACTTAAGGTGCTCAAAACAGATTCTGGGAACTTACTGCTGCTATTCTGTAAATCTGTACTGGGCATAGAAAAATAGTATCTGTTTTGAGGCCTTAGTCCTGCTAAGGCTTTGTGTACCAAATGCTGAACTTCCTTTAAATAATGTTCAACTTTGCAAGGAAAATTTCTCAGTCGTCTTCACACATGTTCCAACATTTCATTTTGGACCCTATAACTAAATCTCTACTTTATGCTGAGAAAAAAAAAGAAAGGCATTACATTACATTTTGTAATATGTTTTTTTTTTAAAAAAATATTTTTATGCATTTCATACTCAATAGTTCATTATATTGCAAAATCAGCATTGTCAATGACTCTGATAATGGGTATGGTTTTATGCTTTTGTCCATGGCATTGGATAATTTGAAGCCCCTCATGCATGCATAATCGGCCTGATAAATACTTCCATTAATCCTGCTTACTTGATTATCCATTGAATGGAATATGTTGGACATTGCAGAAAGTCCTTGTAAGAAGTTATCCTACATGATGTGTGCTTGAGCTACATTTACGCTGATTGTCTCAGCTTCAGTATAAATATGAATTGTATGAATTAAGAATCAAGCTTTTTGTTCAGGCTTCCATGGAAGTACATGAATCATTCATTGATTTTTGCCAAGCGGACAGAAATTTCAAGTGTTCCATTCAAGAGACAGATGGTTGATGAAGAAGAAGAGGACAGAGATGAGATTTGTAAGAACTAAGAATAAGGGCTGATTTGGAGGGTAGAATTGTCATTTCCTTTTATGAGAACATGGTTTGGAGCGCGAATAGCAGCACCCTAACATTTATTTTCAAATCAAAAAGTATTCTTATGTTCCTTGAAGTCATCTTTCATCAACAAAAAAGTTGCTACTTCCTACCTTTGCCTTCACACGACCTGCAGGTGGATGAGACAAGCCAGGGTTTGTAATTCATTGATGAAAAGTATTCTTATGTCCTATTGAACTCTTAGCTGATACATTACTACCCAATAATCTTTTGTCTTCATCAAAAAAATATATGACCAAGCGGAAGCTATGATAGTTCATGAATGAACAAAAAAAACTTTGAAATCACAAAATATAGGCAAATGAGACTATGATATTGTATTGATAGTTGAGTGAATTCTTCTCTCTGGCGGTACACATATTTACTGTAGAATGACGAACAACTTAAGAAAATTAACCGCATAAGAAAATTGTTAAAAATTTAACTTCCTAAGAAAATTTTGAAAAAAATAAGGTAAGAAATCTAGTTAGTAAAAACTACTAATTATCCAAAAGTCAGCACAATTCAAAAAAGTGAGCAGCAAAGTTACTGACTTATGCGAGTTGGGCAATTTTCAGTTTGTAATCAGACATGAGTCTTTCAGAATCAAAACGGACTCGTCAAAACTGTGCTGAAAAACTGTTTTACCCTGTCCATTTGGCGTTTTAGTGGTCCAAAGGGACCCCAAACTCATCTGTAACTTGTTCTACATCAATATAGTATTTTGAAATAGCTGTTTCCGCTCTCCCTCTTACCATTTGCTTTTTAAGTTTAAAACCCATTATGTGGAGAGTCAAGGCTAAGCACATGTCAAAGTGGATTGTAATATCTTTAAAAATTTCAAACAAGAGATACCATTAATGAGTCGAAGTCAATTTTAAGCTAGATTAGTGACTAGTCAACTAATCTCTAAGCGCAGATGAGGCATTGTGCATTAGATAAAAAGATTTCCAACTTGAGAACACTGAAACTGTGAAACCATAATCAAACCTAACCACAATCACATCTGTTATTCACCAGCATCAACATAATTGCTATAAGAAAAAGCGAAGGTTCTGGTCACTCCCATGGAGACTTATCTAGTGTTTTTACTTATTGTTTGAAAAAGAAGGGGCCCTTGTGTCCTGCTCTCCATCATCCCCACGCCCCTCCCCTCTCTCTCTCTCTCTCTCTCTCTCTCTATATATATATATATATATATATATATCAGAGGCATTCTACTGAAAAGGAGAAGAGATAAAACACAATCATTTTCATTCATGAAGAAGAAGAAAATCACAACAGAATAAAGGTAGTATTATTATCTAGCCGTTGTGGTTTAAGCAATGATTGTCACACCCATGCCTAAATTTCAACAAGTCCCCTATTTGACTAACTCCTTTCACAATGTGTACATCAATCCAAAATTTTGTTTATAATGGACTATGCAATTGTTCTAAAAAGAATTTTAATATCTCATCTCAAAACCAAAGACAAATCATTAATAACAAACATTTCACAATTTACAGATCAGACTCAATGGGAAGAACTGCACTTTTAGATCCTCCATGTCGGAATGGAAAAATAGACCTCCGGACTCTGCTACTGCATTCTTCGTTGTTTCTCTCTGTGCTGATTTGCCTGTTCTGTCTAATGATCTCTTGAATTGACAAGTAAATGTGTCGATCGGCTGCAGAATCCATAGAGAAAGATCTCCTGATGGGTTGGACAGAGAACTGATCATCTCTCTCCCTAACATCAATGCACTCATCACCCATTATTGAAACATGATTGAACTTTCTTGGTTTCGACTTCATAGGCTTCTGCTCCACCTTTCTTGGTGAATGACCTCTGGATTGCGCCATCACTCTGGAATCATCTCTCTCTTGTTGTCTATTCGGTAACATTACTGTTCCATCCCCTCCACTCAGCTCAATCACAACAAAGTCTTCATCGCTGCCCATAAGGCTACCGGTGAATGGCTGTGGATCTTGAGGTGAAGAGGTTGGTGCTACAATCTGATCAATGGGATATTGGGTTGTCCCTGAAATGCTTGATCTGCAGAGAGGACAGTTAGAATTGCTTTGAAGCCATATATCAATGCAGTCCAAGTGGAAGGCATGGCTGCAATTGGGAAGAACTCTTAACATGTCCTGTTCTTGAAACTCATTCAAGCAAACAACACACTTGTACAAGCTCTTGTCTTCAGTATCATCACCTCGCATGTATTGAAATGTTGGGATTTCGTTAATCAACAGTTCATCAAGGCCGCGATTCTGAAATGAAGGGGAGTAAGCCATCAAAGGGTCTTCATTTCTTCGTGTTCGTGATATAGAAAATCGTTGCAGTGGGTCGAGTTGTTGCCAGTCCAAGCAGCACTTGCTCACAAAGATATAGTAGCTAACTAGCAAGAAAGCTGTGGCCATGATGCACAGTACTGCAATGGCTAATATTGGGAACCCAGTGTCTGAAGTGGCCAAGGGGGGTTGATAACTTGAGCTTTGCTGAGTCTTGATTGGAGGATGATTTTGGAATGCATGGTTGAATATATGTTTGTGTATTGAATTCATTAGAGATGAGTTTGGAGAGAATGGAAGAGAAGAATGAGATTTTTTGAAGTAGTAATGAAGAAGATATGAGTTTTCACACTGATGGGCTTAGTAGAATCTTGAATAGGAAGACACAAACAAGTGACCATATGGAGGAAAATATTAGTAATAAAAAGAGGACATTGGGTTGAGAGAGAGAGGGGGATGAATCAGCCTATGTATTATGAACTCTCAAGTCAAATATTATTATTTTAAATGGATAGCATTGAATGAGTGGGGAAGGTTTTGAGGAATACATTACACATGTAGTTGCTGAGACATGGAGATGATAATTTGAAAAAGAATCACAAATTGACTCAAATGACATTGCTGTTGACAGAGAGATATGACTGGATGATGGCTTTAAAATTAAGTGAAGATCTTTAGGGTTTGTCTACTCAACCATGTTAATCATGTGGTCACTCCTATGGGGAACTATGCAGCTAACCAGATTCTGTTTGGACACTGGCATTATATTATTAACAATAATAGCAATAATATATTATTATTATTTAACTATACTTAACCTTGCTTTACCTTGGCCTCCTAAAATTTAAGTTCAATTATTCTCACATCAGTTGGAGTTATTTCATAGCTTCTGGCTCAGATAGAAACCAAAATTGCTCTGGAAACAACATTTTCTTTTGAAGTTTGAACTTTTCGTCTTTTTAGTACTTATTTGTATTGTTCTTGAAGTCATCTGAAATGGATGAAACTGGAAAAGTAAAATGAGCAATAAGTGGCTGGTGCTACACTTTTGCCACGTGGCACGACACCTGGTGACCCATATAGATCCAGCATGGGTGACCTAATGAGGACTCTGAGAGCTTTATAAGTAGGAAAAAGGGTGACATAAGATCCCAATAAGAAAACCAGTCTCCCTTTAGTCTCTTCGTATGACATAAAAATTGCTGCTTCCATTCTCTCACTCATGCTCTATGTGACTTAAGTTGTCACTGAAATACCCCACAAAATTTCACGCATGAGGTGGTCAGTCTCATACACGAAACCTGAGGAATACTAACAATTGATAGCAACAAGCATAGAGGACAAAAGACAGAATAAAAAAATTTCTAAAAGCAGAAAAGAAAGTCCATTTGAATTAAAACAACATTAAATAAATGAATACGTGTCTGGTAATACAATTTGAAAGTTCCGTAACCCAAGGACCTCTTAACCAGAAAGAACAAAAGTTTGCAACCCTAAATTAAAACCAATAACCAAAGTTTCCATAAGGTTCATGATTTGAATTCTTGAAAACAAAGATAAATTCCTACCCGAGACTGATGGGAAGAAATGTCTGCAACAACCAACCCTAAAATTCTATCCTCGCGGTGGAACCTGTCTAGGACCTGAAATATCAACAAAGTGGGTTAAACCTACAAGCAAGTCCTATCTGCTACATCCCAATCAGAGACCAATATACATACCCACAGTATGAGGGTTACAAGAGGAGTATATAAAGATATAACATACAAGTTCTTCCTTAACCAGTTCATGTTTTCAAAATTAAAAGTCATCTTTTACAATTTTTCATCAAAACCCTTATCATAAAATAATGGACGCATTCTTTAAGTTCAGGAGAAAGAAACATCAACATGTATATTATCAAGTTTAAGCAATCCTGACATGCCACCATTTTTATCCTTTGATACCTTAATAGGTGCAGGTATAAACATAGGTCATTCCCTATCTAGTTCATGTTTTCAGAAATAAAAATCATCTTATACATTGTTCCAACAAACTCTTATCATTCAACAATGAACATATTTTTAAGTTAAAAATAAAGAAATATATGAATGCATTTTATTAAATCTAGGCAATCCTGACATGCCATTATTATTATTCGTGGATACTTTAATAGGTATTGTCAATCTTGACATGCCCATGAAAACTCTTACATGTCTCCTTAATTTTAGATACCTTAATAGGTATTGGCAATCCTTACATGCCTTCTTTAACATTAGATACCTTAATAGGTATTGATAATCCTAACATGCAATTCTTACATGCCTCCTTAATTTTAGATACCTTAATATGTATTGGTAATCCTGACATGCCTTGGCAATTCTTACATGCCTCCTTTAACATTAGATACCTTAATAGGTGTTGGCAATCCTTACATGTCTCCCAAACCAACTTACAACCAGAAAATAAATAGGGTGCACAATGATTGAAAATGCACAAAACATAATGATTTAAATAATCGGATATCCAATCATCACAAGGAGATAACTCGTTCACAAAATAAAATACTAGACCAAGTGTATCATGGACAATTATAACTTCAAGGAGAAACAGTTAAAATAAAATACAATAATACAACCATCCATTATAGGATCAAAAACCCAATCCAGCCTCCAATGCACTCAAATCTTTGAGGGAGTCTAAACCTAACTATAATCTAAGTTTTCAGGCCTATGCTACTTCTAAGAACCCTATTTAATCATTCTGAAATTTTCTGAAAATTTTAAAAAAATATCTTTCTAGTAAAAAGAAAATAAAACATAGTTTGAGGCATACTTTTACAACTGATACAACCATAAGGGAAAATCATTTTCAGTTGAAATTTAAAACCTAGATCTATTTTATCCCTATAAAGTTAGCTGAATTTTCTAGAATTTTCTGGAATTTTAAAATATTTTCTAAAATCAAAGAAGGTGAAAAATTCAATTTTTAGATACTTTAAAAATCAATTGAACTGCAAGGGGAGATTATTTAGACATAAAAATTTAAACCCAAGATCATTTAACATCCATGAAGTTACATAAAAAAAATTGGAAATTTTTAGAATTATAAAAGTATTTTCTAAAATAAAAGAAGGTGAAAAACTCAATTTTTAGACACTTTAAAAATCAATTGAACTACAAGGGAAGCTCATTTAGGGATGAAAATTTAAACCCAAGTTCATTTAATCTCCATGAAGTTACAATAAAAATTTGGGAATTCTTGGAATTATAAAATTATTTTTAAAAAATAATTTTTCAAAATTTCAAAAATTTCCAAAAAGTTTCAAAAATTTTTAAAAAATAGAAGGATAATTCGGAATGAGCCCATATTGGACCCAGAAGTGGGATCCAGCGACTAGGGCCCAAAAAGTCCTTTCCTGGTGTGGACATGAGCCGGCCAGGTGCGTGGGGAGTGCTCTGCGCTGGGGTTTCTTCCCCAGCGCGCTGGCCGCTTCTCCGGCCGTTTTTCGATGCTTCCCGACTTTCGTTCAACCCCATTTTTGTATCAAACTTCTCCTCTTGATCTCCTTTACCAATTGGTACAAAAAGCCCCATCAACAAAGGCCCAAATCGAAAACCCCCAATTCACAAGTTCTAGGGTTCTTCGCAAAATTCAAAAATTTAAAACCAAATTCCTCACTATCTGTTTTCCTAAAGATCAAGGGTTGTTTACTGGACATTAACAACTCAAAAGGTTTACAAATTAACACCCATTTCCATCCCAAATTCATGCATGAACGAATTTCTATCCATTAAATACATACATAAAATATATATGCATATATTCATACATATATAAATCTATACACCTATATATAGTTAGCATAATCATTCTCATAAAATTTATCAACAGGAAACAGTAAAAAATAAACATAAAATTATATACGAAATTTCAATATAAACAAAATCCTCAAACCTAGATTATGCATACAGATTTAAAGGGGAAGAGAAGAATTGAACTTGCCTCTTTGACGATTCAAAAATTAGTTCACCCGATTGCTCTTTCACTCCCTTCTCTCTTTCTTTTACTCTCTTGATTTCTGTGCGTAAAGCAAACGACAGAAACCTTAGCCTCCTATTTTCTTTTGTCTTAATTTTTTTTCTTCTAGAAAACTAAATAAAAGAAAAGAAAATCAAATATTATAACCATAACCCTAGCCCATCAACTTAAGCATACCCTTAACCCAACCATTCCAGCCCAGATTCCTCCCTAACCCAATCCAAAGCATTTAAAAATTTAAATCAGACAATACACAATCAATAAACAATTCACATAAAATGATAAAAATATAAAAGCAGAGCAATTCACATGAAATTATAAAAATCTATAAAGACCAAAATAATTCACATAAAATAATAAAATGTATAAAGACCAAACAATTCACATGAAATGATAAAATGCATATAGAGGAAAAACAACTAACATAAAATGATAAAAATAGAGGCAATGCATTTCACATGAATTAATAAAATAATATAAAGCAATTTCAATTTTAAAATAATTGACGTCCAAATTTCAGGGGTATTACAGTCCCACATTGGCAGCATTAATTTTTATAGTGAGGTTTGGTTTTTTTTGGGTATTTTTTTTGATAAACTAATCACTTTTTTTCTTTTTCTTTTTAATTTTTATTTCTATTTTTTTATCTATGAAGGTATGTCTGTCATTTTACATCAATTCTTAACCCAAATAGTGCCAAATAGGAGCAAACTGCACCAAATTATAAGTTGGAGAGTGTTTAATGCACTCAAAAAAAGAAGAAGATGGTATTATGCACTATTTTAAAACCAGATGGTTTATTACACTTTGACCTATATCTTAATCAGAGGTCTTAGCACAAATTTTATATTGCAACTTAAAGTTATATAAGATACAAAAGTTATATGGCTCATTGTGGTGTAAAGCCACAGAGGAAATGAGCCAATGTGCATGAGCCAGTGGGTTCCTACTTATTTGGTTCATAACCGATGACTATGAACCATTTAAATGCACAGAATCTAATTCCTCTGATTCTCATGAAAATCATCTTGTCCTTGTATATTCATCAATAATTGTTCTCTCAACAGATATATAGGTGTTGATAATTACAAAGTCCACTTCCCTTTACATTTTTTATATCAATCTTCAATTTAATTTTCAAAGAATAATAGAACAAGAAGCTTAAGAAAAGGAATATATATTTGTTTTTCTACCAAATTATACATAATTGTAGCTTGTGGTTGGCTTGACTCTGATGGCCGTCCTTGCAAACAATTCCAAAACCATTTTTTATGCTTATTTTCTTTCTATTCCATACCTTATAATCCACATTGGGTTTAGAAGATTCACTACAATTATCACCAAAAAAGAGAGAAGAAGAAGAAGAAAGACACTAGAGGAATATATAATATATGGAGAAACTTGTTTCAAGTTGGTTTAGTGTTGAATCCTTGCCTGAAACGTACGTGTTTCCACCGAACCAAAGACCAGGGAAGCTCATTGTCCCTCTATGCAAGACCATTCCAGTGATTGATCTTGGAAAGGCAGAGGGTCATGATAGAAGCCATATAGTTCAACAGATTTTGAATGCTAGCCAGGAGTTTGGATTCTTTCAGGTTTATACACTTTTTTCCTTAATTTTTGCCACATCCAATCTTTATGGATGATTTGTTCAAATATGATCAAACCATGCTATTCTTTTTCTTTGTATCTTGCATTTTATGAAATGCCAAACCATATATTGCACTGTAAACAGGTGATCAATCATGGAGTTTCAGATAATTTAATGGATGATACAATGAGTTTAGTCAAGGAGTTCTTCAACATGCCAGACGAGGACAAGGCAAGTGTTTACTCCGAGGACTCCAATAAGAGTTGCAGGCTTTACACGAGCAGTGTGAACTACGCCAAGGAAGAGGTTCACCATTGGAGAGATTTCTTGAAACACCCTTGTCATCCTTTGGAGGAATGCATGCAATTGTGGCCTGAAAAGCCAACTAGATATCGGTACAAGTGATCAGCAAAGCATTTAAACCAGAACTGATATGACCACATAAATTTGATTGCCTAGTGAACTTCATCATATGATAGTTAGAAAAACTAAATAATGTTTATATATGTTTCCTTTGCAGCGAGGTGGTTGGAACATATTCAGTTGAAGTAAGGGAGTTGTCATTAAGGATTTTGCAACTGATTTGTGAAGGATTAGGACTTCAACCGGGCTACTTGAGAGATGAACTGACCAAATCTCAGAGGATGTCAGCTAATCACTACCCACCATGCCCTGACCCGAGTTTAACTTTAGGATTAAGTAAACACTGTGATCCGAATCTCATAACCATTCTACATCAAGGAAATGTATATGGGCTTCAAGTCCTCAAGGATGGTCAATGGATTGGTGTTGAGCCTCTTCCCAATGCGTTTGTGGTTAACATATGTTACCAATTACAGGTATGTCTTGTTAAGTCCTAAGATATGTCAATTTGGTTTTCAGACAGTACTGCAATTTGATAGCCCTGTTATTAAGAGAGGACATTGAATATAGAAATGCCATTTCTGGCCACAAAATGTGTACAATAGGTATTCTCAATTTACTTCTGTGATCAAGACTGTCAATAAACTTGTATTACTTCTCAATTTTCATGATTACAGAAAGGACTTCTGAGTCAATTAAAAATTATAAATGGAATTTAATATCTACTACACTGTTCATTTTTTTTTCTTTTATCAAATTATTGTTTAATTAATACTTATGATCGACTATCCTATATAATATAGACCTTTGCAATTGTTATGATGTTTGTAGCCAATTCAAATAATTTTATTTTTTTATTCGGTGTAGATTATTAGTAATGGGAAGCTTAAAAGTGCTGTACATCGAGCTGTGACAAATTCAAAAGAAGCTCGGACTTCCATTGCCACTTTCATCTATCCTTCTTTGGACAGCATTATAGAGCCTGCAGAAGACCTGATCAATGAATGCAATCCGCCACTCTATAGAGCCTTCCAGTTTAAAGAGTTTTTTAGCAGCTACATATCCTGGAATGGTGATACAGAAACTGTATTGGAGCCTTATATGCTGAGTGTTTAAAGTAATGGTGTGAGAAGAAAAATGCTAGCCTGAATAAGTAAAATGATGTATTGAATAAGTAAAATGTCATTCCATATGTTATGGAACTTCATGAAGAGTGTGGATTCTAATAGAAAGTCAGGTTTTATAAATTGCTATTTGAATATAACACCAATTTTCTTGCTAGTGCAACTCAAAAAGCATTAGCTGTCAAGTTAAGGTCTTCTATGGTTCTATATGAATAGCTTTGCAAAGTATAAATGACAATATTTCTCAGGTCAATATTATTTGTCTACAATATGAATAACCAATTAGGGAAGTTTTGTTCCTGCAATGAGCACATGATCAACAATTAGATCAATTATTGTGATGATGTCCCTAATTGATTAGTTGGTGTTCAGTGTTCTACTGAATTCTCTCTCCATTAAATTTATTTCTTCTGGGTTAATGCCAAAAAGAAATAATTCATCTTATAGCACTTGTCTAATTGTTGTCACACATTGGCAGCATTAATTTTTATAATGAAATTTGGGGGAAAAAAAGGGGCTTATGAGCTCAGAATTTCAATGAACACGTGAGATTATGCCAAAAAACAAATAGTAAAACAATAGATTGATAACAAAGAGTTGGTTTTTGATTCATCATCAGTGGAAAAAGTTTCTTCCACAAGTGGCATAAAAATTATAAAAACTTTCATGGGTTTTTTATTTTTATTTTTTTTTATAATGATTTTTAATTCACATCAAACATATTTGCAGCATATAATGATAATTTTGACATAAATCAAGCATCCCACAATTTTAAAGAATATCGCTTGTTGATAACAAATTTATCTTAATAAGAGGTATTACACAATTTTTCATATTGAAAAATATATCATAATTGCAACTTGAAGTTATATGAGATGCAAATGTTATATAGCTTTTCATTTGTGGTGTAAAGCCATAGAGGTAAATGAGCCAGTGGTCGAAAACCGATGATTATGAACCATTTGAATATGCAGAATCTAATTCCTCTGATTCTTTTGAAAACTATCTTGTCCTCATATTCACACTAGCATCCCACAATTTCTCTCAACTTATTTATCATCATCATGTTTTTTTTGTTTTTAGTTGTTGCCTTCCAGTGACAGATATCTTGATTGGGAGTGTTGCTAATTACAATGTCCACTTCCCTTTACATCTTTTATATCAATCTTCAATTTAATTTTCAAAGAATAATAGAACAAGAAGCTTAAGAAAAGGAATATATATTTGTTTTTCTTCCATATTATACATAATTGTAGTTTGTGCTTGGCTTGACTTTAATGGCCGACCTTGCCAACAATTTCAAAACCTTTTTTTATACTTATTTTATCTGTATTCTGATAAACTTATGAGTATAACTCATCCTTAGGTAGAACTCATTCTTAAAAATCGGCTTATAGAAGAGGGTGTCCATCTGTACGATGTGAGACTATGCTAACGCTCCTCCTCAGTGTCAGGTGCAGGAGACATTCGGCTCTCCCTCTCTACCTGACTCATTCCTGTGGTACACTTGCTCCATACTCTGATACTATGTTAACTAACACTCGGCTCTCTCCCTCCACTCGACTCATCCTTAGTACACCTGCTCTGATACCATATTAACCACCATTTACTCTAAAAGCTTAAGTGACAGTAACTTAAATATATAAATCTTTCAACCTTGTAATCCACATTCCGTTTAGAAGAATCACTACAATTATCACCAAAAGAGAGAGAGAGAGAGAGAGAAGAAGAAGAAGACTATATATGGAGAAACTTGTTTCAAGTTGGTTTACTGTTGAATCCTTGCCTGAAACGTATGTGTTTCCACCAGACCAAAGACCAGGGAAGCAAATTATCCCTCTTTGCAACATCATTCCTGTGATTGATCTTGGAAAGGCAGTGGGTCATGATCGAAAAGATATAGTTCGATCAACAGATTTTGAATGCTAGCTAGCCAGGAGTTTGGATTCTTTCAGGTTTACAATTTTTTTTCCTTCTTAATTTTTGCCGCATCCAATCTTTATGGATGATTTGTTAAAATATGATCAAACCATGCTATTTTCTTTCTGCTAGTATCTTGCATTTGTAAACAGGTGATCAATTGTAATACCCCGAAGTTTTGACGTCATTTATTTTAACTTAAATGTTTTATATATTTTTATTATTTCATGTGAATTGCTTTGTCTTTATATGTTTTTATTATTTCATGTGAATTGCTTTGTTGATTGTGTATTGTTTGATTTAATTTTGGTTGAGTGTTTTAAATTGCTAGAATGTTTTTATTATTTAATTTGAGTTGGACTGGGTCTTTAGATTTTCTTTTATTTTAATGTTAGATTGGACAAGAGTGAAATTGGGTTGAGTTGGGCTGGAATGGCTGGTCTAGAGGTATAATTATTTTGATGGGCTAGTTGTTTTATTAATTTTTCCTTTTAATTTTATTTAGTCTTAATTAGTTTTCTGAAAAAAAAAAAGAAAAGAAAAGAGGGACTAGGGTTTCTGCCCTGAGTTTTACGCACAGAAACCAAAAGTGTAGAAGAAAGAGAGAAGGGAGAGAATGAGTGACCTAGTGGACGAGTTTCGAATCATCGAAGAGGTAAGTTTAACTCTTCTCTTCTCATTTGAATCTGTATGCATAGTCTAGGTTTTGAGTCTATGATTATATCTGAAATTTTTTTATAATTTTATGTTATTTTACTGTTGCTTTCTGTTAAAGAAATTCGTGAGATTTTTTTTATGCTAATTGAATGTAGGTGTAAGGATTTAAATATATATAGATATATGCATATATATATATGATGTATGTGTATAATGTATGAAAATCGTATGAGCATGAATCTAGGTTGTAAAGGATGTTAATCTGTAATCTTTTGTGTGGTGGTTGCTCGGGTAAACGACCCTTGATCCTTAAAAAATCAGATCGTTGAGAAATTTAGTTTTAATTTTCGATTTGGGCCATTTTTGATGGGACGTTTTATATCAATGGGTAGAGGAGATTAAGAGGAGAAGATTGATATAAAAACGAGGGTGAACGGAGGTCGGGAAGAGCCAACAAACGGCCAGAGATGCGGCAAGCTAGCACGTTGGAGAAGAAGGGGCCAGCCAGTGCGTCCCCCAAGCGTGCATCCAGCGTGTGGGGGCGCGTCTGGCCGGCATTGGGAAAAATATTTTTGGACCCCACTCTGGGTCCAATTTGGGCCCATTCCGAATTATTTTGCTATTTTTTTTATATTTTTGGGAAATCTTGAAAATTTGAAAAATCATTTTTTTAAAATACTTTTATATTTCAGAAAATTTCTAAATTTTTATTTCAACTTCCTAGGAGTTAAATGAACTTGGGTTTTAAATTTCATGTCGAAATGAGCTCCCATTGTGATTAAATTAATTTTTTAAAGTGTATCAAAATTGGATTTTTCACCTTCTTTTATTTGGAAAATATTTTAAAAATTGCAGAAAATTCTAAGAAATTTAGGTAACCTTATAGGGATAGAATACACATGGGTTTTAAATTTTAGGGAGAAATGAGCTTCCCTTGTGATTTTATCAGTTTTAAATGTATGTCTCAAAACTGTGTTTTATTTTCTTTTACTAGAAAAATATTTTTAAATTTTCAAAAATTTCAGAATAATTAAATAGGGTTCTTAGAAGCAGAATAGGGCTAGAAACCTATATTAGAGTTATGTTTAGACACCTTCGAAGATTTAGGTACATTGGAGGTTTGGTTGGATATTTGCTCTTAAAATGGATGATTGTATTATTTTACTCATTGACTATTTTCTCTCTGAAATTATAAATGTCCATGATATACTTGGTTTTAATTTATTTGTGAATGAGTTATCTTATTGTAATTATTGAATTTCTGATAATTTAAATCATTTCGTTTTGTGCAATTTTAATCGTTATGCACCTTATTTTATTTAATGTTGAAAGTTGAGTTGGGAGGTATGTAAGGATTGCCAGGGGCATGTTAAGATTGTCAATACCTATTAAGGTATCTGAAGTTAAAAGAGGCTGGTAAGGATTGATATAGGCATGTTAAGATTGCCAATACCTATTAAGGTATCCAAGGATAAAAATGGTGGCATATCAGGATTGCTTAAACTTGATGTAATAGAGAGGGTTTGCTCGTGGGTTTAACCCACTTGTTAATAATTTAGGTCCCAGGCCGGTTCCACTACGAGGTTAGAGTCTTGGGGTTTGGTTGTGGCAGATGTCTCATCTCATCAGTTATAGAGTAGGAACTTATCCTCTTTTTCAAGATTCAATCTAAGAACTTTTTAGACTCTGGTTGTTGGTTTTAATTTAAAGTTAAAAAAATGTTGTTCTTTCTTGGATTACGAGACTTTCAAATTGTATTACCAGACACGTACTTATTCATTTATCATTTATATTTTTTAAATTTAGAGGAACTTTGTTTTCTACTTTTAAAATTATTTCATTTTGTATTTTATACTCTATGCTTATTGTTATCAGTTGCATATATCTCTCAAGTTTTGTCATGAGACTGGCCAGCTCATGCGCGAAATTTTGTTGGGGGTATTTCATCAACCATGGAGTTTGAGGAAATCTAATGGATGATACAATGAGTTTATTCAAGGAGTTCTTCAATCTGCCAGCCGAGGACAAGGCTAGTGTTTACTCTGAGGACTCCAATACATGCAATTGTGGCCTGAAAAGCCAACTAGATATCAGTATAATCCGAAACCTGTATAACTCAAATGATCAGCAAAGAAATTAAAACCAGAACTCATATGACCACATAAATTTGATTGCCTAGTGAATCATATAATACATAGAAAAGCTAAATAATTTTACTTTTCCTTGGCAGAGATGTGGTTGGGACATATTCAGTTGAAGTAAGGGCGTTGACATTAAGGATTTTGCAGCTGATTTGTGAAGGATTAGGACTTCAACCGGGCTACTTTGGGGATGAATTGACTGAATCTCAGATACTGTCAGTGAATCACTACCCACCATGCCCTGACCCAAGTTTAACTTTAGGATTACCTAAACATGGATATCCTAACCTCATAACCATTCTATATCAAGGAGATATATATGGGCTTCAAGTCTTCAAAGATGGTCAATGGATTGGTATCGAGCCTCTTCCCAATGCATTTGTGGTTAACATAGGTTACCAATTACAGGTATATATACATTCCTTACTAGTCTTGTTAAGTTCTAAGATGACTCAATTTGGTCAATTTGATAGCCCTGTTATTAAGACAGGACACTGAATATGCATATACATTTTTTTTTCAGCAAGTAATATGCATATACATTTCTTGTAAGATGCATTCAATAGGCAGTCTGTGTTTAATTCTGTGATCAGGACTGTCAGTAAACTTATATTACTTCTCAATTTTCCTGATTACATAAAGGATCTTTTATTTTTAGTTGGTGCTAAAAGTCTTAAATTCAATTAAGTTTCATTAATTTATCTCATTGTGCTCAATAATTCCCAAGTTATTTCTACTTCTAATCGAATATCCCATATAATGTATACCTTTGCAATTGTTGTGATGCTTGTAGCCAATTCAAATAGTTTTATTTATTTATTTAGTGTACATTTGTAGTAAGGGAAATGCTAAACGTCATGAAATTTTATCTTGAATTGCCTTCATGAATGATGTGACAAGTGATAATACCATTGACATTCCGTGTATGGGGAGAATCCCACCAATACTAATTCACCATTTAATTGTCACATCATTCAAGATAAAAATTCATGAAATATTTTCATGACGTGTAGCATTGCTGGGAAGCTTAAAAGTGCTGAACATCAAGCAGTGACAAATTCTAATGAAGCTCGGACTACCATTGTCACCTTCATCAATCCTTCTTTGTATAGAACTTTTGAAAAACAGAGGCAAGAGTCTTAGACAAGTAAAAGACTCAATAGTTGAATTATCACTCTATCTCAATGTTTTATTAAGAGAGAGTTTCACATATTTATATACTACTTTGGGATACAAAATGAGACATTATAGGAGTTCAAAATATGATAGAAGATCAGAGGAGGATTCTGTTACAGAGGAGGATTTCTGTTAAGAGAGAATCCTGCTGAGAGAAGTAATAGGAAAAGATAAGTATCACTTAATCCTTAGCCTTCTCCTTGTGGATATCATCTTCAATACTTCCCCTCAAACTAGGTCCAGGTGAAGCTTGGAGACCCAGTTTGAAACAAAGCCACCGAAAGTGTAGTTTGGAAAGGGGCTTTGTAAAAATATCTGCAAGTTGATTGGAGGAAGAGACAAAGCAAGTCACAAGGGCTCCAGCAGCAACCTTCTCACGAACATAATGATAGTCAACCTCTATGTGTTTCGTTCTTGCATGGAACACTGGGTTGACAGTCATGTGAAGTGCACTTAGATTGTCACAATAAAGAATTGGTGCTTTGAAAAGAGGAACGCCAAGATCTCGGAGAACAAATGACAACCAAGTAAGTTCTGCTGCTGTAGCTGCCATTGAACGATACTCTGCTTCAGTACTTGACCGAGCAACTGTGGGTTGCTTTTTTGCACTCCAAGAGATGCAAGTCGCACCTAAAAATGTACAAAAACCAGTGGTGGAGCGCTTAGAGAATGGACATCCCGCCCAGTCGGCATCTGAATAAGCAAACAAATCAAGAGAGTCATTGTTGAAGAGTTGAATGTCATGTGAAATGGTTCCTTTAACATAACGTAAGATGCGTTTGACAGCCTGAAAGTTTGCAACAGTTGGGTTATTCATGAATTGACTCACAAAGTTAACACTGAATGATAAATCGGGTCTTGTCATAGTTAAATATTGTAAACCACCAACAAGACTACGATATAGATTTGGGTTGTCAAATTCAGAAGTATCTATGTCAGGAGGTTTCTTCTGTGCCATGGGTGTAGAAATGGGTTTGCAATCAGCCATACCAGCCCGGTCTAGAAGGTCAGTCGCATACTTGGTTTGTGATAAGTGTAGTCCATCAGATTGTCGTGCAACTTCAACACCAAGAAAATAGTGTATGAAACCCAAGTCTTTCATAGCAAACTCACTGCTTAAAGTAGATATAAGTTGGGTGAGATGTTGCTGGTTATTACCGGTGATAATAATATCATCAACGTAGAGTAAAAGAATAAGAATGTTATCTCCAAATTTACGAATAAACATGGAGGAATCAACAGTGCTGCAGAAGAATCCAAGTGTGAGAAGAAATCCACTAAAACGATCAAACCATGCTCGAGGAGCTTGCCTCAAGCCATATAATGCCCTTTTTAATCGACATACATGATTAGGCCGAGTAGAATCCACAAATCCTGAAGGTTGGGTCATGAACACAGGTTCGTGAAGATAACCGTGAAGAAAAGCATTCTTGACGTCAAGTTGGCGTATGTCCCAATTTTTCATTGTGGCCAAAGTTAAAACAATACGAATACTAGCAGGCTTAATCACAGGAGAGAAGGTCTCAGCAAAATCCAAACCTTCAATTTGATTATAACCCTTTGCCACAAGGCGAGCCTTTAGTCGCTCGATGCTTCCATCTGCCCTCAATTTAGTTTTAAAAACCCACTTGTTTCCAACTATATTCATGTCTGGGGTATGTGGTACAAGATCCCAAGTGTTATTGTCATATAGAGCTTGAAGCTCTGCACGCATAGCAGCTGCCCATCCAGGATGATTAAGTGCTGATCTCACAGATTTGGGTTCAGGTGAAAGAGATGTAGAAGCAATGTTGGCATATTTGGGATTTGGTTTTGTGATGCCATCGCGAAGACGAGTAACCATCGTGTGACATGGATTTGTTGTATTGTCCACAAGTGAGTTGAGAGAGGAAGCAATTGCAGAGGACCCATTATCATGGTGAAATTCAGTATTTGGTGACATGGCAGGAGAAGAACCATCAGCTTGTGAAGATGTTGCAGATATTAGTGGAGAAGAAACATCTACCATGGATGGGAATGGTGGAATTGCATTAGTAGTGGAGTTCAGTTCATCCAATGGTGCAGATACCTCTCGGGGCCCATGATATAGAGGTGAGATCCGTTCACCCAATTGGTCAGATACATCTCGTGGCCCATGATATAGAGGTGAGATAGGCTGTTTGCTAGAGCTGTCTAACCACTCTTTGAAAGTGGTAAATTCAGACACACCCTGAAAAGAGGCATGAAGAGTAGTGGGATTAGCAAATGGAAAGGTATACTCATCAAAAATGACATGTCGAGAAATATATACACGTCCTGTTGGTGGATAAAGACAACGATATCCTTTATGACGAGTGCTATATCCCATAAAAACACAGGGAAGAGATTTAGGCCCGAATTTATTATGTGCATAATCACGAAGATATGGGTAACATCGACTCCCAAAGACCCGAAAGGAATTAAAATCTGGTCGTTTTTGTAAGAGCTTGTGAAATGGGGACTCCATATTCAATGTAATAGAAGGTAGTCGGTTAATCAAAAAAACCGCTGTGGAGAAAGCATCAACCCAATAGCATTTTGGAATGCTACCATGATTCAACATAGTGAGTCCCAATTCAGTAATATTTCTGTGTTTCCGTTCAGCAATTCCATTCTGCTCGGGTGTATGAGGGCACGATGTATGAGGAAGAATACCCATTCTTTCTAAATGATGCAAGAACTTCATATCATTATATTCTCCGCCACCATCAGACTGAAAAATCCGTATTTTTGTATTAAATTGTCTTTCAACCAAGGCTTGAAATGTGAGAAAGCATTGGAAAAAATCAGACTTCTTTTTTAGAGGATAAAACCAAGTAAACCGAGTGCATTCATCAACGAAAATAACATAATAGCGATAACCATTAGAGAAAATGGGTGCAGGACCCCAGAGATCTGAGTGAATAATACTCAATGGCTCATTACAGGGGTTATGAGATGAAATAAAAGGTAATCGACAAGATTTACCAATTTGACAACTACCACATATAGTGTTGCCTTTATTCCAAGATCCAACTTTAATAAAATTGGATTTATTTAAATGACGAACTATTTTTGATTGTGGATGACCCAACCGCCAGTGCCAAACTTCTTCAGAAACCCCTTGATTCCTATTTGAGAATAAAGCCTGGTGAGAGGACACACCAAGGGTGTAGAGGCCACCTTGTCTAGTCCCTTCCATTATTATTTTCTGGTTGTCCCTGTCCTTTACCACAAAACCACCAGAAGAGAATTCAAAAATACAAGGGTAATCTGTAGTAAACTGACTAACAGAAAGCAAATTTTTCTTTAATTCAGGAACTAGCAAAACATTTTTTATTCTAAACTCACCATTTTTTGTTTGCAAAATAGTATCACCTGTGTGACTTATTTTAAGATTATGTCCATCACCAATCATTACTGAATCAGATCCATTGTATTTGCAAAAAGTAATTAAATTACCTGGGTCTCCTGTCATGTGTGAGGATGCTCCAGTGTCAGGAAACCATTCGGCATCTTGGTTATCACTAATGGTGATAGCAGCTAGTGCTTTTGGAACATCATCTGTAGTAAAACTCTGGTTAAATCTGTGCCAACATTTCAAAGCAATGTGTCCCTTCTTGCCACAAATCTGACAAGTTGGAACGTCACCAGAGAATCTATTTGATGATGGGTTGAAATTGAACTTCTTTGTTTCTTGTGTTGAATCAACAGATGTATTACCCCTTGAGCTGTATTGTGTAAAACCACGTCCTTTTGAATTAAAGTTCTCGCTTCCATAGTGTGTTGCATCCCCCTGTTGCCCTTTCTTATTATTGTATTTTGGTTTATTCCGTTGTCCGACAAATGCAACAGGTTGAGAGATATGTTCAGTTTCATGGATCATAGTCCATGTTTCATGGCTTTGTAGGAGAGGAATAATATCCTTATACGTGGGAATTGGCGGCTTGAGCATTGTAGTAACAAAGGATTTATATTCCCTCCCAAGGCCGTTTAGTAACCAAAAAACCTTTTTACGATCTTCAATAGGCTTACCAATGGCAGCTAAATCATCACATATGGATTTAAATTGACAAATATAATCAGAGAGTGATGACGTACCCTTGCGTATGGCTTGCAACTTTTGCTCCAAATGGAACTCTCTCTCAGTGGAGCCTTGCGCAAAGGCATCGGTAAGAGCTGTCCACACTTCTCTGGATGTGTTTAATCCAACAACAATACTGAGAACATCTTCATTTAGAGTTCCAGTAATCCAACCACGCAGCAATCTATCTGATCTTCTCCATGACGAATAGTCTGGATTATCACTCTCCTTCTGGCCGGTGGTAGAGTCACCACTCGGGGTGGAGATAAATTGAGTCGGTGCTGGTGTTTCTCCAGTGATAAAGCCCATCATATCTTGACTTTCTATAAGTCCCAGAATTTGTGTCACCCATAACCTGTAATTGTATTGGGTTAATTTGATTGAAACAAAGTTTCCAACATTCAGAGTTGATGGGTAAGGAAATTTGGATGCCATGATGATCTTGAAAAAAAAAAAAACGGTGATTCTAATCAATAATTCGCGTTGATTGCGAACTGCTCTGATACCATATAGAACTTTTGAAAAACAGAGGCAAGAGTCTTAGACAAGTAAAAGACTCAATAGTTGAATTATCACTCTATCTCAATGTTTTATTAAGAGAGAGTTTCACATATTTATATACTACTTTGGGATACAAAATGAGACATTATAGGAGTTCAAAATATGATAGAAGATCAGAGGAGGATTCTGTTACAGAGGAGGATTTCTGTTAAGAGAGAATCCTGCTGAGAGAAGTAATAGGAAAAGATAAGTATCACTTAATCCTTAGCCTTCTCCTTGTGGATATCATCTTCAATACTTTGGACACCGTTATAGAACCTGCTGAAGACCTGGTCAGGGAATGCAATCCTCCAATCTATAGAGCCTTCCGGTATAAAGAGTTTTTGAGCACCTTCACAGCCTGCAATGGTGACACAGAAACTGTATTGGATCCTTATAAGCTCCGTGTTCAAAGTAATGGTGTGCAGAAGAAAATTGCTAGTGTGTGATATGTCAAACACTGTTCATTTTAACTGGCTCTTCACAATTTAATGTATTGAATAAGTAAAAGGTCACTGATTGAACAAAAGGCCTACTGATTCTGGTGGCTGGGATTCTTATGAGTGTGGGTTCTTATAGAAAGTTTAGTTTCTATAATTTGATATTTGAAAATTTGAATACAACACACCAAAAGGAAAACATCTGTCTCTTTAGTTGGTGTTCTACCGAGTAAGTTTCTCTATGAAATTTTAGTCTTCTTGATTAATGCCAAAAAGAAATAATACTTCTTATAGCACTTAACTAATTGTTGTTAGTAGTCACACATTGGGAGCATCAATTCTTATAATGAATTTTGAGGAAAAAAGGAGCTCATGAGCTCAGAATCCCAATGAAACAAATTTTATGGATTTTTCTGTAATGATTTTTGATTCACATTAAACATTTTTTCAGCATAAAATGACGATTTTGTCATAAGAAAAATCCCACAATTTTAAAGAATATCGCTCGTTGATTACAAATTTATCTTAATCAGAGGTCTTGCACAATTTTCATATTGAAAAAAATAGCAAAATTGCAACTTAAAGTTATTTAAGATGCAAACAGGATATAGATTTCCATTTCTGGTTGAAAGCCATAGAGGAAATGAGCCAATGTACATGACTGCATGAGCCAGTGGGTTCCTACTTTATTTGGTCCAAAACCAATGACTATGAACCATTTGAATATGCAGAATCTAATTCCTCTGTTTCTCAAGAAAATTATCTTTCATCAGTGGCTTGGTCTTCTCTCAACAGTTGTTGTCGCCCAAAGACAGATGTTTGGGAGTGTTTCAAATTACAAAGTCAAGTTCCCTTTTTTTATATCAATCTTCAATTTAATTTTTAAAAAAAAAAAGAACAAGAAGCTTAAGAAAAGGAATATATATTTGTTTTTCTATCATATTATACATGATTGTAGCTTGTGGTTGGCTTGACTCTGATGGGCATCCTCGCAAACAATTCCAAAACTTTTTTTATACCTATTTTCTATAATCCACATTCGGTTTAGAAGAATCACTACAATTCTAACCGAAAAAGGGGAAAAGAATAAGAAGAAGAAGAAAAAGTCACTAGAGGACTATGGAGAAATATGTTTCAAAATGGTTTAGTGTTCAATCCTTGCGTGAATCATATGTGTTTCCACCAGACCAACGACCAGGGAAGCTCATTGTTCCTCTATGCAACACCATTCCACTGATTGATCTTGGAAAGGCAGTGGGTAATGATATAAGTGATATAGTTCAACAGATTTTCAATTTCGGATTCTTTCACGTTTATACATTTTTTTCCTTCTTCATTTTGGCACATTCAATCTTTATGGATGATTTTTCAAATGATCAACTGTACTAATCTTTCTGCTAGTACCTTGGATTTCCTGAAATAAAAAACCATATACTGCATTGTAAGACAGGTGATCAACCATGGAGTTTCAGAAAATCTAATGGATGATACAATGAGTTTATTCAAGGAGTTCTTCAATATGCCAGATGAAGACTAGGCAAGTGTCAACTCCGAGGACTCCAACAAGAATTTGAACTTGCCCAACGAACAGTTTCACTTATGGAGAGATAACTCGAGCCACCCTTGTCATCCTTTGGAGGAATGGATGCAACTGTGGCCTGAAAAGCCAACTAGATATAGGTATAATCCAAAACCTGTATAACTCAAATGATAAGCTAATCATTTAAAACCAGAACTGATTTGACCACATCAATTTGATTGCCTAGTGAATTACATAATAGATAGAAAAACTAAATAGTGTTATGTTTCCTTTGCAGAGAGGTGGTTGAGACATATTCATTTGAAGTAAGGGAGTTGTCATTAAGGATTTTGCAGCTGATTTGTGAAGGATTAGGACTTCAACCCGGGTACTTTGGGGATGAACTGAAGTACTGACTAAATTTCAGTTACTGTCAGTTAATCACTACCCACCATGCCACCATATGAATAGTTATTAGGGGAATTTTCTCCTGCAATGAAGCACATGATCAACAACTAGATCAATTTTTGTGATGATATTCCTAATTGATTATAAGTGGTTTGAAAATGCAATCTAACAACACTTACTGGCATTTTTATTACCTTGTCCTGCTTTGTTGTGTTTGTGGGTTTTATCACCTTGCTAGACAGAATGGTAATTTTATATCAATTGTTGCAAGCTAGTTAATTTATTCATTTTGTTTATACAAACTACAAAGTCAAGTTCACCTCTTTTAATTATTGTTATCTTATTTTAATTAGTGAAGAAGATCTGAGTTTTCACTGATTGGCTTAGTAGAATCTTGAATAGCAAGAAGCAAACAAACAAATGATCATATGGAGAAAATATTAGTAATAAAAAGAGGACATTCGGTTGCGTGTGTGTGTGTGTGTGAGAGAGAGAGAGAGAGAGAGAGAGAGAGCCAAGTGGGATGAATCAGCCTATATATTATGAACTCAAGTCAAATATTATTATTATTTTTTTAGTTTTTAAAATGGCATTAAATGAGCGGGGAGAAGAACACATTACACATGTAGTTGCTGAGACATGGAGATGATAATTTGAAAAAGAATCACAAATTGACTCAAATGACATTGCTGTTGACAGGGAGATATGACTGGATGATAGCTTTAAATTTAAGTGAAGATCTTGAGGGTTTGTCTACTCAACCATGTTAATCATGTGGTCACTCCTATGGGGAACTATGCAGGTACCCAGATTCTGTTTGGACACTGGCAGAGAGGACAGTATATTATTAACAACAATAAAAATAATATATTACTATTATTTAACTATATTTATCCTTGTTTTATCTTGGGCTCTTAAAATTGAAATTTAATTATTTGTTACATCAGCAAATAATATGACTTTTTATTTTTCTTTTGATAAGGTAAGATTTGTATTGCAAGTAAAATGAATGTACAAATGCCGAAGCAAGCTAGGATGCAGAGTATTACAAGCACAAGCAAGGAGCAAAACATTAAAAACTTGACAAACATGAATCATGAGGACACCAGCAGCAACACTGCTGAAGAAATGAAGTGAATCGATCTGGTGGCTTCCTAGGCGGCCTAATTACTGAGCAAGGGAGAGACCATTGAACAGCAATCAGCCTGCTACTAATGCAATTCTTCATAGTGAAGCTACAAAGCCCGAGTCTGATCAAACTATGAATTTCCTTGATCAAAGTGTGAGGGGATGAAGCCTTATTCCTAAAGGTTATGCTATTTCTCTCTCTCCAAATGCCATAAACACACCCTGCCAGAGCCAATTTATGAGATAGAAATGCTTGACTGCTAATATTGCTATTTCCCAAATAATGGAAATCCAATTGATTAGGCTGTTCCAGCAAGTGATATTAGGTGGGATGGCGAGTCTGCATAATGAGAGGAAATGGTTCCATATCTGGGAGGAATAGGAACAATGAAAGAAGAGAAATGGTTCCGGTTCAAACCATGTGCTTGCAAATCTACCAGAGAACTGATTGAATAAAATAGTAGAGCAACAAGCGAAAAGGAATATATATTTGTTCTTCTACGATATCATACATAATGCTGTACCTGGTGGTTGGCTTAACTATGATAGCCAAACTTGTAGACAATTCCAAAACCTTTTCTTATACTTATTTTCTATGTATACCATACCTTATAAATCCCCATTTGGTTTAGAAGAATTGCTACAGTTCTCACCAAAAAAGGGAGAAAAACAAAAAAAGAAGAAGTCACTAGAGAACTATGGAGAGACTTGTTTCAAATTGGCTTAGTGTTCAATCTTGCCTGAAACGCATGTGTTTCCAACAGACCAAAGACCAGGGAAACTCTTTGTTCCTCTATGCAAGACCATTCCAGTGATTGATATTGGAAAGGTAGTGGGTCATGATCAAAGCGATATAGTTCTTTATGCAACCCGAGAACTGATTGAATAAAATTGAGTCAAATTTGAATGTTTATGCACAGTTGGAATTATATATTTGAACCCTCAATTAGTTTGAGATATTACATAGCTCCTGGCTCAGATTAAGACTACTGTTTGTTGATAACAAATTTATCTCAATCAGAGGTCTTACACAAATTTTTCATATTGAAATATATATCAAAATTGCAACTTGAAGTTATATAAGATGCAAATGTTATATGACTTTCCATTTGGCATGAGCCAGTGGTTCTTACTTATTTGCTCCAAAACCGATGACTATGAACCATTTGAATATGCAGAATCTAGTCTTCTCTCTCTGTTAGCATAGTCTCACATCACCTGGGTACCTTTGGGATATGCAATGTATATAAACATGACCACCCTCTCCTTGAAAGTTGGTTTTCAAAGATAAGTTTTATCTATGAGTTTATCATAGTATCAGAGCAGTATTACCACATAAATGGGTTGGGTTCGTATCAAGGTTGTCAGAATCGGGATTCTATGTAGGATCGATTTGGATTCCGTAGAATCGGATCGTGAATCGTAAGATTCTACAAAACTAGTAAAAAAACAATTCAAAACTAACTTCTTAAACAATGATACCTCTAAAATATAGCAACGATAAGCACAAAACACAAAAATATATAAAAAAATACCACTCCAAACATATACTAGGAGAATGTAGCTCAAAAGGTAGAGCTCTCATGCCAACTATGCAACTTCTAAATTTTTGAAATTGTGTGAGGAGATCAATGTTCGAAACTTCGAATCCTTGCATTCTTTTTCATGCCAACTATGTAATTTAAAAGTTGTGAACTCTGGGATTGCCAACATAGAGCAACAGATGGAGTTACAAAATTCAAACAGAGCCTACGGATAAACAGAGTTAAAAACAGAGCCTATGGATAAGTGATAAACAGAGTTACAGAATACAGAGTCACATACAACCAGTGAACAAATTGTAGAAGTTCTCGTGTTAAACAACTTATTAATGTTCAATTAGTTCTGTTTTTCCAACGAACCACAAGATCAAACATTCAAAATCATCAAAGTACTCCTAAAACAATAGATAAGTAAAACCAACATTATTAACTAATAAGTAATAACTACCCAGCAATCTTTTTCCCCAAACCATCCCATGTAATAAAAATAGAATTAAGATGCAAAACAGACCGAGAGTTCTCATGACATAAGTGTTTTAAAATTTTAATCTAAGTTTAGTGTAATCTGATAGAAGAGAAAAGACTTGCAAAATAAAAACTCAAAAGAGAGGAGAGAAGTGGAGACTGGAGAAGAAGAATTAAGATGATGTGTACTGTGACTCTGTGAGTTTGTGTAGTTGTGTACCTTTGGCCTTTTGGAAGTTGAAACACATCCGAAGTGAACAGAGAGACCTTGTCGGTGCTGCTGGAGGTTGCCGGAGCTGTAGGAGGTCGACAATCGCACTATCGCAGGTCTTCAAGACTTCCAAAAGAAAGAAAAAAGAAGTGGAGAAGTTGATACTTGAAAGTTCAAACACACCGATCAAAATAGAGAAAAGAGAATGGCCGAAGTGAAAAGAGAGTGCTTTTGGAGTCGCCGGAGCTGCTGGAGATGGGAGACTTCGAGTCGTCGACACTTCGCGAAAGTGTAGGGCTTCCTCGAGCGTAATGGGGCTTCGAGTATATATATTGTATATCGTATCATCTGTAACTCTGTATAAGTTATAACAATTAACAGAGCTTTTTTTTGTCCTTTTTTCCCTCTTTTTATTACTTTATGGGCTTATTGGGCTGGTCAGCCTGTTTGGGCTTTCTATTATATTGCCCAGTAATGTTTCCGAAGACCCAAAACAATAAATTTAACCCAAAGAGTCCAGAAGATCAGTAAAAACATAAGCCAAAAAAATGATTTTCATAGTGTCAGTAGAATCATAAGATTTTACGGACAATTCTACCGACTCTACATAATTAACGATTTATGTGTGATCTGACTCGTTTTTTACATTTTGGATCGTAGAATAGTAAAATTTTATGATTTAATTTGCGATTTTGACAACCTTGATTTGTTTCTCTTGCCCTTGCATGGGAGGAGGGAGAGCCGACTCGGTCCGGCCTGATACCTTTAAGATATACAGTGTATATACACATGGGTTTATCACTCTCAACTTATTTATCATCATTATCATTATGTTTTTTATTTCCAGATGTTGCAGCCCAATGACATATATCTCGGGAGTGTCGTAATCCCCTTTAATATTATCGATCTTCAATTTAATTTTCGAAGAATAACAGGACATGCAACAAGCTTAAGAAAAGGAATATATATTTGTTTTTCTACCGTATTATAAATATTGTTGTACCTACCTTGTGGTTGGCTTGACTATGATGGCCAACCTTGTACACAATTCCAAAACCTTTTCTTATACTTATTTTTCTATGTATACCATACCGTATAAATCCTCATTTGGTTAAGAAGAATCACTACAGTTCTCAACAAAAAAAGGGAGAAAAAAGAAGCAGCAGAAGAAGTCACTAGAGGACTATGGAGAAACTTGTTTCAAATTGGTTTAGTACTGTTCAATCCTTGCCTGAAACGTATGTGCTTCCACCAGGCCAAAGACCCGGGAAGCTCATCGTTCCTCTATGCAAGACCATTCCAGTGATTGATCTTGGAAAGGTAGTGGGTCATGATCGAAGTGACATAATTCAACAGATTTTGAATGCCAGCCAGGAGTTCGGATTCTTTCAGGTTTATACATTTGTTTCCTTTTTTGATTTTTTCCACATCCAATCTTTATGGATGGTTTATTCCAAAAATTATCAACCATACTAATCTTTCTGCTAGTATCTTGGATTTTCTGAAATGACAAACCATATACTGCTTTGTACAGGTGATCAACCATGGAGTTTCAGAAAATCTAATGGAAGATACAAGGAGTTTATTCAAGGAGTTCTTCAATTTGCCAGACGAGGACAAGGCAAGTTTTTACTCTGAGGACTCCAATAAGAGTTGCAGGCTTTCCACAAGCAGTTTTAACCACGCGAACCAAAAGTTTCAGTATTGGAGAGATAACTTGAGACACCCTAGTCATCCTTTGAAGGAATGCATGCAGTTGTGGCCTGAAAAGCCAACTAGATATCGGTATTCATCCAAACCTGTGTAACTCAAATGATCAGCAAAGCATTTAAAGTTTTAAACCAGAACTGATATGACCAAATAAATTTGATTGCCTAATGAATCATATAATAAAAAGAAAAACTAAATAATTTTATGTGTCCTTTGCAGAGAGGTGGTTGGGACATATTCAGTTGAAGTAAGGGAATTGTCATTAAGGATTTTGCAGCTGATTTGTGAAGGATTAGGACTTCAACCGGGCTACTTCAGGGATGAACTGACCAAATCTCAGACACTGACAGTTAATCACTACCCACCATGCCCTGAACCAAGTTTAGCATTAGGATTACCTAAACATTGTGATCCTAACCTCGTAACCATTCTACTTCAAGGAGATGTTTATGGGCTTCAAGTCTTCAAGGATGGTCAATGGATTGGTATTGAGCCTCTTCCCAATGCATTTGTGGTTAACATAGGTTATCAATTACAGGTATATGAGTATATCTACATTCCTTATGCTACACTCTACTAGTCTTGTTAATTCCTCAGATGGCTCAATTTGGTTTTCAGACAGTGCAATTTGATAGCTCTGAATATATACACATATACATTTCTGGCAACAAGATGAGTTCAATAGGTATTCTCAATTTACTTCTGTGATCAGGACTGTCAGTAAAACTTATATGACTTCTCAATCTTCCTGATTACATAAAGCTTCTTTTATTGTTAGTTGGTGAAAGAAGTCCTAAAATACATTCAGAATCAGTCCTACTTAAATTAAGTTTTATTAATTTATCCCATGGTACTCGATGGTTCCCAAATTATTTCTACTTCGATGACAAGAGTTTCTAAATTGACAAGATGTTTGAGTCAATTAAAATTCATCAATGGAATTTAATATATACTACTCTTTATTTATTTTTTCGCAAAATTATTGTTGAATTACATCTTATAATTGAGTATCCCATATAATACATACCTTTTCAGTCGTTGTGATTCTTATTGCTAATTCAAATAATTTTATTTTCATTTTTATTTGGTAGATTATTACTAATGGGAAGCTTAAAAGTGCTGAACATCGAGCGGTGACAAATTCAAAAGAAGCTCGGACTAGCATTGCCACCTTGATCGGTCCTTCTTTTGGAAGTGTCATAGAGTCTGCAAAAGAACTGGTCAGTGAATGCAATCCCCCACTCTATAGAGCCTTCCAGTATAAACAGTTTTTGAGCACCTACACAAGCTGCAGTGGTGACACAGAAACTGTATTGGAGCCTTATAAGCTCCATGTTTAAACTAATGGCGTGCAGAAGAAAAATGCCATTTGCAATATGATGTATTGAATAAGTAAAATGTCACTGATTTGTACTAAAGGCCTACTGATTGATCTGGTGGATGGGATACTTGCCAAGTGGAAAACAACAGTAAGGTTTTCGAATTTTGTGAAAAGTGCTTGAGCCAAGCCACTCGGTGTGGATTCAAATAGAATGTTTATATAATTTGTTATCTGGATATAACACACCAGTTTTCTTCTTCTCTGTACTTTTCAATCTAATGTCTTCGGTGGTTCTATTAATACCCGAAATTTTTGACGTCCTTTATTTTAAATGTTTTATATATATTTTTTTTCTTTTTGTATATTTTTTTTATATATTTGAATTGCTTGTTGATTGTGTATTGATTGATTTCAATTTTCTTGAGTGCTTTTAAATGTTAGGGACTTTATTTAATTTTTACTTATTCAATTCTAATTGGGTCGGGTATTTGGATTTTCTTTTATTTTAATTTTGGATTGAACTAGAGAGGAATCTAGGTTGAGTTGGGCTGGAATGGTTGGATTAGGTGTATACTTATTTTGATGGGTTAAGATTTATGTTTATAATATCATTTTTTATTATTTTGGAGTTTATTTAGTCTTCTAGAAAAAAAATATAATAAAAGAAGAGACTAGAATTTCTGCCGTTAGTTTTACGCACAGAAATCAAAATGGTAGATGAAAGAGAGGAGGGAGAGAAATGAGCGATCGAGTAGATGAATTTCGAATCATCGAATAGGCAAATTTGAACTCTTCTCTTCTCCTTTGAATCTGTAAACATAAATTATTATTTTTATATATGTTGCTTGAAAATACGTATTATATATATATATTTTCTCTAGAATCGACACATAAACATATTTACACGCAGGTATGATCAGAGTCCAATCGGATTGTTCTGAAGGTGAGGCGGTCACTTTTTGGGTGTCTCTCGGTTTCTATAGAAAAATGTATATAATAATTTTTTTTTGAGTAAATGAATATATACAGTGATTCTTAGTCCAGTAGGTGTATATGTATATACATGAATGTACCCTGTGTATGTAGTTTGGTCATAAGTAGAGGCGGTCACTTTCGGTGCGTGGTTTAATCACTACGATGGTTAGTCTAAAAGACAACTTGATTGCTTTAAAACAGTATATGCACGGGACATGCTTTGATATTTGAGTTTTGTATATGTGTAAATTTAGTTAAAATAGAAAGGAATGAATCAGGACATGTGTTGATCAAGTTAGCTGAGATTGCTTTGTTTTATTTATTATTATTTTATTACTACTTTCCAGCAATATTAGTTCAATTACATTGAATTTTTTTTCCAATTCTAGAATTAGTTTGTATATAGTATATATGTAGTGATGGTTAACGTTACTTGAAACGTACATGGTTATAGGAATACAATATATTATAGTTAGATTTAAATATACCCGTTTTATAATTTGCAATATAAGTTTTGTACGTGGGACTTTCTTGTAATTGTTATTTATTTATTTTTCTTTTATCTGTTTTCTTTGAAATTATAAATGTACATGGTTAGTTAGTTTGTTTCCATGGTATATTCGTTTATTTTAATTGTTTATTTAATTTATGTGGCGATAGGATTTTTTTTGTTGTTGTATTAGTTAGCATGCTTTTAAGTATGTAAAATGTTTTTTTTTTTTTACTTTAAAAGGAATATAGGAGACATCTAGGAAGCATGGATACAGATACGGGACATGGATACGATACGATACGGATACGGCGATACGACAAATCTCAAAAAATTAAGATACGGGTACGGCAATATAAAAATAACAAATTATATTTTTATATATACAAAAAATAGAATTATTAACGTTTTTATATAAAATATATTGATTAACAAACAAAATAAGAGTTACGAATCATATTGCATAATTTGCATAGATATATTTTATATTAAATTATGATATATATCTCAATAGTTCTTGTTTAAATAAATTTAAACTTTTCTTAACAATTATACTATGATATTATTGTACATTTTAATGTTCAAAACTTGTTAGAAATGTGTTGTAAAGTATTTGAAAAATATCGGATATATGGTCAAAGTATCTAAGAAATATCGGATACGTGTTAGAAATAAAAATATATATTTTAAAATTATGGATACGTTTAAGAAGTATTGGACACGTATCCGCGAGTATCTGACGAGTATCGGTATCCGATAAGTATCCGATACGGGTACGTTACTCTTGTAGAAGTATCCGTGCTTCCTAGGGAGACATGTAGGGATTGTTAGGGGACATGTTAGGATTGCTAATACCTATTAAGGTATCTAAAGTTAAAGGAGACATGTAAGGATTGTCAGGAGCATATCAGGATTGCCAATACCTATTAAGGTATTCAAGGATAATAATGGTGGCATATCAGTATTACTTAGATTTAATAAAATATATGCATATGTTTCTTTGTTTTGAACTTAAAAGAATGTGTTAATTTTTGTATGATAAGGTTTGTTGGGACATTTTAATAGACGTCATGACCTTTATGCTTATACCTATATATATATTTTTTATGTCCCTCATACTGAGGGTATGTATACCAGTTCTCTGATTGGGATGGAGTATATATGACTGGGTTTAACCCACTTTGTTAATATTTCATGTCCCAGGCCGATTCTACCGCGAGGATAGAGTCTTAAGATTTGGTTGTGATAAACATCTCCTCTCATTAGTTACAGAGTAGGAATTTATTCTCTTTTTCAAGTTCAAATTATGAACTCTTTTGAGACTTTGGTTGTTGGTTTTTAATTTAGAGTTAAAACTCTTGTACTTTTTCGTTAAGGAATCCTTGGATTGCGGGACTTTCAAATTGTATTGTCAGACACGTACTTGGTTATTTAACGTTTGTTTTAATTCAGAGGGCTGGGACTTTCTATTCTGCTTTTAAAATTATTTCATTCTGGCGTTTGTACTCTACGCTTGTTGCTACCAATTTTATATATCTTTCAAGTTGTGTATGAAACTGGTCTCTTCATGTGCGAAATTTTGTGAGGAATATTTCAAATATCACAGGATTAATTAGGTCTTCTCTTGCAAGTGTAACTCAAAACCATTAGCTTGAGATAGTATAAAACTATAAATAGTGTAACTCATAATATTTTTCTGGTCAATATTATATGTCCACCAAATGGATAACCAATTAGGGCAATTTGGTCCTCCAGAGAAGCACATGATCAACAATTAGATCATCTATTGTCATGATGTTCCCAATTGATTATAAGTGGTTTGAAAATGAAATCTAATTAACATTTTTATTACCTTGTCCTTGTATCAATCTTCATAAAACAGTTGTTTGTTTATCACTTTGTCAGACAGAATGGTCTTTTTATATCAGTGGTTGCTGGATGGGTAATTTATTCATTTTGTTTATACAAACTACAAAGTCAAGTTCACATATTTTGTTTATTATTATCTTATCTTATTATATTTTCTGTCAACTTAGTTCACACGAAAGGTGAAAATGAAAGCTTTGCAAAATAATGATACTAAAATTTTAATCTACATAATATAAAATTGTTGGAGATGTACTTGGCTGATATGAGGGGATATTATCTTGCAAGCAATTCTAAGAACCATTGTTACCCACATTTTTCTCCATGCCCACTGAATCCAAAGTTCTTAGAAGATTACATGTAAACTATGGCAGAAAAAAAGAGATTGGGTGTTCATCACTCATATGAACTTTGATTAATCAAATTGATTCTCACTGGGCTTAAAGGTAAAAAAAAGGCAAAAATATATATCTATACTTGATCATATGACCTTGTATATATTCTGTGAATCTTTATTTTGTTAATAGCTTATTCAACCATTAGCTTTTCTGGTGTGGTCATTTTCTGAAAATTGTTGGCAAGATTGTGGGTTTTTCATACTGCTATCAAGTCATATTCTCTTGCAATAAAATGTCATTATCCAATTTTAGACTGTCCCTGCATACAGGATTTAGGGGAGGTGGGATTAGATACAATACTGGAAATACAAATTGTTATATTTTTAAATGGATAGCATTGAATGAGTGGGGAAAATTTTGAGGAAGACATATAATTGCGGATCCAAATGGACTCAAATGACATTGCTGTTGACAGAGAGAGATGACTAGATGAAAGCTTTAAAGTTTAGTCTGGATCTTGAGGCTTTCTCTATGCTGTAACTCTGTAAATGAGTAGAATTGAATGTTTTTGAGGAGTTAAACTAGTTCAAGTTGAGCTTGAGTGTGATAGCTTTGGGGCTCAACTTGTCATTATTTTGTAGTTTTTATTACATTTTATTATTTTCTTTATGCATCTATGGGTAAATGAGCCGATTCAAACCATGTGTTTGCAAAAAATCCGAAAACTTGATGAACAAAATTGAGTCAAATTTGATTGTTTATGAACAGTTGGAATTATGTATTTGAACCCCCAATTAGTTAGTGTTATTACATTGCTTCTGGCTCAGATAAATTTGTTATTGTTTGTTGATAACAAATTTATCTTAATCAGAGGTCCTACACAATTTTCATATTGCAACTTGAAGTTATACAATATCCAAATGTTATATGGCTTTCCATTTGGCACGAGCCATTTGAATATACAGAATCTAATTCATTATTAGCTTGGTCTTCTCTCAACGTACTCATTTATCATCTTATCATGTTTTTTATTTCCAGTTGTTGCCTCCCAATGACATAGTATATCTTGGGAATGTCCTAATCAGAAAGTCAATTTCCCTTTGCATTTTCTATTATCGATCTTTAATTTAATTTTCAAAGAATAACATAACATGCAACAAGCTTAAGAAAAGGAATATATATTTGTTTTTCTACCATATTATTGTCGAATGATTTATATATTTAAGTTACACCCTCTCTAACAGCTTAAACTTTTAGAGTAGATGGTTGTTAACATAGTATCAGAGCCAAGTGTCTTGAGTTTAAATCTCACCGTCACTCTGATAATTAAAATTGAAACACGTGATGGACCAAAAAGAATACCACATGTAAGGAGGCGTGTCGAAGGATTTATATATTTAAGTTACACATTTTCTAATAACTTAAACTTATAGAGTAGACGGTAATCATACATATTGTTGTACCATGTGGTTGGCTTGACTATGGTGGCCAACCTTCGATCTACACAATTCCAAAACCATTTCTTATACTTATTTTTCTATTTATACCATACCTTATAAATCCACATTTGGTTTAGAAGAATCACTACAGTTCTCACCAAAAAAAGGGAGAAAAAAGAACAAGCAGAAGAAGTCACTAGAGGACTATGGAGAAACTAGTTTCAAATTGGTTTAGTACTGTTCAATCCTTGCCTGAAACGTATGTGCTTCCACCAGACCAAAGACCAGGGAAGGTCATTGTTCCTCTATGCAAGACCATTCCAGTGATTGATCTTGGAAAGGTGGTTGGTCATGATCGAAGTGATATAATTCAACAGATTTTGAATGCCAGCCAGGAGTTCGGATTCTTTCAGGTTTATACATTTGTTTCCTTCTTAATTTTTCCACATCCAATCTTTATGGATGGTTTGTTCCAAAAATGATCAACCATACTAATCTTTCTGCTAGTATCTTGGATTTTCTGAAATGACAAACCACATACTGCTTTGTACAGGTGATCAACCATGGAGTTTCAGAAAATCTAATGGAAGATACAAGGAGTTTATTCAAGGAGTTCTTCAATCTGCCAGACGAGGACAAGGCAAGTTTTTACTCTGAGGACTCCAACAAGAGTTCAAGGCTTTCCACAAGCAGTTTTAACCACGCGAACCAAAAGTTTCAGTATTGGAGAGATAACTTGAGACACCCTTGTCATCCTTTGAAGGAATGCATGCAGTTGTGGCCTGAAAAGCCAACTAGATATCGGTATAATCCAAAACCTGTATAACTCAAATTATCAGCGAAGCATTTAAACTAGAACTGATATGACCACATAAATAGATATAAAAACTAAATAATTTTTTGTTTCCTTTGCAGGGAGGTGGTTGGGACATATTCAGTTGAAGTAAGGGAATTGTCATTAAGGATTTTGCAGCTGATTTGTGAAGGATTAGGACTTCAACCGGGCTACTTCAGGGATGAAATGTCCAAATCTCAAACACTGACAGTTAATCACTACCCACCATGCCCTGAACCAAGTTTAGCATTAGGATTACCTAAACATTGTGATCCTAACCTCCTAACCATTCTACTTCAAGGAGATGTATATGGGCTTCAAGTCTTCAAGGATGGTCAATGGATTGGTATTGAGCCTCTTCCAAATGCATTTGTGGTTAATGTAGGTTACCAATTACAGGTATGTTTCCATTCCTTATGTTACATCTAACTTGGACTTGTTAAGTTCTTAGATGGCTCAATTTCCCTTCCTTGTGTTACATCTAACTTAGACTTGTTAAGTTTTTTCCATATATATACATGTCTGGCAACAAGATGTATTTAATAGGTGTTCTCAATTTTGTTCTGTGAGAAGGATGTTTTATTTTTAGTGGGTGAAAGATGTCCTAAAATACATTCATAATCAGTCAGAGATTAAATTTTATTAATTTATCCCAAGCTGCTCAATGATTCTCAAATTATTTCTACTTTGATAACAAAAGTTTCAAAATTGACAAGACTTTTGAGTGTATTAATTAAAAATCATCAATGGAATTTAATATCTACTACACTGCTATTTTGTTTTTTTCTTTTTTGAAAGATTATATTCCAATTACAACTTATAATTGAGTTTAGATGTAATTCATACCTTTGCAATCGTTGTGATTCTTATAGCTAATTCAAATAATTTTATTTGGTGTAGATTATCACTAATGGGAAGCTTAAAAGTGCTGAACATCGTGCAGTGACAAATTCAAAAGAAGCTCGGACTAGCATTGTCACCTTGATCGGTCCTTCTTCGGACAGTGTCATAGAATCTGCAGAAGACCTGGTCAGTGAATGCAATCCCCCACTCTATAGAGCCTTCCAGTATAAAGAGTTTTTGAGCACCTACGTAGCCTGCAGTGGTGACACAGAAACTGTATTGGAGCCTTATAAGCACCGTCTTTAAAGTAATGGTGTGCAGAAGAAAAATGCTAGCGTGTGATATGTCAAACACGGTCCTTCACAATATGATGTATTGAATAAGTAAAATGTCATTGGTTTGTACAAGAGGCCTTCTGATTCTGGTGCATTGGATACTTGTGAAGTGGGAAACAGTTAGGTCATTCTATATGTTTTTAAATTTCATGAAGAGTGCTGAGCTAAGCCATTGAGGCACTGAGTGTGGATTTTATTATAAAGTCAGTTTATATAATTTGCTACTTGAATATAACACACCATGTTCTTCTCTCTACTCTTCATGTTTAATGTCTTCTATGGTTCTATATGAATATTGCACGGTTCAGGTCCTCTTTTCATAGTGCAACTCAAAAAACATTAGCTGGACATGGTATAAATGACAACATTTTTCAGGTCAATTAGGGGAATTTTTTCCCGCAATGAAGCACATGATCAACAATTGAATATAAGTGGTTTGAAAATGCAATCTAACAATACTGATTAACATTTTTACTACCCTGTCCTGCTATTAACCTTCATATAACCAGTTGTTTATGAACCTTCATATAACCAGTTGTTTATTATACTTATTTATTGCATTTTAAATCTCATTTATTATACTTATTTATTACATTTTAAAATTAATTTTGTAATTAAAGTTGATGTATTCATTTTTTATTCGAATACATCAACGGTCAGGATAACTCACCTATACACAGGTGAGTAGGTAAGTATTGTCCTTTTATATCAAGACAATACTTAGCTACTTATCAGTGTGTAGGTGAGCCCTCCTGACTATTGATGTGTTCATTTTTTATTGGAACACATTTACGGTCAGAGGACTCACCTACACACCGGTGAGTAGGTAAGTTTTGTCCTTTTATATCAGGACAATACTTACCTACTCACCGGTGTGTAGGTGAGCCCTCCTAACCGCTGATGTGTTCCATCAGTTTTAAATTATAATAAATAAGTATAATAAATGAGGTCAATCTCATTTATTATACTTATTTATTGCATTTTAAATCTCATTTATTATACTTATTTATTACATTTTAAATTTAATTTTGTAATTATACCTGATGTGTTCATTTTTTATTGGAACAGATCAACGTTAAGGAAGACTCACCTACATACCGGAGAGTAGGTAAGTATTGTCCTTTTATATCAGGACAATACTTACCAACTCACCAGTGTGTATGTGAGTCCTCTTGACCGCTGATGTGTTTCAATAAAAAATAAACATATCAATTTTAAAGTGTAATAAATAAGTATAATAAATGAGGTCAATCTCATTTAATATACTTATTTATTGCATTTTAAATCTCATTTAATATACTTATTTATTATATTTTAAATTTAATTTTATAATTTAAGCTGATGTGTTCATTTTTTATTGGAACACATCAGCGGTCAGCAGGGCTCACCTACTCACCGGTGTGTAGGTGAGCCCTCCTGACCATTGATGTATTTCAATAAAAAATGAATACATCAGTTTTAAAGTGTAATAAATAAGTATAATAAATGAGGTCAATCTCATTTATTGTACTTATTTATTGCATTTTCAATCTAATTTTGTAATTAAAGCTGATATTTTCATTTTTTATTGGAACACATCAACGGTCAGGAGAACTCACCTACACATCGGTGAGTAGATAAGTTTTGTCCTTTTATAGCAGGACAATACTTATCTATTCACCGGTGTGTAGGTCAGCCATCCTGACCGCTAATGTGTTCCAATAAAAAATAAACACATCAGTTTTAAAATACAATAAATGAGGTCAATCTGATTTATTATATTTTAAATCTCATTTATTATACTTATTTATTACATTTTAAATTTAATTTTGTAATTAAAGCTGATATGTTCATTTTTTATTAGAACACATCAGTGGTCAGGAGGGCTCACCTACTCACCAGTATGTAGGTGAGCCCTCCTGATTGCTGATGTGTTCCAATAAAAAATGAACACATCAGTTTTAAAGTGTAATAAATAAGTATAATAAATGAGGTCAATCTCATTTATTATACTTATTTATTGCATTTTAAATCTCATTTATTATACTTATTTATTACATTTTAAATTTAATTTTATAATTAAAACTGATGTGTTTATTTTTTATTAGAACACATCAACTATCAGGAGAACTCACCTGCACACCGGTGAGTAGCTAAGTATTGTCCTTTTATATCAGGACAATACTTATCTACTCACCAATGTGTAGATAAGCTCTTCTGACCGCTGATGTGTTACAATAAAAAATAAACACATCAGTTTTAAAGTGTAATAAATAAGTATAATAAATGAGGTCAATCTCATTTATTATACTTATTTATTACATTTTAAATTTAATTTTATAATTAAAGCTGATGTGTTCATTTTTTATTGGAACACATCAACTGTGAGGAGAACTCACCTACACACCGGTGAGTAGGTAAGTATTGTCTTTTTATATCAGGACAATACTTACCTACTCACCAGTGTGTAGGTGAGCCCTCCTGACCGCTGATGTGTTCCAATAAAAAATAAACACATCAATTTTAAAGTGTAATAAATAAGTATAATAAATGAGGTTAATCTCATTTATTATACTTATTTATTGCATTTTAAATCTCATTTATTATACTTATTTATTACATTTAAAATTTAATTTTATAATTAAAGCTGATGTGTTCATTTTTTATTGCAACACATCAACTGTTAGGAGGGCTTACCTACACACCGGTGAGCAGGTAAGTATTGTCCTTTTATATCAGGACAATACTTACCTAGTCACCTAGATGAGCCCTCCTGACCGCTCATGTGTTCTAATAAAAAATGAACACATCAAGTGTAATAAATAAGTATAATAAATGAGGTCAATCTCATTTATTGTACTTATTTATTACATTTTCAATTTAATTTTGTAATTAAAGCTGATTTGTTCATTTCTTATTAGAACACATCAACGGTCAGAAGGACTCACCTACACATCGGTGAGTAGGTAAGTTTTGTCTTTTTATATCAGGACAATACTTATCAATTCACCGGTGTGTAGGTGAGCTATCCTTACCGCTAATGTTCCAATAAAAAATGAACACATCAGTTTTAAATGATAATAAATGAGGTCAATCTGATTTGCTATACTTATTTATTATATTTTGAATCTCATTTATTATACTTATTTATTACATTTTAAATTTAATTTTGTAATTAAATCTGATGTGTTCATTTTTTATTTATGAGTAGATTAACCCTCTGACCGCTGATGTGTTCCAATAAAAAATAAACACATCAGTTTTAAAGTGTAATAAATAAGTATAATAAATGAGGTCAATCTCATTTATTATACTTATTTATTTTACTTATTTATTACATTTTAAATTTAATTTTATAATTAAAGCTGATGTGTTTATTTTTTATTGGAACACATCAACTGTCAGGAGGAGGACTTACCTACACACCGGTGAGTAGGTAAGTATTGTCCTTTTATATCAGGACAATACTTACTTACTCAACAGTGTGTAGGTGAGCCATTCTGACCGCTGATGTGTTACAATAAAAAATAAACACATCCGTTTTAAAGTGTAATAAATAAGTATAATAAATGAGGTCAATCTCATTTATTATATTTATTTATTACATTTTAAATCTCATTTATTATACTTATTTATTACCTTTAAAATTTAATTTTATAATTAAAGCTGATGTGTTCATTTTTTAATAGAACACATCAACTGGCAGGATGACTCACCTACACACCAGTGAGTAGGTAAGTATTGTCTTTTTATATCAGGACAATACTTACCTACTCACCAGTGTGTAGGTGAGCCCTCCTGACCGTTGATGTGTTCCAATAAAAAATAAACACGTCAGTTTTAAAGTGTAATAAATAAGTATAATAAATGTGGTCAATCTCATTTATTATACTTATTTATTGCATTTTAAATCTCATTTAATATACTTATTTATTACATTTTAAATTTAATTGTAATTAAAGCTGATGTGTTCATTTTTTATTGGAACACATTAGCGGTCAGGAGGACTCACCTACTCACCGGTGTGTAGGTGAGCCCTCCTGACCATTGATGTGTTTCAATAAAAAATGAACACATTAGTTTTAAAGTGTAATAAATAAGTATAATAAATGAGGTCAATCTCATTTATTATACTTATTTATGATATTTTAAATTTAATTTTATAATTAAAGTTGATGTGTTCATTTTTTATTGGAACACATCAATTGTCAGGATGACTCACCTACTCACTAGTGTGTAGGTGAGCCCTCCTGACCGCTAATGTGTTACAATAAAAAATGAACACATCAGTTTTAAAGTGTAGTAAATAAGTATAATAAATGAGGTCAATTTCATTTATTATACTTATTTATTGCATTTTAAATATTATTTATTATACTTATTTATTACATTTAAAATTTAATTTTATAATTAAAGCTGATGTATTTTTTTTTTATTGGAACACATCAACTGTCAGGAGGACTCACCTACACACCGGTAAGTAGGTAAGTATTGTCCTTTTATATCGGAACAATACTTACCTATTCACCAGTGTGTAGGTGAGCCCTCCTGACCGCTGATGTGTTATAATAAAAAAAAATACATCAGTTTTAAAGTGTAATAAATAAGTATAATAAATGAGGTCAATCTCATTTATTATACTTATTTATTGCATTTTAAATCTCATTTATTATACTTATTTATTATATTTTAAATTTAATTTTATAATTAAAGCTGATGTGTTCATTTTTTATTGGAACACATCAGTGGTAAAGAGGGCTCACTTACACACCGGTGAGTAGGTAAGTATTGTCCCTTTGTATCAGGATAACTTACCAACTCACCAGTGTATAAGTGAGTTCTCCTGACCGCTGATGTATTCTAATAAAAAAATGAATACATCAGTTTTAAAGTGTAATAAATAAGTATTATTTATTACCTTTTTAAATCTTATTTATTAATTTTAAATTTAATTTTGTAGTTAAAGCTGATGTGTTCATTTTTTATTGGAACACATCAACGATCAGGAAAACTCACCTACACATCAGTGAGTAAGTAAGTATTGTCTTTTATATCAGCGGTTGGCAGATGGGTAATTTATTGATTTTGGTTATACATATAACATCTTTAGGACCTTGTTTTTATTTTTTTAGATCCAAAGTAATTATAAGATTTTGTGGGATTAGGAGTGTAGTTATATATATATATATATATGTGCGTGTGTTGTAGTCGTGTGAATGAAGTTTTGAGATTGAATGAAAGTGGCAGTCATTTATGTGCATGAGTGACATTTGTCCACAATTCTTACATCTTTTTTATTTGTTTGACCATAGTATGGTGTATAGTATGAGTGAGGAAAAGATTATAAATAAGAGAAGAGAGAAGAGAACACTCAGCCAGAACGTGAGAAAAAGAAAGAAAGAGAGAAGAAGAAGAAGAAGAAAGAGGAGTAAGGAAAAATAAGAAAGATTCATCCCGAGGCAAGTTGATCGTTGTTTATTTTTTTGTAGATATATATATAAATCTGATCTTGGTATTGCAATAAGTTGGATTGAGATTTTAAATTTTTGCTAGATTAGAGTCTGAGATTGGGTTTATATATATATATATATATAGTCTTAAAATATGATATCTAGATTTAATTATAACAGAATTTTAAACCTTTGTTCTTTATGTTTTGGGTTTATTGATATGAGTACATTTGTAGGTTCTTGCATAATATGAGTACATCAGTAATTTCTTGCATGTTGAATTGGGTGGGGTTAATGTTACATGTGGGTGTGTAGTATTGGTTTGGAATTGTGGTTTGTGTGGTTGCTTGTTGAAGGTGGAGAGCATGGTGGCTGAAAATGGGCCTTCGCAATGGTGTTGCTGGAAGTGGAGTGCTTGGTAGCCATGGTGGTAGTTTGGGGTGGTCGGAATCGGCCGGAAATTTTGGTGGGTGGCTCTACAAATGGTGGTTGTTCATGGTGAGTTTCACAGCTGGGTATGTTTCGGCCATGGTTGACGGCAGCGGCGGTGTGAGGCGATTGGGTGCAGCTATTGTGTATTATGATGCCGAAGGTGTGGAGTTGGGTTTGTGGTAGTTGAGACTGTTGGTTGTGGCTGTGGGTTGCCTGGGCAGTTAGGTGAGACTCTTGGATGCATGGCAGTGAGCTAGAGAGGTGATGTTGATGAGGGTGTTCATGGAGAGTTTACATGATTACAGTAAAGTTGTGCGTGTATATACAAACTATACTGATGAAGATGTAAAAATTGAAGTGGTGAAGAAATTGGGCCAATGGGTCTTGGGTTTTGATTTGGGTTTATTTGTGGGTTAGCTCATAGTGGGCTGGGCTGGAGTTAATTTATTGTTTAATGAGTTTTGCTAGGTGAACTAGACTGGGCCATAAATTATTTAAGCCTGTATTGTTTAAACGAAATATATGGCTAGCTTGACATTGGACTGGACTGAAGTCATGGACTTGAATTGTGTAATTTAAAAAATATGGAGCTAAGTAACAATTCAGTTTGGGCCTATAAAATTATGATATCAAATTGTGTTTTTGATTTCAATGAAGTTGCTAAATGTTTAAATTTAGAAAATTAGTGAAGAATATTTTTTTTTCTTGTGTGCCAACAATTATGTTAAATTTCTGAAATTATATGTTTCTGCATAATAGAACTAGTTATGTTAGAATAATTAGTTCTAAGGTTTAAAACCCGAATAACGACGTTTTAATTATAATGAACTCCCAATTCGGTCATTTAATTTATTAAATGTGAAAAACATTTAATAAATTATAAAATATAAAATGTTGGAATAAAGAATGTTTTGTTTTCCTTTTGTTTTAATTTGGACAAAATTGGAGAAAAATACCCTTAAGCTCTAAAAATTATGAAAAATCTTAGAGTGATACCTTTTGGCATAATAAATTTAATTATGCTAAAATAATTAAGTTTAGAAAAGATTTATGTGGTGAATCCTAAAGTGATAAATTAATATGATATGTGAGCACATTAAAGAATGTTTTGATTAATTAAATATTAAAGCATTTGGTAAATCCTAAAAGTATGGAATCTTGAAAATGAGATAAAACTCTTAAGGGTCCGTTTGGTTAGATGGAATTAGGATAGAAAGTGAAAGTGAAAGAAAAGTGAAGTGAAGGAAAGGAAAATTTAATTTCCCGCATGCATTTGGTTAGCGTGAAATTTTATTAGGAAAATTGTGAGAAAATATTATTTTGTTAGTTTGGATAGGAGGAAAATGCAAAGAAAAGAATTCTACTTACCAAAATTATCCTTATAATTTCAAATACTAGAAAAATAAATAAATTTGTGTTAGATGAATCTTCTTTATACCTAATTGTGTAAATTCAATTTTAACAAAAAAAGAAAAGTAAAATGATGAATTATTAAAAATAATAAATATAATTTTTTATATTCATTTTTAAATTGCTTATATTTAAAATAAAGCTTCATAATTTTTTTTAAGTGGAAGTCATTGCTATTTTAAACTTTATTTTTTGTTAGTTGTAACAGTAAGCAAAGAAGCTTCAAGTTTATGTCATCAACTCTGTGGATATATAACACAACGATGGAGTGGTTGGTTGGGTACCACAATGATAGAGAATGAAAAATAAAAAAAATAAAATAGAAATAAAAAAGAGAGTTCCGAGCGAAATAATACGTAAAAGAAGAAAGACATTCTATACATATTATTGTTTTTCCCACTATTGTGTTATAATAGAAAAGTTACATAATTATTATTTTTTTGGGTGAGATTGTGTTATAAGAGAAAGGTATAATGATGAAAAGTGTTATAATATATCGTATTTTATTTGAGAAAAATTAAGCATTTCTATCAAATTTGTGGAAAGTGAAGAGAAATAAGGGACATAATAGTAAATTAAGATATAAAGTCACGAGAAAGTAAAATTTTTCAGTGTTTTATGCTAGAAATTTTTTGAAGAAAATCGAGCAGTTATGGAATCTTATTTTCTTGAAAATTTTCACTTTCCTTCTAACCAAACCCCTAAAAATTATACAAATTTTCTTTTCTTTTTCCTTTCCCGCTACTTCTAGCTAACCAAATGGAGCCTAAATGATTCATTAGGTATGGTCAAGGACCTACTTATTGGGTGTGCATTATTTTTTTGTTATGGTCATTGGGCGAAACGTGTCCTTATTGTGTGGACGTGGTTCAGGACTATCCAGGTGAATAGACGTACAAGCCCAGCCACATGTGTAAGCTTCCTTAGTCCGGGGCTATGTGATGTGCACCACTTGTTGGCTAAGCATGCCATCTATTTGAGGGGAACCTGAGGCTCATGTGAGGTTATTAATGTTAAGTTAATCTAGACGATTAGCTTAATAAGGAATTGTTGAGAATACGGTTTCTGTGTGTGAAAAAAATTGTAGATATGATAATTAACTAGAGTTTAATTATCATAAGAAAATTTGTGAATCTAATCAACAACGATTGTTGTACGAGTCCTTATATATAGGAATTTAAGGCAAGGTCAATTTGCTGAACAATGATAGTGTTTTGCAGTTCTCGCTGAGCTTATTGAGCTCACTCCATTTTATTTTTGGGTACCGAGTGAAGGGAGACGTGGTACAGGATAATGGATGCCATTTACATGTAATTATCTTTTATTTGAAAAATGATATATGTCTTGAATAAATATCTCAAAATATATTTCGAATCTATGTGGTAGGTATATTAAATCACTGGAACTCTGTGTATGAGAAAATCCCACTAATACTAATTCACTATTTAATTTTATCTCCTAAAATAATGCGTTATGTCACCTGTCACATATATTCGAGATATATTTCGAGATATTTATTCGAGACGTGTAGAATTAGTCATTATCGTTTGTTGTACAAAGTTGATACTCAAGATGAGGGATGAGGTTTTCATATAAAGTTTTTGTAATGGATGATATAGATGATCATATTTTGATTGTAATATGTAAATATTTGTAATACCTCGTAATTTTTGACGTCATTTATTTTAATTTAAATGTTTTATATATTTGTTATTATTTTATTTGAATTGCTTTGCTGATTGTGTACTGATTGATTTAAATTTTCTTGGGTGCTTTAAATGTTTGAGAGTTTATTTATTTTTATTTTTATTTAATTTTGGTTGGGTTGGGTATTTGAATTTTATTTTATTTTAATTTTGGATTGGGCTAAGATAAATTTGGATTGAGTTGGACTGGAATGGCTGGGCTAGGGGTATACTTATTTCAATGGGTTAGTGTTTATGTTTATAATATTTTTATTTTTATTTTTGGACTTTATATAGTTTTTTAGAAAAAAATAATAAATAAAAGAAAAGAAAAGAAAAAGGAGGTTAGGGTTTATGTCGTTCATTTTCATGCATAGAGGTCGAAAAAGTATAGACTCAAGAGAGAAGGGTGAAAATGAGCAATTCGTAGGGACGAATTTTGATCGACAAAAAGACAAGTTTGAACTTTTCTCTTCCCCTTTGAATTTGTAGACATATATATTATATGTATCTAGATGTTGCTCAATTATATATATAATATATATATTAATTGTATATGCATGTAGCTGAAATTTTTTGTTATGCATTTAATTATGAAATTAAATGATTTTGCATGCTAAAAATAATTTTGTGAATTAAACATGAAGATTATGAAATTTTGGTACTGCTTTAGGGTATTTTTGTATATGTATATGCATGTGTATATGACTGTATAGGCGGGTGTATATATATATATATGTATGTATGAACATGAAATTTGGGTTTACTGTGTTCATCATTTTTAAGGGTTTTTGTTCCGATTAATAGGTAGATCTTGCTTCTTAGAACAATCCTTGAAAGTTTGGTTGCGAACCGTTGGATAGATTGACGAGAAATTGAGTTTGAAATTTTAGATTTTCGAAACTTAAAATTGGGCGTTTTTGATTTAGGCTGCGAGAGGGGGTGATTTTGGTACCAATGCGTAGCTTAGATCGATACGAGTTCAATGGTATATTTATACGCGTGATTCGACGCCCGGAAGTGGCCGGAAAATGATCGGAAAGTCTCGTCTCCATTGTTAACCGTGAGTTGCAGGAAGAAGGAAGGAAGAAGAAGAAAAGAAAAAAAGAAAAAAAAAGAAAAAGGAGGTCACGCACCCCGCCGGCGCGTGGGGGCGCGTGCACCACCGTCCGGGGACCGAAAAAGGTCGTTGGGTCCCACTAGTTGGGCCCACCCACGAGTGGGCCCAGTCCGGAATATTTTAATATTTTTTATTTGTTTTTCAAATTGATTTTAATTTAGAAAAATGGGAAAAATAATTTTTTTAATTGTTTTTAAATTCTGGAAAATTCTAAACAAATTTGAATAATCTTTTAGGGACAGAATATACTTGAATTTTAAATTTCAAGTGAAAATAAGTTTCTTTCATGGTTAAATTGATTTTAAAAGTATGTCTCAAAATTAGATTTTCATTTTCTTTTATTTAGAAAATATTTTTAAAATTCCAAAAAATTTTCAAAAAATTTTGGTGATCTGTTGGGGATATAATGCTCATGGCTTTAAAATCTCAAGTCAAAATGATGTTCCCTTATGGTTAAAGTAGCATAAAAAGTATGTCTTAAAACTAGATTTTTAATTCCTTTTATTTTGAAAATATTTTAAAATTTTTAAAAAATTCTAAAAAAATTTTAGGTAACTTTTTAGGGACAGAATACACTTGGGTTTTAAATTTCAGGTGGAAATGAGTTTTCTTTTTGGTTTATTGATTTTAAAAGTATGCCTCAAAATTATGTTTTATTTTTTTCTACTAGAAGTTTTTTTTTAAAATTTTCGAAAATTTCAGAATAATCAAATAGGATTTTTAGGAATAGAATAGGTCTGAAAACCTAAATTAGAGTTAGGTTTAGACTCTCTTAAAGATTTAAGTTCATTGGAGGATTGGTTGTGTGCTTGCTCATAAAATTGGTGGATGTATTATTTTTGCTCCTTAACTGTTTTCTCTTTAAAATTATAACTGTTCATGATATACTTGCTTTTAATTTCTTTGTGATCGAGTTATTTTATTGTGAAAATTGAATATCCAATAATTTAAATTCTTATGTTTTGTGCAATTTAAATCATTATGCACATTCTTTTATTTCATATAGTAAGTTGGTTTGGGAGACATATAAGGATTGTCAGGGACATGTTTGAATTGCCAATAGCTATTAAGGTATCTAAAGTTAAAGGAGGCATGTAAGGATTACCAAGGTCATGTTAGGATTGTCAATACCTATTAAGGTATCTAATGTTAAATGGGATATGTCAGGATTGCCAGGGAGCATGTCAGGATTGTCAATACCTATTAAGGTATCTAAAGGATAATAATGGTGGCATGTCAGAATTGCCTAGATTTAATAAAATGCATGCATATGTTTTTTTATTTTGAACTTAAAGAATGTGTTTATTGTCGAATAATAAGGGTTTGTTGGGACAATGTATAAGATAATTTTATTTCTGAAAACATGAATTAGATAGGGAATGACCAATATGTTTATACCTATACTTTCTTGTGTCCCTCATACAGAGAGTATGTATACCGGTTCTTTGATTAGGAATACCGGTTCTCTGATTAGGATGTAGTAGAGAGGGCTTGTTCGTGGGTTTAACCCACTTTGTTGATATTTCAGGTCCCAGACAGGTTCCACCGCAAGGATAGAATACTAGGATTGGTTGTGGCAGACATCTTTTCTCATCGATTACAGGGTAGGAACCTATCCTCTTATTCAGGAGTCAAACTATGAACTCTTTTGAAATTTTGGTTATTAGTTTTAAATTAGAGTTTAAACTCTTGTTCATTCTGGTTAAGGGGTCCTTGAGTTACGGGACTTCCAAATTGTATTACCAGACACATATTTATTTATTTATTAGTTATTTCGATTCAGTGGGTTGGGATTTTTTGTTCAATTTTTAAAAATGATTTTATTCTATCTTTTGTCCTCTATGCTTGTTGCTATCGATTGTTAATATCCCTTAGGTTTTGTGTATGAGATTGGCTAACTTATGCGCGAAATTTTGTGAGAGTATTTCAATATTGGATGAATGTATGGTATAATGGATATAATTTTTCAAGTCGTGCACCAAATTCAAGTACGGACTAAAGTTGCTTGTATTTAAATTTGAAAGCGTTACAATACAAACTACAAAGTCAAGTTCACATCGTTTGTTTATTAGTATCTTTATCTTATTTTATTTTCTGTCAACTTAGTTCACAAGAAAGGTGAAAGTGCAAGCTCTGCAAAATATTACTATTAAAATTTTAATTTACATAATATAAAATTTTTGGAGATGTACTTGGCTGATATGAGGGGATATTATTTCTTCATGCCCACTGAAACCAAAGTTCTGGCAGATAATAAGAGATTGGGTGTTCATAACTCATTGGAACTTTGATTAATCAAATTGTTAATAACTTATTCAACCATTAGTTTTTCTGCTATGTGGTCATTTTCTCCCAATTGCTGCTGGCAAGATTGTGCATGTTCCATAGTGTTATCAGAGTCATTCTCTCCTAAAATAAAATTTTATTATTCTATGTCAGACTTTCCTTGCGTTACGCATACAAGACTTTCCTTGTGTTACGCATACAAGAACAAGATTGTGGAAAGGTGGGACTGGATACAATACTGGAAATACAAATTGTTAGTAGTAACACATCATCATCATTATATATATACAATACTGGAAATACAAATTGTTAGTAGTAACACATCATCATCATTATATATATATATATATATATGGTAGGGACAAGAACATCATTACATTTATATTTTTAAGGTTGAATTATTGTTATCATCATCGTTTTCATCATTAGTATTTTTTTTTTTTTGGTAATCATATAAGAACATTATGCTTTTAATACTTATAGGATAGAGCGAAAAGGGTGTCTCCTTGAAGAACCTGTGACTTTATAAAGTTGGAATCCAACCAGAAACTGCCCGGGTACCAATTCTGTGGGTAGTACAATTATAGTATTATACTCGTATTTTTCAAGTTGGAAGCCCTGTACTTCAAGTTGCAGAACTTGGTAATAAAATACAAAATTAAGCTTTGAAGGTACAATTTTTTAAGATTATATATATATAAAATGATGGAGTTTGTAGTTGACTAAACATAAGGGGGCAAGCTAGCTTGCAGCCAATTTTAAGGACTCATAGTTGTTAATATGATCTTCATACCTTTAGTATTCATATTTGGCAGAGAAGAGTTGCATTGAGACAATGGAGAAGCTTGCTTCAAGCTGGTTTGATGTTCAATCTGTGCCAGAGAGCTACATATTCCCACCAGAAAGAAGACCTGGCAAGGACATATTTCCTCTCTGCAAAGCCATTCCAATCATTGACCTTGGAAAAATGGAGGGTACGGATCGAAGTAACATAAGCCAGCAGATTTTGGAAGCGAGTCAAAAGTTTGGATTCTTCCAGGTACAAAATGTTCCATTTTTCATCTTAAGATCAATCCAACTCTCAATTAATGAAGTATAACATTCGAATGTTGTATGCAGGTGATCAACCATGGAGTCCCTGAACATTTGTTACTTGACACAATGAAAATCTTCAAGGAGTTCTTTAACATGTCTGCCAAGGACAAGGCAATTACGCCTGATAAAGGCGGCTGGATTTACACTAGCAGCATCGATTATGCAAAAGAAGGTGTTCATTTGTGGAGGGAAAATTTGAAACACCCTTGTCATCCATTGGAGGAATGCCTTCAATTTTGGCCTGAAAATCCTACTCGATATATGTAAGATCTTCAAACCTATATATATATATATGCCCACCTAGATTTGTTCTTTTTTTGATATAACCAACACTACAAGAACTAAATGATGAGTTTGGCTATAAATTTTTCAGGGAGGTTGTTGGGACATACGTAGTAGAAGTAAGGAAGTTGAGTTTGATGATTTTGGAGCTTATTTCTGAAGGATTGGGACTTGAATCAGAGTACTTCAAAGAATCAAGCGAAGTTCAGTTGTTGTCGTCTAATCATTATCCACCATGCCCAGATCCAAGTCTAACCTTGGGCATACTGGGACACTTTGACCCTAGCCTCATAACCATTGTCTATCAAGGGGATGTGTGTGGGCTTCAAGTGTTCAAGGATGAGCAGTGGATTGGTATTGAGGCTCTTCCCAATGCATTTGTTGTTAACATAGGCAATCAGTTACAGGTATATCTATATATATATATATATATATATATATATATATATATATATCTCCAACCCTTTTGTGCTGAAACTAGGTACTACTAACCTATAAGTTTACCCTTTTTGTATTTCTTGTAATGTGCTATGAAATTTCTATGTGCAGATAATTAGTAATGGGAAGCTAAGAAGTGGTGAACATCGTGTGGTGACGAATTCAAGTGAAGCTAGGACAAGCATTGCCACTTTCATCAATCCTACTTCCAACTGCATAGTAGAGCCTGCGAAAAGTTTGGTTAATGCAATGAATCCCCCACTCTATGAAGCCTTCATGTACAAGGAATTTGTCGACTCTTCCAAAGCCTTTGGACCTGAGACTGAAGCAATACAAAAATTCTTGAGCTCTGCGATTCAATGCATGAGAGGGAAATAGTATCGGGGTTGATCTCAAACATGGTTTGTTATAAGAGCTTGTGTGAAATGAAATCTATTGTGATGCAAAAATATAGCCATAACTTTCTATCATTTGAATTGCATGTTTATACAAATATTAAAAGTTTTAGTAGTAGTAGTAATTGCCAATATGACTTTGGATCAGTTAATTGTTACAAGTAGTAGTAGTAGTAGTAGTAGTAGTAGAGAACTATACATCTCACAGTTCCTATATGTAAGCATGTTCCAGTAACACCTTTGAACTATATTGTGATGCACAAGCATAGGAAATTAATTGATTCTTCTTTTTTATCCCTTTGGTTTGATAAGAAAAGAAAGGGGAGGAAAGGAAAATAGGAGGGAAAGTAAATTAATTCCAACTTTCCTCAAAAGTAGATGGAAAAAGAAAGGAAATAGCATACATAGTTGTATCCCTTGTGAACCTATTAAGTATAGATTTTTCTTCTGTACTAAGAGATTTCTTTGACTCTTTTAAATAAAATTTATAAGTTTATGTAATTGTATATAGCAGAAGAAGTTTACAGATGCATATGGAGTTGTTCAATTAGTTAAAAAATTTCCAAAATAAAAACAGCTAGATATGATCAAATAATACTCGATTTTATAAAAAAATGATAAAAAAAAGAACTTAGATTGACAATGACTTGTAATCATTGGCTATTTCAAAATGAGCAATTCCCCATGAGGGTGATACAATTGTAGTCACTTGGAATCTAGAAGCTCCTTCTGATTAACATATTTAATGCATTCAAATTAAGTGTCACAAATTCCAATCCCATGTCTTGTTCTTGTTCTTGTTCATATTAACACAATAAACATAGTTTTACTATAATAAAAACAAGAATCAAAACCCTTGTCCGACTCTATTACTTCATTAAAAAACTTTGATCATCAATAATATTTTTAGAGATCACTTATATTTAAATTGTGAGATCTTTCTCTTTCAAGACAAGTCAAGGCCAAAGCCCACATCTGGATTTAGTCTAATAAGCGATTGTTCTTTGGGCTGGATTGGGCTATTGACCCCCTACCCAACTCAACCCATAGATTATAATAGTTTGTATTCTCTTTTTGTTTTCTATTGATCTCAAGTCCAAAAGTGTAACATTTGTAAAACTTTCAATAATCTTTGGGCCCACTTCAAGAGTAAATATTTTTTATTGAAATTTAATTCAATACTAAATATTGTATACAACAAATCTACAAGTTTTGGCATTAAAACCTGTCATTCGCAATTGGTATGACATGTTGTGATTCTCATCTTTGTCCTGAGAGTGTGACATATTGTGATTGATTAATAGTACCATATAGTTCTGATGACGTTACATTCAAAATTTTATCCTAAATCACAAGCTTGAATTTCATTTCAATTACCTGTTTGATCAGATCAAGTGTGACCTCAAAAGCAACTGAATTCTAAGAAAGCTCAACAATTTCATCGAAAATGGTTTCCTCCTCAACTTATTTAGAGCTGTGTTTGGGAACAGCGAATCGATGGTTTGAATTAAATTTCTTTCCATTCTAATTCTAACGCATTGAATTGTTGCTCCCAAAAACAACATGAGTCTTTTTTCAATTATTTGAGATTCGTGGCAATAAATTTCTTTTTTTATTTCACTTTCAGTGTTGATGCAACACCCTTTATCCATTTTTTAAGCAATTGGAAGTTAATCCAACATGCGTTGCTTAAGGAGAACGCTCTATCATTACTCGAATTTTTTTTAGTAATGTCAAAGCAACCTAATGAACCTCCCATTTTTTCTCATGGGGACCAACCTTTTTTTTTTTTTATTGATAATTATCCTCTATGTATGTATTATAATGGACTTGGAATCTTTGGGTTGATAATAAAAGACATAATACATGATTGGGTATGACAATATCCAAAAGATATTGTCAAATACTATATTACCGAAATGAGCTGGTATGCTTGTCCACAGGTAAAGCACACACTCACAGGACCAATTGCCTATTCACAATATGGAAGCTTTGATGTATCATTGAAAGCTATAAATTCATAGATTATGCAAGACATAAGTCCCACAAATTGAATGCTATGATATCCTTTATGTGGTGATGTTGGACTGAAAGGGATAATGCTAGAGTTACATGAGATAAAATATATCAATTAATTGAGGCACTTATACCATGTTGGAAAACTATATATCTCACTTGTAAGCTATTTTCAATATGGAACACCAATTGGTGCAATTCTTGTTGTGATGGCTTCTTGATCATCAATGGGTTAAATACATGGAATCTAGTAAGTATTTGATTTCCATGAGATATTATTACGTTGTTATCTGAAAATTCATATATAAGACAATCTATTAGCACAAATAAAAGGAAAAATGTAGTGCACTAACTCTTTTAACGAATTTGTGACAAATAACACAGTAAAAGGACAAATTCAGTACATGAACTCTTTTATTGTGGGCTTTAGAGAGGGTTAGATGTAGATAACCTTAACTCCACATACAAAGAGATTGTTTATATGTTTCAAACTCGTATCAAATAACACCGTCCTTATTTTAAAAGGTGAGGGTTGCAAGCGGAAAGACGGGAGACAAAATCTACCGGTGTTAGTAGGGGCGACTCAAGATAATTTGAGGCCTTAAGCGAAAATTACAAATGTTGCCCTTTTTAACATGTAATATACTAGTATCAAATTCTAGTTAATAATATTTATTTTAAAATCATTCTTATTGAAATCATTATATTTAATTGGACCATTTTCTATTAATATATCTCTTAATTTTTTATCAATATTTTTTCATTGTTCAAATACATAGATATTTGTGGGGGGATAGAATATGATTTCTGATTAAGATGATTCATTTTTTTTTTTTACTTGATTCACTTTCTTCCAATTTTTTTTATGTTCTTCGTAAATAATTTTCTTATCACATATTTTATTATTATTATAAATCTAAATCACTAATAAATTCTTTTTTTCATAATTGTATAATCTTCTAATTCTTTTAGATGACTTGATTGTTCATTTGTTGATTTTTCAACTAAATGTTTTGTTGTTTGACTATTAATTATAACAAAAAAAAAAGTTATAATGGGAGAATAAGAAAAAAACGTGAGGAATAGAAAAAAAGAAGATAAAAATTAAAAAGAGAAGATGAAAAGTTTTATAATTTCAATTTTTCACAATTATCGGATAGGTATATATTCAACTATTCATACAAAAACTTGGAATATGGAGAGAGAGAGAGAGAGAGAGAGAGAGAGAGAGGTAGATGGTGAGATAGAAATATAAATTAGGAGTTTTAAAATGTATTAAAACAAAAAGTTTTAGGAAGTCTAATAATATTAGAATAAAATTATTAGGGCTCACTATTAAATCTATATTATTAGTTAAGGCTTAACAAAATAAGGAAACAAATTTTTTTAGAAAGTATAATAATTTTAAAAAAATAAATTTTTTAGTAAGTTTTATTAAGACAATAAAAAAATTGGAGGCCTTCTATTCACTAGAACTTTAGACAATTACCTAAGTCATCAAATGCACGGGACAGTCCTGAACATTAGGAGAGAGAGACGGAAGAGAGATCTAACTTTTGACATAGTTTTTACACAAAAATGATTGTTCTCGAATTTGAACCCATGCAATCACGCCTCATCAGTCAAACACTTTTTATTATAACAACCAATGATCCTTATTTTCAAAAAAATAAAAATACTTAATTTTTCTTTCTATTGGTTACAAAATTTGGAACTTGTGTTAGCATATATAGTGCATTAAATTTCCCTTGCAAAATATCTCCTTTTAAAATTTGTTACGGGTTATTCCTTTTGGCTGACCAAGAACAAACTAGAGTTGAGGTATAGTATAAAATTACATGAATACCCGTGGACAAGGGAACAAAAAAAAAAAAAAAAAAACCATGGTGCTTGCTCTCTTCTGCGTCTTGGATCTTCACCAGAGAACATGAAGTCGAAGAGCAGCAACATCAATGGCTTCCTTCCTAGTTCTGTCAAGGTCATCTCGTCTTGCATCAGGACCGTGTCTTCGAACGTTCGCTCCGCCGGAGCTTCCATGCCGGCTCAATGTAGGGCGATTCCGATGAGCACCGCAAAGACCAGGTCTTGATTGATGATCGTTGATCAATTTACCTTGATTGGATTTAGTTATAGTTATCTGATTAAGCATGTCAGTGATTGTTGGTCCACTAGTTAATTGTTTCTTTGCACGCTATTTTGATTTAATAGTTGAAACTTTTGAATTGTTTTTGAGGAAATTATTTGAGGTTGTGTTTAATTGGTTGCTGATAGAACTGATGAGACAAAATGTAACTTTTGTTTTAGTTTCGGATAATTAAAATTGTCAGTTCAAATAAGCTAAATAGTTAAATTGGGGTTAAAAAAAGTTGAATTTTTCCTTTTTTCTTCTGAAAACGGAGATTATATATATATATATATATATATATATATATATATACACTCTACTGAAGTTTCTTAGTTGTCAAACGGCCCAAACGGGCTTTTTTTTCTTCTTTTTATCAATACTCTCTCTCTCAATATATATTTGTTTGTTCCCTCTATGGATATGTGATTTCTGTTTATGAGTCTTACCTTCTGTATGAACCTACCTGAAATTTTCTTTATCATGAACTCATAACACCATCTGTCATTCAACAATTAATTTTTGTTCATATGCTAGTTTCTTCCATCTGTCCACATGCAATCTATAAATTAAGACGTACGTGTATGCTTGTGTGTATATATGATGAATGATCAATTTTGAGGATGAAAAAAAAATAAAAAAATAATATATATATATATATATATATATATATATATATATATATATATGAACGTTGCAAAGAAAGGAGAGAAGAAATGACAGCGAACAGAGAAATGAGGGTTGCAAACGAGTTGGCAATGGACTGACGAAGATCCAAAACGCAGAAGAGACGGAACAACATTTTTCCTATTTTCTTATCCATGGGTACTCATGTAATTTTACACTATTCCTTAACTCTAGTTAGTTCTTGGTCAAAAAGGGCCAAAATGGTAATTTGCAACGGATTTTAAATTGAGGGTGTTTATTTGTAACGCTCTATTGGCAAGTGTGATGGGAGCGGGTACGAGACATTAGGCGAGCTACCACTCTGACAGTTACGAATGTCATGATTCCACGTCGCCTAGATAAGTGAAAGCGAAGTGCTATACGTATGTTATCACCCGTATATAACACAATGCGTTTTAAAATAATAATGGTCATGAACATAAGAAGTATGGACACTAATACGGACATGAGACATGAGTACTATAAGATATAGACACGGCGATACGACAAATCTCAAAAAAATAGAATACGAACACGACAATGATATGTCAAAAAAAAAAAAAAAAAAAAAAAAATATATATATATATATATATATATATTATACATAAAAAATTAACTTTTAATCTTTAACAATACAATAAATGTATTTAAAGATTTTATGCAAAATATAAGTTCATTCATTCTATTATTTAGGCAACAAGCATTGCTACTTATTTTTTAATTTACAACATAAACATCCATTCATTTAAACTATTAATCTATTATTTGGAATTTCTAAAATCTTTTATTTATTTATTACAATTTGACATTCATCTTTTAACCTATAAACTTTTTAATATTACAATTTGACCCGCCTTTTAAGACAAAAAAATTATAAATTTGTCAAAAATATATCCTGACATATCTCGGCCGTATCTGATATTCAAATTTTTTTTAAAAAAAATTGAATACTTCTCGGAAGAATCAAACATGTATCCGGCCGTATCGTAGGTGTATTCGTATCGAATATGTGTCCGTGCTTCCTAGTCATAAACCCATCAGAACTCGGATCTTAAGTCGCTTAAGCTTGCTTAACAATAGTATTAGGATGAGTGACGTCCTGAGAGGTACAAAATCTTAGAATATTGTGTTGAGTAGAGTGGAGAAAATCTAGTACAGTACGATGTGAGTCACACTGGCACGCTACGAATGTCATGATGTTACAAAATGTGTGAATTGTGATGATATTTGTGGATGAGTATAATGTGGGCCACATGGCAGACTACAGGAGAGAGAGGAGGGATTTTGAAATGTGTAGAAAGTGTGGATTATAACGACTTCTGTGGCAGCTATGAGAGAGGGGGGTATTTTGCAAAGTGTAGAATATAACCAAGATATATAGTATTATTTAGTATCAGGTTATGTGTGCCATGCCCCGATAAAATATAATAGAAAACACCAGCTGGTGCAATTATTGTTATGAGGACATCCTGATCAGTGATCATCAGCAAATTGAATATTATTCAATGTAATTTTCTTTGATCCTTGTGAAGATGTGTCGGTCCATAAATAAAAAATTATTCTAATTTTGTTAGTAGATTTTGTTATTCTAATGCCCATTATATTAACAAATACTACGTTTCTAATTTTTTTTTCCCCAAATGAGTCAGAATTCTGGAGCTTGTGGTTGGCTAATTGTAGCTTGTAGTATATAAGATGCGATTCAGCTACTATATATATATGTATATATATATATATATATATATAATACCTATGTTAATACCCTCCTCATAACCATCTAAATCACTTGAGAAGATAGAAATCAAGACTCAGTAGGATGGTAAAACTTGTTTCAAGCTGGTGTAAAGATGTTGAATCCGTACCCAAAAATTATGTATTCCCACCGGATAGAAGACCAGGGGAGCTCATCTTTCCTGTAAAGAGTGGTCCGGTAGTTGATCTCAGCAAGGCAGTGGGACAGGACCGAACTGAAACAATACAGCAAATTATACAAGCATGCCGGGAATTTGGATTCTTTCAGGTTCAATTTTCCATTTCATTCACGACTTAGAGATCAAACATATCACACTCAATTGGATTGTTCTAATTAAATAATTTGATATAAGATGCTAATGTAAATGTTGCACTTAAATGCTGTGGAGCAGGTGATCAACCATGGCGTTTCAGAAAGTATAATGGATGACACGAAGAATGTGATGAAGGAGTTCTTTGACATGCCAGATGAGGTCAAGTCAAGCGTCTTCACTACAGATGCCAGTAAGAGGTGCAGGCTCTACACAAGCAGTTTCCTTTATCCCAATGAGCAGCTTCATTATTGGAGGGACACTGTGGCACACCCTTGTCATCCTTTGGAGGATTGTATGCCACTTTGGCCTGAAAAGCCTACTAGATACCGGTAAGACACTGCAGTTTCATTAGTCATCATGCTTAATTTGTGTGTAACAATTATATATATATATATATATATATATATAAAGCTATGCTTAATTAAGAGCAGCTTGCCAAAAGACTTACTAATTAAGATAACTGAATTATTTTTTCCATCTCCTGTAATTATTAGAGAAGTTGTTGGGACATATACAGTTGAAGTGAGGAAGATGATCTTGAGGACTTTGGATCTGATATGTGAAGGACTGGGACTAGAAGAGGGCTACTTTGGAGGTGACCGGAGCAAGTTTGAGATACTATCAACTAATCTTTACCCTCGTTGCCCTGACCCGAGCCTGGCCTTGGGATTTCTTAGACACTGTGACCCTAACCTCATAACCTTTCTAGATCAAGGGGGGGTCTATGGACTTCAAGTCTGTAAAGATGGGCAATGGTTTGCTGTTGAGCCTATTACTAATGCATTTGTGGTCTTAATTGGCCTCCAGTTACAGGTATATCTTCATTCCTTGTGCTAATAAAAGCTAATCTCTTTTACTAAAATATGTACTTATATATTACTAATATATGAAGAATCATAAACATAACTCAATATTTGTTGAACATTTTTTCTGCAGTTATGATCACTACATGTCTTATTAAACATTGAATATATGTACTGCAGTGGTTATATGTTATTCAGAGATTTTTTTCAGTTATTATATATATATATATATATATATATATATATATATATATATATATATATATATATATATATGCCTAATGATTCTAACTTTATTTATTTATTTTTATTGGTATAGATTACCAGTAATGAGAAGATGAGAGGTGCTGAACATCGAGTGGTGACAAATTCAAAGGAGGATCGGATCAGTATTGGCTATTTTGTTATCCCAACAAATGAATGCTTGGTAGAGCCTGCAAAAGCTCTGGTTAGTACATGCAACCCACCACTTTATAGAGCCTTGCAGTACAAAGATCTTCTTGATGGAGTGGTTAAGTCAGTGCTTGAAAGAGAAGTGCTATGACCTCTTGTCTTGTGTATCATCATATCTTACTTCAAGTAAATAAAGATGTGGTTTTAATCAGTGTTTGTCTCAGAGGGACCATGGCCACACAACTGAAATGTAATTTTCAATCTTCACATATTTCAACTATGGTTGATCTTCACATTCATTGTGAGATATTAATATTATTATTCTTGTGACTATTATTTTACAACAATAAAATGGGAACATGAAAGATAAAACAAGATTGACATAAATATCTTGGTAATCTGATCACATATTTGTTTAGCATGGACTATGCAAAGATTCATACTAGCTTCAGGTATAATGTCTGTTTAGAATTTAAAAACTGTATGTATTAATTTTGTTAGGCACCTACTTATGGTGTGTCTATTCAACTGGATATAATTTGGGGGTGCAAGTTGGGCTGTTTCAACTCCGCCCCGACCCCAACCCGAGTTCAGGTCATGTTGGGTAAGCTAGATCCTAACCCGATCTCGTGCCGGGTTGGTTAGACTAAACTCGCATATTATCGGATTGGTGGGCTTAACTGGGTTGACACCCTCTGTCTCTCCCTTGTCTCTAGTTGGATACATATCTTGAGCAACTGATTAGAGCACTTCTTTTTTTCCTTTTTGTTTGGATATTTTACTAGAAAAAATTTGAGTTCGGACTCATAAACTTACCTAAGTAAATCTATGAACTCTATGCGATTATTATTATATTTTTTTACAATCTAAACTGAAAGAACAAAAAAGAATTTATAAATGTTTAATTACTGAATCGCGGGTATGTCCGATTTAGGTAATGAGGATATGTTTTAGGAAATGTAAACAAATTTTTTAGGAACCGACCCAGGAAGGTAAATTATTTAAAAAATACATTCTTATATTTAATCTTTGGGTTTTATTAAATCTATAACCTCTGAAAATTGCCAGCCCAATTAGGCCATCACCTAAAAATCCTCCAAAACCAATAATAAACAACCACGTGTCCCATTTAAACGATAAAATATATCTTTCATGTTATCAACATAACACGTGGTAGAAATTCAAGGCAAATATCCCAAATCACCACCTACGGTCCAGTGACCAAAACATTTCTCATTATTTTAACTGCTGTCGAATTTGAAATGTATAACCCCATGTTTTTTTAACCTAACCATGGTTAAAACCCGCTCCTCCAGCGAATCAGAGCATACCGATTCGTTACTGATCAAGAGACAACGCATCAAGATGATGATCGGGGAGCGCAAATTATGTTAATCCGACGGTACACGCCCCTATGTGGACCATCTCCACAACCCAATGGTTAATGCATCGTTTTCTTTTCTTATTTGTTAAATTATATATTTTTTATTATAGATTATATATCTTATTTTAATAAATTTTTTATATTATTTTTTAAATCATTTGGAACTTGAATTTCTTATACCTTTTTTAAATCATTTATGACTAGAATTTTTTGTCTCCTAAATTTACTTAACTTCTAAGATTATGTGCTTATAAATAAGCATTTTACATATTGTTCATAATATCAATATCATATATCATTTCAATAAAATACAATTATTTTTTTAAAATGACCCTTTTGTAGCTTTTTTTGTATGCGTTTGTAGCCATAGTTGGTTATATCACCAGATTCTTTTCGCGAGTTGCGTTCAAGATTTTGTCTCCAAACTTAAGTTGGCTTCATTTGACTCACCCTGAGTTTGCGGGGCTGTTATATATTTCCTATTATAGATTATATATATCTTTTTCTAATATGTTTCTTATACCCTTTCCTAAACCATCTATGATTAAATTTTCTTATATCATTTCATAAACTATCTAGGACTAGAATTATTTTTTTCTTAATTTTCTTAGCCTCCAAGATTATGTGCATATAAATAGACCTTTATGTATTGTTCTTAATATTAATATAATATATCAATTCAATCAAATACAATTATTTTTCTTTATTTCTAACATTGCTAGTGGCATCTCCGTTAACCCTAACGCCAATGTCGAATAATACTCTCCTTTCCATCTGAATAAAACTATATCGGAGCTTCAACGTTTCCTTCTGTCGAACGACGTGGATGGAGACTCAGATTCTGATATTATGGGTCTTGATCTCCACTTGATGGTATTCTTGTGATCACTTTTTTATATTTGAGTTTTCGACAATGAGCTTTTCGAGATAGAAAACGGAGACAAAGATCTTGTGGAGATAGATTTTGAGTTAGGATTTGAATAATGCATGAGAGTCGGTGATGGATTGACGAAGGCGAGAGAGATCGGAATCGACATAGTGTTTGGAGTGATCGAATCGATCAGTGGATGAACACACAGAACTGTAGGGTTAGGAAGGATTAGGGGGTGTGTAATTTCGAGTTAGAATCATTCTAATAGCAGCCAGACTAACCTTTTTAGATCTTAAAAACCCTTCAACACTAACAATATATCTATTACATAAATGCAATTTACAACACCAAGGATTAAAAGTATCCAATAAATAATATATGTATGATTAATTGCCAGCTGACTCATCCAAATAGCTTCAAGACTCCACAAGAACAGCAACAAAAGTAATCAGAATATATAGAAGATATCACTTGTGGGAGAAATTTTGAATGTCAGAAATCCTCATACCTCTTTGGCCTAAAACTTCCAATATAATCATCCTAGCAGATTAAGTAGCGTTACAAGAGATATGATTATGCATATTTTGATTTTTGACTCTCCAAATAGTCCACAAGGATGTATTGAAAATTTGTCTATATATACCATTTCATTGAGTATCCTATTTGAACTGAACTATAAACCATTAGAAAGCTGTTCAAATGAACTAAGAAGTGTGTAGATTAGGACTTTTAAAAGATATTTTTTAAGTGATAGATTTATGTGAATTCATCAATTTTTATAGACTTCTATTACAGATTTTTATTGATTTGTATAGACTTCTATTAGAGATTTTGATGAATTTTTATAGACTTGTATTGATTTCTTCACCCCTATTATATTTATATTTATTCTTGAATTCTATTTTTGCGTACAAGTAAACTAATGGCTCATCGAGTAATTATAATGCAAAATGAATAATCTATCATATGATATATTGTCTAAAAATTATTAATATCCCATAAAAGAGAGTGAATAACAAAGTAACGCACTTGATGAACACATTGCATATCAATCATTTCTCAAATTTCAATTGCACATTATGAAAAAAGAGAAAAAAAGTATAATAAAGTAACTCTCTTGATGAACACAAATTGCATATCAATCATTTCTCATATTTCAATCGCACATTATGAAAAAAGAAAAAAAAGTACAAAATTTACTTATAAGGTCTAGATTAAATCATTAGATAGATAATTGGAGAACATTGAACCTATGTTATATTGGATTATTAATTGGACTTCATGATCAATTTATGTGGCTTAAGGGATTGATCCCTAACAAATAGTGTAGAGGGATTAATCTTTCCCATACTACGAGAGATTGTTTAAGTTGCCTAGAAATTTGAGTTTTACAAGTTTTCTTAATCTAATAGAAAGAGAGAGAATATGAGAAGAGATAAAAGAAAAATCAAGAGAGAAAAAAAGAGTATACTTTGAGATGAAAAAAAAAGTTTTTTGTATTCTACAGAAAAAAAGGTCCGCCAAAATCTATGGGAGAAATGTTGGATTTGTTATGAACTTCGGTATTTATACATTTCACTCTCAAATCCACCAAATTCACCATTTAATGAAATCATTCAAAATCTATGACTTTTTGAATACACTTAGACCTTTTAAAAATCCTAATTGAGTACAGTCAGATTTGTATTTGTATGAACTCTTTAAAAGTCTATAAAAGTTTGGATTGAATACATCGACTTTTAAAGCCTTTTAAAATTCTTTTAAATCTTAATTGAATACACCGTCCTAAATTGCTCCCAACTCTAGTGTAAAGCTTCAAAGATACATTCCCATAATTTTTGAGTAAAAGTACACTTGAAAAATAGGTGGTCAACAGAGTCTTCAACATTCATACAGTTATGGCAATTGTTAGAGTGATACATCTCTTTTGAAGATTCAACAAGGAAGGAATTTTGTTGAGAAAGATCAAACATACTGTAAAAACAAGTTGCAGGTCTTCCACTATTCCAGATCAGTTTATGCCAATTCTTCTTTTCATTTTGATGTCTATTATGTCGCATTTAAAGCTGCACTGCCCATGGTTCCATTCAACCTGGTCCTCACTTGTTGTAATAGGAGTCTTCACAAAAAGGTTCCAAACGTGGATTATTTTAAGTGACGTGTGAATAGGTCTACACCAATTACCATTTTGAATCAACTCACTCAGCCATGCTGATTTAGGCAAATCCATTTCTCCAAAGAGTCTATTTCCAAATGCTTGAATCAAAGATTTTTCATTCCACTAGGGATCAAGGAACAATCTTACACTTTGACCATTGCCAATATTGAACTTAAAGCCAACAATCATGGTTTCTCTCGCCTTAAGTAAATGATTCCAAAATGGAGAAAACATTGTTTGCTTTGTACAACACCATATACAAGGAAAACAAACATTTAACTTTTTAAACCAGTCAATCCATCTCATATCCTTTAGTAGCTAAGTCAATCTCACTCAATCTTCTGATACCGAATCCCTTTTTAGGACAGGTCACAAAGCTCCATTTTAATAGATGTACTCGTAGTTTCTTTCTAGACTCTCTACTGCCCCAAACAAAGGATTTCCACATTCTATTGATTAAAGAACTCGTGATAACATGAATCTTAAACACCTTACACCAATAATGAAAGAAGGAAGAGATTATATTTTAACTAGTTCTACTCTCCCTGCTAGAGACAAGTTGACAGAAGAACAATTGTGAATTTTAGCAGTAACTTTATCAAGTAAAGGTTTACAATCAGTATGCTTCAAATCTCTATCAACCAAAAGCAACCCAGATAGTTCATTGGAAGAGTTCTCATTTTCATGTTTAAAATTATCAATAAATTTATTTTTCTTCTGACTAATTTAGAAAAAAATATGCGACTTTCTCAAAGTTCATTGATAAACCAGAAATTTTTTGGAATTGATTAAGTAGAGAAGCAATGCAATTAGTTGAAATCTAATGAGTCATAAGCCTTCTTCAGGTCTATCTTCAGGGCCATAGTTGTTTTAACTCTTCTAAACTTGAACCCTCTAACCATTTCTTTGACAATATTAATGATGTTGTCATGAATACTCCTCCATTTAACAAAGGCACTTTGCTCCTTTCCCACCACCATGTGTAATATATTGCTCATGAATCTGTTAGCTAGTTCAAATTTCATTTATATTTCATTCTTTGATTAATGGACAAATTGAGATTGTTACTCAAAATCTTAGAAAGTTGATTCAGTGTGTTGTGGGAGCACATGTATATATTAAAAACTCATTGTTGCCTCTTATGGAGTATTTATATCTTAGTTTGGTTAATTGGTTAACTGACAGCTGTCCCGAGATTATATATGATTTTCTTCCTCATCAACCCATTGACCTTATACCTATGCCTCCATATCTGTGTTTGTTTAAATTTTATGATTCTTTTATCGAGCTTGTCCATGAGTTTCGTGCTAATATATGACGACAAATTGTTTTGAGTAACAAAAATTGTAAAATTACTACATATGCTCATCATAGGAATCATGAATTCGATCATGAAAGGATATTTTTATTATTCATGCACCATCACAACCTTATCCTCAGAATTCCTTCGAAGCAATTTAGGCCCACGTCATTGGACCTAATGCCTATAGGCAGAGCTATATTTTCTTTGATATAAACATTTGTTCTTCCATTATGTCACCATGGTTTTTGGACTGGGTTGAAAATGTTCTTGACAATCAGAGTGATCTATTATGGAAGTACTATCCATTTTTTGATATCACATGAAGTACATATGAGCCTAGCTTGCCATGTTGATCCAAGATTTTTAGAAGTACTATCCACTTTACTCTTCGGAGAAAAGTTCTTCTTATCTGGGGAGAATTGATGGGGAACATGATATGATCTGCACACATGAGTTGCACATGCTTCAACATTACTAGAAAATATATATATGTGGCCCAAACCCCAAAGTCTAGCCCAATCCGACAATAATAAAAAATACAAGAAAATGCAGCCATATATATATATATATATATATATATATATGTGTGTGTGAGCTAAATATATTTAGGTTTATTATTTAAATTATTTAGGGAATTGTTTTAATAATTTTAGAAAAGAAAAATAGATAAAAGAAAGAGAAAATAGGATTAGAGTTTAGTCGTTCCTATGCACATACAAGGAGAGAACGGGAGACGCCGGAAAAAGGGAGAGAATGTGATTTTGCTCAAAATCATAAGGCAAGTTCAATCTCTTCATTTCCTCTTTGAACTTGTAAACATAGATTAATATTTTGTGTGCTTGAATACGTATATACATGTATATAATTATGTATTTATATGATTATGCGTGTAAGAATTTTTCAGTTGATTATATACATATAATATGTGGTTTTGAAAGTTTTGTAATATTTTTCTCACATGAATACACATGTATATTTGGGCATATATATATATATATATATATGGAATTTGTGTTGAATGTTAATGCCAAGTTTTGAAGGTTTTCGTTCCATTTAAATTTTTGATCTTGTTCTCCTCAATAATCCTTGAAGGTTTGGTTGCAAATTGTTGGGTAGATTGACGAAAATTTGAGTTTGAAATTTAAGAAGCCTAGAAATTTGATTTGGGCATTTTTTATTTAGGCCATGAGAGGAGGTAATTTTGGTACCAATGCGTAGCATAGATTGAGAGGAGTGGAATGGTATATTCAAATGCGAGTTTCGGTGACCGAAAAGTGGCCTGGAAGTGGCGGTTTCTTGGCTAGGCGCACATACGTGCAATAGGGAGTTACAGAAGAGAAAAAAATGAAAAAGAAGAAGTCAGGCAGTGCGTGGGGGTGCATGCCACCAGCGCTGGCCCCGACTTGTGCCAGGAAATGGTGCAATGGGCCCCACTCGTCAGGATCCACCTCTGGGCCTAGTTGGCCCAGTCCGAAATATTTTAGTTTTTTTTTTAAAAATTATTTAATTCATTTTTAAAATGTAGAAAATTAGAAAAAATGTTTTAAATTGCTTTTAAATTTCAGAAAATTTTTGAAAAATTTAAGTAATCTTTTAGGGACATAATACTTTTGGGTTTTAAATTTCAAGTAGAAATGAGTTTCCCTCATGCTTAAATTAGTTTAGAAAGTATGCCTTGAAATTGGTTTTTCACTTTCTTTTATTTTTGTAAATACATTAAAATTTTTGAAAAATTCTAGAAAATTCAAACTTACCTTGTTAGGACAGAATATACCTGAAACTTTAATTTCAAGACGAAATAAGTTCATCTCGTTGTTGATTTAGTTCAAAAGTGTCATTTAAGTTGGCATATTTATATTTTAAATTATCAAAAAATTTGTGAAATTCCATGGAGATTTAGTTGAGACATTTAAAGGTAGAATATGCATGGAAACCTAAGTTAGACCTAGGTTTAGATACACTTGATGTTAGATTGCATTATAAGGTTATATATGTGGTTTTATTCTAATTTTTTTTTATTTCTCGTTAATTGATTTATTTGTATTCTTAAATATTCATGGTTAAATTTTGATGATTAAATCAGTTTATAGAATCATGTAATTCTTTTGCTTGCCTAGCATGTTGGACTTAGTTAATTGTTTGTGTATTATTTTCTTTTGGTGATTGGAATTGCATTAGGTTAAATTAATGTACTTATAAGTATGTTAATTTTTATTTTAAAAGGAATAGGGGAGGCATGTAAGGATTGCCAGGAGGCATGTCAGGATTGCCAATACCTAATAAGGTATTTAAGGTTAATTAGGAGGCATGTGAGGATTGTCAAGGGGCATGTCAGGATTGCCAATACCTAATAAGGTATTTAAGGTTAATTGGGGAGGCATGTCAGCATTGCCAATAAGGTATTTAAGTTAATTAAGGAGGCATGTGAGGATTTCCAAGAGGCATGTCGGGATTGCCAGTAGGGTATTTAAGGTTAATTAGGGAGGCGTGTGAAGATTCCTAGGGGGCATGTTAGGATTGCCAATACCTAATAAGGTATTTAAGGTTAATTAGGGATGCATGTGAGAATTGCCAGGGGGCATGTTAAGATTATCAATACCTAATAAGGTATTTAAGGTTAATTAGGGAGGCATGTTAGGATTTCTAATATGGTACTTAAGGTTAATAAGGGAGGCATGTGAGGATTGCCAATTACATAGTAGGTTACTTAATATATATATAAAGGAGACATGTCAGGATTGCCAAATATTAATAAGGTATTTTAGTTAATAAAGTGTTCAGACATGTAATAATTGCCTTTGGTTTGAATTTAGATAATAGATTTTATAATTTGTGTGATAGAGGATGGCATGTAAGATGGTTTCTATTTTGGGACGTAAGTTAAATAAGAAAATGATACGTATATATCTATTTTTTTTATTGTCCTTCATATAGAGGGTATGTTTACCGATTCTCTGATTGGGTTGTAGTAGAGGGAACTTGGTCGTCGGTTTAACACACTTTGTTGATATTTCAGGTGCTAGGTAGTTTTCACCTCAAGGTTAGAACGTGGAGTTCGAAGAGTATGGCGGTTATCTATTCCTTATCAAACTTTAGTGTAGGGACTTAGATCTTTTCATAAAGTATTCATTTTTATGATTTTTGGTTAAAGGGGTCCTTGAGTTACGGGACTTCAAGTTGTATTGTTCAGACTAGTATTATATTTATTTAACGTTATTTATTTATTTATTTCAGTTAGACTTTTTTTTCAGCATTTGTAAATATTTTCTTTTTGTCCTTGTATTCTATGCTTGTTTGCTATCAGTTGTAAGTATCCCTTATGTTTTATGTGTGAGACTGGCCACCTCATGTGTGAAATTTTGTAGGGGGTATTTCAGAAATAAAATTAAAAATTGTAGTAAATTAGGGTTTTTATTTATGCTTATTGTTATTTTTAGTAATGTTTGAAATTTAAGGATTTTTGGTATTTTCATGTTTTAAGAATTATTAGGGTTTTCTTATGTTTAGCCTATAAAGGCTCCTTTGTAATTAGAATTGTCAGATTTCGATTATTGAATTATTATTATGAGTTTGAGAACTCTCTGTGTGTGTTTCTTCTCACTCATTCTTGCTTTTCTAAATCCTTCAATCTGTGCAGTCTATCTTATTCGATCTGTCTTTTCACCTTTTTCTTCTAGCCTCATCTCATCTTCTGACTTCTCATCCACTTTTTTTTTTTTTTTCTGGTTCTAAATACTCCTACCCGCCCTACATCACTAGGAGCTTAGTAATTACTTTATAAATGGTAGTACATAAGGAAATTGGCCTTAAGTCGATAGCCTTACAACAGCTTTGCTTTTTAGGAATAAGGCAAATAAAAGATAAATTAAAAGCTTTATTCATTCTAGATTGAGAAAAAAAATATTAGACAACATTGATTACCTCATTCCCAACTATACCTCATAACTGTTAGATGAATTTAGGGGGAAATCCATCAGGACCTGAGCTTTTGTCAGCCCCAAGCTGAAAGACAACAACCTTTGGGCTTCCATTGTAGATAAACATCTTCTAGGAGCTATAGGGAATTGGTCAGGCTGATTTATAGTAGAGCTTCTAAAAATAATCAATTAACCAACCCTTAATTTGGTCTATATTCGTCATCCAATCCCTTGATCATTCTTCAAAGAAGTAATAACATTCACAGCCCTGTGTTGAACAACCTTTTAATGAAATAATTTGTTGGGATAGTATACCTTTCATGCCAATTAAATTAGCTATAAATGACATTTGATTTTATCTTAATTGAATATGAGGGTTGATAAATGCTTTACATACTTTTATGGCACGGTGTATTAGGTGGTGCATCACAAGGTATCCATTGATTGATATAGTGATTTAAGATATATGTATCATATCTTCATGTGGTAAATATATTTAAATTACAGGTTTATTGTATTATCATAAATATTCAAATTCGGTGGTAGAGGTTGGATGCTCTAACCAAGGTAAAGAATTGAACTAATCATGATGAGTTTATTAAAATGATTATGAGCGTCATCTTAGTAATTATTACTTATCTATGTCATAGAGAATGACTCTCAAGCATGAGAGTATGGATGTACCATTGCATTAATTGGTAGTCACTTTGATTTAGTCGATTGGCTCTTAGGGGTTCTAACGTGGGTACTTTGGGTGACTATTTAATTAATGGCATTTGGGCATGTTCTTAAGATTGCATCAATCTATGATATATTATTTATTTTAGCTTGATTAATTTGATCACAGAAATCTAGAGCTCTCGTGAATTTGATAAAATAATTATAAATATTTATTTATTAAAATATATTATTTTATCAAAAGGAATATTATGTGATCAAACATGTTATAATCAAGAAGCCGAAATAAAAAGTCAATTGAGTAATTGGAAGATGGATTTTATTTTTCTAATATCTCATTGAGTATAGAGGGGCATCTCGTATAATTGGCTTTGCGATTTTTACCATTTCCAAATTGGAGGGTTTTCAATTACAATTATATAGTGGAGTTAAATGTAATTTAATGGGCTAATAGAATTATGGGTCAAAGGAGTTTGACCAGGTCAATTATTAGTCCATTTAATCCTCAAAGGAAATGGGCCCAATGAATCCTCACCTCTAGTCCAAGTGTTGACCAGTGAGCTAAGGGGTGGATTTAACAAGTAGAGTATAAGACATGCTATGCGCATTCTAAGGATTAAATAGGTTGTTTAGGGCACTCTAAATTGTAGAGATTATATATAGCATGTGGGTCTTGAAAAGAGAATAACCTAATTCACACCATCTACAAGCTTGCTAGGTTTCAACAAAAACATGAATCAGTGGATCTCAGTCGATTTGTGCAATTTAAAAAACTTTTAAAATTTTTGCATGGAGGTATACGGAACCTCCTCGTGGAATCGTTCAAGTCCAACCAAGAGGCGACATGTGGCTCTAGTGCTTAAAAATTCAAAATGCCATTTTTAAGGGGCTGATTTGGGAAAATTTTAAGTTTATATTATTCATGGTGTCATTGTATTAATGTCATTTTTATTTAAAAGAAAAAATTCCAAATCTGTCTTGGACAGTATGCGCAGCGAAAAGAATATTTTGCCACTAGATTAGGATTTTGGTTAAAAAAGGGTCCAGACTGGAAAGGTGTCAATATCATATTTTATCCTAGGATTTTTAGACCCTATGGTCATGATGGTGAGGTCCATTAATTGATTTGATGCTCGGTTCGTCGGTCAAACTTTTGAGTTAATTAGTTGACATTGATTGAGGGTTTTGGTCAACAGAATGTTTGGAGTGGAATGGGTCTGTGGTTATAGTGTTTCATATGCTTTTTAGATCTTCTGAACACAACGGTGTGGTCTGTGCATTGAGTTGACAATTGGTTTGTTTGGTCAAACTTTTGGGTTGACTGTTTTGCTCCTATGTTAGGGTTTGGGTCAACGGAATGTTCTGGAAGGCTCATGATCCTCATAAATAGTCTTTTCTAGGGTTTTTGACAATTTAGGACTCAATGGTAAAGTTGGATCATCATTTAGATGATTAATTTGTGATCTATATTTTTGAAATGACTATTTTACTCCTATTTAGGTTTTGGGTCGAATCGGGGTACTCGGGAGGACTTATGACTCCCGTGAGTACTGTTTTCTAGGGTTTTGGGGCATGTTAAACACAATGGTGAAGTTCATTTGTCATTTTGACAATTAGATCTTTCGTTTCCTGATTTGATTGTTATACAGGCACCTTGTTTGGGACAGACTTGAAAATTCAGAAATGAGCTTTGGACTCATGTCATGGTGCTTAGAATGAGCATGGGAGGTCAAAAATAGGGTGTGTATAGTAACCAAGAGTCTTTTTTGTTACTTGTCTTCACACTCCGGTCTATCCTACAATAGCCACCCCACATGAGCATCTATCATTAATGTGATAATACTTTGCATTAGACTTACGTATTTTTTGGAGATCTTCGTTGTGCATGTAAATATATTTATACATGTGTATATGTATATAGTTATATATTCGTGTGAATAGGAACATACAAGTTGATTTGGTATAGTTTTTTTTTCTAATTATTTAAGCCTAACCTATTGTTTCATTGTAAGTATGTGATTAGAGAAACATTGATGATGGTTTCCATGTACAAGTCATATATAAGCAAAAACATGCAAGTTTTGTGGAATACATTCATTGTATATATATATATATATATATATATATATATATATGCACTTGTATTATTTGTAAAGCAATAAAATTTGGGTTGTAAGTTGACAAGGGTGTGTACAAATGGTGTTGGTATACAAGTCATGTATGTGATTGATATTTGGTAATTTTTTTTTGGATTACAGTGGTTGTTTAGCAATTCTGTTTGGACTAGCTTATAGAGTTATGGACTTGGATTATGAAATTTAAAAGCATATGGGTTAGTTTAGCAATTCAGTTTGGGCCTATCGAATTATGGACTTGGATTATGAAATTTAAAAGCATATGGGTTAGTTTAGCAATTCTGTTTGGGCCTATAGAGTTATGAACTTGGATTATGAAATTTAAAAGCATATGGGTTAGTTTAGCAATTCTGTTTGGGCCTTTAGAGTTATGGACTTGGATTACAAAATTTAAAAACATATGGGTTAGTTTAGCAATTATGTTTGGGCCTATAGAGTTATGGATTTGAATTATCAATTTAAAAGTATATGGGCTAGTTTAGCAATTCTGTTTGAGTCTATAAAGTTATAGACTTGAATTGTGAATTTGAATGTAATGTGGTTGCTAATTGTTTAAAATTAGGAAATTTGGAGAAACATACTTTTAATGCTCTGAAAATTTAGGAAAATCCTAGAGTGGTATTTTCTGGCATAATAAACTTAATTATGCTAAAATAATTAACTTTAAAAAAGATTTAAGTGGTGAATCCTGAATTGATAGATTAATGTGCTTAGTGATCACATTAAATAATGATTTGATTTATTAAATGTTAAAAATATTTGGTAAATCTTGAACGCTTGAAAATTATGGAAATGAGATAAATTCTTAAAAGATGAAAAGCTTGGTCTAAAATTGGAGAGATAGTCTAGGACTAACTCTTTTAAAGGATTCTTTTGGTATGGTTAGGGACCTACTTATTGGGAGTGCACTATCCTTTCGTTATGATGATTGGGCAAAGCGTGTCCTTATTGTGTGGACGTGGTTCGGGACCATTTAGGTGAGTAGATGTACAAGTGTAGCCACATGTGTGATCTTCGATAGTCCGAGACTATACGACGCGCACCAAGTGTTGGCTAAGCATGCCATTTAATTGAGGGACACCTGTGGCTTATGTGAGGTAAATAATGTTTTAAGTTAATCTAGACGATTAGCTTAATAAGGAATTGTTGAGAACATGGTTCTTATGTGAAAGAGATTGTGGATATGATAATTAGCTAGAGTTTAATTATCAAATGAAATTGTGAAGCTAAACAATAAAATTGTTGCACGAGTTCTTATATATAGGAATATAAGGCAAGGTCAATTTGATGAGCAATGATAGTGTTTAACAAGTATATGGTGAATGGGGGCATGATACAGGACATTGGAGACTATCTACCTGTAAACCCTTTGGGCTGTAATAATTTTGTTATACATAATCGATATCCAAGATGTGGGATGAGGTTTGAAATACCCCTACGAATTTCACGTATGATGTGGCCAGTCTCATACATAAAATATAAGGAATACCTATATTGGATAGCAACAAGCATAGAATACAAGAACCAGAATGAAAGGAAATATAAATACTGAAGGGAAAGTCTATCTGAAGTAATAATAATGTTAAGTAAACAAAGTCCGTATTTGTACAATACAACTTGAAAGTCCCGTAACTCAACGACCCCTTAACCGAAAAGAACAAGAGTGATTACTAAAGATTAAATAACGAAAACAACTAGCATCCCAAAATAGTTCATATGCTAAACATGAAGAAAAAATAGGACCCTACTCGGATAACTGATGAGAGAGAAGACGTCTATCACAATCTACTAACCCACAACTCTATCTTTGCAGTGGAACTGGCCTGGGACTTGAAATATCAACAAAGTGGGTTAAAGACACGAACAAGTTTTCTCTACTATAACCCAATCAGAGAGTTGGTAAACATATCCTCTATATGAGGGACAACAAATATATATAATTATATACAAATTATTTCTTTATTTATCTCAAGTCTCCAAAAATAGAAGCCGTCCTATATACCGTTCCAATCCAACCTCTATCACACAAATTTAGAACCTATTTTCTAAGTTCAAACCAAAGGCATAAATTATAGTACCCTATTAAAACTAGGCAATCCTAACATGCCTCCTATACTAACCTTAAGTATCTTATTACGTATTGGCAATCCTAACATGCCCCCTGACAATTCTTACATGCCTCCCTAACTAATCTTAAATACCTTATTAGGTATTGGCAATCCTTACATGCTTAAATTTACTTTTACATATTAATCAATCTAATGTAAGTCCAATAACTACAAGAACATAACTCGTAGACATTTAAACAATATCAAGTACACCATGAACAATTATGATTTCAAAGAATATAATAAGGAAGAAAAATATAACTAACAATTAAAAGAGCAAGCACACAATCAAATCCACAACATACCATAATAATTGAAGGGATCTAAACCTAGGTTTCTAGGCTATTCTATTCTTAAGAACACTATTTTATTATTCTAAAATTTTCTGAAAATTTTCAAAAATTTTAAAAATATTTCCAAAATAAAAGAAATGCAAAAATCCAATTTTGAGGAAAACGTTTTATACTAATTTAACCACGAGGGAAAATCATTTCCACTTGAAATTTAAAACACAAGTATATTATGTCCCTAAAAGATTACTTAAGTTTTTTGAAAATTTTCTAGAATTTAAAAGTAATTTTAAAAATTAATTTTCCTATTTTTCAATTTAAAATTAATTTAAAAAAATAAAAATATTCCAGACTGGGCCCAAAGTGGGTTGGCCCCGGCGAGTGGGGCCTAACACTGCCTTCCCAGTGCCAGCACCAATGGCACGTGCCCTCACACATCGGCAGTGCGCGTGGGGAGCGCGCTGCCTCTTCCTTCTTCTTCCCCCTGTTTTCTTTTTCATTTCTTTCCTGCAACTCATGATCAGCCATGGAGTCCAAGCTTTCCGACCATTTTCTAGCCACCTCCAGGCCCCGAATTACGCATTTGAATATACCATTCAACTACTCTTAGTCTAAGCTACACATTAGTACCAAAATCCTCTTCGATTGCAGCCTAAGTCAAAAAGCCCCAAATTAAAGTTTCAAAGTTCTAAAATTTCAAATTCAATTTTCCGTCAATCTTCCCAACAATTCGCAACCAAACTTATAGAATCTATTCAGGAGAGCAAGATCTACCTATTAATCGGAACAAAAACCTTTGAAAACAACTATTACATCAAACACAAATCTCATGTATATACATATATATATATATATACATATATATATATATATATCCGCCTCTACACTTATATATACATACATGTACCCGTGAAAAAAAATCACAAAGCTATACCAAACCCACATATTTCTCACGTTTAATCCATAGAACCACCCTCGGCATGCATAATCATACAATTTCATACTTGTATACATGAATACATATTCAAGCAATATATATATATATATATATATATATATATATACATATATATATATAGGCTCAAAGGGGAAGAGAATAGTTTGAACTTGTCTCTCGATGAACCAGAACTCGTCCCAATGAATTGCTCCTTCTCTCTCTCCTTTCCTACGTCTACGTTTTTTCGGTCTCTGTGCGTGAAAGCGACTAAAATCCTAACCCTTTTCTTTTTCTTTTATTATTTTTTTTCTAGAAAACTAATTAAAAATCCAAAATAATTAAAAAGAAAATAATAAAAATAATCCCTAGCCCATCAAAATAAATATACACTTAGCCTAATCATTCCAGTCCAACTCAACCGAAACCCAAATTCTCCCCAGCCCAATCTGGAAAAAAAATTAAAAATAAAAGAAAAACAAAAGCCTAGTCCAACTAAAATTAAATAAAATAAAAATAACTAACCTAAAACATTTAAAGCACTCCACAACAATTCAAGGCACTAAAAGAAAAAAAATAATTTAAACACATAATACATTTAAAACACCCAAAAAATAATAATAATTTAACAATAGAGTAATAAAAATTAAATTAAATTAAAATTAAAAAATCTAAAAATTACGGGGTATTACAAGGTTTCTATATAATATTTTTGTATAGATGATTGTCTTTTGTTTATAATGTAAATATTGAAAGTATGTATATTATAATGGATGTTATATTTAAGTCTTGCACCAAACTAGAGCTTCTGGTATTTAGAATTAGGGGGCAGGACAGATTGGTATCAGAGCCTAACCCAGCTGGAAGTGTGCCGATGGGAACGTCGGGCCTCAAGAGGGGTGGATTATGAAGACCCTTGTGGGCAGGTGTGATGTGGGTGGGTGTGAGACACTGGACGAGCTACCACACCGGTCAATCTCCCATCGCCTGGGTGTGGAATGGGAAATTGTTATATGTATGTTTATCACCCTCCTATGACACAACACATTTTAAAGTCATGATAATTGTGAATTTATCACACCAAATTTAAGTATTGAACGAGGGTTTTTGGTCGTCCAATACTTTCATTTGGGGGAGTGACAAAGACAATGATGATCTTATAGCAGATAATGACCTGTCAAATTGGAGATAAACCAAACACTATTAATTTTAGACAAAATGCTTGTTCTTAGATTTGAACTTGTATAATCGTGCTTATCAATCTAAACTTTTCCCATTACAACATGCAATGACCCTTATTTTGAAAAATGAAAATATATCATCTCTCATTCTAATGGTGTACAGAAATGTGAAGCTTGTGTTAGCTGCCTGTAATTCACAAGTTTGAAATTCATGTTCATCCCACCTAGTGCCTATTAAAACTCGTACTTCACTTTTAAGATTAATATCAAGAGCATTGAGGTGCTTATTTCAAACTGATATAATGTTCAATCCTAGCCTCAAAGTTATATATACCCACCAGACAGAGGAATTGGTGGTAGTTACCATCAGATTTATCGAGTTCAGGGTTTTAGGATGGACAAAGGCAGGCTCAAACTTTAAATATTGTTATTCTTATAGAAGCAAAAAAAAATCAAATTGATGTTATTGATTGCGGTGAAAATGTTCAGTTTTTCTTAATGGCTTCCCATTAGATAACAGGAGTGACATTTTTAAGTGATGTGCTAAGATGACATTGGTACCTTCATTAATTCAAGCATTCCAAATATGCAATGATTAGGCCATTATGAGAATACAAGATTTATCATACCTGATACACAAATAAATCCACCATTACTAGGGAGATACAGGAACAGAGAGCATCCAAGCAGGACCACAACAGAGAGCATCCAAGCAGGACCACTGGAGTTAGTACAGCACTAATGACATTTCAAATATGAATATAGAAAGAATTGAACTATAAGAAACCTCAGTAATACTATATAAAGACAGGGACATCCTGCAGGGACCAGTTTTTGTTCAATTATTAGATTTCACATTATCATGATCTTCAATAAATGATTAAAATACATCATAATCTAAAATAAAATGGCAATTATGCTACCGAAAGGAACTGCTAAATTTGGACTCAATAAAGCATGAATTAGTTTTATGTCTAAAGAAATAATTTTGTATTAAAAACTAGGAATCCTTGATGTTCCGTTAAAAGGGATGGATTCATAAAAATGGTAGCCTTCCACAATCTTTCACGAATCCGAAGCTATGCTATACTTCATCCGTGATGGTGTGCTGATAAGGATATATTGAAGGACAATGCAATATATAATGTTTAATAAATCCAACTTGTAGATTATACATAAGATATATGTATATGGTATTGTTTAGTATCATGATATGTATGCTATGCCACGAGAAAATCTAATAGAGAACACCATCTGGTGCAATTATTGTTGAGGACATCCTGATCAGTGATCATCAGCGAATTGAGTTTTATGGAATCTAATTTTCGTTGATCCTTGTGAAGATGTTTTTGTCCATAAATCAAACTTCTTCAATAAAATAGTAGATTTTGTTACTCTAATGCCGATTATATTTGTTAGATTTTTATATATTTCTTATTATAGATTATGTATATTTTTTAATAGGTTTCTTATACCCTTTCTCAAACCATCTAGAATTAGAATTTGGATAAGGTATGAAACATTTTATGTTTCCAAAAAATAATATGACGAGAGACTTTAAGGCTTCTCACAATCATAACACTTATATCCCTTTTGTTCAAGTCCATACCCAAGAAAACACAGAGTTGAGCACGAGGTTGTAATTTTGTCCGTTCATGAGGATGAAGAAGAATAAAACAAGAACACTCAAAAATTATAAGATTACTATAGTTAGGAACATGCCCGTAAAGATGCTCATAGGATATTTGATTTTGTAAAAGTTCCGTAGGTACACGATTTATAGTATAGATATCAGTGATGGATGCTTCACCCCAATAAGATGATGGCACAAAAAAAGAAATGACAAGTGATCAAGTCAAATCTAAAATATGTCGAAATTCCTGATAGTCTTCACAGTTTATCACCCTCACCATCGGGGATGGCTCCATCAACTTCATTCCTGGTGGGCATTTGTCAAAATTGTTTCCGTCTTATATATATATATATATTTTATATAGATAATAAAAGAAAAATATGACAGTCCAGTTCAATTTATTGGCTTCCACTAGCATCTGTGTGTCAAAGTCGTTCATTTCCACGTGCCCCTTTTCTGATTTTCAAATCAGTTTTCACTTCAGCGAGCACATTTTGATTTTATCGTCGCTTCAACGAATTCGCTCTTTTGCAGCTTTTTTGTATGTGTTTTTCAGTCACTCTTAGTAACATCACCAGATTGCTTTCATGACCCGTAGCATCTATGTGTCAAAGTCGCTGATTTTAATGAGCTATTTTACTGATTTTCAAATCAGTTTTCACTCCAACGAGCCGCTTTTGATCTTTTCGGCTCTTTTACAGCTTATTTGTATGTGTTCGCAGCCACAATTGGTTAAATCACCAGATTGCTTTCGCGAGCCGCATTCAAGATTTTGTCTCCAAATTCAAGTTGATTTCATATGACTCACCTTGAGTTTACAGAAGCTGTTAGATTATATATCTTTTCCTAATAGTTTCTTATACCTTAGCTTTTTCCAAACCTAGGATTAGAATTTCTTATACCATTTTCTAAACCATCTAAGATTAAGAATTCTTGTCTCCTTAGTTTACTCCTGTAGCTTCGTGGTTGGCTAATTGTAGTATACAATCCTGTAAGAAGCGATTCAGCAACTATATATAATACCTACGTTAATCCCCTCCTCATAACCATCTAAATCACTTTAGAAGATAGAAATCAAGACTCAGTAGGATGGTAAAACTTGTTTCAAGCTGGTGTAAAGATGTTCAATCCATACCCAAAAGTTATGTACATCCACCGGATAAAAGACCCGGGGAACTCATTTTTCCTGTAAAGAGTGGTCCGGTAGTTGATCTCAGCAAAGCAGTGGGACAGAACCGAACTGAAACAATACAACAAATTATACAAGCAGGCCATGAATTTGGATTCTTTCAGGTTCAATTTTCCATTTCATTCACGACTTAGAGATCAAACATATCACACTCAATTGGATTGTTCTAATTAAATAATTTGATATAAGATGCTAATGTAACTTTTGCACTTAAATGCTGTGGAGCAGGTGATCAACCATGGCGTTTCAGGAAGTATAATGGATGACGCGAAGAGTGTGCTGAAGGAGTTCTTTGACATGCCAGATGAGGTCAAGTCAAGCGTCTTCACTCCAGATGCCAGTAAGAGGTGTAGGCTCTACACAAGCAGTTTTGCTTATCCCAATGAGGAGCTTCATTATTGGAGGGATAATGTCTCACACCCTTGTCATCCTTTGGAGGATTGGATTCAACTTTGGCCTGAAAAGCCTCGTAGATACCGGTAAAACGCTGCAGTTTCATTAGTCATCATACTTTGTAAAAATTATGATGTATCATGATAAAGCTATGCTTAATAGCTTGTCAAAAAACTTACTAAGATAACTAAATTATGGTTTTCATTTTCTCTCCTGTAATTATTAGAGAAGTTGTTGGGAAATATTCAGTTGAAGTGAGGAAGATGATCATGAGGATTTTGGATCTGATTTGTGAAGGACTGGGACTAGAACTGGGGTACTTTAGAGGTGACCAGAGCAAGTTTGAGATACTGTCAACTAATCTTTACCCTCGGTGCCCTGACCCGAGCCTGGCTTTGGGAGCTCATATACACTGTGACCCTAACCTCGTAAGCATTCTCAATCAAGGAGGTGTGTGTGGACTTCAAGTCTGTAAAGATGGGGAATGGTTTGTTGTTGAGCCTATTCCTAATGCATTTGTGTTCTTAATTGGCTGCCAGTTACAGGTATATCTTCATCCCTTGGTTAAAATTCAAATTTACTAAAAAATTATATATTACTAATATGTCTAATGATTACAACTAATTTTTTTTTTTTTGGGTACAGATAATTGCTAATGATAAGATCAGAGGTGTTGAACATCGAGTAGTGACAAATTCAAAAGAGGATCGGATGAGTATTGGCTATTTTGTTATCCCAACTTATGAATGCATTATAGAGCCTGCAAAAGCTCTGGTTAGTACATCCAACCCTCCAGTTTATAGAGCCAGGAGGTACACAGATCTTCTTACGGCCTATGATGAGAAAAATGGTAGCCATAAAGGTATGATGGAGTGTCATAAGCTTCAAGTTGAGTAATGGTGTTTGAAAGATAAGTGCTATATATGATCGCTTGTATATCTTATCTTATTGCAAGTACATAAACATGTGGTCTTAGTGTTTGTCCCAGAGGGACTGTCGCCACACAACTGAAATGTAATCATTTTCACTTATTTCAATTATGGTTGATCTTCACATTCAGTGTGAGATATTAACATTATTATTCTTGTGAGAACTGCATATAATTAGATGGCCCCTTCACTCAAATGAGCATTTTAAGCTTAGATGAAGGGGAGCATTTTGGTATATAAAAAGGTAGGTTTTGGTGGCCGGAAGTGGCCGAAAATGGCCGTGAAGTGGCTGGTACAGGGCTATGTGCATGCTACTAAAAAAGTGCAGAAAAACAAAAGAAGACGAAAGTGAATAGTCCTCGCAAAAGCCCATGCGTGCTGCCAGTGCATGGGGGACATGTGGGATTGTTTCCAATGGCCGGCGGGGACCAAAAAAGGGACAATCTAGTCCCACTCGCCGACCCCAACCTCTGGGCCCAATTCGGAAAAAAATTTAAAATTTAAAATCATTTTATATTGTAGAAATTAGGAAAAAATATTTAAATTACTGATAAATTACAGAAAATTTTTAAAAAATCAAATGAGACTTTTAAAGACAAAATATGCATGTAAACATAGTTTAAAGCTAGGTCTAGATACACTTGTTGTATAATTTGCAATGTAATCTTTATTATATTGGATTTTCTTCTTAATTGGTTATTTATTTTTCTTTATCTGTTTTCTTTGCAATTGTAAATGTACATGGTTAAATGTTTGATGTTTAAATCAGTATATGGAATTATGTTAATTCGCTTACTTTTATGGTATGTTCATTTTTATTTTATTTATGTGGCTATAGGGTTTTCCATTATATTAATAAGCGCATGCTTTCAAGTATGTTGAATTATTATTTAAAGGAATATGGGAGGCATGTAAGGATTGCCAAAGACCTAATAAGGTATTTAATATATATAAGGAATGCATGTGAGGATTGTCAAAGGCCTAATAAGGTATTTAATATATATAAGGAAGGCATGTGAGGATTGTCAAATACGTAATAAGGTATTTAATATGTATATAAGGGGGCATATATGTTAGGATTGCCTAATACCTAGTAAAGTATTTATAAGGAACGGATGTAGGCATGTTAGGATTGCCTCATACTAATAAGGTATTTACTTAATAGGTGTTCGGGCATGTAAGGATTGCCTTTGAATTGAACTTAGAAAACGGGTTTTATAATTTGTGTGATAATGGATGGGATGGTACGGTGCATAGGATGGTTTCTATTTTGGGACATGGGTTGAATGAGAAAATAATATACGTATATATCTGTATATTTTATTGTCCCTTGTTGATATTTCAGGTCCTAGACCGTTTCCACCTTGAGGTTAGAGTGTGGAGTTCGTAGAGCGTGGCAACCATTTGTCCTTACCAGACTACAATGTAGGGACTTAGTTCTTTTCTAAAAAGTATTTACTTTTATCCTTCTGGGTTAAAGGGTCCTTGAGTTACGGTTGTTCCAAGTTATACTATTCAGACTTGTATTTTGTTTATTTAACATTATTTATTATTTTCTTTAAAATTTCTTTTCTATATTTATTATTTCTTTTCTATTGTCATTTGTATTATGTGCTTGTGTGCTATCAGTTGTAGGTACTCCTTACGTTTTATGTGTGAGACTGTCCACCTCACGCGTGAAATTATAGGGAGTATTTTACTATGCCTGTATTAGCAACTGCAATGATGTTCCTAGTATTTTTCGTCATATAGAGAATACATAACTTGTTTCTACGAGCCACCACCCTTGCTCTTTTGGTGAATTTTCACAAACCACCCGTAAAATTTACTAATTGCCCTTCGTCACCAAGTTGTCTCACAAAAATCAAATATTTCTTTAAGTCAAGAACATGTCTAACATTCTGAATCTTCCAAACAAGCCCATCAGATTGTTTAATCCGATCATCTCCTTTACCCATAATATTCAAAGATTCGTCATAAGGTAGATAAACCTTCCCGAAATCACCATTGACATAGTTCTCCATAATTTCACGATGTGGGGTAAAGTGAAGCGATGCACTTGAGTCAAGAACCCATGATTCAACCGGACCATCCACGTTCAAAGTTAAAGCATCAACAACCTACTTTGTAGTGGCATTTACAGATTCCTGTTCTCTTTTTCCCTTATTCTTTGGTGCCTGACAATCTCTTCTTTTATGTCCATTCTTTCCAAAGTTCTAGCAAGTTGCATTTGCACTCCTCAACTTTCTTCTGTTTTTTTTTGGATTTTGATTTACTGTGATCTGAGCCTAATCTTTCAGAAGTTATTCCCCTATTCTTGGTATTTAGAGCAAACCCAGATGATTCACTTGTTTCCCTCTTACGAATTTGTTCACTGAGAATCAAGTCACGAACATCATCATATTTCAACTTTTCTTTCCTAAAGAACTGCGTGCTCATTACCAAAACAATACCATTCCCGCTTTTCGGTAAAGAGGATAATAAAATCAACACCATAATCACTGTGAGATATTTTATTGTAATTGGCAAATTTGATGTCAAAACTTAAGTTAATTGAGTTGTAATTTTAGGTTTATTTTGGGTCTCAATCATGGAAGCTAAAGATCAAATGCATGGATACCGTCGATTCAATAAAAACATTACTTAGTACATGTGAGTGAGGACACTATATTTGAAGTTTGGAAGGTTTAGGACTTAGAAAAATATATTTTAAAGTCAAAAAATTAATTTTTTAAAGTCGAATTGGTCCTCATTTTTAGGACCGATCCAACTTCTCTCGATTTCTTCCAATTTTTCAGACTTATAGGATTGGGGACCGGTCTTCGATTTGAGGACCGCTCGCACTTAGTTATGGTAAAGTAACACCGGTCCATGATTTAAGGACCGGTCACACTTTGATGGATTTGAGCGAAAATTTCCTTTTTGATTTTTTTTTGGTTTCCAAAATAGCCCAAACTTCTTTGAGACATACCAAAAGGGTTTTTACTTATTTTTCAAGTAAACTTAGGATTCTCTCATCTATAAATACGATACAAATCACAAACATAGAGAATATTATTTTTGAGAGCAGAAAGCTTTTTGAGAGTATTTTTAGGGTAGAAAAATCTCCATTCTTATGTATATTTTTCTTTTGAGAGCACACACCTATATGCACGAGTGATTTTTAGGATAGTGTTCTGTATTTGATCGACTGGTAAGAGACTACTTCAGATTATTTCATTCAATTAGAGCATCAATTTTTGGTTTTCTTTCAACTACTTGTTATTGAGGAAGGTGAATCAGACGCACTACGAAGAGGACATAATATTTGCGAAGTATTTGTGTTCTTCGAGCCACCCTTCTATAAGGATTGTGACATCAGTCGTATGAAGTCTGCAACAGCCACCCTTCTATAAGGATTGTGACATTAGTCTGAAATCTGCAATAATTGGATGTGAAATTGCAAGAGTAAGCCTAAGGTGTTCAATAACAAGTTCTTAGCAGTCTAGATATTGCATTTGTTTCTCCGGGGCTATAAACCCACTTGTGATTTTTCTGTAAGGATTTTCACGTAAAATATGGTGTTATCTTTCTTTACTGCACTTAGATTTATTTACTTGCTTGTGTGTGTTGAATTAGTTTCAATTAGGCTAAAATTAAAATAATCTCAAAATTGAGCAAATGAAAAAGTAAACCTATTCATAGGTTTTAAACAATCTTTCGCAACACTTTCACACTGCGCAACTCACAATCTCATCATCGAAATTGATTTCTACGGAGCTCAACTAAATATACCTATATTGAACTCATTCAGATGTTCAACCACTGACGCTCATTCTATCGCATCAAATATACTTTGTAGAATGCAAAGGGTTTCTCAAATATATTTGCAAGGGTTGCTATCAAATATGTCGTTATCTTCTCATTCACTATGTTAAAGGCAATATTGTGAGCAAAAATTAAATACAAGTTGCAAAAATTATGATTAGAAAAAAGGAATAATAACACACAAGCAAGTACACACAAATTTCATGTGGTTCACCTAAAAGTCTAGGACTACTACGTTCACAGAGTTGCAGGGATTTCACTATGATGAGAGCCAAACACTTACACCTTACAATTCAGAGAATATTGAACTTTAGATGATATCAATATAGATACAAAGTTGGCCCTTACTATTGATAAGTGCACAAAACATGATATCTTATATTTCAAAATAAGTCTTTAATTATTCTTTTACTTTATTTAAATGTTCTTATCTTTGCATTTTATGTTTATATAGGTTGATTTCCAAATAAGAAGAAAAGTAGCAAAAATGGGCTGAAAATGATATATATAGTTGAAGATGAACATAAGAATAATTTTAGAAGAGATGATATTATGTACAATCTACTTCATAGGTCTCAAGTTCAAAACTTTGTAAAATATTTTTTTTACACGGCCACGTCAGCAGTCCAGAATTCAAATTGAAGATATGGCGATCAAATCTTAGATATTTAAATTCAAAATTTTGTATTTTGAATTTTTCTTTTTAAATTTTGTATTTAAAATTTTTTTCCCACCTAAAGCATTCCCCTCTCAGTCTATAAATAGGGGGTCTTAGGGGTTGGTGAAGGAGTTAGAAAATTGTAGAGAAATTGTAATGAAAATAGTGTAATCATTTTCTTGATTCAATGAAGAATAATAATTTCATTTCTATATGTTTCTTTTATGTAATACCATGTAATTTGAGGATATTTAAATTGAGTTTTTATTATTTCATTGGGTTTAAATATTTAAATGTTTTAGTTAATTTTGTCAATGTCTGTTTTTATTTGTTTAATGTGGATGTTTGAATTGTTGCTAAATGTTGATTAATTTTAATTGTGTGTGAATTATTTGTTTTAAATATAGTGTTTATTTTTAAATAAAAATAGTTGGGTTTCGACTATATGTTCTTTTATTTTTTAATGTTTAGCTGGCTGTGTTAGGCTGTTGGGTTGGACTCTATATATATTTATATATCAGTGGACTAAATATATTTATATTAATTATTTAGGAATTTTTTTAGTTATTTTAGAAAAGAAAACAAAATAAGAGAAAAAGAAATTAGGGTTTAGTCGTTCCTACTTACAGAGAGTTTCTATGCACAAACCCCCAGCAAACGGTAGATGCCAAAAAAAGGGAGAGAATGTGATTTTGTTCAAAATAATAAGGCAAGTTCAATCTCTTCACTTCATATTTGAACTTGTAAACATAAATAATTAATTAAATCGTTTGATTTCATGTATATATGTGTGTGTATGTGTGTTACAAAAAGAAAAACTACCACAAATATCTCAGTAATTTTTGGACATTTTTGTTAAGGACGGACAAAGGCAGGCTCATACTTGCACTTAATTGCTTGAATGGTTTGATTTGTTTTACCTAGTGATAATAAATTTTTTGAGTTATGAGACACCATTTGGTTGGCCTGAAAGACAACCAAAACTTATTTGTTATACAGCCTGACAATCACGGGTTTATATATATATATATATATAAACCTAATATATATATATATATATCATCCTGTCTGTAACCATGAAACAACTTGCCATATTGGCATATCACAATGGACAAGAGAATTTCTAAAATATTGTTATTCTGATAGAACTTAAAACTAATCAATTCATGTTGATGTCATTGAATGTGGTAAAAAGTTCAGTTTTCTTTAATGGCCTCGCAGCCATTATATAACATGAGTGAAATTTTAAGTGATCTGCTAAGATAACATTGGTACCTTCATTAATTGAAAACGTTGAATTGATCAGGTATATTGTCAACGATCAGGATTATGAGAATACAAGATTCATCATATATACCTTATACACAAATAAAGCCACCATATACTAGGATGGATGGTACAGGAATAGAGAGCATCCAAACAGGACCACTCAAGTTCTACAGCTAGGACCAATGACATTTCAAATATGAATAAAGAAATAATTGAACTACAATAAAACTCAGTAATACTATATAAGGAAAGAGACATCCGGGGACCAGTTTTGGTTCAATCAATATATTTCACATCATCATGATCTTCTTTTTATTATATTTCACATTATCATGTGTTTAGAAAATAATTCCGTACTCGAGACTATGAATCCTTGATGTTGCATTGAAAGGGATGGATTCAGAAAAAAGATAGCCTTCGATAACGTGTCACAAATCCTGAGTCATCCCATACTTCATCTGTGATGTTGTGCTGATAGGATCGATATATTAATATATATATAATAATCTCTAGCAAACCCAACTTCAAGATTATATATTAAGGACTTCAAGATTATATACTAAGGTCGTTGTCTATGTAAATATTCCATGTCATTGTTGCTATGGACCACAAGGAAAACATTTGCTTTGGTTAGGAACAATCTTACTGATTACTTAGAATTCAGTAGAGAACACGTAATTGGTGCAATTATTGTTGTGAGGACACCCTGATCAGTGTTCGATCATCAGCGAATTGAATTTTATGGAATCTAATTTTCTTTGAACCTTGTGAAGATGTTTTTGTCCTGGTATCAAGCTTTTTGATAAATTAGTTGTAATGACTCTTGTGGACGGGTGTGATGTGGGTGCGTGAAAGAAGAGACACCGGGTTGAATAACACATCGCCTAAATGTGGAGAAAGGGATGTGCTTATATGTAAGTGTACTCTCTCCAAATAGTATGAGATATTTTGGGGTAAAACTGAAGAGCAAAATCGTGCGGGCTTAGGCCCAAAACGAAGAATATTATACCATGTGTTGGAATGGGATATTATAGTTGGTATCAGTCTCACCTAGTCGAAAGTGTGACGACAAGGACGTCGGGCCTCTTAGGAGGGTGGATTGTAGTGACCCTTATGGGTGGGTGTGATGTAGGCGGGTGCAAGAAGAGACATTGAGCTGAGTTACTACACGGCTACTGAGTGTTTAATCACACATCACCTGAGTGTAGAGAAGAAAATGTGCTTATATATATATAGTGTGCTCTCTCCAAATGATATGAAGTTTTTTTTAGGACAATATCTAAGAGTAAACAGCAAAACAGAGCAGGATATTACATTAGGAGATTTTGTTGCTCTAATAGTGGACATTATATTAACACCTTTTAGCACATCAGTTTTTATCGTGAAAAATGAAAAATCTATTTTTTTATTCCCCAAATTATTCTGAACTCTGAAGCTTGTGGTTGGGTAATTGTAGTACACAAGCTTGCAAGATGCGATATGTTCAACAACTATATATATATATATATATATACCTTTCACGTTTGTTTATCCCCTCCTCATAACCATCCAATTAAATCCATTTTCACTTAAGAAGATTGAAATATAGACTCAGTAGGATGGCAAAACTTCTTTCAAGCTGGTGTAAAGATGTTCGATCCTTGCCAAAAAATTATGTATTGCCACCCGACAGAAGACCAGGGGAGCTCATTTTTCCTGCGTACAGTGGTCCGGTAGTTGATCTTAGCAAAGCCGTGGGACAGGACGGAGCTGAAACAATACAGCAAATTATACAAGCATGTCAGGAATTCGGATTCTTTCAGGTTCAATTTTCCATTTCATTCACGTCTTAGAGATCAACATATATATCACACTCGATCAATTGGATATATGGTTCTAACTAAAGAAATTGCTAATGAAAATGTTGCACTTAAATGCTGTGGAGCAGGTGATCAACCATGGCGTTTCAGGAAGTTTAATGGATGACACAAAGAGTGTGATGAAGGAGTTCTTTGACATGGCAGATGAGGTCAAGTCAAATGTCTTCACTCCAGACGCCAGTAAGAGGTGCAGGCTCTACACAAGCAGTTTATTTTATCCCAATGAGGAGCTTCATTATTGGAGGGATAATTTGACACACCCTTGTCATCCTTTGGAGGATTGTAAGCAACTTTGGCCTGAAAAGCCTACTAGATACCGGTAAGACACACTTCGTGTGTAACATTAAATTATAACTATACTTAATTAAGAGCTTTCCAAAAAACATACTAAGATAACTAAATAATGGTTCTCATTTTCTCTCCTATAATTATTAGAGAAGTTGTTGGGACATATACAGTTGAAGTTAGGAAGATAATCTCTAGGATTTTGGATCTGATATGTGAAGGACTGGGACTAGAACAGGGCTACTTTGGAGGTGACAGGAGAAAAGTTGACTTACTATCAACTAATCTTTACCCTCGGTGCCCTGAGCCGAGCCTGTCCTTGGGAATTCATAGACACTGTGACCCTAACCTCATAACCTTTCTAGATCAAGGGGGTGTCTATGGACTTCAAGTCTTCAAAGATGGCCAATGGATTGGTGTTGAACCTATTTCTAATGCATTTGTGGTCTTAATGGGCTGCCAGTTACAGGTATATCTTCATCGATTGTGCCAAAACTCTAGTCAATCTGGTTAAATTAAGTTCAATTTTTTTACCTGATCGATCTCTTTTACTAAAAATGTACTTAAACATATATAACTCAATATTTACTGAACATTTTTTCTGCGGTTATGCTTATCCCTAATTATTCATACTTTTTTTTTTGGTATAGATTATTAGTAATGAGAAAATCAGAGCTGCTGATCATCGAGTGGTGACAAATTCAAAAGAGGATCGGATCAGTGTTGGCTATTTTGTTATCCCAACATATGAATGCTTGGTAGAGCCTGCAAAAGCTCTGGTTAGTACATGCAACCCACCACTTTATAGAGCCTTGCAGTACAAAGATCTTCTTAGCACCTATGAAGAGAAAAATGGTGACTTTAAAGCTACGATGGAGTGTTGTAAATTTCAAAGTTAAGTAATGGGGTTTGAATGAGAATTGCTATGACCTCTTGTGTATCATATCTTAGTACTCCAACTAAATAAAGATGTGGTTTTAGTGTTTGTCCCAGAGGGACTGTGGCTACACAACTGAAATGTAATTATCTTCACATATTTCAATTATGGTTAATATTTATATTCATTGTGAGATATTAATATTGTTATTCTTGTCCCTATTATTTTACAACAATAAAATAGGAAAATGAAAAAGAAAAAAAAATTGTCATAAAAATCTGGGTATTCTGATCACATATCTGTTTAGCATAATCAAATATGTGAAGATGGTAATAGGTACAGTTTGGTTGGCACGAAGAATTATGGTGTGTATGTTTAACTGGCACCGTTGGTTGGCCTGAAGAATGAACAAAACTTCACTTGTTTCTTATAGAAGCCAACGTCCGGAACATAGATATAATAAGTTGTTCAGTCAAAACCGATCTATATCCTCAGATGTGTAGACACTTCACAATGATTCTAGAGATATTATAATGGCAGATTAACCAAAATCGGACCGTGTATATAACTCTTGACCCAAAATTTTTCATCGTACCACTTCACAAGATTCATTTCTCACCACTGTGTTTTCCAACTCTACCAACTTCTAAACTACCTCTACGTATCTCTGATGAGGCTACCGCCTTTATCAATGTTACATCTCTGCCATAGACTTGTCTAATAAAAAAATATGTAATAAAATACAACTCTTAAATAGATTCTCAATTAGAGTAGTCAACTACATATAATTAAAAGTGAAAATTGCAAATACATGGACTTTTGGAGTCTAATTTATAATTTCATGGAGTCAAAAGTCACGAAATTTTGAAAACATGAATTTGACTAAAATATTGATATGGATGTAAAAAAAAATTAAAAAAACACTGTTCATTTTGATTTTTTAGTTGATGCTCATATTACACTTTTTACTGTTTTGAAAAATGAACTACAGAAAAAATGGTACCTAAGTGTACAAAAAAGTGGTGGCTCTGTGCACAAAAGTGGTCATAGAGCATTATATTTTAGTTTAGAAATGCATCATCTTCACTAAGTTATTTGTGAAAATAGTAAAAGTCAACATTTTAACAGAAAATAAGTACACAGAAGAAACTTGTAAAAACCTAATTTGAGGTCGTCACGTAATTAGTTCTAATATTTCTTATTAATAGTGACCCAGCTTTAAATGTTTGTTTAGCACCCTCCGTATAGGCTTGGGCCTTATCCCATTTTGTTTGCCTTAGTCCATGGACTCTTTGGGCGCCTTTTTTGGGCTTGCATAGTTTACACAATTAAACTATACTTCAGTGGCTTTTCCCCCAAATACTAACCACAACTTTCCCTTTCCTTCTTTAACTAAACCCTCCCAATTCTTCTGTTCCTGACCAAATTAGATGGACCACTTGACTTCCTTCAATGACTAATTTTCCATGCGATCAATCACACCCTCCCTCTCCCCTGCTCCACTACCTCTCACTTGATCTCATCTCATTTGGTGCCAAACCTCTGTTACCAAACACTCTTTTGATACTGGATGACATCTCTATCGAGCTTCCCAACCCTTGATAAAAAATCTCTCCCCTACCCCAACACACCAAAAGTCTGCTCTTCGGGTCTTTCTCACAATGAATCCCACTCTCATTACTTTTTTCATGTCCTTTCTCATCCACAATTTGGCATTATATTCAACAGAAATGTTCATCCATCTACTCTCCCACATCATGAAACATGTTTGTTGAAATATATTTATATCTAATATATTTCAACAATGTTTATTGAATGGGCAAGTTTCCACTAGAAATCAAATCGCCCCCAATTCACCATATGCTCCCTGGCTCCTATAGTCGACCATATTTGGAGTGATCGTAATGCAAGGCGATACTCAAATTTATCTTCCACCCAAAACGTTGTGCTTGACAAGATTATTTTCTCCATCTCTTCCAAGTTCTTTACTGGAGTGGTCAAACAGTCAGCTGAATTGAGATCTCTTTCAAAAGACTGGGGTGCTTCTTAATAGAACGCGTCCCCCCTCCAAGACCATCTGAAACACACGTACTTACATGTAGCCACCCACCCAATTCGAATAGATACTTGTATGGAATACATGAATTCTCTGTTGAGTGTTGAAACTCATGATGTCCGCTATGTGGATATATGAGGAATGGGTGGAATAGGTAAGATAACCTTTGCAAAAGCTGTTTTTAAGGATTCTTGTTCTTGTTAATGTGGATCAACTAGACCAACTAATTGCGTTTACTACTCAGACATTGTTAAAAAAGATTGCTTTGGTCCGGAAGGTATAATCTTCGTAACAATAAGACACGAGCATTTGCTAAAACATATTAGTAAATGAAAACTATACGGTCGAGAAATTGAATGAAGATGAATCTCTTTACCTCTTTAATTAGTTGGCATGCCTTCGAGAGAACTCATCATGTGAAAGGTTATGCTCAACTCTCAGAAGATGTAGTAGGTTGCTCCAATGGATTGCCCTTAGCCCTTGAAGTTTTGGGTTCATGTCTGAGAGTTGAAAAGCATAACTGAATTAGAAAATGCAATGGAGAAATTGAAAAGAAAAAAACCTCATAGTAAAATTCAAGAGAAACTTCTATGCATAGGACCGTAATGGAAAAAAGATATTCCATGATATTGAATGTTTCTTTATTGGAATGGATAAAGACTAGGATGCTCATGAAGTACTAACAAATTGCATGGCAAGAGTTCAAGGAATGAATATTTTTTCAAGATTAATACATGTTGAAGTGAAGAAACCAATGCAATAAAACAATAATTCTTAGGCTTATATCAATTGCTTTTTACTTGCACAAACATAAATACTTAAGCTTAACATGTTTGATCAGGAACACATCAAATTGAAGGCCTCGCTTTAAATATAGAGGGACGAATTATAAAGTTACATGTATGATGTATCTGATACTTCAACATGTATCCGATATTTTTTAAATAATTTAAAACAGATATTTAACTTGTTTAAAATATTAAAATGTAGTTTTTTCATCAATAATATCATACTATAATTGTTTATAAAAGTTTAAAATATATTTAAAAAGAAGTATTGAAATATATATATATACTACAAAATTTATCCATGTGAATTAAGCAATATAATAAAAAAAATTTAATAACAATATATAAAAATAAATAACTATTATTTAAATTTATCAATGGATACATATATATTTTGTATATATATAAATATAAATATTCTTAAATTTTAACTCATTCCATGTAGTTTGTCCTTGAGAAACAGAGGACAAACAAATCGCTAATAACATGGTGTCAAACGGACATTTCAATGAGCAATGGTCCATCCACGACGGAGTGCAATGCATTTTCCAGCTGTTTAGTTAACTTTTCCTCTGTTCAAGGGATAATATTTTTTACATGAAATTCCACCAACTTAGTTAGTTGACCTAGGTTCCCAATTAATTGACCTTCAAAATTAGTACTTTATAAAGCCGTAGTACTGGTTTTTCTTCGCTCACCAATCTGCTCTTTCTATTTCTCATACATTGCTTTTGTAGTTCAGAACCTTTAGGTCTCTCTCTCTCTCTCTCTCTCTGTGTAAACTCTTCCATGGCACCTTCCATGTTAGGCAGAAATGAAGCTTCTTCCTCCTCTGCACCACTTAAAAAATGGAGGTATGACGTGTTGGTAAGCCACAGAGACGAAGACACCGGCAAGAACTTCACTGATCACCTCTATTCTAGACTAAATGGTGCAGGAATCACTACGTTCAGGGATAAAAATGAAGTGGAAAGAGGCGAAAATATCTCATCCTATCTTTTGAAAGCAATTTATGAATCCAATATTGGCATAATTGTTTTCTCCAAAAACTACGCGAGTTCTACATGGTGTCTGGATGAACTTGTGGAGATTATGAAATGCAGGAAGCAATTCTCCAAGTTGGTACTACCCATATTTTACAAAGTCAATCCATCAGATGTTCGGAAACAAACCCGTGATTTTGAGGACGCGTTTCTGAAACATGATCAAAAGGAGGAGAAAAACAAGGTGGCAAGTTGGAGAGAAGCTTTGGCGGAGGCAGGGGAATTATCTGGGTGGGCTTTAGATGACACTGACGGGTAATGTTAATTAATTAATATGTGCCAAATTAATTACTTTAACTAGTAGCTTAATTCTCACTGCTAATGCTTATTTTGATTCATTAATTGGCATATTATGTTATGAACAACAAGGCCTCATCAACGCAAGGGAGATAACTAGAGCTTTTTCTTGGTATTACAGACACCTGTTCCATAGAATATATTCTCAATAAAAAAGACAGGCATTAGCTTGTCAGAATTTGTGTTGAATTACTTAATATTCTCACAAACAACATATACAATGGTTATTTAATTTTTTAGTTCTTTGCATTTTAGTTCACTTAGCATTCTTTATTCTGACTTTGCTGAATTCTTTAATCCTATTTTAATTTTTTCACTTTTTTTTTATTCATTTTTGTTTAATATAAATACCCTACTCTTATCTTAAAACATCATATATAAACAGGTATGAAGGAGAGTTCATCAAGAAAATTGTTGAATATATTTTGAGTGTATTGAATCACACGTACTTGCATGTAGCCACCCACTTAGTTGGAATAGATACTCGTATGGAATACATGAATTATCTTTTGAGTGTTGGAACTAATGATGTCCGCGCCGTGGGAATATGCGGAATGGGTGGAATAGGTAAGACAACCATTGCGAAAGCTGTTTTTAACAATTTCTTCCATAGTTTTGAATTCAAAAGCTTTCTCAGAAATGTTGGAGAGAATTCAAAGCAGCATAAGAAACAACTCCATTTGCAAGAGCAACTTCTTTTCGATGTACTGCGGACAGAAGTCAAAGAAGTGGGCAGTGTTGATCGAGGAATCGAGATGATTAAAAATAGGCTATGCAGTAAAAGGGTTCTTCTTGTTCTTGATGATGTGGATCAACTAGACCAATTAATTGCGTTTAATTGCCACTCTGAAAGTGCTAGAAGAGATTGGTTTGGGCCAGGAAGTAGAATAATCATAACAACAAGGCATGAGCATTTGCTAGATCATATTGGTGTAATTGACTATTATATGGTTAAGGAATTGAACGACAATGAATCTCTTGAGCTCTTTAGTTGGCATGCCTTTGAGAGATGTGATCCTGTGGAAGGTTATGCTCATCTCTCAAAAGAAGTAGTAGGTTACTCCAAAGGATTGCCCTTAGCCCTTGAAGTTTTTGGTTCCCATATGAGAGAGTTCAAAATCATAGCTGAATGGGAAAATGCATTGGAGAAATTGAAAAAAACTCCTAATGGTAAAATTCAGGAGCAACTTAGAATAAGCTTCGATGCATTGGATCATTGTGGGAAAAATACATTCCTTGATATTGCATGTTTCTTTATTGGAATGGATAAAGACTACGTCACAAATATACTAGATGGTTGTGGTTATTCGGCAACAAGCAAAATTGGTGTCCTCATTCGTAGGTGCCTTTTAACAATAAACGAAGAAAACAAGATAATGATGCACGATCTGCTCAGAGACATGGGAAGGGAAATTGTTTGTCAAGAATCTGTTGACAACCCTGGACAACGGAGCAGATTGTGGCATTGTGAGGATGTTCTTGATGTTCTAACATATTGCAAGGTAAGAATATTCAAGGAATGAATTTGTTTTCAAAAATGCATGTTGAACTGAAAAAACCAAGGAATTTGAATTATATAAACGTTAATACTTATGCTTATTATATCAATTAACTTTCGCTTGATAAAAACAAAAATGCTTATGCTTCTCAACTTTTGCTAAGTTCTATGTTTCTTTTAGGGAACGAACAAAAATTTAGGCCTTGCCTTAAATATGGATGGACCAATAAAAGTAGGTTTCAAAGCTGAAGCATTTTCGGGGATGCACGAACAAAAATTGCTACAACTCAATTATGTAAACATCACCGGAGGCTATGAACATCTTTCTAAGAAATTGAGATGGCTATGCTGGCATGGATTCCCTCTCAATTCTATACCAGTTAACTTCTATCAAATGAAGTTAGTTGCTATTGACATGCAATATAGCAAGCTGGGACAAGTTTGGAAAGATAACAAGGTATAGTTAAGACTTTGAATTAACTACTTATGGTTTAATTTTTACATTTTTTTGTTTCAACTGTAATTTTTACTTTGAACTAATTACTGAGTTGTAAATATTTCTCTCAATAGGTTCTTGAAAAGTTGAAATTCCTTGATCTAAGTCATTCCCATCTCTTGACTAGAATCACTACCAACTTCTTAACACTCCCAAACCTTGAGGAATTGATACTTGAAGATTGTATAAGTTTGGAAACGATTGACGAATCCATTGGAAGTCTGGACAAACTCTTGTTACTGAACCTGAGAGACTGTTTGAACCTTACTAATCTCCCAAGGAGCATCTGTAAGTTGAAATCTCTTGAAACTCTTGTGCTAACTGGCTGCTTGAACTTAGACAACTTGCCGGGGGAGATTGGGGATATTGAATCATTAGTCGCATTGTTTGCTAGCAGAACTGCTATAACACAAGTACCAGTTTCCATAGTACGTTTAAAGAACCTTCATTATTTGTCTCTACGTGGATGCAAAGGATCACCATTCAATTCATTGCTTTCACTCTTTTCGACATGGGGGTCACCAAAAAAATTCTCTGATTCCACGACTTTGTTGCCATCTTCGTTGATGGGGTTAACCTCTCTAACGAGATTGGACCTCCAAGACTGCAATCTATTAGAGGGTGCAATTCCAGAAGACTTTGGTAGCCTTTCATCTTTACAGTACTTGGCATTGGGTCAAAACAATTTTTCCACTCTACCAGCTAGCATCACCAAGCTTTCAAACCTTGAAACCTTCCTGTTGGAGCAATGTACAAATCTTCAATCACTACCCGCGCTTCCCTCAAGTGTGACCTTCTTTTGTGCTCCAAATACGTCATTGGAAAGATTGCCGGATCTGTCAAACCTTTCACACGCCCCGATGATACTTCTATCAGATTGCAACAAACTAGCTGAGTTCCCATTCACAGAGAATCTCCTACAGGTCTCTCTCTAACTTGACGTTTATGTATACATATATAACACATGTGATGTGTCTATGACTCTATATATATATACTTATGTCTATCTAGCTGACACATTATCCTCCTAATTGTACAGAGATGGTATGGAAGATATGGCGGTAATGAATGCGATGAGATTGTATTCCCCTGGTCTGAAATTCCTGACTGGTTCAATCAGGGCACGGGTAATGTGCTGTCATTTCAAGTGCCTCCAGATATGAGTACGATGAAAGGAGTGGTTTTATGCATTATATTTGCTGCACATGATTTCGAAATAAGAAGCAAAAGATCATCAGAATTTATTGTTTATGTTACTAATGTGACCAAGAATTTTTTTCTTACCTGTATACGTACTCCAGTTTATCCTGCAGCAGCCACCCCACATGACCATTTATCATTGGGTTATGTACCCCTCCAAGAATTTGAGGTGGATTGTGGAGACAAAGTTGAAATTGAAATAGATACAGGTTCTGAGTTGATTGTGAAGAAGTGTGGAGTCATTCCAGTGTATATTGAAGCTAAGAAGCTTTCTAAAATGGACACTGAAGAAGTGCTAAACGAGTTCAACTCTTCATCTGGTAATGATAGTTGCATGGTTGTCCATGAAGAAGGGCGCGGATATGTTGGGAACAGGGGCAAAGGGAAATGCGAGGACGAGGACGATGATGGTGCAGGACCCAGCAATACGGTGGGAGAAGATAAAAGAAAATGTTATGATGAGACAACTGGTGGACCATGCCATTATTGGTCTTATGAGGAGCACACTCTTTCTATATATGAGATGGAAGTTGTTCCTCAACAAATGTATTCTAAGAGATTTAGGTTTCTAAATGATCTTTTAGCGCCTGATGCTATTGATGAAGACATTGATGATGATGATTTCATACGTGATGAAGACAATGACGATGATGATCTTATAGCAGTTAATGACCCGTCTGATGGTGAAAATAACTGAGCTTCTTGTTTTAATGTAAAATTCCTCAGGGTCTTCACGATTTGGGATGTATATATATATATATATGTAATCATCTAAGTATAAATCCGTCTCTATGATTTGTCCATTAATTGAACAATGATTTTGTAAGGTTCAACTGTAATTTGTTGCCGGAATATTCACGAAAATAAATTTCTCCTAGTTTAGTCTGTAGTTTGACTCACTTTTCATGAGTTAAATTCTCATTAGACATTTGATTGCATCAAGGGCACAATCACACCAGAGAGCTCTGTAAAGACTATATGTTTATATTGATTAATCAATAATTTAGAAGACTTGGGAAATTTTGTGATTAACTTGTGAAATTGATTTATAATTAATTACAAAACATGAAAGGGCAAATGACAAAAAACACATACCCTCCTTTAATTCATATTGTGCATATAGTAATTTTTTCTAGTTGGTACACTCATCACCCACCTCCAAAGAATCGTTTGCACTAATGAGTACTTGATACCCGCCTTTAATTCATATTGTGCATATAACAATTTTTTCCAATTGTTTGCACTCGAGTAATAGATCATTAGACCTAATGTTTGCTAGGCACTATTGGCAAATTCTTATTCTACTTGAGCTAAACCCTTGGGATTAAAATATTTAAAAATATCATAATCCACCATCAATTAATTGTTAGAAAATGACCATTAGTAAGTCGTGTGATTCAGCCACCTCATCGTACATAACTTTTTTTTTTGGATAATGTGAAAAGAGAACTTTTTTTTTTTATCAAAAAAGACCGAAAAAATTAAAAATTGAAGACAGAAATAAGATATCTAAATGTTAATTGAGTATTTTGAAAAAAAAGTAATCATTCACGTACGAAGGTTAAAAGTTACTTTTCTTTTAAGACAAGAGTTCAATCGGAAAAAAAAGGGAGTGCAAATATGGCCTCTCACTTAGAATACTAATCATAAATTCAAACAATAATATGAGATTTAATTCCCAACACTATGATAAAGTTGCTTGTACTTGAGTTGTTCTTATTGGGGGTGCAGCTCATCTCCTGTTATAGCACATATCCTTTAGAAAATAGTCACACGGTAACTTGTGACATTAATATATTGTAATTGGATAATATTTACCTATTCACCAGTGTGTAGGTGAGCCCTCCTGACCGCTGATGTGTTCCAATAAAAAATGAACACATCAGTTTTAAAGTATAATAAATAAGTATAATAAATGAGGTCAATCTCATTTATTGTACTTATTTATTACATTTTAAACCTCATTTATTATACTTATTTATTGTATTTTAAATTTAATTTTGTAATTAAAGCTGATGTGTTCATTTTTTATTGGAACACATCAGCGGTTAGGAGGGCTCACCTACACACCGGTCAATAGGTAAGTATTGTTCATCCAATAATTTACCATTGCAATGGCAGTACAGTAGTTATTGCTTATAGTTTTTCGGTCCAATTATTTCATAACTAATTAAGCATGGTCTAATGTTTGACAAAAACTTAACAAATAATAATTAATTAAATAAATCGTTATGTGAGTGATCCTTTTAATTTTTAAATTCAATTTTTATCTAGGTTTCGCTATACAGTTTGTGATCGGAAATCTAGATCACTTTTAAGAATATGAGCCCCGATCAAATTTCATCCTTTCCCTTTCTCCAAACCAATACAATGATGAACTTATTAAGATCTTGTTTTCTCAAACACAAAATCAGTCACAAATTACTCTAAAAATTACGGTTACTAATATTATTATTTTTATTATTATTATGATGATTATTATCCTAACAAATAACATATTGTTATAAGGGGTCTTCTTTGTCCCACATCAGATCCGAATGAAAAAAGAATAGGTATAAATGGGTGGAATTCGGGTCCAAATAGTTACTATGATTGTTGTTAGAGGTGTTCAATCGCAACGAGAGTATTATCAGAAAAGTTTTTTTTGATAATTAGCAATTTTTTTATAAGAAGAAATACTTTGATACCAAATCATTAAACTATAATGACATTTATTCACAAAAATTGACAAGACACAGAAATTGACAAGACATAAAATTTGTTGAATTGAGCCAAATAATTGTATTTTGAAAGTAATTTATCGGATTAAAAAAAAAGTGTATGTTAAAAGAATCAGATAATCTTTAACCACAAGATTATCATTTTATTTTGATTAACAATTTTATAGAACTAAAAATTTAATCAAAATTCAGTAGTTGAAAATTTTCCAATCAATTTGAATTTTTATATAAATCATTTACATTCCCTTAACAACTTTATAGACTTAAAAAATTTAATCAAAATTCAGTAGTTAAAATTTATCCAATCAATTTGAATTTTTATATAATTTTATCATATGAGTATGATCTGTCACCTAATACATTAGAATCTTTCTTATTACTGATGATGAGAATGTAATGATCTTTTTTATTAATGATGACCTAGCTTCGACTTAAAGAATGGAAAACCAATAAAGTAAAATTCACCTAAGGAGAGCCCGTTCCTATGAGAGAGGTGATATTCACCCTCTCCTTTTGTATAAATATATATTTTTTTTTGTCTTTTTTTTTTATTTAAAGGTCGGTGAGATTGGCAAGTAATATGTTGAAACTCTACCACAACTTTCATTAGGTAAAATGTCAGAAATGTCATTGTGTCAAGGATTTAATGAGATTTTACCAACTTTTGGGTGAAATCTCATTACCAACTTGAATGATTCATTTTAATTGACTTGGTATATAAATGACATGGTATACCCGGCTCACCCAATATCTACTCCAAGCTTTGCAATCATGGTGGCAGTTGTAGTAACAGACACAATTGCAATGTAACGAAATCGGACATGTATCAACATAACGTAATAGAATTGGTTATCGCAGTCGTGAATTTTTTTTGATCTCGCACATAAGTCAAAAAAATAATTGATATACTATGTTTTACAGCAGAACGCAATAAAAAACTCTTGTAATTATTATTATTATTTTTAAGATCATTTAACATGTCTATTTATAAATTATAAGTCATTGTTCTTATTAAAAATGCACGGTCATGATATTTTTTTACCAAATTAGTCAAATATTTAAGTATTAAATAAATTAAATTCATATCGTATATAACATGTGAGAAGAGAAAATAAAATTCAAAATATATATAATACAAGTCAAAGGCATTATTCTTATCTTAAATAAAAGATAAATAAATATGCTAGAGTATACTTATGAACAAAAATATATTGCATTTTAAAGGAAAAATTACCACTGAAATAGAATATATATTTTTAATGAAGCATCATACACAAAAGCACACTGTGGAGAGATATGGGGAGATTTCAATGACTGCTGGACACATTTTTTTTACTAAAACACGCTCCAGCATGTGGCTGGTTTGGGCCGTTTCCACCCAAAGCGCCCGTTTCAATCCATAATTGATGACATTATTTTCTTTTTCTTATTTTTTTGAGAAAGTATTGAATATCCTTGGAATACCATACCTCCTTATTTTTGTGACCATACCTCAACCTCTTTTTTTCAACTCCATTTGTAATTGCCTTATTCCTCTTCTGACTGTTTTCTCTCTTGCTCCCTTGATCACTCTTGTTCCCCATCCTCCATTGCCAAACTTCTTAAACTTTTTTTTTTCTCTTTCAAATCGATCTATGATTGTCCAATTCCTCTTTTGACTCTCAAATTTTCAATTCTTAAGGAGCATACCATAAATGTTGTAACATTTTTGACTTTGTGTCGTTCAAAATATTTAATCCTTTTAAAATTAAATTTTTTCTCTAGTTCTTCCTCTAATTCCCTGTCTATTTTTTGCCCTTTCCAAAAATGCGAATGCAAAATCAACTCCATTTTTATTCATATCATTTGTGAATACTTTATCAATTGTCCACTTATATACATATGAAAACAAATATAAGCACATAACAATATAAAGTTTCAAGGGTCTTATAAAATTAACAACCGGCAACATCGCTAGAACTAACAAGTTGAAGAAAAAGAAACTATGAGGATTAAAATTTTAGAGAGTCAATTTCATATTAGCTTGAGATTATTAAGATCAATGTTCAATCTTAACTATGGATGGCAATGATCAATGTTGGATACACTTAAAAAAAATCATGTTCATAAGGGTAGGAGGCCATGAAAGAAAGAAATGTTAGAATTTGGTGGAAGAGAAAAGGAAAGAACTATGTTTGTGAGGGTTTGGTGGAAGAAGAAAAGGAAAGAATTATGTTTGTGAGGGTTTGGTGGAAGAAGAAAAGACAAGAATAATATTTTGGTAGAGAGATTATAGATATGTTAAAAGGCTTTGAGAATAGACTATTTTGTCATTTTAATTTAATGAACGAATAGGTGGAGTGACATATATCACCACCTTAATTTAAATGATAAAAAAATACATTTAATTATGAGTTAAAGAATATTAATATTATCTCATTTCAAAAGTGAACCATTATCCATAGTTAGAAAAAAAATACACATGCTTCCTTGAGTTTTTAAATTATTCTTTCAAGTTTGCACTCGCTTAAAGAAACATCCCTTCCCTGAAAATTGACTCTGTCGAAACCAAACACGTATTTAAATAAACTTTTTTGCCCCCTATAATGAATGTCAAAATAATAATATTATAAGTCAATTGTTTTAGGCATTTTAGTAAAATCAAACAAATCACTAACATTGTTTAACGGATATTTATATAACCTATGGTTTATCGATGACGTACTCTTTCACGCAGTACGTGCAAGGCAATTTCCAGCTGCATTCTTAAACTTTCCTTTGTTTTAAGGGATATATTTATATTAAATTTTAATAATTTAATCTGTTGACTAAGTCTCAATTGACCTTATAAAATTAGTTTATAAAGTACTCTCCTTTCTCTTGGCTCTTCTATTCTCACACATTGCCATTGTTTGTGTAGTTCAAAACCCTAGCTCTCTCTCTCTCTCTTTGTGATCAAACTTTTCCATGGCAATGTCCACGTTAAGCAGAGATCAAATTGCTTCCACCTCCGGAACAGTTCATCCACAATGGAGGTACGACGTGTTCGTAAGCTACAGAGGCGAAGACACCGGCAAGAACTTCACCGATCACCTCTATTCTAGACTTAACGGTGCCGGAATCACTACATTCAGGGACAAAAATGAACTGAAAAGAGGCGAAAAAATATCGCCGGAGCTATTAAAAGCAATTCATGAATCCAATATTTGCATAATTGTTTTCTCCAGAAATTACGCGACTTCCAAATGGTGTCTGGATGAACTTGTGGAGATTATGAAATGCGGGAAGCAATTCTCTCAGTTGGCACTACCCATTTTTTACAAAGTCAAGCCATCAGACGTGAGGGAACAAACCGGTGATTTTGGGAAAGCTTTTGTGAAACATGATGATGATGATGATGATGATGATCAAAAGGTGGACAAGGTCAAAATGTCAAGTTGGAAGGCAGCTTTGGCTGAGGCAGGGAAATTACCCGGGTGGGATCTAGCTGACACGGACGGGTAATATTAATTAATATTTGCCTCTAATATATTACTTAATTACTAATTAATTACTATCTAGTACCTCTAATATATTATTCTACTTCTAAGTGCAAATGCTTAATTTGATTTTATTAGCATCCTCTTTCATATATGCTTTGATCTTGCATAGTATGTTATGAACAACAAGTTCTCTTTAACCTACTGGACAATTTTCTACTTTTATTTTTTTTTTTTTTTTGAAAGGTCGAACCATGACAATTTGTTATGTTGTCAAAGAGGTTTCGGTTCAATTTTCTTGAATATATTTCTGGGTTGTAGACTATTATTACTTTCTCACCTTCCAACGTAAAAGGTCGAGGGTTTGAGGTTTCGGTTCAATTATCATACCATATGTTGTTTGATAAAATTGAAAATTGAGTATTAAAAATTTTAAATGCTGGAATTATAAGTGTCAATTATAAATTGAGATTTTTTTTATGCTCTACAAAAAATTAAGTGTTTACTATTTAGTGATAAGTGAAATTTACACTTAAATTTTACTTCATTTTGAGTGGTATCTATGTTACATTATAAAACACACTTGATATTTAATTTACTCATAAATAAGTACTAAATTGATTTATCAAATAAAACCTTTAGCGGTCAAATAAATATTCTCTGCAATTTTCTGAAATTGATCTAAGTTTCTCCTATAATTAGATAAATTGTAGAAAATTCTCGTGAATTTTTGAACTTTAAATTTTACAAAATAGCCTATTACTGTTTGCCAAAAGGTTGTGAATATCTCCTGTTCGTTAACAAAGGAATAAAAAAGATAGCACACAGAGTGCACGTGACAGTTTAATTGTAATTTACCAAAAAAAAAAAAGGAAAAAAAAAGACTATTTAATTGTAAATCAGTATTATGCCCCTCATACTATTTCTAGTTTTCGCAATTTATCTTAACTGTTAGAGTCATGATACGAACTCCAATAATCGGACAACTCGGACTAATTTTATATGAGAAGGGCTAACGTCAGGGGCAAACTGTCGGAATTGTCTCACTATCGGATTCTAAATTATTTTTCTAAATATAAAAATAAATGTCTATATATATATATATATATATATATATATATATATCGAGGTTTGTGTGCAGAAGTGTCAACTTAATGGTACATTTCAGGGATAAAAAATATGTTTTACTAGATATTTAGGGTTTGTCTTATGGACTACATGTATTAGGTGGTACTATGGCAGCATCTTAGAGGTAATATGTGTTTTCTATACAAATATACAAGGGGAGAGCAAAAACAATTTGATTTGGAGATACCAAACTAGTACTATATAATTAAAATTTTAAAATCAATTGTAATATAATTTACTTTATAATATTAGTCTTAGTATATATACCGGAATAATATAATTCAAAAAATGAGAAATATGCAACCTAAATAAATAGAATAAATAATTTTCTAGTGTTAAAGAAAAAATAATGTTAAAGAATTAATTTTCTTTTAGCAATTATTTCAATTTTTTAAAAATATAATTTTTGGAAGAAAAAAAATCTGTACTTTGATTCCACTTTGAAAAGATATATCATTATTATCTTGATGAAAGATTAAGAAAAACATGTACTATTTCAATTAAACAAAATCTTGCAAAAATATCCCTAAAACTAAAGCATTACCAAAGATAAGAGTAACAAAATTACTATATATAACCTTAATTTATAAAAAATCCTAATTCTATTTATCTTTTTTCCTTTTTCAACAGTAAGTGCGGGTCATATGTGGTTCCACCAGGTGTTCTATATCCCTTCTCGTAATTACTTTAATTATTTAGTTCTTTGCATTTTATTTTTAGTCCACCCAGTATTCTATTCCCGTTTTGCTAAGTTGCAGTGGCTAGTATACTGAACATCCTGAAAATTGATTTGAGTTTCTTGAATACTTTATTCCTGAATATTAATTTTATCTTGAAACATCATGAACAGGCATGAAGGAGAGTTCATCAAGAAAATTGTTAAATCTATTTTGAGTGTATTAAATCACACATACTTACATGTAGCCACCCATCCAGTTGGAATAGATACTCGTATGGAATACATGAATTCTATGTTGAATGTTGGAACTAGTGATGTCCGAACAATAGGGATATGTGGGATGCGCGGAATAGGTAAGACGACCATTGCCAAAGCTGTTTTTAACCATTTCTTCCATGCTTTTGAATGCAAAAGTTTTCTGGCAAATGTTAGAGAGAATTCTAAGAAGCATAAGAATCAAATGTGTTTGCAAGAGCAGCTTCTTTCTGATACACTAAAGACAGAAGTGATAAAGGTGGGAAATGTTGATCGAGGAATCAAGGTGATAAAAAATAGGCTATGCAATAAAAAGGTTCTTCTTGTTCTTGATGACGTGGATGAACTAGTCCAACTAATTGCATTTAGTTGCGACTCGAAGAGTGCTAGAGAAGCTTGCTTTGGTCAAGGAAGTAGAATCATCGTAACAACGAGAAACCAGCATTTGCTAAAGCAAATTAGAGCAAGTGACATATATATGGCAGAGGAATTGAATGATAATGAATCTCTTAAGCTCTTTAGTTGGCATGCCTTCGATAGTAGTGATCCCATAACAGGTTATACTCATCTCTCAAAAGATGTAGTAGTTTACTCCAAAGGATTGCCCTTAGTCCTTGAAGTTTTGGGTTCATGCCTGAGAGAGTTCAGAAGCATAGTCGAATGGGAAAATGCTTTGGAGAAAATGAAACAAACACCTCATGATAAAATTCAAGAGAATCTTAAAATAGACTTTGATGCATTGGATCATCATGAAAAAAAGATATTCCTTGATATTGCTTGTTTCTTTATTGGAATGGATAAAGACTATGTCACAAAAATACTAGATGGCTGTGATTTTTTTGCAACAAGCGGTATTGGTGTCCTCAGTAATCGGGGCCTTGTAACAATAAACGAAGCTAACAAGCTAATGATGCATGATTTGCTTAGAGACATGGGAAGAGAAATAGTTTGTCAGGAATCTATGGATGACCTTGGACAACGTAGTAGATTGTGGCGTTGTGAGGATGCTGTTGATGTACTAACAAATTGCAAGGTAAGAGTTTAAGGTATGAATTTGTTTTTAAGAATACATGTTGTAGTGAAGAAAACAATGCAATTTGAATTATATAAACTTTAATGCTTATGGTTATTATATCAAGAGTGTTGCTATTTAGCCTGACTAAAAAAATCAAAATACAATCAACTCTACACATTGATTGCCACGATTGCAAATTTCACAGTTATCTTTCTATATCACATCTATATAGAAAATGGATGTCCCTTTCTATATCTCATCTTTGCAAATTTTACGGTTATCATTCTATATCACATATTCACATCTACATAGAAAGTGGTCTCTCTTTCTATATTAGAGTTTTTCACATCAGTCGATTAAGTCAGATGAAAGAATGTCGTCAATTACATCATTTTCCATGTATCAATTAATTTTCACTTGTACAATAAAAAATGCTTATGCTTCTCAACTTTTACCAACTGCTCTGTTTTTATCAGGGAACAAACAAAATTGTAGGCCTTGCCTTAAATATGGATGGACCAAAAAAAATAGATTTTAGAGCTAAAGCATTTGAGAAGATGCAGGATCAACGGTTGCTACAACTCAATTATGTAAACATCACTGGAGACTATCAACATCTTTCAAAAAAACTGAGATGGCTATGCTGGCATGGATTCCCTCTGAATTCTATACCAAATAACTTGTGTCAAAAGGAGTTAGTTGCTATTGACATGAAGTATAGTAAACTGAGACAAGTTTGGAAGGATAACAAGGTATAATTTACACTTTGAATTAAGTACTTGTTGTCTATTTTTTCTTTTTCTGTTAATTTTACTCTCTGAATATTTCTTTTAATAGGTTCTTGAAAAGTTGAAAATCGTTGATCTAAGCCATTCCCATTTCTTGACTAGAATCACTACTCACTTCTTAAAACTCCCAAACCTTGAGGAATTGATACTTGAAGATTGTAGAAGTTTGAAAACCATTGATGAATCCATTGGAAGTCTAGATAAACTCATATTACTGAACCTGAAGGACTGTGCAAACCTTAGGAATCTCCCAAGGAGTATTTGTATGTTGAAATCTCTTGAAACTCTTGTGCTCTCTGGCTGCATGAAATTTGACAAATTTCCTGATTCCACTACTATATTGCCAAATTTGTTGTTGGGGTTAACCTCTCTAACAAAATTGTCCCTCAGCAATTGCAATCTATCCGAAGGAGCAATACCCGAAGACCTCGGGAGTCTATCCTCTTTACAATATTTGGCTTTGGGTGACAACAAGTTTTTCAGTCTACCAGCTAGCATCAGCAGACTTTCTAAGCTTGAAACCCTTCGGTTGGAGCAGTGTACAAACCTTCAATTAGTTCCAGAGCTTCCGTCAAGTTTGACATTCTTTTATGCTCCAAATACATCATTGGAAAAATTGCCAGATCTCTCAAACTTCTCACACACCCCGATGATACTTCTATCAGATTGCAGCAAACTAGCTGAGTTCCCATTCACGGAGAATCTCCTACAGGTCTCTCTCTCTCTCCCAATGTATATATATACAATTATATATACATGTGTGTGTGTGTGTTCATGTGTCTGTGTATGTGTGTAGCTCACAAATTGTCCTTCTAATTGTACAGAGATGGTATGGAAGATATGGGGGTGATGAATTCGATGATGTTGTATTCCCCTGGTCTGAAATTCCTTATTGGTTCAGAAATCAGAGCACGAGTAATGTATTGTCATTTCAGGTGCCTCCAAATATGAGTATGATGAAAGGCTTCATTTTATGTGTTATATATGCAGCACATGATTTTGAAATCGGAGCCAGAGGATCATCAAACTATATTGTTCAAGTTACTAATGTAACCATGGCTTTGTCTGTTACCTGTATCCGTACTCCGGTTTATCCTGCAGCAGCCACCCCAAATGACCATCTATCATTGGGCTATGTACCCCTTCGAAAGTTCGAGGTGGATAGTGGAGACGAAGTGGAAATTGAAATAGACACATGTTGCGAGTTGATTGTGAAGAAGTGCGGAGTCATTCCGGTGTATATTGAAGGGAAGAAGCCTACCAAAATAAACATTGTAGAAAAAGTGAACGAGTTCAACTCTTCGTCTTGTAATGACAGTGTCATGGTTGTCCATGAAGAAGGACAGCGAGATGAAGGGAACAAGGGAAAAAGAAAACAAGAAGGGAACAAGGGAAAAAGAAAACATGATGACGATAACGAGGCAGGGCTCAGCCATGTGGGAGAGAGAGGTAAAAGAAAATGTTATGATGGAGCAGCAAGACCAAGCCATTACTGGTCTTATGAGGAGCACTGTCTTTTCACATATGAGATGGTGGTTGTTCCTCAATCATATTCTAGGAGATTTCAGTGGTTAAGAGATCTTGATGAAAACAAAGATGGCGACAATTTCACATGTGATAAAGACAACGACAGGAATGATGGTGGTTGTTCCTCAATTTTCACTCATTTTTATTGTTGTTGTGTTAGATTGCTTCATGTATTTACTGAATATGCGTGTAGCTAGTATCATATAACTAGAACTCCTATATGATTTCTATGTGATATATGTGTATTTGAAGAATGATTTTGTAAGGTCCAAAAGCCAAACGCAATAAATTACGTACTTGGAGGTTACTTATTTTTATTTTTTAATTTCCAAAAGCCAAACGCAATAAATTAAGTAGAAGGATTACAATCGAAAGAGAGAGTCTTTAAGTAACCAAGGTGGCCAGAATTGCCAACCAAATTCTGTGACTCTTTGATGAAAAGCCCAGCTACATCATAAGCTAAACAATTACAACAACTAGGCACCCAACAAAGCTTGAAACCCACATAACGAGCGATCAATTGATGTACATCCTGAAGAACAGTATGAGAAAGAGAATCCACAACCCACAAGTCTCGCTATGTGTCCTGTACATGTTGACAAGAAATTGGGGGAATTGGTGACAGTTGTATAGGAGCGGTCTAAATAAATCGGATGTATTTATAAAAAAAAATTTATAATACATTCGGTGTAAATACACTCTATATAAATATACCAAATAAATCTAGATAGTACATATTAAAGATGTATAATAAATTCAAATCCATTTTATATACTTATACCGAATGTGAGATACACGTGCTCCTTTCTATGGCATGGTCAGAGAGTTTCCACTAACCGCTGGCTAAACAGGTCATGTGCCCGCTCCTCAAACTTTCTTACTGTATAAATTTTCCCCAGTTAACCAACACGCACTCTCTTGAGTTACCCATCATTACTAACTGTCACTCTTCTGACTATATCTCTACTCTCTTGCAGTTGCAGTCTCTCTCTCTTCTCTCACACTCTCTTTCCCTTCGTAGCCGTGTAGCACCAATACAGAATTCTCATCGGAATACATAGAGCTGTAACTGGAAAATCTATTGCAACTCATTCTTTCTCTCTCTACGCATCGTCACACTTTCTCTGAATCGATGATGGAAGAGAATGTCGAAATTGCCGAATCAATCATCACGAATGGGACTTGGAGGCCTCAACCTACTCTAAAGTCGCATCTCCGTTCACCGAAGACCGAAGAGAATCTAAGGAGTTTCTCATATCGGTGAAGGGATTGCAAGACGCGATGCAATTCTTAGTATCGGAGAATATGAGTTCTGAGAAGCTTGTTCGATCTCTGAAGTTGATGCAAATTGTTATGAAGAGGCTCGAAATGGAGTCCTATCAGATTCTGTCTTCGAATGGAAACTTTATCGATCCTGAATCGGTTTCGATCGCCACAAGCTTAAGCGAGATCGATCACTTCGGCTTCTGAAGACGAGTCATCGGAAGATGAACTTCAGGTTGAAGGAATTTCGCTCTGGATTGCGTGATTTCGTTAGGTTACCAACCTCTCCCCTTTTATTTCTCATTGAAATATATTTGCCATACATGTGATGTTAGGGCTAAAATTAATCAATGCATGTCGTCGATTAGGAATCATAAGCTGCTATTGTAGCTCAAATCGGAATCTAAAACAACATTTAAAGCTCAATTCTGTTCGATTAGGGCTCAGCTAGTGAGGTTTATGTGTTCGATTAGGGCTTAGTGATTTCCTGAGGGAGATAAGGTGAGAAATTTTGATTTCTTGCGTATGATTTTCTATTTCTCTGTATTTCATTACTCTCTCTCTCTCCATGTCTGTTTGGGTATGATGAGTATTTTTGTACATTGATGTTTCGGATTACTCAGGAGCGTCTACTTGGAGCTGCATTGGGAAGGGTTCGTTGTTTTCGAGCAATGCAAAAGCCTGTATAGATCGATTTCAGAGAACCAATCCCATTTTGTTACTCATTAATATTAGCGGTTCAATTTGCATTTCATTTCTACTAAACCAATGATTGCTATTGTTTTCTTCACATTGAAAACTGACTGTATATTTGGTGATGACTTGGATTTAGGCGAGATACACGATGTGTCAAAGGTACATACATACCTTTTTTAATATAACTTCGGTGATATTTTGGCTTAAAATATTTGATATCGGGGAATTCATTTATGCACAAGGGATTTCAAAGTGAGAGAGAGAATATATCAAGCCCCTTTGTGCAGATTTTGAGGGAACATTAGTGTCCCATTATATATTCGCTGTCTCCTGGGAGTAATGTGACAGCGACAATGGCAAAGGAAGTGAATAAGTTGGTCAACATGTACAGGATAACAGGGGATGACTGGGATAAATGGGGAGATGTTATAGCCCATTTCAATGTCATAAGGTATATAAAGTACTTAAAACTTCAATTTGATACTTATCGGTGACTACGGATTGTTTTCCTTGTCTTGTTCATAACATTCACCTCTAGAGTTTCCCAGTTCAGATTTAAATCTACATTGCTCAGGTTTCTTATTTTTCCTTGTTCAATTGGTGCTTGTTTTCCTCATCTTTAAGTAAATAATGCTTTAAATCTTTTGTATCAAGGATTTAGTTGCTGCTAATATGGTAGGAGCTGAGGAATTGCTGGGAAAGTTCTGGCCTGATTTGGATATACTTCCATTAGGATGGCTTACTGATCCAGGTGTGATTCATACTTTATAGTAAATTAAAATGCTTGACCTATACATTTTGTTGGTAAAAAGCCACTATTAAAATGTGTATATTTTTTTGACAAATAGATTCGAGTCAAGGTCCATACAGAAAATGTAACCTTACTGGAGATAAACTCCTTCAGCTCTAACAATATGGAGGCAAGTTAATCATCTACATATACATATAATTCCTTACTTTTCGGAAGATGACCTCTTTTTTTTTTAGGGACAATACTTATGATTTATGTTAGAACATCGTCTATTTAGGATTTAGAATGACTATGTCATGTTATAAATTCTTTTGAAATTTCAGTTGTAAAGTGTTGGCATGGTATCTTAGAAGGAGAGGTGGGTTAAAGGTTTGATATTTATTGTTAATTGAAAATTTCATCTCTGAATGAGGAAAATTTGGCCTCAGCAGTCTTTTAACTAATGATGAATTTTTTCTGTATTTCAAATCTTTGTTAGTATTTAGTATTGTTATCTTATAAGTAATAGAGAATGAGTGGGGACTGTGGAATGTGACTTCTATTTCTATTTGATTAAGTGTAAAGAAGGAGGTGTTGATAAACCTTAAAGAAGTATGAAATGCAACAGGACGTGAGGGATTGAAATTTGAGAATTAGGTTTGTTCCCATTTTAATCACTCCACTTCTGATTGTTCATCATGTAATTTTGTATTAAGCATAGAAAGTTCAGTAATCCATAGAAGCTAGATTTTATTTTTTAGGCCTACTCAGCTCCTTAATGCTATTTATATAAATTTCTTTGTGATGGATCATCTTCTATTCCTTGTTATCTACATCATTTGATACAGAGATTTTGAAGTAATGTGTTTATTTTTGTGGCTATCTCTGAACTATTATATGATAAGATGGGTTTATATCTTTGCTAAATTGGAGAAAAAACATGCTCTAAAGAAACATGGTTATTTCTTTGCTAATCAGTATTATATGAAGTTTTTGCTTTGTTAAGGATCAGATCTCGTATGGAGAATTGGTTTCCAGATTTCACTTGGGAACATGTTTCAAGGTATATATTAATATCTAATGTATTAATTCTACTTCATGCTTCTTAATTCTCTCTTGTTTCTTCTAGTGATAAGCTAAAAACTAAGTGAACTAGGGCTTTATATATATACACACAGCTAATATATATAGACTTACTTTTGAATCTCGGACTTGTTATCAATATTATTATAGATAGATTTCATTACATCCTCTGTCACGCCTCCCAAATTTAAATATTAGGAACTCTCGTCCAGTACTTGAATTTGGTGCGAGACTTGAAAAATAAAATCTATCATAGCATCAATACTTCCAATATTTACATTATTACAAACAAAAGATAATCATCTAAATCATCTATACAAAAAAATTACCTCAAGCCATATCCCGCGTTGTGGTATTGACTATAAACAACAAAAATAAAACTAGCCAAAAGGGTTTACATGTAGATGGTCTCCATCTCTCTATACTATGCCTCCATCACCGGGTATCTGAAAGTAAAATGGGGTGAGCTTACAAGCTTAACAAGACAATCGCTAAACACTATTATTTCTCAGCAAATTGACCTTGCCTTCCATTCCTATATAAATAAGAATTTGTACAACAATCTTTTCATTTAGATACACGATTTAAGCAAATCGTCTTGAATTAACTTAAACATTATTAATCTCACATGAGCCTCGGCTCCTCTCGAATAAATGGCTTGCTTAGCCAAAAAGTGGTGCGTATCTCATAGTCTTGGACTATTGAATATTATGTTATACCCTCCTAGAAAGAAATTTCGTCCTTAAAATTTAGAATCGTCAAGTCTTCATAGTTCAAGTACTATTGCTACCATAAACATCAAATGTGATATTAGTCTTACCAGCAAATTTAAACATCAAAAGAAAAAAGTCTAACAACCCTTATCAAAGAAAAAAAATCTTAACATGTACTAATTTTGTGCTACCATAAAACTCAAGGATAATTTACTAAGTTGGATGTTTGAGTACTATCACATTCCCGCTCTTCTAGGTCAGTTTCAATCTCATATTCTTCTTTGAACTCTTGACTGTGAGTTTTTAATTCTTTTAAACTGGTTTTATTCAATTCAGACTCTCGCTTGGATCTTTGGTTAACTCTGGGTTCACTTTTGTGGTGGTTAGTTTAGTTCCCTCTAATGTAGGTTTAGGTATATTTCACCTACACAATGATGAATAGTCCCTCACAAATGCTGCCCTCCTCCTGTGTATGTACATTGATGTTGGTTTTGGTGAAAGAGAGTGTGTATATTTCTTGTTGTCACTAACTACTCGAACTTGTTTATCCTTTCTTGATTTTCCACCTTTCATCTAAGTAATCATCAAATAATCATCAATTTTAGACGGTAATAAAAAAATAGAGAGATATACAATATTCAACCACCACTCATTCAATGTGCACATCTGATTATATATATACACATTCATACAACTTAATTGGTAAACAACTTCCTTGTGTACCAACGTATATCAACTCAAGGCTTTCTAAGTTACAATCATAGCATCAACAAAATATACCTTCTCAATGATTTGAAAAACATCACACATTTATCACAATCATATCTCATAGATATTGTTACTCACATAATTCTCAATGTGAGTTAGCGTGTCACTGCACAACTACACATAAAAGTCTCATGTTCATAAGATTCACCAACACTTCCCTATGTATAACACCATCATTCACAAAAGATAATAATTACCAAATTAGCATATTAAATTTTTGTATTCCCAAGAGAAACAATATAAAGACCCTATATATCACTAAATCTTACTTCCCTAATACTTATGGCCTATGGTATAATTCTTTTTTTACTTGTCAATACCCAAGAGTCAATTCCACAACTACTTGGACTTGGCACATTGTAAGAGAAGTACTAATTAAAGAAAAATGTCCAGCCAGACCATTTTTCCTCGTTAGCTCAACCCCGACAACATGTCTTCCTTATCCTCACACCTTCAGTTCTATTAAACCTGTAATCATAATCAATTCTCCATTTTTCACATGAAAATCACTACATCAAAACTTTTCAAAGTCCTAAGCTCTCACAACTGGAGTTTGTCACGAATTGTATATCTCAATTATCATAACTCTATCCAGACTCAAACCTAACCTCTGGTCTGGCTTACCAAATTCTCAAAACTAGAACCTCTAGATAATAATGATATGCCCTCATATACCATGTGACATTTAATGTAAACCTTTATACACCCTGCATAGTCACATGAATCATGCTAATAGCCTAGCAAATCACATGTCATGCACAAAAATTACAACAAACTAATCCAAGTAAAGTTTAAACACTCAATTTATCATATCCATAAAAGTTGCTGGCGCCTTAGTCAGCTCAAAAGGCATGACTATGAATTCGTAAAGGCCATAATGAGTCCTAAAGGCATTCTTAGGAATATTCTCCTCCCTAATTCTCAACTGATGATACCCAAACCTTAGATCAATCTTAGAGAACAACTGCGCCCCCTTGAGTTGATCAAACAAATCATCGATACGTGACAAATGGTACTTGTTCTTGATCGTCACCCTGTTCAACTTACGATTGTCAATACACAATGAAATGACCCATCATTCTTCTTGACAAACAAAACAGGTGTTCCCCATAAAGACGTACTAGGTCAATCAAACCCACGATCTTGCAACTCTTGAATTTGCTTCTTTAGTTCCTTCAATTCAATAGGTGCCATCATATAGGGTGCCCTAAAGATAGGTAAATCAATGCAAAAGTCTACTACCCTCCTAGGAGGCAAACTTGGAATGTCTTGGAATATATCAGCATATTCTGATACAATACGTAGTTGCTCTACTTTCACACACTGCTCAAGCACTTCAATATGAGCAAGAAATCACATGGTCATGGTACTCTCGAACTCACCACACCTAAATTGAGATGGTAACTATCCTGGGATTGAGAAAATAATGATCTTCTTATGACAATCCAACTGGCCATGATATCTTGCTAACCAATTCATACCCAGTATTGCATCATCAGACTCCCTCATTTGTAATATTATCACATCAACCCAAAGTTCCATCTCACCAATCCTAATAGGACAAGCACGACACCTTATCGAGTGTTGTTGAGTGTCCAAGGGGAGTTGTAATGGATACAGTACCATTCATACTTTCAAGTTCTAATCCAAATGTATTTACTAACAGTGAAATAAAAGAATACGAAGAACCTGAATCAAATAACACTTTAGTTATATTCCAATAAATAGTAAGTGTACCTTCCACTGCAAGTGGCGCAACATCTTGCTCAACATCTGGGTAGACAACATAAACCCTTGCTACCTTCCTTGCGTGGTTTGGTGCAGTAGCGAGCCATATATTTTTTTTTCTTGATAGTTGTAGCACTGTCCATAGAACTTGCGAGGCTAAGCGTCTTGAGGTGCAAATGGTACCAAAGCTGTGACTGCTCACCTCCACCAACTCTTTGTCTTTTTGCTACTCGCCAATTCTGCCTACCTTTTTACCCTGATTGACTCTGCATATCCTTTGGAGGTTGTTGTTGCGGTTACCTCCTTAGATTCTGCTGTGAGTTAAAGTTACTTTTTTTCTTTTCCTTCTCTGCGGCCTTATGCTCCTTCTTTCGTTGAAATTTAAGGTTATTATGTTCAATCCTCATAGTACGCTCTACAACCTTTGCGTAGCTACTCAACCCCTAACTAATCACTAGCCTCCTAATGTTAGGAGCTAATCCCTTTGCAAATCTTCTGGTCCGACTGTCCTTATCTACAACCATATAAGGAGCAAATCGAGAGAGTTCTACAAACTTAGCCTCATATTGACTCAATGTCAATGCCATAGTTTCTTGCTCCAAGTGTATAAACTCAGCTGTCATTCCATCCCTTGCTACACGTGGAAAATACTTGTCGTATAACTGGTTCTAAAACTCATCCCAGTCCATGTGTGTGGCATCCCCGACACTCCTATTCACAGACTGCCACTACTAACGGGCATTGCCTGATAAGCAAAAAACTATTATCTTCTTTTCTACACCTCAGTGCAGTGCATAATATCAAAGTATTTCTCCATGTCCTCTATCCACTTTTTTGCATCTAGTGGATCAATAACATTGGTTAAGTCAACCGTCCCAATTTCTTTATTTGCTAGACCAGGGTAATGATTGGACCCTGTCCCACATTTGGGTTCAGCATTTGAACTGCCTCATCCATCTGTTCCACTCCACGACTGCCTCTTCCACAACCATCGTCACCATGTCCACCTTGTCTACTATGTCATCTACCAGCTTCAGACATCCTATTTTCTAATATAGGATGGTAATATCGTTAGTCTGACAATTAATCATACTTAAACCCTGAGCATGGTAAGGAAGAAGATAAGATAATCAATACAAATCATTAAACTCCTATCCTAAACATCACTTCCACTAGTAAGGTAACTCGTAACCTAGGCTCTAATACCAATTTGTCATGCCCCCCAAATTTAAATACCAGGAACTCTAGTCCAGTACTTGAATTTGGTGCGAGACTTGAAAAACAACATCCATCATAGTATCAATGCTTCCAATATTTACATAACTATAAACAAAAGATAGTTATCTATGCAAAAAATTACATCAAGCCATATCTCGCGTTGTGGTATCGACTATAAATAACAAAAATAAAACTAGTAATAAAGGTTTATATGTAGATGGTCTCCATCTCTCTGTACCGTGCCTCCATCACTGGGAACTTGAAAATAACATGGGGTGAAATTACAAGCTCAGTAAGAGAATCGCTAAACACTATCATTGCTCAGTAAATTGACCTTACCTTATATTCTTATATAAATAAGAACTCATACAACAATCTTTTTATTTAGATACATGATTTAAGCTAATAATCTAGATTAACTTAAACATTATTAATCTCACATGAGCCTCGAACTCCCCTCGAATAAATGGCTTGCTTAGCCAAAAAGTGGTGCATATCTCATAGTCCTGGACTATCGAAGATCGCACATGTAGCTAAGCTTGTATGTCTACTCACCCGGAAACACACGTCCATACAATAAGGGCACACTCCATCCAATGGCTATATCAATGGTTAGTGCACTTCCAATATGTAGGTCCCTGACCATACCAACGAAATCCTCTATAGAGTTAGTCCTAGACTATCTCTCCAATTTAGACCAAGCTTATCAATTTTTATAATTAATCTTATTCCCATAAATCAATCTTTTAAGATTTTTAAATGGTTTCAACATTTAATAAATCAAAACATTCATTAATGTGATCACTATTCATATTAATTTTCAATTCAGGATTCACCACTTAAATCTCTTCTAATTTAATTATTTTGACATAATTAAGTTTATGATGCCGAAATATACCACTCTAGAATTTTCATAAATTTTCGGAGCATTAAGGTATTTTTTTTCCAATTTTTCTAATTTTAAATCAATTAGTAACCACATTGTTTCTACTAAAATTTCGTGGGCTTACATCACACATTGACCTAACTGACCATTACACCAGAGTTTCTACCTTTACAAAACCCATCTAAAAAACCATATCTCAGCCATAGACATATATAGAGCATATCAAAACAAGTGAGGAGTGTTTAATTGTCAAGCACATGCATAAAAAGCCTCAATAAATCTAGTAATCTTACATAGCTAATTCAACATGTGCCATGAACCAGATAACTATCCTAAAATCAAGTTGACTTTGATATTTATTAACACGTACTCGGTACGTACCATGTATACAACCAACATGTGAAAGCAAAAAGCAGAGCATTTATCTCAAGGTTCTCATGAAGTTCCATGCTTTGTTCTATTTAAATAGATTAAAACTTATTTCAGTTCAACATAAATTAAACCCAAAATCATATTACATCTACTTACACGTGAGATACAAAGTAATATGAATTTGTACGATTGCACATGCATGCACATATAATAATGGATCTATCTAATTTAATCATACTGAACAGTACAACAAACTTCATGCTTAAAAAAAAAACTAATCAGCATATATATATATACATAGATTTTGTAGATCCCTATATTTTTTTTCACATAAATCCTCAGTCGAAGCTATAAAAGTGCAAACCAATTTATGTTGAACCCATAAATACATGTGCATGTCACTAATTTGATTGCACAAAAGACTAAAAGTAAAAAGAAATGGAAAAAAAAGATTCATCTTTGCTTCTAATCAACCTGTTGTCTGACTTTAATCAACAAAACTAATTAAACCCTATACTTGGATTCCATGATTTTTGTACACACATAAAGACATGTTCACACAAACAGGACCCCAAACTTAAACCCTTACATTCAACCTCTAAAACCTCCAAAATCTGTTTACAGCTTCTTGAATCTTCAAGTTCTATCTAAACTTCATACTTGATTCTACCTCAAATTTAAGACTTACAGAAATATATAGAGACAGAAGTCAACTTGCTTGAAATTCTTTAATCCTTATTCTTTTTTTTTTTTTTTTTTCTGCTATGACACTAATACATATAAAGCTCACGTTTAAATCTTCCCATACAAGGTATAACATCTGGTCATGCATCATGACACATGTCTACCATGTATACTAAAAACACAGGTAAGTCATATGCCTTATAAAATAACTATTTTCTGTACTTCCGTAATTACTCCTCTACCCCACAAGACCCTAAAAATTACATTTTGATCCAAAGAAAAATTAAAACAAGATCTAAATAAATTCAGAATATTACATTTTGGTTGCTCTTACTTTATGAACTTCAGCTCGGCTTCTTGTGTGTAGAGAGAGAGAGAGATGGTGGAAAATTGGAGCAACCCAATTTTTGCACATATATATTTATTTATTTAGAGTTGGTAATCTATATAATGAAATGAAATTATTATTATATATAGGTGATGTTGGTTTTGTTTATTTGTGGTTGGAGCTCGAACCACTTTTTTCGATTTCTCAGTTTATAAGAATCAACTCTATTTTTTTCTATTAACTTAGCTTTTTATTCTGAATCTCACACTGTAAAAAGTTCTTAATAATTTCAAAATTGCAGGTTTTGAAATCAATCAACGAGAAATCAAACTTTGAGTCTTCAAGCTTGATAATTTATGACATGTTTTCTTACTATTTTTAGGTTGAGCTTAGAGAAAGATGATACTTGAAAGAAGACTAACTAGATATATTTATTTTCATTCTATTTGATATTTAGATATTATGAGATGATTGTATTGTAATTAACATTTTCTCAGACTTTGGTAAGAATTGAGTTTTATCTCATTATTGTACTCTGGTTTTGAATGGACATAATGGTGGTTGTATGTCTTCAATGGTTTTTATATATTTGTTTCATTTAAAGAGGCTAAAATTTTTATATTTCTTCCGGCTATACTTTTTTAAATGACCAAATTCTAAAATGTTGTTGGATGTGGCAATATTTTAATCAAGACTAACATGATTTAATCTCTCTTTCAGTAGTTCTGGACAAATCTAACACCAGAGTTTTTGCCTGATAGTTTAAATTGCAGTGGGACTTTTGGCAATAGTTACGAGTGTTGCCAATTTTAAGACTTCTAGCAGCAGGAGTGACTTTTGCCAATGGTGAGACTTTGGTAGCAGTTCTGACTGCTGCCATAGACTGAAAACCTATTGCGATGCACTTTGTGGGGGCAGATACTTTGGCAGCGGGCTGACTGCTATGATGGCCTTTACCAGCACTATTTGAGACTTTTAGCAGATATATCTGTTGCTATAGCCCATATTTGTTGTAGTCATGGGTAATCAGACAACACATGGCAAGTTGAGTCATCTACTGCTGCATCACAAGCGCAAGCGCTGGACAAGTTGCATTCTTCACCATGCCTCTCTTTTTTCAAATTCATGAGAACTGGCGGCCTCTCATGACAGCACTGTTAGGTCAGCGGAAGCGCAAGGAACACGAAGATCCCTCGAAAGTAATAACTTAATCACACACAAAACATAAATAAGATTTATGTAGTTCTGCCAAACTCGTCCTATGTCTATAGATGAGAAGAGATTTACTATGATTATGTAGAGATATTATAATAGTAGAGAATTTTCAACATCACACCATATATGTACACAAACTCTTGCTCCAGAATTCTCCATGTACTATTGTTATCAGCTAATTTTTTATTAGGTAAGTTTTGAGTTCCAAAAATTTATAATATGTGATATATATAATTGTACGTTGGAAAATTTCAGTCTCAAAACTAAATTGATCAAATTGTAATTTTTGTTTAATTTGTGTCTCAATTTTGAAGCTAGTGAGTAAGTGCATGGACACTATGAACGTTATGTTTGAAAGGTTGAATTTTCAAAATTACGGTTTTAAGGTTAAATTTTTAGGATTTTGAAAAGTCTCACCCATCGCAATTTTTTGTGACGGGTCCAATTTTCTCGGTTGGGAGAATATGCAAGTTTTGCCACGTGTGGCTTTATTTATCACAGGTCTCACTTCAAGTCCCACAGGTTGCTTTATTTTACCACAGGTGGTACTTATCCTAAATCAAAAAGGAAAATTGTTTTCAAGCCAATTTTTTTTCCATTTTAATTTAAACTTGTAGAGACTTCCTATAATGTATTTTAACTTATTTTTTAAGTATATTTAGGGCTCTCTCATCTATAAATACAACTTTATACTTTTCTACAAATTATGCTTTTTCAAATATTGTTTTATTAAGAGGGAGCTTTTAAGAGTATTTTTATAGCAGAAAAATTTTTATTGATTTTTTATGTATGTGTTGTTGACACTTACAAGTGGCACCACTTTGGATTTGACACACATGGGTAATAACTTGGCTGAATCAGAAATAGGCTATAAAGTTGGCCGATTGCAACTGTGCTATGAGTTAGTGCAGTTGTTGCTTACAAAATCACTAAAATATTGGGATGTGGTTATTAGAAGTAGAGAAATGCTAAACGTCATGAAATTGTATCATGAAATGATGTGGCAGGTAATGTGGAGAGTTAGTATTGGTGGGATTCAGTGATAATATCATGGGACTATGTGTATGGGGGGAATCCCACCAATAATAACTCTCCACGTTACCTGCCACATCATTCATGATACAAATTCATGAAATAATTTCTTGATGTGTAGCATTGCTCTTAGAAGTATGGGCTGACCTGTTGACTAACATGTTAGTGAATGGACATCTGTCGGTTGACAAACACGTGGCTGACGATTGAACTTCCATGTGGGTGATTAATTGCTATAATATAGAGAATGGTTGAATGGATAATGCATAGCAACCACAATCTGGATAGGTTAACACAAATTTGAATTTTGATTACTAAGAATATGCATAGAGTTGCGAAGAAAAGAGACAGTTGGTTAGTTAATTGGTTACAATCTCATTTTAAAAGAGAATTGAATTTCTTGAAGATAAACGAGGTTAATTGATAAGGCTGATTTGAAATTTCAAACCTCAATGGATAATGGACACATGGTGCCATCAGTATTCAATCACATGAGAATACGGCAGATTTGAATTCAAACAGAGATTCTTTTGCATGATTCTAGGATAATAGATACTTGGCAATTGTTGGACCTTCATAGACTAATTCAAACTTATTTCAAATTCAAAGAAACATCTATTGCATGATTACGGGATATGCCAGCTAGAAGTTCTATAAACAGGAGAATTGTAGGCCTTGTAAAAGGTCCAACACTATTAAAAATTCGCATTACATTTATCTTTACATTTCCTCTTCTAGTACTTTACATTTCTATGTCATTTTTTTATATGCAATTTACCTTTTCAAGCACCTTTAATTCCAATCCTTTACATTTTTCAGCACCTTTAGTCAATTTCAATTCCAATTCCTTCTGAAGTCCACTTCATTGAGCCAAGTTGAACCTTAAGGAGAGTTTGATGTCATCTCTCTCTTTCCGATCAATCGCCTGATACAATTTCAAAGTAAGAGATAGTTGTTTGGCATTCCCATTCTCTTTAAGCCAATTTGACGACTCTGGAACACCCACAACTCACGTAACACTAATTGGCCTAGCGATCGATATAGTATTTGAACATTATTTTTTTCTTTTGAGAACACACACCTATACACCAAGTGATTTTAGGATGTTGTTCTCAATGTGATCTACCATTCAGAGACTACTTTAGAATATTTTGTTCAATTAGGACATCGAGTTTTGGTTTCTTTTCAACGCGAGTTTGTGAGGAAGGAAAATCAAATTGCACTACAAAGGGGACAATTTGTTCACGGAGCATTAGTGTTCTTCGAGCAACCCTTGTACAAGGAATAAGGAATAAGCCTGAAGTATGCGACAATTGGACGAGGAATCCAGAAGCGTTCAACAATTAGTTCTTGATAAAGTGGAATGGGTGTGATACAGGTTTTCTAAGGCTACAGCCTCCCCGTAGTTTTTTCCCGTTAGAGTTTTCACGTAAAATTTTGGTGACATCTCTTACTTTACTTTATTTACTTCCTTTGTGTGATTGGGTTAGTTTTTAATTTTACAAAATTAAAATAATCTGAAAATTGAGCAAACGAGCAAGTAAACCTCTTCACCACCACTAGGTTTTAATTAAACTTTTGCAGTCACTTCTGCACTGTGCAACTCACATAATCGTCAGCCAATAAGGAATTAAGTTTGGACTCTATAAATATATATTTAGGTTATGAATTGAGACTCCTGAATTGAAGTTGATGTAATCTCATGAGGGAGTTGTTAGGTAGAGGGAGTTACGGGTTTGGTAGAATAAACACTGATGGCGAGAGAGAGTCTCATAGAGTACATGGAGAAGAACTTTGGGACAAGAGTTTGTGTACATGGTCTGGTGTTAAAAATTCTCCATTGTTGTAATGTCTCTACATAACCATAATGAATCTTTTCTCATCCGTGGACGTAGCTTTTATCTCTCTTCAATTGGCTTTTAAATTTCTTTTCAGTTCCCATATGAACATAATTTAAATGTTAATCCATTGAATATTGTTTTCTATAAAATTCACTCTAGATGAGTTCTTCAAAAATTGGAAACAGAGTCTGTCTTCTACCATTTAAGCAAATTCTTTGTCTGCAAATCAAGATTTATTTATTTATTTTTTCATTTTTGTCCGAAAAAAATGGTAAATATCATCTACCTTCCCTGAGGTTTGTCGAAATAACACATACCTCCCCTATATGTTTCATAATCACACCTACCTCTCCTATCAGTAATGGTTGTCCATGTAACTAATGGTATTATGTGTTTTTACAGTTATGCCCATTTATTATATATATATATATATATATATATATATATATATATCTTTTCTTTCTCATCTCTTCTCTCTCTCCTCTTTTCTTTCTCTCTCCTTGAGCTTCCATCTCTCTGGCAAGCGACAACCATTGACATTCGCTAAAACTTTTCTACTTGAAAACTGGTTTCTTCCCACATGTCCCTAAGGTGAGAAGTTTTCTCACTCAAATGAGTTATTCCATCAACTTTTAATTTTATTTCGAGTGCAACAGTTACTTTTCCAATGATCTCAGAAAATACACCGACGTTATGAAGCTTTCTCATCACCATATCCAGGTTATTCTTGCTAACCTCAAGAATAAGACCAAGCTCTTTTGCAAAAATTGTTTGGAAGAGGTTATTCCCTAATGAAATTAAGTCAAAGCAGATGCTACAATTCCCGGCAAAAGCCATTTCGAGGGCACAAACAATCAGCCCACCATCACTAATATCATGACCAACGGAGACCAGCCCATCTGAAAGAAGATTTTGAACCCCCTCAAACACTGTTTTTGAAATACTCTCTATAATTTCAAGCATGAGGTGGTCAGTCTCATAGATAAAACACAAGGAGTACCTATAACTGATAGTACATAAGCACATAATTCAAATGACAAGAGAAAGAAAATAATAAATGCCAAAAGTAAAATATATTTGAAATAATAAATAATATTAAATAAATAAAATACAAGTCTGACACGACCAAGTTTACCATCTATAAGAAACATACCCTCAATCGCCTAAGGAGCCTGCACACTATATAGCATGATGTTGTAGACCCTCCCATGGTGCAGTTGCTGAATAGGTTGTCCCACAGGCGATGGCGGTGCTGGTAAAGCTGGACGATGCTGAGTCTGAATTCGTGGAACTTGTGATGTCTACAAGGGTGGTTGTTGTCTTTGTCCCTGCTAACCAAACTGTCCCTGATTAGTGTTGAGGAAATATCTAGCTGAATGCCCAAGCTCACCACACCCGTAATAATTCCCTCTAAATGTACTAGTAGGCCTCCTCAACTGATTACCTTGTGACTGAGTCTGACCCGTTTGCAGTATTTCATTCTGTCTTCTGTGAGTAGAGGCTTCCCCTTTCTGAACATCACCGTTACCTCTGTGTTTCTTCCATAGCTGCTGCCCAAGGTAACTACCTCTATCAAAATGCCTCCTGTAATTTCCATTCCTCCTATCCACTGTTTGACTAACGGAGTCTTTATCATTTCGTTTCTTTCCCTTTCTTTTCCTGTAATCCCTCATCAACTAACAGTGTTGCAGTGCAACATCAACCACCTGAGCATAAGTGGTATAGGCTAGACTACCCACAATGACTTGTTGAATAGGCCAATTCAAATCTTTCACAAAGCAATTCTTCTTATTTTCTTCAGTGTTCACCTCCTCAGGTGCAAACAAAGATAAACTAATAAACTCCTACTCATACTCGATGTAAGGACCGGAATTATTTTGACCGGTCCCGGATGATTTTTGGGCCGGATTGATTTTTTTTCGAATTTATTTAAATTCCGGAAAGGGTATGGACATTTATGATTCCGTACAAGTGGAAGGTGTGTGTATATGTGTGTGTATATATATATATATATATATATATATATAGTGCCTATATTTATATTAGATTATAAATATAGGGTGGGCTTATATGCAAATATGAAGAAGTGTGGGTGCACATGCATAATTACATGTATTGTGTAGCATATATCATATATATATTTATATATGAGTAATATGTGGACCAAAAAGAAAGAAAAGAAGATAAGAAATGGGTGGTCTCGGCTGAAGGAGAAAAAGAAGAAAAGAAGAAGAGAAAGGAGAAAAAGAAGAAAAGGAAAAAAGAAAAGAAAAGAAGAGAGAAGAAAGAGAATCGGGGAGAGAGAGAACCGAGAGGGGAAGAGGAGGCCACGGCTGGCGGCTCTCACGGCGGGGCTTCGCCTGGGCGATAGCGAACTCCGGCAACGGCGGGGGCGACGGTTGACGTGGGCCGACGGCAGGTGGTGAGTGTTGGCCGCGACTGGGGGTTTCGCAGCTGGGCCGTTCGCGAAGGGGGCTTCGGCTGGTTCGATGGGGGTCCGATCACGGTGGGTTTTCGGGTGGTTCCGGTTGTGGCGGCCGGATGGTGGTGGTCACGGCGGTGGTGGTGGGTTTGGCCGTGGCTGGTGCCGACGGTGGCTTCGGATGGCTCGACGATGGTGCGCAAGGCGTGTTTGGGCTGTGTTTGGTCCGATTCTTTTGGGGTTGTTCCAGTTGGATTTTTGAAGCTTTGATGTGGCTTCAGCAGGTGTGTTCCGGCGGTGGACATCCGGGGAAGTTGGTGGAAATAGGCAGCTTCCGGTGGGTTTTCCATGGGAGTTGCGGTTGATGTTTGGTCTCGGCTTGGCTGTGGTTGTAGTACTGAGTTTGGTTGGCGATGAGGGGCTGCCGGTGATGGTGGCCAGTGGCTTGTGTTGGGTTCGGCCGTGACACGGCGGCGTTTGACTCGGCTGTAGAAATGTTTTCGGCAACGGGTTTGTGTTGGGTCAACTGGGTTTTGGGTGTTGCAGCTTGGGTTTGGTTTTCGAATGAGTTCCACTTGGATATGGTATGATTGTGGATTCTTCACGGGTTGCTCACTGTTTTGGAGCCCATGGTGGTACAAAAAGGGGCTGATTTGTGGACTTGAATTTGGGTTGATTTTCAATTGATCTATAATTGGATTAAAATGGTGGGCAACCAAAGTAGTGGGCTGAATGTGATTATTCTTGGGCCTAACTTAATTGGGCCAACATGGTTTTGATCATAGGCTGGTTCCATGGTTTGGACAGTTGGGTTGTATTGGAAAATTTCGATTTGGTGTATGATTAAGTGATGGAGCAAATAATTGGGCTGAAATTGGTTTGGGTTGGTTTTCAATTTAATTGGGCTAACTTTGTGTTTCGCTGAGGCTTAGTTGGATAAATTGGGTTTTAAGGATTGGTGTTGGTTTAGCCACGTGTCGGGTTTTTGGTAATAAGCATTGGACTTGACAGGAAATGTTGTGATAGCAAGATTGGCGAATACTCTATGGAGGAAGTTGGAGATTTTTGGAGTTCTCACTCCAAATTGAGGTAGGGGGTGTGCATTGTGTTTTTCATTCCAAGTTTAATTTCATGTTAATGATATAAAGTATATGTTCTTATGTTAATTATGATTAAATGAAGTTTGGAACATAATCTTTGATTTAAATTGATGTATGACTTAAATTGCATGAATTGTTGTTTGTACTTTATGTGACATGTAGTGCATATATGAACCTTTTGGTTGAAAATTGTGTTATATATGATGATATGAAATTTTGTAAATTTAATTGATGAGATTGTCTTTTAAATTGGAAATGGTTGATTGATGTCATTGAATGTATAAAATGCTTAATTGTGCAAATTGATATATATTGCAATTATGGAATCTTTGGTGAATTTATTGAAAGGCTTGAGTTTGGGAATTGAAAATATGTTTGTGGCATTGTAAATGGTTGAATAACATGCTAGAATGGATATAGGGCATATGTTGAGTGCAATGCATCCAATGTGCGAATGTATATGTAGAAATGTGAAGTATTTTGTGCTTGTGATGAATACTCGGGAATGACTCATAGAAAATTATAGAGGAAGGGATCCTCTTGGGGTTGAAAGTCCTCTACCTTGCGCAAGTGGGTGGTGACCGGATGGGTTAGTAGCCCGAAATAACCAAAGGGTTTTAAGATATGGGACTACGGTACATATCATGTGTGGCGTGCGTGTGAGCTCAATTCCGAGTATAGTGTGATTTTTGTGTTGAATTATGTGACGTGATGCGACTTATGTGAAGTAAGTGAATTTGTTGATGAATTCGTATGTATCATATGTTATAGATATGATGGATCGTGAAATGAAGTGTGTTGTAAAATTATGTGGTTGTCCAGTTACATTTGATGCATATGCCATGATTTGAAAGAAATGAGTAGAAATGTGAGTTTTATGATGATTCCGTTAAACTTGTGTTTAGATCCCATTTGATCATATGTTATAGATATAATGTGACTGTGCATTATTGTGTGTTTAGATTGAAAATTTTGTGGTAGTCAAGTATCTTGATGTCTATGCCATGTGAAGTGAAAGTTTTGATCTTTGGACTAGAATGCTAGGAAGCATGACACGTAGTTAAGCAGTGCATATTGATTGTGTTTATGCGTTGATATGAGATGTGAATTTGGACGGATGGCACAACGTATTACCTTGAGCCCGTTGAAAATTGCTCATCCCCCTACACTAACACTTTCAGGGCATGACAAGGAGATGGTTGGTGGTGTGCAATCGTCAGTTGGACTTAGAATTAGAAGGATTTCTTATCTTTAATCTTTTATGTTATACGCGTCCGAGATGTGGACATAATGCGCTTAGACATGTATAAAGGGACTTCCATTTTGAGATGTTGTATATGGACATTGTGACTTTAATGTTGCTTTGTAGATTAGAATGATTATGTATGTTGTAGAAATGCTGGGGGGACACGTGCCCAGAATTGTCCATATATTTTTATTGTTAGATATAAATGCTGGGGGGACACGAGCCCAGAAGTGTCCATTTGAATTGAAAGCAGGTATAACAGGCCAGGACCTGATTATTTAGAATGGGTTATGACCAATTTTCGTAAAAATAACAGGAAATTGAGGTTGTATGATCAGGTGGTGGTTATAGCGTGAGGGTGATCTCACGGAGTTCACACCTCGGTTTTCGGGCCTCGGGAATCGGGGCGTGACACTCGACGACTGTCCTGTCCCCCGTAAGTCTAGGAACTCCCTCTTCTTAGCCGCCTTCATTGCATATGGGAGATATTTGTCATCAAAACGGACTTGAAATTATGTATAAGTCAAAGTAGTCTCCTTCCCCACTGTAATCACTGATTCCCACCACTGTAAAGCATCACCCACTAGCTTGAAAGAAGATAGCATCTGCTTCTGAACTTTTGTACACATGATCATGCGAATATGGTGTTCAATGTCTTTCCTCCACTTATACGCTTCTTTCACCTCTGTAGACCCCGAAAACTCTAGTGGATTCCCTTTTGTGAAATAATTTCAAACCTTCTCTCAAGTGTTAGGCTGCTCTATCAGTAATGGAACGTGCGCCAACTGCGGTGGCTGCTGTGGTAGCTGCTGATTCTGAAGAGCGGTTGTCACTCTTGTAGGTACAATATGAGCAATAATGGATGCCAAATCGGAAGGAATTTTAACATTTCCACCCTGAACATTATCCTGACCCCGATTTTTGTTCACACTCATCCTCTTATGGGGTAGCATCTGAATAGATGAAAAGAAAGGAAATCAAAAGGAAATCAATACCCCAATAATCGACTAATATATATAGAGTATAATGAGTCCTATACTTAGGTTTTACTTATTAGAATATGCAATGCAAAAGATATCATACAACAGACCCTAAGGACCCGAGAATACTTAAACCTGGAGGGATCTAATACCAATTGAAATACTCCCTATAATTTTAAGCATGAGGTGGCTAGTCTCACACATAAAACACAAGGAGTACCTACAATTGATAGCACATGATACAAATGACAAGAGAAAGAAAATAATAAATGTTGAAAGAACAATCTATCTGACATAATAAATAATATTAAATAAACAAATACGAGTTTGAACAATACAACTTGGAAGTCCTGTAACCCAAGGACCCCTTAACCCAGAAGGATAAAAGTAAATACCTTTTAGAAAAGAATTAAGTCCTTACACTGATAGTCTAGTAAGGAAAGATGATTGCCATGCTGTGCGAACTTCACACTCTAATCTCAAAGTGGAAATGGCCTAGGACCTGACATATCGACAAAGTGGGTTAAACCCACGAGCAAATTTCCTCTACTACCACCTAGCAGAGGACTGATAAACATATATACCCTCTATATGAGAAATAATAAAATGTATAGATATATACGTATATTATTTTATCATTTAACCCCTGTTCCAAAATAGAACCATCCTACACACCGTACCAACCTATCCGTTATCAAACAAATTATAGAACTCGTTTTTTGTGTTTATTTCAAAGGCAATCCTTACATGCTCGAACACTTATTAAGTAAATACCCTATTGGGATGAGGCAATCCTAACATGCCTACTTCTGTATTTTACAAATACCTTATTAGGTATTAGGCAATCCTGACATGCGTCCCTTATATATATATTAAATACCTTATTAGGTATTTGGCAATTCTCACATGCGTCCTATATTCCTTTAAATAAAAATTCAACATTCTTAAAAACATGCTTATTAAAATAATGAAAAACCTTATAACCACATGAATAAAATAATTAAAATAAAACGAACATACTATGAAAATAAACAAGTTAACCATGCACATTTATGATTGCAAGAAAAACAGTTAAAGGGAATTAAATAAACAATTAAAAGAAAATTTCACATAAAAAGCCTACATTGCAAATTATACAACAGGTGTATCTAAACCTAGCTCTAATCTATGTTTTCGAGCATATTCTATCCAAAAAGGTTCATTTTATTTTTCAAATTTTTTTTGAAATTTAAAGGTAATTTAAAATATTTTTTTCCTATTTTTCTACACTTTAAAATGCTTTAAAAATTAAAAAAAGTACTTTTATTTTTCGGACTGGGCCCAAACTGGGGCCTAGGGGTTGGGCTCCGTGAGTGGGACCAGACTGCCCCTTTTTCGATCCCCGCCGACCATTGGAAATAGTCTCATGCACCCCCACGCACCGGCAGCGTACGTGGGCTTTTGCGGGGATTATTCACTCTCTCTTTTTTTTTCTACATTTTCCAGCAACTTACGCACAGCGGCGCCCAACACTGTTTTGCCAACTTTTCGGCCATTTTCGGCCACCAAAACACACATTTTTATATACCAAAATGTTTCCCTTCATCTAAGCTCTTTATTGGTGTATGAATCGTCTCCATTTGTGGCCTAAATCAAAAACCCCCAAATTTAAGTTTCTAGGGTTCTTTAACTTCAAACTCAAAATTCTATTAAATTTCTCAACCATCTACATTCCAATGCTTAAGGATCATTCACAAGAGCTAGACAAACACAATAATTGAATTAAAATCCTTTAAAACAAAATTTAGATGTTTATGTACGAATTTGCATGATTATATATATACAACATATATGCATATATATATATATATATACACACACACGCACACTTATATAACTATACACATGTATATCCTCACAATAACTAATACACTGATTTACATGTATACAAGCAACAATCTGATACCATCATACGTATTCATACAGAAACTCATATATATATATATATATACACACACACACACATGTATACACATACAAATCAAATAACACAAATAAAAATCTATGCTTCTAAATTTCAAGGGAAGGTGTAGAGTATGAACTTGCCTTTTGATATTAAACAGAATCACTCTTTCTCTCCCTCCTCTCTGGTGTCTACTGTTCTCTTCCTTTTGTGAGTAGAACTCTCTGTGCGTAAACAACCGATCGAACCCTTGTTTTCTCTTAATTTTATTTTCTTTTTATAAATACCAATAAAATTCTAAAATAAATAAAAGAAAAATAAATAAATATACACTTAGCCCATACTAATAAATATACACTTAGCCCAACACCTAAACAATTGTACTCCAGCCCAAACTCAACCCAAACTCAAACTCTTCCTAGCCCAATCTAAAAAGAATTAATAAAAAATAAAAGAAAATACAAAAGTATGGTCCAACCTAAAAATAAAATAAAATAACCTAAAGCATTTAGCATTTAAAATCTTAATAAACAATTAGAGTAATTTAAACATATAGAGCATTTATCATTTAAACAAATATTTAGCATTTAAACTCTCAATAAACAATTTAAACAATTAGAGCAATTTAAACAAATAGAGCACTTATCATTTAAACACCCACAAAAAAATAATTTAAATAAATGAAAAAAAACCAAAATTAAATAATCTTAAAATTACGGGGTATTATACTTTTAAGGTAAGGAACATCACCAAGATCAGGGCATTCATTCCCAATTTGGTCAAAAACCTGAGCAAGAGCAGATCCACCCAGACGCCGCTTTCCTTTTGCCAAATCAATGTGAAGCAATATACCTTCATCTCCAAGCTTCAAATCTGGGTTCACTGTTTTGTTATATCAGGATAAGTGACATACACAGTGATAAAAATATATCCTTGACAAACGATCCTCTGATGCATGGGCCGCCATTAAAAGATTGTCTTTTCCCCCCATCAATGGCAATACCAAACTCGATCATAGCTTTAGATAGAGCCGTAGCAACATCATACATGGTTGCTCACTGCTAGTGAGTTGCCAGTTACAGGTGGAGCTCATGGGTCTTCTCTGTTCGATTGTGAGTTGGTAGACTTGAAGGGCTCCGGTGTAGCTTGTCGGGGAAGACCGTGAATGGCGTATAAGTAATATTTAGTTGGTCAATAAGTTAAAATAGTTATTTGATGTGTTGGAGGGGCAAAATAGACTTTTTACTTATTTACTGTGGTTGACATTAGCAGATTTTCTTTGACTGCATCAGTTGCCGTAACGGAAGAGGAGTATGCGTTACGCGGATCAAAACCTCAAGGGAGTAGGTGGAATTATGAAACGTAGAGGGGATATATGTGCTATATCGACAAATTTCAGAGGAAGTAGATGATATTTACCCAAAAAAAATTAGAGATTCAAAATAAAGAACAAATCAAAACCATTTCACGATGAGAGAGATCAATGAGGTTCTCTTTTGAATTTGCAAAGAAACATATATGAAGAGTGATCTTATGAGTTTGAGAGAGAGGAACCATTAAGAAAAAAGCAAGAGACATTACCCATGATATGATACAATGTTGATTTAGTCATTTCATTTATTTAGAATAAATAGTTGGAGCCCACGAGTAAGTTTTTGGAACGCGAATGGTATTACCCTTGATGTTTTTGGAGCGACCCTTGACTAAATCACAGCTAGTGGAGAATCAAATTTCACTAATGGGTCTAGAAAACCAGCCTATATAGGATTTAAAAAAAATTAAGACTTGTTACCATCGTTGTTAGAAACTTGTCATGACATTTTTTCACAGAAATTGATAGGACATATCCAATTAGTACAATTGAGCCAAATAATTGTATGTTAAAAAATAATCGGATAATCTTTAACTAATATGATTAGCATTTACTTTTCCTTAACAATTTTATAGAAGTAAGATATTTAATCAAAATTCAATAGGGAGATGTTATTGACACTCCTTTTTTTGAATTATTGCACTCCATTCCACTTTTTATAAAGAAAATGATAAAAATGTCCTTAAGTTCATTAATTCATCATTCTTTATCTTCTAATACCACAATTACACTTTCTACTAATAAGGCACGTGTATGATTTTCTTTTCTTCCTAAATTTACTTTTATTAAACCAACAAACAATTATGGCAACAATATTGTGATGCGTGCAAAGGCTGGACAAATTTTATGTCATAGTTGTATATTTATGCCTATTATTTATTTATTTTTTCTTTTCATAAGCTCACTGTTCTTGTGATTTTATTGTCAAAATAGTTGGGTTTTTTTCATCAAAAAGCTAAATTTCAAGATTCAAAAACATTCCAAATCAATTACTAAACTCAGAGCATACAATAGAAAAAGAAAAAGTTACCATCACCATTAGCATTGAAGGAGTTGAACGTCTCACGAAAATTTGATAGTTCTTCAATATTTCTTGTGCTAACAAGATTAATTATTTTGCTCAATTCGGTCATTTCTTCATTTGTGAGATATTCCATTGTTACTTAAAAAAAATCAATAAACCATAGAAGAGATAATAGATACAAAGTAGAGAATGAGTTTTGAGAGGTTGGAAGCCCAACAGAAAAGAGACAAAAACATTAATAAGAAAGAGGGGATGAAAAAATTATACCATAAATGAAATAGTAGTTCTGATATTTGAAAAAAAAAAGGTAATTATTTATTTATAAAGTTAGGATTAGAGGAGTCATTTTATTTAATATTGAAATGCAATCGCTTTAAAAGAGAGTGCGAATATGATCTCGTAATTCAGTATATAGTTGAAATTTATCAAATCAATTTGAATTTTTATATAATTCGGTCATATGAGTATGACCTGTCACCTAATAAATTAGGAATCTTTCTTATCACTGATGACGACAAAGTTATGATATTTTTTTATTAATGATGCCGTGGAATTGACTTAAAGAATGGACAACTAAATAAACTAATATTTATGGAAGGAGATACCGTGGGGGAGGTGTTGATATTCATACTTATTGCACCCCATTTCTGTCTTTTTCCTAACTAACAATAAGTTTTTTATCTCAAGGCAAGAAGGAAGGGATATTAATATTATTTTATTTTAATAATTGAAAAAATATAACAGAAAAAGGAGACAATGAATATGGCCTCCCCGTCTCGTGCTCACATCATTTTTATTACAAATCACTGATTCTTTCACAAGTAATATTATTTAAGAAAATCATACTATTAGGTAGGGTCGAATTTGAAAACTCATATGTTATGTTTGGTATACAACAATGAAATAAAATGAGTATTCCATTAAAGTGAGAATGAAATGAGAATGTGAATGAAATAGAATGAGAATGGACATTCTATGGTTTGGTTTCAAACATGAAATGATGCATATTGAAATGATGATTATATTATTTTTGATAATTAGATTTTATTTTTTAATGTTTATTAGAAATGAAATGACCATTCCATAGGTTGAGTAATAAAATGAATTTTCACTCTAAAGGAATAACGCGGAATGATCATTTCTACTTTAGTTTTTCTTACCAAAGAAACGAATAGATTCAAAAAGATACTGACATTCCGTTCCATTTCATTAGGGCTAGTTTGATACGCTGGAATGGAAGTGGAATAGAATGGTCACTCTACCTTTGATTCTCTTTTTTTTATTTGTTCTGCTACATTAGAAATGAAGTGACCATTTCAAGTAGGGATGTCAACGGGGCGGGTTCGAGACGGGGCATCCCTTTCCCAAACCCGTCCCACGAATAAATTTTTTTTCTCAAACCCGATTTAGGGTGCCCCGATATATATATTTTTTAAGAAATATAATGCAAACTTGAACGAATTTATGATAAATTTTGTAAAAAAAATTAAGTATAAACTAATACTTACAAATGACAATAAAAAAATGTTGTTAAAATTTAAAATTATCATAACTAATGAAAAAAAATAAAAATCATAGTTAATAAAATAATATTTATTTATATATTTATCATTAATCGAGGCGGGTTTGGAGCTTAGCGGGTTTTAAACTCTTTTCCTAAACTCGCCCCTAATCCAATTAGTATGATCCCAAATCCGTCCCATTAGGGGCGGGGTGGGGCGGAGCCCCGACGGAGCGGGTTAAATTGACATCCCTAATTTCAAGTCATTCCATTGGAATGCTTATTCCAACAAAACCATTCCACTTCTTGAGTTATGAAATGACCATTTCATTTTCACTTATTATTGAAAGAGTAATGCTACGATGCCTGAATCGATTTTTTGGCGACTCCAATAAGTAGTATCCAATAAGGACTCTTACACCATAATCAATAAGATAGACTATCTCTCCTCCTACAGTGTTTCAATCAATGTTTGACATCTCAATCAGTTTTAAAAACCGATCGACACTTTTATCATTTTCCTTATTGAAAGAGTAATGCTACGAATCGATTTTTTGGCGACTCCAATAAGTAGTATCCAATAAGGACTCTTACACCATAATCAATAAGATAGACTCTCTCTCTTCCTACAGTGTTTCAATCAATGTTTGACACCTCAGTCGGTTTTAAAAATCGATCGGTCCGAATAAGTTTTTTGGCGACTCTAATAAGTAGTATCCAACAAGGACTCTTACACCATAATCAATAAGATAGACTCTCTCTCCTCCTACAGTCGATTTTAAAAACCGATCGGCACTTTTATCATTTTCCTTAATCTCTCTCTTCATTAACCAAGTGGGTGTACTGAGGAAAACCATATTACCACTTTGTTGAAAATGAAAACTTTAATTCCCTGTTCGGGTGAATTATGGATTACGTAAATTTAACCAAACACCAAGCACACAAAAATGAAATCATTAAACCACAATCAAGATATCAAATTTGCTTCAAAAACATCCTTTACAAGAGTAGAGAAAAATCATGGAAGATTGCAGCTGAAAAAATCCACTAACTAGAGAAATGAAACCTATACCATACAACAAGAGATATGAACAAGATATATGAGTGTTACAAGTTACAACCTTCCAAAGTTTGTGACAATCTGGTAAATTAAACAAATTGCAGATGACCCTACTTGAAACCTATCCTGTAAATACAATAAATCGCTTTGAAGAATTAAAAAGTTACAAGTTACAACCTTCCAAAGTTTGTGACAATCTGGTAAATTAAACAAATTGGATGACCCTACTTGAAACCTATCCTGTAAATACATTAAATCGCTTTGAAGAATTAAAAAGTTACAATCTCTCCCTCTCTCTCTCTCTCAACACTTTTCCATGGCAACCTCCATGATCGGCAGATATGAAGCTTCTTCCTCCTCTGCACCTCTTCAAAAATGGACGTATGACGTGTTCGTAAGCTACAGAGGTGAAGACACTGGCAAAAACTTCACTGATCACCTCTATTCTAGACTCAACGGTGCCGGAATCAATACATTCAGGGATAAAAATGAACTGAAAAGAGGTGAAAAAATCTCATCCGAGCTTTTTGAAGCAATTCATGGATCCAATATTTTCTTGGTTGTTTTCTCCCAATACTATGCAACTTCGAGATGGTGTCTCAATGAACTTGTGGAGATTATCAAATGCAGGAAGCAATTCTCTCAGTTGGTACTACCCATTTTTTACAAAGTCAATCCATCAGATGTCAGGAAACAAAATGGAAGCTTTGGGGAAGCATTTTTCAACTATGTCAATAATAAAAAGGTCGACAAAGACAAGGTGTCAAGTTGGACGGCAGCTTTGGCTGAGGCAGGGGAATTATCCGGGTGGGATTTAGATGCCACTGACGGGTAATCTTAATTACTTAACTGAAAATGCTTATTTCTAACTCCAAATGCTTATTTTGATTTTGTGGAAATCATCTCTGCTATATATTATTGCTCCATAATTGATATAACAAGTTAATTAACAACCGCGGGACATTTTAGTCAATCTATATTCTTATATGTTTGTTGTAGTGGCTAGAACCGAACTTGATGAAAATTGATTCGAGTTTGTCAAATTCTATATTCTGAATTTCATTTTTTCAATCCATCTTTATTGATTTGTCTGATCAGGCGTGAAGCAGATTTTATCAACAAAATTGTCAAAAAAATTTCCGGTGAATTGAATCACACATACTTGCATTTAGCCATCCACCCAGTTGGAATATATTCTCGCATAAAATATATGAATTCTCTGTTGAGTATTGGAACGAATGAAGTCCGCATGGTGGCAATATATGGGATGGGTGGAATAGGCAAGACAACCATTGCAAAAGCCGTTTTTAACCATTTCTTCCGAAGTTTTGAATTCAAAAGTTTTTTGGCTAATGTCAGAGATAATTTCAAGCAGCATGAAAGAAAAATTATTTTGCAAAAGCAACTTCTTTGGGATATACTAAATACAAAAGTCAGGGAAGTGCACAATGTTGATCGAGGAATCGAGGTGATAAAAAATAGGCTATACAATAAAAGGGTTCTGCTTGTTCTTGATGATGTGGATCAACTAGACCAACTAATTGCGTTCAGTTGTCACTCAAAGAGTGTTAGAAAAGATTGCTTTGGTCCAGGAAGTAGAATTATCATAACAACGAGGCAAGAGGATTTGCTAAAAAAGATTCAAGTTAATAGCAAATATGAGATTGAGAAATGGAACGAAAATGAATCTCTTGAGCTCTTTAGTTGGCATGCCTTTGGAAGAACTGATCCTATAGAAGGTTTTGCTCAGCTCTCAAAAGATGTAATAGGTTACTGCAATGGATTGCCTTTAGCCCTTGAAGTTTTGGGTTCACGTCTGAGAGAGTTTGAAAAAGAAGTTGAATGGGAAAGTGAATTGAAGAAATGGAAAAAAAACCCTCCTAGAAAAATTCAAGATACACTTGAAATAAGTTATAATGCATTGGATCGTAATGAACAAGAGACATTCCTTGATATTGCATGTTTCTTTATTGGTATGGATAAAGACTATGTCACAAAAATACTAGATGGCTGTGATTTTTTCGCAACAAGCAGTATTGGTGTCCTCAGTCGTAGGTGTCTTTTAACGATAGACGAAAACAAGCTTATGATGCATAACCTGCTCAGAGACATGGGAAGGGAAATTGATTTTCGAGAATCAGTTAGAAACCATGTAAAAGCTAAAAGGTTGTGGAATCACGAGGATGCTCTTGATGTACTAGAAAACAACACGGTAAGAACTCAATGAATGAATTTTTTTCCAAGAATAGATTTCCTTATGAAGAAACCAACGTAATATTTAATTATATAAACATTAATTCTTAGACTTGTATCAATTAATTGCCTTTTATGTAAATACTCAAGCAATTCACATGTTTTTTTTATCAGGGAATAGAGCAAATTGAATGCCTTGCCTTAAATATGGAGGGACCAGTAAAAGTTGATTCTAAAGTTGAAGCATTTGCGGCGATGCCCAATCTAAGATTGCTACAACTCAATTATGTGAAAATCACCGGAGGCTATGAACATATTTCTAAAAAACTGAGATGGCTATGCTGGCATGGATTCCCTCTGAAGTCAATACCAAACAACTTTAATCAAGAGAAATTAGTTGTTATTGACATGCAATATAGCAGCCTAAAAGAAGTGATGAAGGGCAACAAGGTATATGTAACACCTTAAATGTTTTCTAGCTTGTTTGAATTGTATATTAATTTGACTTTGAACTAATTACTATGTGTTGTAAATATTTCTCTTAATAGGTTCTTGAAAAGTTGAAGATCCTTGATCTAAGTCATTCCCATTTGCTTACTAGGATTACTATCGACTTCTCAACACTCCCAAACCTTGAGGAATTGATGCTTGAAGATTGTAGAGGTTTGACAACGATTGACGAATCCATTGGAAATCTAGATAAACTCGTATTACTGAACCTGAAAGACTGTGAAAACCTTAGGAATCTCCCAAGGAGCATCTGTATGTTGAAATCTCTTAAAATTCTTGGGCTGGATGGCTTGAAATTTGACAAATTCCCCAAGGAGATGGGCTTAACTGTGCTTCTTGGTAACAGGACAGGCTTTAAGAAAGCACCATCGAAATCATGGTTTTCTCTCTTTTCTCCAAGGGTGTCACTGAAAGACATTGCAGATTCCATGAGTTTAACGCCCAATTCGTTGGGCTTAACCTCTCTTAAGCGTTTGTCCCTCATTGAATGCAATCTACCCGAGGGTGCGATTCCAAAAGACATTTGGAACCTATCCTTGTTAGAACATTTGAATTTGAGTGTAAACAATTTTTGCAGTCTACCACCTGGTATCAGTAGACTTTCTAACCTTGAAGCCCTCTTCGTGGGCGGGTGTGGAAACCTTACATCACTTCCAAAGCTTCCATCAAGTTTGAAATATTTATTTGCTTCTGCTACATCATTGGAGAGATTGCCGGATCTATCACACATCTCACAATCCCTGGTGATACATCTTCTTGATTGCTTCAACCTAACTGAGTTCCCTTTTACGGAGAATCTCCTATATATATATATATATATATATATATATATATATATATATATATATTATACATTTGTTTCCAGCTCACACATTATACTTCTAATTGTGCAGAGATGGTATGAAAGAAATTATTGTTTTACTTCTTTCGATCATGCATCATTTCCATGCTTTGAAATTCCTGATTGGTTCAAAAATCAGAGGATGGGTAACGTATTGTCATTTCAGGTGCCTCCAAATTTTATTATGATGGAAGGCTTCATTTTATGTTTTATATATCAATTTAATGTTCATTTCCAAATCAAAATGGATTTGGAAGGACAAATCCCCGGACCATTTGACTATATTGTCTCTGTTAATAATGTAACCAAGGATTTTCTTGTTTCCTGTGGTCGTTATTTGCATACATTTTACCCCAAAACTGAGCATCTATCATTGGGCTACGTACGACTTGAAGAATTTAAGGTGGATAGTGGAGACGAAGTGGAATTTATAATACGTGCACGCTGCGAGTTGACTGTGAAGAAGTGTGGAGTTATCCCAGTATTCGTCCCAGTGCTCAATATTGAAGAAGTGAATGATGATGACGACGACGACCATAACCATGATGAATCAGCAAGACCATCAGGCCAATACTGGTCTTATGATGAGGACAATATTGAAGAAGTGAATGATGAGGACGAAGACAACCATGATGAATCAGCAAGACCATCAGTCCATTACTGGTATTATGATGAGAACAACACTCTTTCCACATATGGGATGATGGTTGCTCCTCAATCTACATATTCTAGGAGAGTTCCGTTGTTAAGAGATCTTGATGAAGCAGATGATGGTGATGATGATGGAGGCGACGATCTGATTTCTGATGAAGCCAAAGCCAAGGAGAACAATGATGATCCGTATGAGTTGGGTTGTTTTTGTGTTACATTGCTTCAGGTTATTACTGAATATGCACGTAGTATCATATATAAATAGAACTCTTATATATATGATTTGCATGTGATATATATATATATATATATATATATATATATATATATATATATTTTTTGAACAATAATTTTGTAAGGTCCAAATGCATTCAACAATAGTTGTTAGTCTATGTTTGGGGGTTGCTGCTGCTCTGTGCCTTTTGGTACCCTGTTTTGAGCTATGTTTTAGATGATATTTTGAGCTAGTTGTTAGCCTTAGATGCACTTACTCAATGTGGGCCTAGCTAGGCCCTGCCATGACACCCCAATCAATTGAGGCCCAATCAATTGTGACTATCAATACAACTGAAGATCAATATTGTTCAAACTTTTAATCACAAGTTTCTGTTTTCTTTCATCCTTGGTCCAATTTGAAGGTGCGCACACAAACTATCAAGGCTATGAAGTTGCGCACACAAACATCTTTCTCGCATGCACCTTCCAGGAAAGAGGAAAACCCACCTGCCTTGATCGAATATATATATATATATATATATATATATGAATTTGAATATTTAATCATCTTTGAAGTGGAAAAGAAAGGGAGAAGACAGAGAGATTTTCCTAGAAAGTACTGAAGTTGGTGGTGTGTGTCAAGACATAAAAATACTCCCAAGAATCCTGTGTGCGCGCGCATGCATTCAGCCAAATTTCGATTTCATGACAAGCCACAAAGACCAAACCTGATTTTGTTGGCCCCACTTAGAAAAGCAAGTTATATGATCAATAAATATAAACATTAAGATAAATTAAACAAATATGCAGTTGATTTTCTAACTTCATTAGTCTCCTACAACTTCAGCCGAACCTCTTGAACTTTGAAAGACTTCCAAATATTTCTTGATTCTTTCTTCAATTAAATACCATAAGGATTAGGATTAGAAGAGAAATGAAAGGAGAAACACTTGAAAGATACTTTATTTTCCTTTTTTTTTTTAAGAAAACATAACATTATATATGCTTCAAAACAAATATGTAACACTTTTATGTAAATACCTAATTAATTCCATTACACCCACTATATGTAAATACCTAATTAATTCCATTACACCCACTAATATAACATTTAAAACTACTAACACAATTTAACTCCCATGTCTTCCACTATCACAATAACAACTCTACTAAGACAACTTAACTCTCATGTCTTCCACTATAAAATTTATTTAATCAAATTTAATTTCTAACATATATAACAGTCGGTGGACATTTTAGTTCACTTGCCATTTATATTCTTATTTGTCAGATGCAGTGGCTAGGACCTAAACTTCCTAAAAACTGATTTGAGGTTGTTAATTTCCTTACTCCTAGATTAATCAAATTTAATTTCTAACAGATATAACAGTCGGTGGACATTTTGAGTTCGTTTCTTAGAGATTTCAAAAGCATCGCTGAATGGGAAAACGCATTGGCGAAATTGAAAAAAAAAAACAGGTTTCGATGCATTGGATCGTCATGAAAAAATGATATTCCTTAATATTGCATTTTTCTTTATTGGAATGGATGAAGACAACGTGGCCGAAATACTATATGGCTGTGATTTTTTCGCAACAAGCGGTATTGGTGTCCTCAGCCGTAGACATGGGAAGAGAAATTGTTTCACAAAAATACGTTGACAACCCTGGAGATGGTAGCAGAATGTGGTGTTGTGAGGATGTTCTTGATGTACTGACAAATTGCAAGGTAAGAATTCAACGAATTAATTTGCTTTCAAGAATGCATATTCAAGTGATGAAAAAAAAGGAATTTGAATTATATAAACTTCAGTACTTATGCTTATATCAATTAAATTTCACTTGCACAAACATAAATGCTTATGCTTCACAATTTTTAGCTAGTGCTCTGTTTTATAAGGAGACACAAAATTGAAGGCCTCACTTAAATATGGATGGACCAATAAAAGTTGGTTTGAAAGCTGAAAGTTTTGCGGGAATGCACAATCTAAGATTACTACAACTCAGCTATGAAAACATCATTCACAATCTAAGATTACTACAACTGAGTTATGAAATCATCATTGGAGGCTTTGAACATCTTTGTTAAAGATTGAGATGGCTGTGCTGGCATGGATTCCCTATGAGCTGTATACCAAACAACTTTCATCAAGAGAAATTAATTGCTATCGACATGCAATATAGCAACATAAGACGAGTCTGGAAGGATAACAAGGTATAACACTTTGACTTAACTAATTGTTGTTTATTTTTCGTTTCGTTTTTTAGTTTGAACTGTATATCATTCTCTCAACAGGTTATTGAGAAGTTAAATTCCTTAATCATCACTCCTGTTTTTTAAATTACTTCATTTAATGTTTTTTGGGCTGAAAATATAAGTGATTAACATTTTGATTTAGAAGTTACGGTGCGAATGCGAATGCGAATGCGAATGCGACTGCGACTGCGACCACTCTCACTGAATCCGGTGACGACGGATTCTTACATTTTACCGCCATTGTTCGCCGGGATCTGACCCACACAACCCTCCAATTCACTGTACTAGATTTTCAATGGCAATGTCCACGTTAGGAAGAAATGAAGCTTCTTCCGCCTCCACACCAGTTAAAAAATGGACCCATTTTCAATGGCAATGTCCACGTTAGTTACTGATATGAGAACTCGAGACTTCAAGTTTTGAATGCAATTGAGGTTTGTCTTTATCAATCTATTTTTCTTTTTTCAATTTCTTGTTTCTATTTGTTTCTATTGTTTGATCTTGTGATTCCTATTTTATTCCGTGTATTTGTATGCTTTTTAAATGTTTGACAAAATGTCTCAATTGAGGATTGGCTATCTTCTGTTGTTGTCCACAGTGAAGCATGGTTACTTGCTGTGGCCTTCTATTTTGGTGCTGCCCACAGGTACTTTTTCTCTTTACTCAATAGATGCTTGGTTTTCTGAAGTGGAAGCATTTGTTTTCAATATTTTTTGTCAATATTTTGCTTCTTTATTAATTGGTTATAATTCATTACTATTTTAAGCTCTACCCTTCTACTTTAAAGTGAATCCATCAGATGTGAGGAAACAAACTGGAAGCTTTGGGGAAGCATTTGTGAAACATGACGATGATGAAAAGGTTGACAAAGAAAAGGTGTCAAGTTGGAGGAAGGCTTTGGCTGAGGCAGGGAATTATCGGGGTGGGATTTAGATGCCACTGACAGGTGATTTTAATTAATAACTACAAATGCTTATTTTGATTTTATTGGCATCATCTCTGCTATATATATGCTTATATATATATATATATACACAGACACACACCCTTATCTTATCTTGAAACATCATAAACATGCATGAGGCAGAGCACATCAAGAAAATTGTTCAAAAAATTCTGAGTGTATTGAATCACATGTGCTTACATGCACCATCCACCCAGTTGGAATAGATACTCGTATGGAATACATAAATTCTCAGCTGAGTGCTGAAACTCATGATGTCCACACAGTGGGTATATGGGGGATGGGCGGCATAGGTAAGACAACCCTTGCAAAAGCTGTTTTTAACCATTTCTTCCATAGTTTTGAACGAAAAAGTTTTCTGGCAAACATCAGACAGAATTCAGAGCACCATGAAAATCAAATTCTTTTGCAAAAGCAGTTTCTTTTAGATATACTAAACACAGAAGTCATAAAGGTGGCCAATGTTGATCGAGGAATCAAGGTGATAAAAGATAGGCTGTGCAATAAAGGGGTTCTTCTTGTTCTTGATGATGTGGATAACCTAGACCAACTAATTGCATTTAGTTGCCACTCAGACAATGTCAGAAAAGATTGCTTTGGTCCCGGAAGTAAAATCATCATAACAACAAGGCACATGAATTTGCTAGAACACATTGGGGTAAATAGCAATTATATGGTTAAGGAATTGAATGACAATGAATCTCTTAAGCTTTTTAGTTGGCATGCCTTCGAAAGAAGAGATCCTGCAGAAGGTAATGCTCAACTTTCAAAAGATGTAACTCCAAAGGATTGCCCTTAGCTCTTGAAGTTTTGGGTTCTTATCTGATGGAGTTCAAAAGCATAGCTGAATGGGAAAATGCATTGGAGAAATTGAAAAAAATTGGTGAAATTCAAAAGTAGCTTAGAATAAGCTTTGATGCATTGGATCGTTATGAAAAAATGACATTCCTTGAGAAAAATGACATTCCTTGATATTGCATGTTTCTTTATTGGAATGGATAAAGACTGCGTCATAAGTGGCTGTGATTTTTTCGCAACAAGTGGTATTGGTGTTTTTGGTCATAGGTGCCTTGTAACAATAAATGAAGCTAACAAGGTAATGATGCATGCTCTGCTCAGAGACATGGGAAGGGAAATTGTTTGCCAAGAATCTGTTGACCACCCTGGACAACGTAGCAAATTGTGGGCATTGTAAGGATGCTCATGATGTACTAACAAATTGCACGGTAAGACTTCAACCGAATGAATTTGTTTTTAAGAATTCATGTTGAAGTGAAGAAACCAATGCAATTTTAATTATATAGACATTAATTCTTATGCTTATATCAATTGCTTTCACTTGCACAAACATAAATGCTTATGCTTCACTTGTTTTTGTAGGGAGAGCACCAAATTGAAGGCCTTGCATGCCTTAAATATGGATGGACCAACAAGAGTAGGTGCTAATGCATTTAAAAGGATGCCCAATCTAAGATTGCTACAACTCAAATATATCAACATCACTGGAGGCTATGAGCGTTTTTCTAAAAAATTGATAATGAAATGCATGGATTCGCTCTGAATTCTATATCAAAAAGCTTTCATCAAGAAAAATTAGTTGCTATTGACATGCAATATAGCAACCTGAGACATGCTTGGAAGCACAACATGGTATAATTAGCACTTTGAATTAACTTCTTATTGTCTATTTTTTCCTTTTTCTGTTTGAACTGTAAATTTCACATTGAACTAATTTTGTGCTCTAAATCGTCTTTCAACAGGTTCTTGAAAAGTTCAAAATTCTTAGTCTAAGTCATTCCCATTTCTTGACCAGAATCACTACTGACTTCTCAACACTCCCAAACCTTGAGCAATTGATACTTGAAGATTGTAGAGGTTTGAAAACAATTGACAAATCCATTGGAAGTCTAAATAAACACTGGTTCCTGAACCTGAGAGACTGTGCAAACCTTAGGAATCTCCCAAGGAGCAGCTGTATGTTAAAATCTCTTTCCATTCTTGTGCTTGATGGACTGAAAAAATTAACTGATTCCATGAGTTTATTGCCCAATTCGTTGGAGGGCTTAACCTCTCTAACAAGTTTGTCACTTTATCGGAGGGTGTGATTCCAAAAGACATCAGGAGCCTATCCTCGTTAGAATTTTTGGATTTGCATAGAAACAATTTTTACAGTCTACCAACTAGCATCACCAAACTTTATAAGCTTGACACCCTCATTTTGGACTTCTGTGGAAAGCTTGGATCTCTTCCAGAGCTTCCATCAATTTTGAAGGTGTTAATGGCTTATAATACATCACTGGAAATATTGCCGGATCTAATGTATCTACAACATAGCAACAAACTAGCTAAATTCCCTTTCATGGAGAATCTCCTACAGGTATCTCTCTCTCCCAAATTTTTTGTCTATAGAATTTCCATTCTTAAATTTCAAATTATACTTATTATATGTTAATTTATGATAAATTTACCTGCTTCCCTGGGCTTTGAAGAAATAAGATAAATTTATCTGCTTCCCTGGGCTTTGAAGAAATAAGACTACTTCCTTTTTAAGGAAAAAGGTTCCTGCTTAAAAACGGTTCAAACAGGAAAGTAGGAATATGGCCAATTGATAGGAAAAAGGTAGCATAGCCAATGTAAAGGTAAGCAAAGTGTATGTATTGCCTGTGTTAATATCCTCCGGTTGCCTTACCGTAGGTATTTGCATATGTCTAGCTGACACATTATTCTTCTAATTGTAGAGAGATGGTATGGAAGATATGAAGGTAATGAATTTGAAGAGTTTGCATTCCCCTGGTCTGAAATTTCTGATTGGTTTAGAAATCAGATGATGGGTAATGTATTGTCATTTCAGGTGCCTCCAGATATGAGTATGTTGAAAGGGGCTTCGTTTTATGTATTATATATGCTCTAGCACATGATTTCGATGTTATGAATGTAACCAAGGATGTTTCTGTTTCCTTTGATCGTACTGGGTTTTATCTTGAATATTCCGTCCCATATGACCACCTATCATTGGGCTATGTACCCCCCTTCAAATCTTTGAGGTGGATAGTGGAGATAAAGTGGAAATTATAATAATAGATACATATATATTGTAAGTCGATTGTGAGCAAGTGTGGAGTCATCCCGGTGTATATTGAAGCTAAGAAGCGGGCCAAAATGGATGGTGAAATGAAATGAGAGATTCACTATCAATACAAGTGAAGATCATTGTTTAAAGTTTTAATGAGAAGTTTCTCTTTTCTTCCATCCTTGGTCCAATTTAATAGTCCATTTCCATAAGAAGAATCTTGGAATGTCGAGACTTAATTTGAAGGTCTACACACTAACATCTTTCTCTAGCATGCAGCTTCCAAGAAAGAGGGAAACCCACCTGCCTTGATTGAATATATATATATATATATATATATATATATGAATTTGAATATTGAATCAGATTAATCATCTTTGGAAGTGGGAAAGAAAGAAAAAAGACAGATTTTCCTAGAAAGTTCTGAATCGGTGAAGTGTGTCAAAACATAAAAATACTCCCAAAAATTGCTGGAAGACAGGAGAATGCTTAAGATGAGATTATGCTGTCGCACCCATTGAGAATGCGCAGGATTTGAAATTTGAGTAGTTGCATTCGTAGCAGGTTGCAAAGAGGTAATAGTTTGGGGAGGAATTTTGGAAGTACCATCAAGAAAGCCATACAGATCCTGGCCACGGAAATTGTGCCTTCCAGATGGGATAGTTTTCAGCAATCAATTTAATTGAAACTATATTGGATAGTGAAGTAACAGTAGTGAGAGAAGAAGAATGAGTATCAGTGCTAGTGGATGAAGAAGGAGAGGAAGACATGACGAGACGCTAGTCTTTTTGTGGCTCAATCTGATACCATGTAAAACAATTGAAGTGATAGAAGTATAAGAGAATATGAAACAGAGGATTGTGGAATTGTTCAGTTCAAGAATTGATATTTTTCCAAAAAAGAAATAAAACATCATACAAAGATAACTCTTTATAGAGTATTGGTACAACGGAGTAGTTATCTTCTAGAGATTACAAAATTTAAATAACAAGAAGAAAATCATTTCAAGATAAAACTAACAACAGAATATCTTTTCAAAATTTAGAGAGTAGCAGCAGATCTGATCGGTTGTCTTCCTAATTCTCCTCCTTATTTTCCTCTAGTTGATAGCTATGGTTTGGTTTGTTAGTGAGCTCCACAATTTCCTCTACAATAATACCACAACTACACTTTTTACTAATAAGGCATGTGTATGATTTTTTTTTTCTTTTCTAAATCTACTTTTATTAAACCAGCAAACAATTATAACAACAATATTATGATTCGTGCAAAGACTGGACAAATTTTATGTCATAGTTGTATACTATGCCTATTTTTTATTATTTTTTTCTTTTCATATGCTCATTGTTCTTGTGATTTTATTGTTTTTTATCATCAAAAAAACAAAATTTCAAGATTCAAAAACATTTCAAATTAATTACTAAACTCAGAGCACACAATAGAAAAAAAAAAAAAAAAAGTTACCATCACCATTAGCATCGAAGGAGTTGAACATCTCATGAAAATTTGATAGTTCTTCAATATTTTTCGTGTTAACAAGATCAATTATTTTGCTCAACTCGGTCATTTAATCATTTGTGAGATATTCCATTGTTACTTAAAAAATATCAATAAATCATAGAAGAGATAATAGATACAAAGTAGAGAAGGAGTTTTGAGAGGTTGGAAGCCCAACGCAAAAGAGACAAAAACATTAATAGGAAAGAGGGGATGAAAAAATTATGAGCAATGCTATACGTCTCGAATAAATATCACAAATTTTAACTCGAATCTATGTGGCAGGTGATATAGTCCATTATTTTAGGAGATAAAATTAAATGGTAAGTTATTATTGGTGGGATTGCCCCCATACATGAAATCTCTATGTTATTATCACCTGCCACGTAGATTCGAGTTAAAATTCATGAAATAAAATTGTGACGTTTAGCATTTCTCAAAAATTATACCATAAATGAAAGAGTAGTTGTGATATTTGAAAAAAAAAGGTAATTATTTATTTATAAAATTAAGGTTAAAGAAGTCATTTTATTTAATATTGGAGTGAATCACTTAAAAAAAGGAAAGAGAGTGTGAATATGATCTCCAAATTCAATATATAGTTGAAATTATCAAATCAATTGAATTTTTATATAATTCGGTCATATGAGTATGATCTGTCACCTAATAAATTAGGAATCTTTCTTATTACTGATGACGACAATGTTATGATAGTTTTTATTATTGACGCCGTAGCATTAACTTAAAGAATGGACAATTAAATAAATTAATATTTATGGAAGGAGGTACCGTGGGGGAGGTGATGATATTCATACTCATATTGGACCTCATTTCTGTCTTTTTCCTAATTAACAATAAGTTTTTTATCTCAAGGCAAGAAGGAAGGAATATTAATATTATTTTATTTTAATAGTTGATAAAATATAACAGAAAAAGGAGACTATCAATATGGCCTCCCCGTCTCGTGCTCCCATAATTTTTATTACAAATTACGATTCTTTCGCAATTAACATTATTTAAGAAAACCATACTACTAGCTAGGGTCAAATTTGAAAACTCATACGCCACGTTTGGTATGTAATAATAAAATAAAATAAATATTCTATTAAAATGAGAATAAATATTCTATTATTTGGTTTCAAACATGTAATGATGCAGAATGAAATTATGATTACATTAATTTTGGTAATTAGATTTTATTTTTTAATGTTTATTGGGAATAAAATTACCAATCCATAGATTAAACAGTAGAATGAATTTTCATGCTATTTCATTCCAAATAAATGACACGGAATGGTCATTTCTACTTTAATTTTTCTTACCAAAAAATGGAATTGATTCAAAAAGATAATATTGACATTCCATTCCATTCCATTAGGGTTATTTTGGTACGCAGAAATAGAGGTGGAATGGAATGGTCATTCCACCTTTAATTATATTTCTCTCGTTTGTTGTACTACATTAGAAATGGAATAACCATTCAAAGTCATTCTATTGGAATGCTCATTCCAACAAAATCATTCCACTTCTTGAGTTGTGAAATGACCATTCCATTCCTACTTAGCATCGAAGGAGTTGAACGTCTCACAAAAATTTGATAGTTCTTCAATATTTCTCATGTTAACAAGATCAATTATTTTGCTCAACTCGACCATTTATTCATTTGTGAGATATTACATTGTTACTTAAAAAAAACCAATAAACTATACAAGAGATAATAGATACAAAGTAGAGAAGGTGTTTTGAGAAGTTGGAAGCCCAACAGAAAAGAGACAAAAACATTAATAGGAAAGAGGGATGAAAAAATTATATCATGAATGAAAGAGTAGTTGTGATATTTAAAAAAAAAGGTAATTATTTATTTATAAAGTTAAGGTTAAAGAAGTCATTTTATTTAATATTGGAGTGCAATCACTTAAAAAGAGAGAGGGTGTGTGAATATGATCTCCAAATTCAATATATAGTTGAAATTTATCAAATCAATTAGAATTTTTATATAATTCGGTCATATGAGTATGATCTGTCACCTAATAAATTAGGAATCTTTCTTATTACAGATGACGACAATGTTATGATATTTTTTTATTAATGATGCCGTAGCATTGACTTAAAGTAATAAAGTAATATTTATGGAAGGAGATACAGTGGGGGAGGTGATGATATTCATACTCATATTGCACCCCCATTTCTGTCTTTTTCCTAATTAACAATAAGTTTTTTTTAACTCGAAGGAAGGGATATGAATATTATTTTATTTTAATAGTTCAAAAAATATAACAGAAAAAGGAGACTATCAATATGGCCTCCCCGTCTCGTGCTCACATAATTTTTATTACAAATCGCCGACTCTTTCACAACTAATATTATTTAAGAAAATCATACTATTAGCTAGGGTTGAATTTGAAAACTCATATGCTGTATTTGGTATGTAACAATAAAATAAAATGAGTACTTTATGAAAGTGATAATGAAATAAAAATGTGAATGAAATGGAATGAGAATGGGCATTTTATTGTTTGGTTTCAAACATAAAATGATGCAGAATGAAATGATTATTACATTATTTTTGGTAATTAAAATTTATTTTTTAATGTTTATTGGGAATGAAATAACCATTTCATAGGTTTAATGAATTTTCATTCTTTTTCATTCAAAAAAATGACACGAAATTATCATTTTCACTTTAATTTTTCTTACCAAACAAAAAAATGGATCCAAAAAGATAATATTGGCATTGCATTTCATTCCATTAGGGCTAAAGATAAAAGAATCAAATTTGCTTCAAAAACATCCTTTACAAGAGTAGAGAAAAATCATGGAAGGTGGCAGCTGAGAAAATCCACTTACTAGAGAAATGAAACCTATACCATACAACAAGAGATATGAACAAGATATACACGAGTGTTACAAGTTACAACCTTCCAAAGTTTGTGACAATCTGATAAATTAAACAAATTGGAGATGACCCTACTTGAAACCTATCCTGTCAATACAATAAATCGCTTTGAAGAATTAAGAAGTTACAAGTTACAATCTCTCCCTCTCTCTTTCTCAACACTTTTCCATGGCAACCTCCATGATCGGCAGATATGAAGCTTCTTCCTCCTCTGCACCACTTCAAAAATGGACGTATGACGTGTTCGTAAGCTACAGAGGTGAAGACACCGGCAAAAACTTCACCGATCACCTCTATTCTAGACTCAACGGTGCCGGAATCAATACATTCAGGGATAAAAATGAACTGAAAAGAGGTGAAAAAATCTCATCCGAGCTTTTTGAAGCAGCAATTCATGGATCCAATATTTTCTTGGTTGTTTTCTCCCAAAACTATGCAACTTCGAGATGGTGTCTGGATGAACTTGTGGAGATAATCAAATGCAGGAAGCAATTCTATCAGTTGGTACTTCCCATTTTTTACAAAGTCAATCCATCAGATGTCAGGAAACAAAATGGAAGCTTTGGGGAAGCATTTTTCGAATATGTTAATAATAAAAAGGTAGACAAAGACAAGGTGTCAAGTTGGACGGCAGCTTTGGCTAAGGCAGGGGCATTATCCGGTTGGGATTTAGATGCCACTGACGGGTAATCTTAATTACTTAACTGCAAATACTTATTTCTAACTCCAAATGCTTTATTTTGATTTTGTGGAAATCATCTCTGCTATATATTATTGCTCCATAATTGATATAACAAGTTAATTAACAACCGGTGGACATTTTAGTCAATCTATATTCTTCTATGTTTGTTGCAGTGGCTAGAACCGAACTTGATGAAAATTGATTCGAGTTGGTTAAATTCTATATTCTGAATTTCATTTTTTCAATCCATCTTTATTGATTTGTCTGATCAGGTGTGAAGGAGATTTCATCAACAAAATTGTTGAAAAAGTTTCTAGTAAATTAAATCACACATACTTGCATTTAGCCATCCACCCAGTTGGAATAGATTCTCGTATAAAATACATGAATTCTCTGTTGAGTGTTGGAACGAATGATGTCCGCATGGTGGCAATATATGGAATGGGTGGAATAGGCAAGACAACCATTGCAAAAGCCGTTTTTAACCATTTCTTCCGAAGTTTTGAATTCAAAAGTTTTCTGGCTAATGTTAGAGATAATTCCAAGCAGCATGAAAGACAAATTATTTTGCAAAAGCAACTTCTTTGGGATATACTAAATACAAAAGTCAGGGAACTGCACAATGTTGATCAAGGAATCGAGGTGATAAAAAATAGGCTATACAATAAAAGGGTTCTTCTTGTTCTTGATGATGTGGATCAACTAGACCAACTAATTGCGTTCAGTTGTCACTCGAAGAGTGCCAGAAAAGATTGCTTTGGTCCCGGAAGTAGAATTATCATAACAACGAGGCAAGAGGATTTGCTAAAAAAGATTCAAGTTAATTGCAAATATGAGATTGAGAAATGGAATGAAAATGAATCTCTTGAGCTCTTTAGTTGGCATGCCTTCGGAAGAAGTGATCCTATACAAGGTTTTGCTCAGCTCTCAAAAGATGTAGTAGGTTACTGCAACGGATTGCCCTTAGCCCTTGAAGTTTTGGGTTCACGTCTGAGAGAGTTTGAAAAAGAAGTTGAATGGGGAAGTGAATTGAAGAAATGGAAAAAAAACCCTCCTAGAAAAATTCAAGATAAACTTGAAATAAGTTATAATGCATTGGAACCTAATGAACAAGAGACATTCCTTGATATTGCATGTTTCTTTATTGGTATGGATAAAGACTACGTCACAAAAATACTAGATGGCTGTGATTTTTTCGCAACAAGCAGTATTGGTGTCCTCAGTCGTAGGTGTCTTTTAACGATAGACGAAAACAAGCTTATGATGCATAACCTGCTCAGAGACATGGGAAGGGAAATTGATTTTCGAGAATCAGTTAAAAACCATGCAAAACCTAAAAGGTTGTGGAATCACGAGGATGCTCTTGATGTACTAAAAAACAGCACGGTAAGAACTCAGCAAATGAATTTTTTTTCAAAATAGATTTCCTTGTGAAGAAACCAATGTAATATTTAATTATATAAATAGTAATTCTTATACTTATATCAATTAATTGCCTTTTATGTAAATACTCAAGCAATTCACATGTTTTTTTATCAGGGAACAGAGCAAATTGAATGCCTCGCCTTAAATATGGAGGGACTGGTAAAAGTTGATTCTAAAGTTGAAGCATTTGCTGCGATGCCCAATCTAAGATTGCTACAACTCAATTATGTGAAAATCACCGGAGGCTATGAACATATTTCTAAAAAACTGAGATGGCTATGCTGGCATGGATTCCCTCTGAAGTCAATACCAAACAACTTTAATCAAGAGAAATTAGTTGTTATTGATATGCAATATAGCAGCCTAAAAGAAGTGACCAAGGGCAACAAGGTATATGTAACACTTTAAATTAACTACTTATAATTAAAAAGTTCCTTTACTTGGCCTGTTTGAATTGCATATTAATTTGACTTTGAACTAATTACTATGTGTTGTAAATATTTCTCTTAATAGGTTCTTGAAAAGTTGAAGATCCTTGATCTAAGTCATTCCCATTTGCTTACTAGGATTACTATCGACTTCTCAACACTCCCAAACCTTGAGGAATTGATACTTGAAGATTGTAGAGGTTTGACAACGATTGACGAATCCATTGGAAGTCTAGATAAACTCGTATTACTAAACCTGAATGACTGTGCAAACCTTAGGAATCTCCCAAGGAGCATCTGTATGTTGAAATCTCTTAAAATTCTTGGGCTCGATGGCTTGAAATTTGACAAATTCCCCAAGGAGATGGGCTTAACTGTGCTTCTTGGTAACAGGACAGGCTTTAAGAAAGCACCATCGAAATCATGGTTCTCTCTCTTTTCTCCAAGGGTGTCACTGAAAGACATTGCAGATTCCATGAGTTTAACGCCCAATTCGTTGGTGGGCTTAACCTCTCTAACGAGGTTGTCCCTCTCTGAGTGCAATCTACCTGAGGGTGCGATTCCAGAAGACATTTGTAGCCTATCCTTGTTACAACATTTGAATTTGAATGTAAACAATTTTTACAGTCTACCACCTGGCATTAGTAGACTTTCTAATCTTCAAACCTTATTCGTGGGTGGGTGTGAAAACCTTACATTACTTCCAGAACTTCCATCAAGTTTGGAATTTTTATATGCTTCTGAGACATCATTGGAGAGATTGCCGGATATATCACACATCTCAGAAGCCCTGACGATATATCTCTTTGATTGCTTCAACCTAACCGAGTTCCCTTTTACGGAGAATCTCCTACAGGTATATATATATATATATATATATATATATATATATATATATATATATAACTCAATTTTGTAATTAAACATTTGTTTCTAGCTCACACATTATACTTGTAATTGTACAGAGATGGTATGAAAGAAAATCTTGGCCTACTGCTTTCGATGAAGTGGCATTTCCATGCTATGAAATTCCTGATTGGTTCAAAAATCAGAGGATGGGTGACATATTGTCATTTCAGGTGCCTCCAAATTTTATTATGATGGAAGGCTTCGTTTTATGTTTTATATATCAATTTAATGTTGATTTCCATATCAAAAGGGGAGCACCATTCCCCAGACCATTCGACTATACTGTCTCTATTAATAATGTAACCAAGGGTTTTCATGTTTCCTGTGGTCGTTATATGCATCCAACTTACCCCGAAACTGATCACCTATCATTGGCCTACGTACGACTTGGAGAATTTAAGGTGGATAGTGGAGACGAAGTGGAATTTGTAATACGTGCACGCTGCGAGTTGACTGTGAAGAAGTGTGGAGTTATCCCAGTACTTGTCCCGCTGCTCAATATTGAAGAAGTGAATGATGATAACGACGACGACAGCCATTACTGGTCTTATGATGAGAACAATATTGAAGAAGTGAATGATGATGACGATGACAACCATGATGAATCAGCAAGACCATCAGTCCATTACTGGTCTTATGATGAGAACAACATTAAAGAAGTGAATGATGAGGAGGAAGACAACCATGATGAACCAGCAAGGCCATCAGTCCATTACTGGGCTTATGATGAGAACAACACTCTCTCCACATATGTGATGATGGTTGCTCCTCAATCTACATATTCTAGGAGAGTTCCATTGTTAAGAGATCTTAATGAAGCAAATGATGGTGATGATGATGGAGGCGATGATCTGATTTCTGATGAAGCCAAAGCCAAGGAGAAACAATGATGAGCCGTATGAATTGGACGGTAAACAATGAGAGTTGGGTTGTTTTTGTGTTAGATTGCTTCAGGTTTTTACTGAATATATATGATTTCCATGGGACACACACACACACACACACACACACACATATATATATATATATATTTGAACAATAATTTTGTAAGGTCCAAATGCATTCAACAATAGTTGTTAGTCTATGTTTGGGGCTGCTGCTGCTCTGTGCCTTTTGGTACTCTGTTTTCTATAGTTCTTTTCAATTCATACAAATCATTTACTTAAATGACCTCGTTTTAGATGATGTTTTGAGCTAGTTGTTAGCCTAGATGAACTTACTCCGTGTGGGCCTAGCTACGCCCTACCATGACACCCCAATCAATTAAAGCCCAATCCAATTCTGACAAACTTTTAATCACAAGTTTCAGTTTTCTTTCATCCTTAGTCTAATTTGATAGCACATGTCGAAAAGAAGAAACATGGACTATCAAGGCTTTGAAGGTGCGCACACAAACATCTTTCTCTAGCATGCACCTTCCAGGAAAGAGGAAAACCCACCTGCCTTGATCGAATATATATATATATATATATGAATTTGACTATTTAATTAGATTAATCATCTTTGAAGTGGAAAAGAAAGTGAGAAGACAGAGAGATTTTCCTAGAAAGTTCTCAAGTTGGTGATGTGTGTCAAGACATAAAAATACTTCCAAGAATCCTGTGTGCGCGCGCATGCATTCAGCCATATTTCGTTTTCATGAGACAGCCACAAAGACGAAACCTGATTTTGTTGGCCCCACTTAGAAAAGCCAGTTATATGATCAATACATATAAACATTAAGATAAAAAAAAAAAACAAATATGCAGTTGATTTTCTAACTTCCTTGGTCTCCTACAACTTCAGACGAACCTCTCGAATTTTGAAAGACTTCCAAATATTACTTGATTCATTCTTTAATTAAATACCAAAACGACTAGGCTTTCAAAATATTTTTGAAAAATAGTGGTATTACACACACAATACAATAAAATTGAAAGAAAAATGTGAGGAAAAATACTAAAAAGATATTTTATTTTATTTTATTATTTTTTAAGAAAACATAACATTATATATGCTTCAAAACAAATATATAAAACCTACACGTAAATGCTTAATTAATTTTATTACACTTACAAACATAACATTTAAAACTCCATTAACACAACTTAACTCAACGAATTAATTTGCTCTGTTCCTAATCCTTTCAGCTTTGTGTAGTAAGCCGCAACAGTCAACTGGTCGTGTACAAGGCAAGCGATAGCTCTCTCAATCTGAAATCTTTTCACTGATTTTCTTCTCTCCGGGCAAATAAATTTCCAGATAATGACTTCTATGACATGGATCTCTCAACTGTTGGAGTTCATGACTTCTATGACATGGATCTGTTTCCAAGGAAGTTTCTGTTTCCTTTCATTGTAATGGGTTTTTTGCTCCTTCGTATAGTTCTTGTCGATTTGTACAAATCATTTACCTTTGTTGAAAAAAGAAAAAAAAAAAAAAAGAAGTTACCCAACATAGTTGAATTAAGAAGCCACTAATTAATAACAATAATAATAATAATATTTCTCGATTCTTTCTTGAATTCAATACCAAAAGGATCAAGGTAACAAGTTATCTCTCTCTAGATATAAACGATTATTCCTTTTAATCTAGATATAAATGTCAAGCGACTATTGAGGAGAGAAAATGAGAACTCTCTTGAGGTTCCATATGACTTAATTGAATTGCAGGAATAAGCCAAAAAGGAATTGAAATGACAATGCAAAGTAATTAAAGCTAGGAATTTAAAGACACTAAGGGCTTGAATTAAAAAGTAATGAAGGAATGAAATTGCATTACTTGAAAGCCAAACAATGTAAAGACATTGAAAATAAAATAAGTTGTGAAATTTAAAGTGAAGTGGTACTATTGCGATCGAGAGGTGTTATTAGAACCTCCCACACCCCCTATTTATAGGGCTTCAGCAAGTGCCAAAAAAACATGTAACAAAATCAGGTAATGAGTTCGAGTATCTCCAAGAACATGTGATGTTGAACCCATTTTTTTACATTGTGTTTTGGAATTCAAAGATTTCACAGAAATTGAATTTCAAAACGGAATTGACTTGTTTGGAATCAGAAAAAATTGAAGGAATTTGGATTTCACAAAAATTGAATTTCAAAAGGGAATTGACTTGTATGGAATAGAAAAAATTGAAGGAATTTTAAGGGATTTGGAAACTAACAGATTAAATTACCCTTATATTTTTTATAAATTGATAAAGTTGTCCTACATTCTTAATTCTTTCTTTGTTTCTCTGTTGCCATTGCCATCATCGCCACCACCGTTGTCATAACTATCACCTTCCATCACTGCCAACTCCACCACGAACGTCGCTGCCATCACCACCGCCGTCATCGCCTTCCACTGCCATGGTCCTCTTTCATCACCATCGCCTTCCACCAGTGTCATCATTGCATTTGCACTTTGTTTCTTTCCTTACCTAAAAGAATTTTATTTATTTTTGGGTAAGTTACACTCACACTTCGTGTGGTTTAAATTTTTTTCATATGAAAAAAAACTTTATTTATATTGACCGTATAAATCCAAACGTTTTGCACCGCTTATCAAAGAGACTCCAAATTGTGTATAGACAATTCTAACACTATGCAAAAAGACTGTCATACCCTTTGACCCTTCCTTGACTTGTAAAAAGATATATTTAAGATGCAATATTACTAAACGACCCATTATCACTAAAATCTTCTTCCCCAAGCTACATAATGCAAAAAAATTACCAAAAAAAAAGTAATAATCTATTATCGGTAGACCTTAAATGCTTGTGTCGAACACAATATAAGATAATTCTAAAGCAGCCATGGTTTGGGACTCTTTGAATTCGATGTCGCAGACTAGCATTATGTACGAAATCTCACGGTTTGGGCAACTGTTTGGCAATTGATGATGGAATGGGTCTTGATTTTTTGGTATATGCTTGAGCACTGTTTGAAAATTGGTAAAATAAGCTTACCAAGTGACGAATGGTACGTTTGGGTCACTGGATTATAATTGATGGAGTCGAAGGATCAATTGGTATTGTTAATCCATTAGGTTGCATGGGCTGTTTTAATTCCATAGTGAAAATTGACAGATATCACAATCTAATGGTTCAATGTCTTAAAATGCCTCACCATCACAGCCATTTACAACCTCCACAAGGTTTTTTTTGGTTAGGTTTCCACATAAAATATTGGTGATATCTCTTACTTTACTTTATTTACCTGCTTTGTGTGATTGCGTTAATTTTTAATTTTGTAAAATTAAAATAATTTGAAAATTGAGCAAATAAGAAAGTAAACCTATTCATCACCTCTAAGTTTTAATTAAACTTTCACAGCCACCTTCGCACCGTGCAACTTACACAATTGTTGTTGTAGCGGAGGAAAATACCCAATAGATCAAGGTGACACGTGTAAATGATAGCTCAGAGCACACTATGCCGCCAGATCACCCAAAATGGCCCACCATCCAAGTCAGCAATCATTTGGCGACGAAAATGCGTATGCCATCCATTAACGTGAATATTTAAGGGAAGAATCAAATCCGCCAGTAATTTTGGAACAATGACAGGCATGATAAATGTAATCATAGAGACTATATAGGGAGAAACAATGTAAAGGCTAAAACGGGCTACTTGGCCAAAAGAGAGGGGAGAAAATCTTTTCTAGGTGTAATGTCAGTTTTTTGCATTTATACTTTGGCGCCGTCTGTGGGAAACAACGTACTCAGAAACTATTTATGTCAGTGCAACTGTGTTCTGGAACTATAATAGGACAGCGATCACCTATTCACAACCAAACGATGGAGTAGAATCTCACACATGAGCAGATTTTGCAAGAAATGCAAGAACAACTGGAGGAGTCTAACCGACGCAATGATCTACTCCAGGAGAAGGTAGCCCAGCTCACAGGAAAGCATCCCGAGAATTCCTCGCCTAGCCGATAGAGCTCCGAGGAACATGATTCCGCTCGGGAGAAAGAACCAAACCCCAATCGATCGGAGTTTCATTCCCCTATATCGAGCATCCAGTTTGATGCAATCACCGAACGATTAGAGATGGTCAATGTTGATATCAAAGACCTGAAAAACTAGACTCTAGCGGATCTAGCAACTCAAGTGACTAGCAAGGTAGTTCAGTCTCCCTTCATAAAAGAGATACGAAAGTGCCCGAATCCTAAGAAATTCGTACTTCCAAACTTTACCACCTTTGATTGGACAACCGATCCTGTTGATCACCTCTTCCGCATACAATAAAGAATGACGCTGCACGCGAAGGACGAGAGCGTCATGTGTGCAAAGTCTTTTCGACCAGCTTGGCGGGAGCCACTGACTTGTTTCAAACAGCATCTGTCAGGGATGATCCACAGTTTTATGAAGCTGTGCGAACTCTTCATCGCTTAGTACATCAACAACCGAAGACAAAGAAAACCATATCGTCTCTCTTCACTATAAGATAGTCGAAAGGAGAAACTCTGAAATCTTTTATTAAGAGATTCAACCTAAAAATGTCCTTAATCGACAGCTATGACCAGGCAGATGCTGTAGAGGCCTTCAAGGTGGCCATGATCTCTGCTTCCAAATTTCATTCCTCCTTAGTCAGAAAACACCCAAAACCATGGGAGATCTGAACGCAAAGGCTCAAGGATACCTCAGTCTTGATGAAGATGAGGCGCTGCGCCAACAAAGGTTGGCCCTAATAAGCATCGACACCCAATCCAAAGAAAAGGAAAATAAAGTGAAGGGCTAAAGCAGGTCCTTCCTGTCCCAACGAAGCTTGAGAAAACACCTAGATTTGAAGAAAAGAATACTCCTCTAAAGTATTCCCTGGCTAGGCTGTATCAGGAAAACAAGGGCCGAGGAATATTTCGAGAGCCGCCTCCCACCTGAATCCTGGCCAAACATAGTGACAGAAGCAAACATTGCGCCTTCCACCAGGATCACAAACACATCACCAACGAATGCCAAAATTTGAGGGGCAGACAGAGGCGATCATAACCAAAGGAGGGCTAACCGAATACGTGGTAAAGGAGCATCTTGAATAGAACAAACGCCAGATCCTCGAGCGCTGAGGAAACCAGAATATAAATCTAGTCAGAACGATTAATACCATACACGGTTATGTAACTTGGGAGGATCAAGGCACGGGCAGATCCTACCTCTGCCAAGCAAAAAGACTGTAGTGGTTGGGAGAGGTCAACTCGGTCCAAAGCAAAAGTACCGACACACAGATCACATTTGGAGACCCAGATCTGATGAGGGTGTAGCGACAAGTGTAGATTAGTGAATGAATGTCGTTGCTTCTCTACACTTCGTACAAAAATAAAACCTGTAAAAAAATCTACTAAAAATTGTATAATAATAAACAGGGTCGAACCACTCTCAAGTGAGTTTTCGAATGGGATCAAATTCACACACTAATTTATGAAATGAAAATGATTTTTTAAAAAAAATATGTTTTATTTTGGAATTATAATGAATAAATAAAACTATACTAATAAGCTAAATCTCAAGGGAAGGGGATCCACCACCACAAATTCACATAAATAAATTTTCTATTATTCTTATATGATTTTTCCTCTAATAAACAATACACTTCATCAATCCAATTACAACTTGTAAAGATAAAGGAAAATATGACATAAAAAACAAACTTGATTATATATGAGAGTATTTTTTTACTTATTGCACCTTTGCAAGGTAAATAGAGGTAGGCATTCTTCGAATTACCATTATTTGGCAAGCACGAAGAATCCTCCCTCTAATTTTCTTTTGAAAATAAAAACTCAAAATAAAAGAATAAAAGAATACTCTTGGGAGGAAAAAATATATAAGAATATAAAAGAACTTACTTATATTTCATTATAGTGGCTTCATCACTCTCTTGAGAAGTGTGTTTACAATAAAAGAAAATGAATACAAGAAAATATTTTCAACTACACTTTATTTTTTTTTACAATTTCTAACTCCTTTCACCATCCCCTAAGGCCCCCCTATTTATAGAGTTAGAGGGGAATGGTTTAGGTGGGAAAAATTTGAAATACAAAATTCAAAAACAAAAATTCAAAATACTAAATTTAAAAACAAAAATTCAAAATACAAAATTTTGAATTTAAATATCTAATATTTGATCTCCATATCTTTAATTTGAATTCTGAACTGCAAACGTGGCTGTGTAAAAAATGTTTTACAATGTTTTGAACTTGAGACCTCTTGTGAAGTAGAATGCACAAAATACCATCTCTCTTACAACTCTTCTTATGTTTATCTTTGGCTATATATATCCTTTTTAGCCATTTTTTGCTGTTTTTCTTCTTATTTGGAAATCAACCCCTATAAAACATAAAATGCAAAGATAAAAATATTTAAATAACATAAAAGAGTAATTAAAGACTTATTTTGAAATATAAAATAACAAGTTTTGTACACTTATCATGCAGCTCCCTCATGAGAATCCACTAGTAATTAGTATTTTGGTAGCAAATTGTCGAATAAAGAGAGTGCTCATTGATGCAGGGTCGAGTGCCAACATAGTGACACTCGAAGTTTATAAACAAATAGGGATCAGAGATGATCAAGTTAAACCAACCGAGGGCTCACTCGTGGGGTTCAATGGAAACAGAGTCACCCCAGTTAGAACAATATCTCTGTTTGTAATAGCTGCACAGAGGACACTGAGAGAGCAATTCGTAATAGCAGATGTCCACTCATCCTACAATCTCATTACGGGGAGAAGATGGATCCACAGAATGTACGAAGTACCATCAACCATACATCCCCTACATCAGGTGATGAGATGTTTGACTCTAAATGGGAAAGGGATAGTGGACCTCTTTGGCAACCAAGTAGCAGTGAAGGAGTGTTATTCCCTAACAATTAAGCGTACACCAAAGGATGAAGGAATCAACACACAAACAGACATCTAATAGCAATCACAGAAATTCAGCATATTCGAGGAAGACGAGAGCTCAGCACAGCCCATAAAACCGCTCTAGGAGTACACAAATTAGGACACTTCTGTAGGAGAAAGAAAGAGATAAACTAATCGAGATGCTTAGAAAAAATATGGATGTGTTTGCCTGGAGTCATCTCTACATGCTCGGCATCGACCCCGCTCTAGCAGAACATTCTTTGAACACCGACCCCACCAGCATCCCTGTCAAGCAAAAGCAGAGGAGGTTGGCTCCATAGAGAAACAAGATAATCGCTGAAGAAGTTGGTCGATTATTACATGTAAGCTTCATTAGGGAGGTGAGATATCCATAATGGCTCTCAAATATGGTGGTAGTAAGGAAAAAGAATAGAAAATAGAGAGTATGCATCGACTTCACTAACCTAAACATGGGATGTCCAAAAGATTATTACCCACTTCCGAAGATAGATCATATGGTAGACACTACAGTTGGGTATGAGTGACTAACTTTTTGGACACCTACTCAGGCTACAATCAAATCCCGATGAACCCAATAAACGAAGAGAAAACTTCGTTTATCACCAAAGGAAGCATTTATTTTTACAAGGGAATGCCCTTTGGATTGAAATATGCAGGGGTTACATACCAACAAATGATCAATCGGGTTTTCAAAGATCAGATCGGTGACACTGTGGAGGCTTATATTGATGACATGGTGGTCAAAAGTAAAAGGAGGTAGGATCAACTAAGGCATTTGCATAAGGTCTTCAGAGTTCTCAGAGAGCATCGCATGAAGTTAAATCCAATGAAGTGCTCATTCAAAATTTCGTCAGGACATTTCCTTTGTCACATGTTCAGTCGAACAGGAATAGAGAGGAGCCCATCATAAGCATCGACATTCATCCAAAGTTTAGAACCAAAGACCCACAAGAAGGTACAAGTCTTGACCGGCCGAATTATAGCTCTAAGTTGATTCATATCCCGCTTCTCGAACAAATGCAAACCATTCTTCGACACCATCAAAAGGAAAGGGAAGGGCATATTGGAAAAAGACCAGGCAGACGCTTTGAAGAAGTTAAAGGAGTACATAACTGCTGCACCGATCCTTTCAATCCCAAAGCCTGGAGAAATGTTCTACTTATACCTGGCAATTTAAAAATATCCACGAGTGCTGCACTAGTCTGAGAAGAAGATTGGAGGCAGCAATCGGTGTATTACTCCAGCAAGACAATGACTGACGCGAAACACAGATACTTGAAAGTAGAAAAATTGATCCTAGCCCTCACTCATACGAAAAATAAATTGAGATACTACTTCGAATCCCATCCAATAATCGTCTCGACAACTTTACAGCTCAGAACAATTCTTAGCCAGACATAACTGGGACAGTAATGAAGTGGGCCATGGAACTAAACGCCTACAACATCCATTTCGAACTGGAACGGCCAAGAAAGGTCAAGTGTTGGCAGAGTTCCAATTGGAGTATGATGAACCAGAAAAAGAAAAAAAGGATCATCCTACATGGGAAACCTACGTGGATGGGTCATCATGCCAAGCAAGGTCAGGTGCAGGAATTGAAGTCAGAACTCAAGACGGTACTATCATGCACCATGTATTAAGGTTTAATTTCGAAGCCTCTAACAACGTGGCTGAGTACAAGGCTGTTCTTGCAGGGCTCTGATTGGCAAAATCATTGCAGATAAAGAAATTGTCTATTTTCAGCGATTCTCAATTGAATCTAGTTAATGGAGAATATCAGACAAAGGAAGATAAGATGAATGCCTACTGAGAAACAGTGATCAAAGGATTGAAGGAATTTGATAAGGTGGAGCTCAGCCATATTCTGCGGGAAAAGATGAGGTGGCTGATCGATTAGCTCGTTTGGCCTCCTATGTAGACGAATCACTAACCAAGGTGTCTTCTATAGAAGAATTGAACGAGTTGAGCATTACGGAGTTATAGGAGGTGCTCATTATTCCAAGAGAGCTGAGCTGGGTGGACCTAATCAAAGCATACTTGAAGAACAGGATTCTTCCATAATGGAAAGAAGAGGCTAAGAAACTGAGAATGAAATCAACCAAGTACTTCGTCGTTAATGGTCGCCTTTACAGGAGGTCATACTCAAGACCATTGCTGCGATGTCTGACATCATCAGAAGCTAGAGAAGTTCTAAAGGAAATCCAAGAGGGAGTTTGTGAAAACCATTCAGGAAGAATGTCCTTAGCCTATAAAGCTATGACGTTAGGATATTTCAGGCCATACATGTCACACAACGCAACAGAGTACTCCAGAAATTGTGATAAATGCCAAAAGCACACGCAGCTATTACACCAATCCCCGGGAAGTCTAAATTTAATAACTAGCTCATGGCTTTTCGCCCAATGGGGAATGGACGTGGTAGGTCCTCTGTAAACCATAGCATAAAAAAAATATCCTTCTGGCCATGGACTATTTCACCAAGTGGGTGGAAGTATAGGCGTACTCCTCAATAACACATTCACAAGTGGAGAAGTTCATCTGGAACAACATCATATGTCGTTTCGGCATCCCAACGTCAATAATCATGGACAACGGGAAAATTTTGGACAACCAGTTCGTTCAGAGGTTCTTCACGAAGTATAGGATAAATTAGAAGTTTTTCTCAAGGTCGTACCCTCAAGGAAATGGGCAAGCCAAGATCACGAACAAGACCATCTTTGCCAACATAACAAAGAAGTTAGAAGAAAGGAAAGTTTGTTAGCTAGAAAAGCTGCCGAACATTTTGTGGGCCTATCGAACCACACCTCGTCAACCGATAGGGACAGCCCTTTCAGTATGACATATGGAATGGAAGCTGCAGTTCCAGTCGAGCTTGGTGTTCCTACCCTAAGAACCGAAACATTAGAGGAGTAAGAAAACAACCAACAAATCGAGCATAGCATGTACCTATTAGAAGAAAAAAGAGAAGTTGCGCATATCAGATTGATCGCATACCAACAGAACCTCCGCAGAGTCTACAACGAAAAGGTTAAGCCTCGAACGTTTGAACAAACAGATTGGGTCTTGCAAAAAGTGACTGACAACACTAAAGAGCTGAACGTAAACAAGCTGGCAGCAAAATGGGAAGGTCCATTTGAGGTAACTGAGGTCATCGAAAAGGGAGCTTACAGGCTGCAAAGGGTGCACGGCGATGGAGGTGTTGTCCAAAAACCTTGGAATGCAATGCACCTGAAAAGGTACTATGTCTTCCAAATTTAATAAAAATTGTGAGATCCCACATCGAATTGTTAGAAACTTTCTCTCGAATTGATATATTGAATTTCATATACGAACCATAAAGGCAGTCGAATTATGCATCGAAACAGAATTCGCGCGCAATCCCACTGTCTTGCCTATTTTTAGCTTTTATAAGAGCCTCGACATGACTAGCTGAAAGTCTCAGATAATTGAAATTGGCTAAGGCATGGCTAGTCGAATAACATAAATAAATAAAGAGACCTAGGCATGACTAGCTAAGAGTCTCAAACAGTAAAACTTGGCTAAGGCATGGCTAGACGAATGCCAGAAATAAGTAAAGAGACCTCGGCATAATTAGCTGAGAGTCTCAAACAATTGAAATTGGCTAAAGCATGGCTAGCCAAATGCCAAAAATAAATAAAAAGACCTCTGCATGACTAGCCGAGAGTCTCAAACAATGGAAATTGGCTAATGCATGGCTAGCCGAACGCCAAAAATAAGTAAAGAGCATAATTAGCCGAGAATCTCAAGCAATTGAAATTGGCTAAGGCATGGCTACCGGAACGCCAAAAATAAATAAAGAGACCTCGGCATGACTTACTGAGAGTCTCAAATAATATAAATTAGCTAAGGCATGGCTAGTTGAACGCCAAAAATAAATAAAGAGATCTCGGCATAACTAGCTGAGAGTCTCAAACAATGAAAATTGGTTAAGGCATGGCTAGCCGAACACCAAAAATAAATAAAAAGACATTGGCAAAATTAGCCAAGAGTCTCAAGCAATTGAAATTGGTTAAGGCATGGCTAGCCGAACGCCAAAAATAAATAAAAAGACATTGGCATAATTAGCCAAGCGTCTCAAGCAATTGAAATTGGTTAAGGCATGGCTAGCCGAACTCCAAAAATAAATAAAGAGACCTCGACATGACTAGTTGAGAGTCACAAACAACAGAAATTGGCTAGGTCATGGCTAGCTGAACGCCAAAAATAAATAAAGAGATCTCAGAATAATTAGCCGAGAGTCTCAAATAATTGGAATTGGCTAAGGCATGGCTATCCGAATGCCAAAAATAAATAAAGAGACCTCAACATTACTAACTGAGTGTCTCAAACGATAAAAATTGGCTAAGGTATGACTAGCCAAAAGCCATAAATAAATAAAAAAAGACCTCGGCATGATCGATCGAGAGTCTCAAGCAATTGAAATTGCCTAAGGCATGATTAGCCCAACGATAGAGATAGACAAGTATACCCTGACCTGACCATCCAGACATTTTCTTAAAGTTTGACCAACAGAACGTTAGACTCCTTAACACATTAAGCCTAACAGGTGCCAAGGGCGGCTGTCCGAATATTGAGATGATAGCTAAGAGCATAACTGCTAAACGAATAAAATCGATTCTAGCTAAACTTGAGAAGGTAGCAAGAACATGCAAATATGAAAGGATGATCATTTTTCATTAAAAAAATTCATTTCAAAATACAAAATACTCCTGTAAGGAGAGTAAGAAATGAAGATACAAAAGAAAGGTTAAAAAAGAAAAAAAAAGTCATAAATCATTCGCGGGACGAGCTAGGTCGATAGGGGTAGTCGAGGTATCAATTGGCTCTAGAGCGTCAGTTTTTGTAGTCTCAGCAATAGCTCCAAATATATCGGAGATCTCTTTCTCTTCATCACCTTCGTCAGTATCTTGATATGGTGGTCCCTCTAGACCTATCTCGCGGTCGTACTCTACTGGACCATCCAGGTAGGATCGCTTGCCCATAGGTGTTATCGCATCTTCAAAACTAAATCGATAAGCTTCGGTATTTCTGATCTAGACAGTTTGGGACAACCTGTGAAACATTGCTTTAGCACCTTGCTCAAGCTTCAGTAGTATGTTTTGAAGGGGTTTGACATCCAGCTCAGACTCTGAAGCCTTGGACTCAGCCAAAGCTCGCTACAGCTTAGCCTCCTCTTTCTCTTTTTTGAGCTCTTCAAAATGAGAATTAAGTTGCTCGTTCTCCACCAGTAGGGTTTTAGATTTAGATTTCTCACTATTCACTTCATTCATGGCAGCCCGAAAATCAGCCTCAGCCCTCCGTGATTGAGCATCAGCCCTCTTCACTTTCACAGTCGCCTGTTCGACCAACTAGCACATAGTCATTACCCCAAACATGTTCTGCAAATTCACAAAGAAGTGTTTAAAAAAAAAGGTATGCATTTTCTCTTACCCTAAGAGCCAGATCAGGGCAAGTATCCAACAAAGAACCAACAAAAATCTCCTTCATCATTTTGTCATCCTTGGGAGGCTACATCTCCTTCAAAAAGGCCCTCATAGCCACCTTGTCCTCCAGTCTGGAGTCCTAGACCAAAAGGGGCATGCCATTAACCTTCACCATTTGATGAACCTAAGGCTTAACCCCGGAAGAGCTGGGGATACTCGAACCAGAAATGCTGGCTCTAGTGCCTGGGGGTCCAATAAGCCTTGGGACTGAAGGCGAAGCCAAGGTCGAAGTCTTTTAGGACAAGGGTGAAGGAGTGACCTCCTCAATCTCGATCACCTCTGTTAGCTGTGCTATTTCGTAACCTCTTCTTCAGCGAGTCTCTTCCTCAAAGAGGCAGCAGCCTTTCTTTCCTGATTGGTCGATGGGGCATTAAGCTCGCTTGACTTTTCATTCTATTTTTTGCCTTTAGAGCGAGTAGTCTTTGACAACTTCATCTTTGCACCAGAAGCTTCCTCTGATATAGCTTTCAATATATCAGAGTTAAGTAGAATGGAAGACTTGGGGATATCGTTCAACACCATATCCTTAAGAATATTGTTTTATGTAAAATTCACTCTAGATTCCTTAAAAATTGGAAATAGAATCCGTCTTCTTCCATTTAAGCAAATTCTTTGTCGGCAAATCAAGATTTATTTATTTATTTGTTTTTTCCATTTTTGTCCATAAAAAAAAAATTAGAGATTCAAAATAAAGAACAACTCAAAACCATTTCATGATAAGAGAGATCAATGAGGTTCTCTTTTGAATTTGCAGCAAAACATATAGGAAGAGTCATATGATGAGTTTGAGAGAGAGGAATCGTTAAGAAAAAAGCAAGAGACATTACCCGTGACATAAGACAACGCTGATTTAGTCATTTCATTTATTTGGAATAAATAATTGGAGCCCATGAGTAAGTGTTTGGAGCGCGAATGGTATTACCTTGACTAAATCACAGCTAGTGGAGAAATGAATTTCACTAATTCAATAATTATTGATTAATGGGTCTAGAAAGCATGCCTATATAGGATTTTAAAAAAAAAAAATGAAGTCTTTGATACCATCATTGTTAGAAACCTATCATGATAAATTTCCACAGAAATTGATAGGACATATCCAATTAGTACAATTGAGCCAAATAATTGTATGATAAAAAGACATCAAAAAATCTTTAACTAATATGATTAGCATTTACTTTCTCCTGGAGAATTTTGTAGAACTAAGATATTTAATCAAAATTCAATATATAGATAAAATTTATCAAATCAATTTGAATTTTTATATAATTCGGTCATGTGAGTAAGATCTGTCAACTAATAAAGTAGGAATCTTTCTTATTACTGATAACGAGAATGTTATGATATTTTTTATTAATGATGCCGCCGTAGCATTGACTTAAAGAATGGACAACTAAATAAAGTAATATTTATGGAAGGAGATACATGGGGAGGTGATGATATTAATACTCATAATGCACCCCTTTTCTGCCTTTTTCTTAATTAACAGTAAGTTTTTTTATTTCAAGGCAAGAAGGAAGGGACATTAATATTATTTAATTTTTAACAGTTGGGAAAATATAATAGAAAAAGGACACTATGAATATGGCCTCCCCGTCTCGTGCTCACATAATTTTTATTACCAATCACCGATTCTTTCACAACTAATATTATTTAAGAAAACCATACTACTACCTAGGGTCACATAATTTTTATTACCAATCACCAATTCTTTCACAACTAATATTATTTAAGAAAACCATACTACTAGCTAGGGTCAAATTTGAAAACTCAAAGTTTTGTGACTTCATCCATGTGTTTTAATAGTAGGTTTATGGGACCCATCTTAACATGTCAAAGTTAAGGATAAAATAGAGTAAACACCATAAATTTTAGATATTGTATGCAGTACTCACTAAAACAAACTATCATAATTGTCACAAAAAAAAGTCGTGACAAAATTATGAAATCTCGTGGCAATAGGAGGTTGTGGCTATTTTTTACGTCTTTTATCACAAAATAATTAATTCTGATTGCGAAAGATACTTTTTTCCACTGATTCCGTCCCTAAATGTTTATAAAGTCGTCGTCATTTCATAAACTAAGTAACAAAATAGTTGTAGCTAAAAGTATAATATATTGCCACAAAATGAAAATTTGTGGCAAATGATATATTTTGCCACAAAGCAATCTTGTGGCTAATTCATTTTTAATTTAAAAAAAAACAATTGTTTGAGCCACAATTATTGTGTGGCAAAAGATGTGTGCCACAACACATTTCGTGGCAATACTGTCATGGTTAGTCACCACTGTTTTTCGTGGCTAAAAGTTAAATATTTTACCACCAATACACTACTATGTGGCATTGTTCCATGGCTTGCCACAAAATTTCTTGCCCTGCAAACTAGGGGTGCACAAAAAATAGATGGAACAAAAAATTGAACCGAATCTGTTCGGTTTCGGTTCCAAAATTATAAAACTATTAAATAACGATTCTGATATGATTTTGGATTATTGAGAACTGAATCAAACTTTTTATTGTATATATATATTATATTTTTAATGTTGTACTATTTATATTATATATATTATATATTTTTTCTCTGTTTCAAGGCTAGAAGTGAACCGAACTGTGTACACCTCTACTGCAAACTAATATTCTGTGACAACTCTAATTTGTGGAAAAATAAATTTTTTTATTTTTTAAAAATGTAGTTTCATTTGACCAAAATTATAACCTAATTAACCAATGTCATTATATTCCTCCATTTACAAGTGTCAATGACATGCTAATAATAACAGTAAAAATCTCATCTACAACTTATAATACTTTTTAAATATAACATTTTGAAATGTCCCGTTAATTATATATAAAGCAAAAGAGAGAACAAAAACAAATATATTATATCCCAAACTAGAGAAGCTTATCTCTCATGTACAAAAGTGAGTATCATAAACATTACCAAGAATACTCTAATAGATCTAAACTTGTCTGTCATGTACAGAAGTGAGCTTCGTAAACATATTCAAGGATGCTTTAATAGATCTGAACAAAAACTAAACCTAGCATCATCAACAAAAATCGAGCCTAACAAAAACCAAGTATAAATTAACTAATCATTCCTAGATTGAAATAAATAATACAAATCTAAATAATATACCAAACACGATACTTTAGAAAGATGATAATTGCACACCAATTAATTGCATTTTGTGTCACACGAGTTGAAGTCAATTATTTTGTGTCACATAAATTGCACACCTTTCAATTATTATAACTGTAAATAAATTCAATGAATTCGAAATAATACATCTTGGTCACAAAAACGAATTTCTATTTAATGCAACAGGTCATTTTGTTTTACCCTCCAATAGACTACAACAACATATAACCCAACCTCTTCATAAAACTTTTCGAAAAAAACATATAACCCAACCTATAGTAAGGAGTTTCTTTCTCATCACGAAAACTCAAACTCAAGACGATCAGCAACTTGTACCAGATAAACTGGGTGCTTGAAAAATAAATAAAAATGTGAGATATGAAGGGTGAAACGATCATTAAAGATACTTGATCACGGATCATAAGTTGATTCTTGGTATGACCCTGAGCATGTGGCTTTCAGATTGTATTTCTATCCTTACTTTCCTTCCAATAATAAAAAAAATTGAAGCAATGAACTTCGGGTATATTTTAGGGTTGATTGTTCAAAGTTTGGGTAATTTTTTTTACCCGAAACCCTAAATTGCCCAATGCTGTCAATGTGTTTTTGAGATGGTGTGAATTTTAGTTTCCTTTTTCTTGCTTTGGTGACTATTTATTTCTTTGTCACTTTATGGTCACAGTAAAACACACTAGTTTACTAAAATGTAATTTTTCTTTTAATATATCCTTTTTACCCTTATAATGAACGTAAATATCATATTACTGTTGTTTTGAGGCATATTAGTAAAATAAAAAAAATCGCTAACACCGTCAAACATATATTTCTACGACATATGGTTCATGGACAATAAATTCTTTCACGGCGTGAAATTCACGAAGTAGGTACAAGAGGCTTTTTCCTGATATGTTTATTTGAAATATTTATAATTTAATTAATTAGTTATATATAATAAATTCTTTCACGGCGTGAAATTCACGCAGTAGGTGCAAGAGGCTTTTTCCTGATATGTTTATATGAAATATTTATAATTTAATTAATTAGTTAAATATATATATATATATATATATATATATATATATATATATTAGTTGACTAAATGCCCAATTGACATTTAAAATCAATTTATATGAAGCACTCCTTTATCTGGCTCACCAATCTGCTCTTTCTATTTCTCATTCACTGCTTGTGTAGCTCGGAACCTTTAGGTGTCTCTTACTCTCTCTGTGTAAAGTACTTTTCCATGGCAACCTCCATGTTAGGCAGAAATAAAGCTTCTTCCTCCTCTACACCAGTTAAAAAGTGGAGGTATGATGTGTTGGTAAGCTACAGAAGCGAAGACACCGGCAAAAACTTCACCGATCACCTCTACTCTAGACTTAACGGTGCTGGAATCTCTACATTCAGGGATAAAAATGAATTGAAAAGAGACGAAAAAATCTCATCCGAGCTTTTTGAAGCAATTCATGGATCCCATATTTGCATAATTGTTTTCTCCAGAAACTATGCGACGGCCAAATGGTGTCTGGATGAACTGGTGGAGATAATGAAATGCAGGAAGCAATTCTCTCAGTTGGTCCTACCCATTTTTTACAAAGTCAATCCATCAGATGTCAGGAAACAAACTGGAAGCTTTGGAGAAGCATTTGTTGATGTTGATGTTGATGTTGATGATCAAAAGGTGGACAAAAACAAGGTGCCAAGTTGGAGGGCGGCTTTGGCAGAGGCAGGAGAATTATCCGGGTGGGATTTAGATGACACTGACGGGTAATGTTAATTAATTAATGTGTGCCAAATTAATTAGCTACCATAAGTTGCATCTAATAGTCTATTTCTAAGATCAAGTGCTTAATTTGGTTTTTTTAGCATCCTCTTTGATATATGCTTTGAACTTGCATAGTATGCTATGAACAACAAAGTCTCTTTAACCTAACAGACAACTGATTGATTAAAATTTCTTGGTCACACTGAAAAGTTTTCGGTTCAATTTTGTTGAACATACGGGTGAATTTGTGTGGATTCTATATTGTTAAAATTAAAAATAAATTAATTAATTCATAATAAAAAAACAAACAAACAAAGAGGATTGAAATATTCGAGGTGTGAGAGAGAGAGCTACTGACTAGATCAAGATATTCTTCCTCATATTTTCTCTTCGATAGTGCTTTTTGATACATAACCTCATTTTCCATCAAACATCACCATCTTATTTTTATCTTAAAACAAAAGATAATTAGTTACTGCATTCTAAGCCATAAAATTAACCATTAAAAAGTATCGAAGAAGAAAGGTAATGGAAAGGATCTTGATCTGCGGTATGAATTTAATGCTTTTAATTCTCTCTATAAACTCTGATCTCCATACAAGTTTGAATAAATACTTAATTGGATGGTAATGAAATTTTGTATATAAATATAGAGGAGTGCTTGAGGCAGTTGCTTGAGCGGACAGTCGCGTTATTGATTGGTATAGAGACCTATAATTACACAATAATTAATTAATGCATGTTTCCTATTCTAATAGGACACTAAAGGTATAAAATTTTAAGACAGAATTGTCCTTTTTAACCCTTTCTTCTCTCTCTTTCTTTAGCTTTGATTGCTTGCTTATTCACACAATAATGAATGCATGTTTTCTATTTTAATTTATTTATGTACTTTTCTTTTTTGTATATATATAGTAGATATATATGAGTATATATTATAAACAAATACTTTTTTTTTTCAATTCTTTCAATTGTTTTTTAGCTATTTATATATAGATTTGCTTTCTATTTCACTAAACATCCCGTACCGCCAAAAGAGAATCCTGTCATACGTGGTAAAATGACCATATTGCCAATTTCTTGCAGCCTAAGAGTAAGAAGAAGTTCAAAAACAAGGACATTGTGGTATATAATTCTGAATTTTTATTTGTGTTATTTTATCACTAATTTTTCATTTGGGGTTCTCTGCTTTTGGTTTTGTGATTGCTTTTGATGGTAGTGTGAATGAAAACTTGCTTTGTTTTTCCATACCCATTTGTGATTCTTGTTCCATTGTGATTGAAGTAGCTTATATGTTACTGATTAAGATCTTAGATTGCCCTTGCATATTCCTAAATGAGAGATTTGTGATTGGATTGGGCTTCTTAGCTCCGGCTTATCGATAGATAAGGATATATTTGGAGCTTTGCTATTATGGTATGATTCAAATTGCATTCACTGATTGCCAATGCATCAATTACCCCAAAGTTCTCTAATGATTGGAACATTATTTTGCTCTTTACTTTTATATCTTTATTGTATGGTTGATTTTCAATTCAACCTCTTTTTTCTTTAATTAATTGTGATTAGGGGTGCTAGTTGTGGTTAGAGGGTGGTGTTTGTGGTTGGTGGCGGTGGTTGTAGGAAGTGGAGCGGTGAGAGAAAGAACATAGAAGAAGAAATCTAGACATGTGACAAATTTGTTTTTAATGCTGTTTGTACTCAAAAGCTGAGTGGGAGTGTTTCTGTGACAGTTCTATCTAGATGTTATGAATTCAAATCTCAAAGGTGTTACTGTAATTTACCCAACCATTTACGACTTGAAACTAATACTTGTTTTTTTCTTATCCTAATTTTGATCAAAGACAACCTAAAGGATTTCAGGGTAATTTTTTATTTAATTATAAAAAATAATTTGGAGATCGAAAATTGAAAGCTGAATTAGAGAGAGGGGGCGCGAGTAATACCGGACTCCATAGCACAACATTTTAATTATATATATATAGTAATTTGCATTTTAGACTTCTTGGTCAGTTGCATTGGCAAGTAGTCAACTTCCTGAAAATTGATTTGAGTTTCTTGAATATTTTATTCCTATTTATTTTCATCCATTTTTATTGATTTTTGCCTAATACATATAACCTAATTTTATATCGAAACATCATGAACAGCTATGAAGGAGAGTTCATCAAGAAAATTGTTGAATATATTTTGAGTGTATTGAATCACACATACTTGCATGTAGCCACCCACCCAGTTGGGATAGATACTCGTATGGAATACATGAGTTCTATGTTGAGTGTTGGAACTAATGATGTCCGGATAGTTGGGATATGTGGGATGGGCGGAATAGGTAAGACAACCATTGCTAAAGCTGTTTTTAACCATTTCTTCCATGCTTTTGAATGCAAAAGTTTTCTAGCAAATGTTAGAGAGAATTCTAAGCAACATAGGAAACAAATTCGTTTGCAAGAACAGCTTCTTTCTGATATACTGAAGGCAGAAGTGAGAAAGGTGGGAAATGTTGATCAAGGAATCGAGTTGATAAAAGATAGGCTATGCAGTAGAGAGGTTCTTCTTGTTCTTGATGATGTCGATAATCGAGACCAACTAATTGCATTTAATTGCCACTCGGAGAGTGCTAGAAAAGATTGTTTTGGTCCAAAAAGTAGAATCATCATAACAACGAGAAATGAGCATTTACTAAAAGATATTGAAGTAAATGACATATATATGGCTGAGGAATTAAATGATAAAGAATCTCTTAAGCTCTTTAGTTGGCATGCTTTCGAGAGAAGTGATCCTATGAAAGTTTATGCTCAACTATCAAAAGATATAGTTGGTTACTCCAAAGGATTGCCCTTAGTCCTTGAAGTCTTGGGTTCATATCTGAGTGAGTTCAAAACCATAGCGGAATGGGAAAATGCATTGGAGAAATTGAAAAAATTACCTCATGGTAAAATTCAAGACAATCTTAAAATAAGCTTCGATGCATTGAATCGTCGTGAAAAGGAGATATTCCTTGATATTGCATGTTTCTTTATTGGAATGGATAAAGACTACGTCACAAAAGTGCTAGATGGCTGTGATTTTTACGCAACAAGTGGAATTGGTGTCCTCAATCGTCGGTGCCTAATAACAATAAACAAAGCTAAAAAGCTAATGATGCATGATCTGCTCAGAGACATGGGAAGAGAAATTGTTTGCCTAGAATCTGTTGACGACCTTGGACAACGTAGCAGATTGTGGCGTTGTGAGGATGTTCTTGATGTTCTAACAAATAGCATGGTAAAAGTTCAATGCATGAATGCAACTTGAATTATACAAAATTTAATGCTTCTCAATTTTTACCAAGTGCTCTGTTTTATAGGGGACACAACAAATTCAAGGCCTCCTCTTAAATATGGATGGACCAATAGGTTTAAAAGCTGAAGCATTTGCGAAGATGCAAAATTTAAGATTGCTGCAACTCAATTATGTAAACATCTCTAGAAGCTATGAACATCTTTCTACAAAATTGAGATGGCTATGCTGGCATGGATTCCCTCTGAGTTCTATACCAATTGACTTCTATCAAAAGAAATTAGTTGCTATTGACATGCAATATAGCAACCTGAGACAAGTTTGGAAAGATAACAAGGTATAATTAACACTTTGAAGTAGCTACTTGCTTAATTTTTTCTTCTTTTTCTCAAGTGTATATTTTACTATGAACTAAGTCTACTCTCTGAATTTTTCTTTTAGGTTCTTGAAAAATTGAAAATCCTAGATCTAAGTCATTCCCATTTGCTGACTAGAATCACTGCTGACTTCATAACCCTCCCAAACCTTGAGGAAATGATACTTGAAGATTGTAGAAGTTTGAAAACGATTGACGAATCCATTGGAAGTCTAGATAAACTCATATTACTGAACTTGAAAGACTGTGAAAACCTTAGAAATCTCCCAAGGAACATATGTATGTTGAAATCTCTTGAAATTCTTGTGCTTTCTGGCTGCTTGAAATTTGACAAATTCCCGGAGGAGATAGGGAATATTAAATCTTTAGCCGTGCTTCATGCTAACAGGACTGCTGTAAGACAAGTACCAGTTTCTATAGTGCATTTAAAGAACCTTCAATATTTGTCTCTGAGTGACTGTAAGGGATCACCATCGAAATCATTTCTTTCACTCTTTTCGTCATGGGTGTCACTGACAAAATTTCCTGATTCCATGAGTTTATTGCCAAATTCGTTATTTGGATTAACCTCTCTAACCAAATTGTCCCTCAACAACTGCAATCTATTCGAAGGTGCAATTCCAGAAGACCTTGGGAGTTTATGTTCTTTACAATATTTGGCTTTGGCTGACAACAATTTTTTGAGTCTACCAACTAGCATCAGCATACTTCCTAAGCTTGAAACCCTCCGGTTGGAGCAGTGTACAAATCTTCGATCACTTCCAGAGCTTCCATCAAGTCTGACCTTCTTTTCTGCTCCAAATACATCATTGGAAAGATTGCCAGATTTATCAAACCTCTCACACGCCCCGATGATACTGCTATCTGATAGCAGCAATCTAGCTGAGTTCCCATTCACGGAGAATCTCCTACAGGTCTCTCTCTCTCTCTATATATATATATATATATGTGTGTGTGTGTGTGTGTGTCTTTGGATATGTCTTGCTAGCTCACAAATTATATATCTTTGAAATTGTATAGAGATGGTATGGAAGATATGGGGGTAATGAATTCGATGAGGTTGTACTCCCTTGGTCTGAAATTCCTAATTGGTTCAGTAATCAGAGGATGGGTAACGTATTGTCATTTCAGGTGCCACCAGATATGAGTACGATGAAAGGTTTTGTTTTATGTGTTATATATGCAGCACATGATTTCGAAATCAAAAGTAAAAGATCATCAAACTATATTGTTTATGTTGCTAATGTGACCAAGGATTTTTGTGACACCTGCATTCGTACTCCAGTTTATCCTGCAGCACCCACCCCGCATGACCACCTATCATTGGGCTATGTACCACTTCAAGAATTTGAGGTGGATAGTGGAGACGAAGTGGAAATTATAATAGATACAGGTTCTAACTTGGTTGTGAAAAAGTGTGGAGTCATCCCGGTGTATATTGAAGCAAAGAAGCCTACCAAAATGGACATTGAAGAAGAAGTGAACGAGTTCAACTCTTCGTCTTTTAATGATAGTGCCATGGTTGTCCTTGAAGAAGGGCACCATCTTGAAGGGAACAAGGGTACAAAAGAATGCGATGACAATGATGGTGATGATGATGAGGCAGGACTCGGACATGTGGGGGAGAAGGGTAAAAGAAAATGCTATGATGAAGGAGCAGGACAAGGCCATTACTGGTCTTATGAGGAGCACACTCTATCCCCATATGAGATGGTGGTTGTTCCTCAATACACATATTCTAGTAGATTTCGATGGCTGAGTGATGAGATTGTAGCAGATGATGGAGAAGATAATGATGGTGATGAAGACAGTGACAAGAAGGATGATCTTATAGCTGCCGAATGAACTGGATGGTAACAATGATTGATCTTATTGGTTTTGTGTTAGATTGCTTGATGTATTTACTGATTATGCATGTAGTATCATATAAGTAGAACTTCTATATGATTTTCATGTCATATATGTGTATTTGAACAATGATTTTGTAAGGTTTAAATTCCCAATGATTTTCATGTCATCTAATTATCCACAATGATTTGCATCCTACTGCCTTCTTTCCTTTAGGTAGTGAAACTAATGTCCAGGTATTATTTTTCTGCAGAGCCTCCAATTCTTCCTTTATTGCTTGAACCCATCTTGGATCTAATAAGGCCTCCTCAATGCTCTGGGAATATGGCATGAGGATAGCTGATGCACAAATGCCTTGAGAGGTTCAGATAATCTTTGAGTAGACATATAGTTGGAAATCGTGTACTTGGATATTTTTTCTCCTACGTCCGGAGAGTACCGATTTGGTGGTTTGCCACGATTCTGTCTGAAAGGTAAAACATAACTCGCAGAAGTATCCAAGGCATTAGTATGTGTAGGTGTGGTAGGAGAGCTTACCTTAGGAATATTCTTAGGAGGAGACGCTTCAGGTACTAAGGAGTGGGAGGATTCATTAAGCTCCACATTTTTAGATTCCATTGATGTAAGTTCGGCTCTTGGAGACATCTCACCTCCTGAAGAAATCTCAACGTTTGGCTCTTATTTCATTTCCAACCCTTTGTTGTATAAATTAAGTTATCTTGATCAAATTCTGGTTCTGGCCACTCAACATTCAGCCAATTCAACTCTTCATCTCGGAACTCCCCCTGAAGAGAAGAATTTGATACTGGTGATAGGAAAAATGTGTCTGACTCTTGGAAAGTAACATCCACAGTAACGTAGGTTCGTTTAGTGATGGGGTCGTAGCACTGATACCCTTTTTTATGTAAGGCGTGCCTCAAAAAAAGGCAACGGATAGCACACAGGTCCAACTTGGTGCGTTGATTCTTATGAAGATGAACGAAGGCAACACAACCAAAAATCCGGGAAGGAATCCTCAAAACAGTGGGCAAGGGAACATGTGTAGAAAGAACCTGTAAAGGAGTCTTAAAATCCAAGACTTTTGAAGGCATGCAATTCAAGAGACGTACAGTCGTAGAGACGACATGATCCCAATAGCAACCGGGCACATGTGCCCCAATCAATAGCACTCGTGCAGTTTCTAAGATATACCAATTCTTTCAATCATCAATGTCATTTTGTTGGGGAGTCTGAGAGCACGAGGTTTCATGAAGGAGACCAGTACGCTGGAAGTAGGCTTGAAATTGTTGGTTGACATATTCACCACCATTGTCAGTACGGTGGATCTGAATCTTAGCTGAAGATTGTGTTTGAACCATGACATGAAAGGCTTGAAACACGCTAAACACATCATCTTTACATTTCAGCAAATAAACTCATGTCATTCAAGTGCAATCATCGGTAAACAACACAAACCACCTATGACCAGACAAAGTAGTTATTGGGGAAGGGCCCCACACATCGGAATGGATTAGAGCAAACTGGACATCACTTTTATTTAGACTCACTAGATAAGGAATTCTATGACTTTTAACTAAAATGCAAGTATTAGACTTAAAGTCAGAGGGCTATAAATTGGAAAACAGATTTGCGACTAAATGTTTCAAATAACCAAATGATGGGTACCCCAAGCGACGGTCTAGTAGCCAAATCTGCCTCTCCTTGTCACTCGTCATGTGGTGCATGTTGTTAACTCTCCCTACGCTGAAGTCATCCATGTAGTATAATTTCCCCCTCTTAGTACCACGCCCAATGATCTCCTTAGTGAGAATATCCTGAAGAAAACAAAATGTAGGATAAATTAACACCGCACAGTTGAGATCTGCAGTAACTTGACTAATAAATATCAATTTTTTTGATAGGGAATGGACAAGTAGAGTGTGAGATAGCGAGAGAGAGGGTGATATAGTCATTGTTCCAGCCCCTGTAACTGGATATGTGACCCCATTAGCATTTGCAATACATGTTCTTCTTGGTTGAGTGATATTGGAGAAATCATTGGAGTCAAATGTCATGTGGTCTGTAGCCCCAAAATCAATAATCCGAACACCATCATCACGTGGAGTAGAGTTAAGAAGTACATGCCCACAGTTACCTTGATTGTGTGGATGCGTGGGATCATTTGGTAACACTCTCTGGGAGAGGAAAGATAATCGAGGTTCAGCATGGCCACAACAGCGCGACCCGTGCTTTCAGCAATAGCATCACTTTCACGCTTTTTTCGTGCTTGAAAATCATTCCACCGATCTGGATACCCCATTAGTTTGAAGCAAGCTTCGCGGGTATGTTTGGTGCTCCCACAGTGAGTACATTTTCCACCATCAGATTGGGCCTTAGGCTTAGAAGGTGGGTTCGACTTTCCACCTATCTTGAATCCTTTAGATGCCATAACAACACCAGGGGTAGGATCTGCACTACAAGTCATTATTGCCTATCTGATATCTTCTCTTCGAACATGAGCATAGGCCTGTTCAACCGTGAGAAATGGTTGTAACTGCAGCACATCACTCCGAACCTTATCTAGCCGGTCATCCAATCCATCGAGGAAAATGTAAACTCTATCTTCCTGTAGGATTGAATTACACTGCTTGATATCAGCAGCACATTTCATTGGGTTAAGACGACAAAAATTAATTTCGCGCCACAAGCCTTGAATACCATTATAATATTTTTTAATGGGTCCTCCAGCTTGTCTCGTGCGAGTCACACTACAACATATTTATTTTTTTCCGGCGGTTCAAGAAGTGCCGGAAATTTGAAGTTATTACCGGCGGTTTTTAAAAACCGCCGGTAATGACTAATAATTCTGGCGGTTTATCTAGAAGCGCCAGAAATAGCGTTGTATACCGGCACTTTTTAAGAAACCGCCAGAAATATGGGCTTATTACCGGCGGTTTTTAAAAACCGCCGGAAATGAATAATACCAAACTTATAATCTTAGCCCAAACTTATAATCTTAGCCCAGCCCAATGAAACCAATAAAATGAATTACCAATCATTTTTAAAATAAAATGGACCAAGTCCAAGAGAATTAACATAGCTCAAACCTAAGCCCATGTTCTGAAAGCCCATCTATATATATTCTTTAACCACTCAATTTCTCTCAACCCTAGCCACACAGCCCGCACTCCTCTCTCTGTATCCTAAGTCCCTACTCACGACTGGCGATCTGTATTTTGTGTTTGCTCTCTCTCTCTCTCTGTCGTGGCATGGGAGGATGGTGACGATGGCTTTGGCGAGATCGGAGCAGTAGCTTTGACGAGATCGGTGATTTTCTAGGTATTTCTACTTTTTATAATTTTGTATGAAATTTCTTTCGATGAAAATTTAGCTTTGACTGATATGTGCATTTTGCATCTGCGTGTGTGTAATATGTGTATGATAGATTTGTGCATGTGTGTGTTTTGTGTGTATAATATCTATATCTCTATACGAGTTTCGAGCCGAGCTCGAACACTTGAGGTTGGAGCTCGATTCGACTTCTGGATTAGGTGATTGATTAAGAAGGCATCGATCGCTAATTTTTTCTTTATAGAAAATTGGAGGGAGGTCCAGTGTCGATTTAGTTTTATGGATCAAGTTTTAATAATCCAACCTAGCCGCTCAATGTGAATGTTTGTCAACAATTCAACATTCACGTGAAGACTCTCTCTCTCTAACTTTCGGGAAAGGAAAAATGGAAAAAAGAAGACTCTCTCTCCCTCAAATATATTTATATATATATGTATATATGCATATATCACTTTGGGACCCAAAATAATGCACGGTTCTACAAAATTTTGATTTTTGTTTTGACAAATTTTGATTCGATTCTAAGTCTACAGTGTAACTCGGTACATACAAAGGTGTTAATAAATCGAGTTGAAATAGAGAATTAGAGACATAAAGAGTATGAACTGGGTTAGAATTTATTTTGCCAATTATTAAAGAGTATGATTCTTCTACATGCTGCTGGCAAACGACGAGAAATTCGCAGTTTTCTTGAGGTAGATGAACATGATTAGATTGTGCAACTCTGCTGCTGTATTAGTGACAACTGTCTTTATTTAGTGCTTCACTTCACTTCACTTCACATTATAACTTTGTAACTGTGGATCTAATTGAAATCAAGCATGTTCTAATTTTTAGATTTTTTTACTGGTTATTGATAATGTAAGGAGAGAGCCCCACATGGGTGATTGCTGGAAATGACTTTTTTTGGTATGAATTTTAAACATTATTCTTGTGGATGTCACTTTCTATTAATGTGGTTGGTTTATACAGCATCAAGTTACTATTCAACCATATCCTTATAACCTTATGGGGGGTCTTTCACTTTGGATGTCCCTTGGTGATTAAATTATTGCAGAACAAAATGATGTTTTTCTTTTCCTTTTCCCCCTCAATATTAAATCTGCTATAACTCTGTCAGTGTTTCTTTATGTAACTGATTCAAGTCTAGATAAGTCCGAATAAGGAAGAAGATTGTGTCAAGTAGCTTGACGGTCGGTGTAAAATTATATCATGATTAATGTAAAAAAATAAAAATAAATAAATATAGTCGACCTCAAGTAATTAGAAAAAAACTTAATTATTGTTGTTCATTGAATTCAGTGTGTTATAAAAAATGAGTTTCTTGAGATGTAGGTTAGGTCAAGAATTTCATTTTCCTATTCATCTTTGGAACAAATACATGCATCATTATGAACTTGGTTATTTTAGAACTGGCTGACAAGGAAGGAGTGTGAAAAGCTGAGACATTGTATATGAATATCTAGCCACCTTATATCGATCCCTCTCCCTATTGGAGATGTTATAACTCTAAAAGTTCTGATCCAATGATTGAATATGTTATAATTAACTCTGTCTTGTGCCTGAATAAATATTAACATAAGTACGGTTTGGGGGTTACAGCAAGTGATGTTTGGGGCCCACCTCCTACGAAAGTGGAACTTTTGAGGAGAAACAAAGAAGTTGAGGAAGTGGCATGTGGTCTCCGTGCAGAATTGAAAGAAGTTAAGGAGACTATAGCAAGAATGGAAAACAAACACAATGAACACAATGAGAAACATGAAGCGATGCAACAGCAGATTGCCATGCTTCTACAACTTATACAAGTTCCAAATGCTAACCGACAGGTAAATACAATAGTATTGATTGAACTAATATATGCAACACTAGTGTCTAATTGTACTCTTTCATTGTAGGTTGCTCCATCTTTTAGTGCTCCCACCATGCCTCTACAGCACATACAAGTTCAAAATACTACTGGACATGTAAATACTATAGTGTTGATCTAACTAATATATCTAACTAATATATGTAACACTAGTGTCTAATTGTACTCTTTTATTGTAGGTTGCCGCATCTTCTAGTGTTCCAAACAACACTTGGCAAACTTCTTCTACTCAAGGCAATTCTTCAACAGTAAGAATCATTAAAATGGTTATGCATGTCACTAGCATGTTTTATATATGTATGATTATTAGGTTATTGACTATTCTCTTACTAACTAAATGTCTTTCTTAATTATGTAGGTTCCATCGAAGGACAAGAGGAGGGAAAAGAAAAAGAAAAAAAGGACAGAGAAATGATGCCTCCAAGTTGGATTTGTAGGTCCCATGCTATTTTAAAAGATTTTTACTTGTTTTATTATGTATACACCTCTTCTCTTTTGAATTGAAATTGATAGTTGTGGTAGAGGCCAAAAAATATTAAGGAATGACGAGTCATTTTATATCAGAAAGCTCTTAGATGACTTGTTACTTATAATTTTCCCCATTGGCTATTATTTTTCACAATATTTAATCAAGTCTTTTTTTTTGGTTGATATTCTAGTGAGCAGTTCTTGGATTGCATTGGAAGAGTTTGTGATTGAGATCTTGATTTTACTTCCTGATGTTAGATTCGAATAATTGATTAATATTCTATTGCATGCATATTTACAGATGAAGGAAATTGCTACAGAAAACTTTCAACGGATATGTGAAGCCTATGAGATCTTAACTGATGAGAACAAAAGGCAGATATATGATATATATGGTATGGAAGGGTTGACTTCAGCTTTAGGAAAACTAGTCCCACTGACTCCCAAAACTCGAATAGGACGAGTGTTTTTCGCGATTTATCCAAAACAAAAATACTGCATTTTCGGTCTAGGCTTAATAATCCTATCAACTTATATTAGTCCAACCCAACCAAAGGTTGTGCTTAAACACATATGTCCAACCCGAAGTTTCTTGGGTAATGGTTTGGATAGCCCACACTATTTTGACTACAGATTGGGCCTCAACCCGGCCCAGTTTACCCCAATACTTAGTTGTTCTGTTTTTTTTTTTTTTTACAAGTCACAATCTGATACTTGGTGCTTTTATAAGAAGACAAACAAAGGAGGTTTGAGAGAGCAAACTAAAGAGTTCATCAACTACGCAATGGAGGCTAGGATGAATGTATCTAGCTTCTGTGGTGCAGCAAAGAGTGATAATGAATCCAATTGCCATGAAGATCAAGGTTTCAGTCAAGAGGCTCCAAAGGTATACACACACACACATATATATCTTGTTTCGTCAATTTTTTGTTACTATATATTTTATAAGATCGATTAATGATTAATCATTGCTAAAGTCATCATATATTATTCGAATTATCGCAATTTTTAGCTGAACACAATTGTTTCATGGAAGAATATATCTTATGGAGTATTGTGTTTTAGTGTGGAAGCAGAAGACAAGTCCATGAAGACAATGTTACAAATCCATCTTCTTCACCCAAACTAAACAATTCAGGCCTTCACAAAAAGGTAAATAAACTACCGAACTGTAATTTTCTTTTCCATCAGAACTATCAAATGTGTTTAAATTATTTGGTTTTTATGGATATAGCCATTGTTATACAGTAGTTTTACATTAAACCATATGAGTTGTAAGGTAGGTGAGATCGTATTCTAGCACAATTGTCAAGGTGATGACTGATCAAAGTAGGTTATTGATCTAGTGGGCATTCTTTCTAGCATCATATGTTGAATTCTGCGATTTACATGCTTTTTTTGACCAACAATGTTGACTTTATGTAACACAATATGGATGGATTTGAATGTTCATGACCTGTAGTCCATAGATCTTTAAGCGTTTATCAAGTCTTTGTCGACAAGTAATTGCATAATCGAATGTCGGGCTACAAGCTGGACTTCATCATTGACCCAAAAGATATAATCAAAAGAATTCCAAATCCCACTTGTACCCATACACACACAAGGAAGATATATCTAGAAAGAGTTAAATGATTTTTTGGCGAATTTGTCTAACAAAGACTCTTCGTTGAATTCAAAATTTGTATGAAAAACGCGCTTTCAATCAATCCTGACAGTTGAGGATGCAAGTTCAACATAGAGTAACCTTATATAGACTTGATCATTTTACTAACTTTTATGCTATTTTTAATTTTCTAGCTAGATTTAAGTGCTTCTCATATGAAATGTATTCTTGAGCTATTGGATTGTTCAAATAGTAAAGAAAAAAAAATGGATTGGTGTGGCTCATCAATTAACCTAAGTTTGTTACAGAATTCAAATAATTTGTTATTGATCCAGGAGGATGAACTCGAATCAGCAAAAGCCGAAATGAGTGAAGTGAAAGAAGAGAATGCAAGATTAAAGATGATGTTAGAGAAAATTAAGAAGGATTACCAAACCCTGCAGATGCAACTTGTCAACACACTTGAGCAAGAATCCAAGAAGAGTAGCAGTCCATCTATCACCCATGAAGAAGACATTGAAGAACCTGAACTCGTATCCCTTCGCCTTGGAAGAAGTCCAAGTGAGCCTAAAAGAGATCATATTGACAACAATAATAATAGCAGCTCAAGCAAGGCTAGAGAAGAAGATGAGCAGTTAAAGGGAGGTCTTAAACTTGGACTAGACTACAACTTTGAAGGGTCTAAATCGGATCCTGTGGAGCTAGTATCGGATCCAAGCCCCGAGATTAGCTTAGAAGAAAGAAAGGAAGAGGAAGCAGGAGAAACATGGCCACCAAGCAAAGTTTTGAAGACAACGAGAAGTGGAGATGAATTTTCGCAACAAAGTGCTGTTGTTGTGAATGTTGTAACTATCAGTCATGCCAACTTGGAATTGTAATTCTTGGGCCCTTGTTAATAATGTTTAATATTTAACTAATGTGAATGTCAAATTATATTTGAATATGAATGAAGCTATTATTTGCTGTTAATGTTTGATATTTGACTAATTTGAATGTCAAAATGTAGACTGATGGTGTGGGAAAGTAGTGAGAACCGAAAAAAAAAAAAAAAAATCCATTTCCGGCGGTTTACAATAAACTGCCGGTAAAAAGTACTCATTACCGGCGGTTTATAGTAAACTGCCGGTAAAAATAATCATTACCGGCACTTTAAGCATATTTACCGGCAGTTAAAATCGCCGGTATAATTCCGGCGGGTGTAAAAAAACCGCCGGTAATTACCGGCGGTTTAGGAAAACTGCCGGTAATTATGCACCGGCGGGATATTTGCCGGCAGATTTTTTAACCGCCGGTGATGTATTTTCCGGCGGTTTATGAGGTATTTTCCGGCGGTTTAAACCGCCGGTGAAATTGAAAAACCTTGTAGTGTCACACGACACCGGAGATCATACATTTGAGACATATTAGTCCCATCAAAATAAGTTACAACAATAGAATCCCATACCTATTTTGCAGTTGGGAAGAGAATGAAGTTACCGATCAAGGTAGGATCCATAGAGTTGATCAGCCATCCCTTGACAACAACATTCTCAATTTGCCATCTTCGAAAAGATGGATCTATTTCTGGAGGCTGGGGAAAGTCTCCATTGATGTATTCCAACTTGTCTTTTATAGAGATATACATCTCAACAACTTGGGACCATAATGCATAGTTGGAGCCATCCAACTTAATGCTGACTGGGGCAGCGGAAAAATCTGATGGGTGGGATGAGGTCTGGGCTTTGTTCAAAGCTTCTGTCATCTTGGTTGTCCAGTCCTCAAGAATGGACTCAGTCAAGTCGGTGGATTCCGCCATGGAGTCCAAGTAGTCAGTGATTTTTTCTAGTCAATGGGTGGGTGGAGAAGAGATCCTAGGATCCTGCTTTGATACCATGTTAAAAATGATTTTCTTCTACATTATTTCTACAGAACCGAGTACAAAGATATATAGATACGGAGAAAAAGTTTAGGGAGCTATTCTAGGCTATACATTGTCTAAGACTAAAATCATGGAAGACTCTTAAAGGAAGGGATTTTACAATTAAAGGCTTCCTATAAAAGACTCTATTCTGTTTCCGATTAAGAGCTCACGCCAACACTATGCACTTGTTGTTCAGCTTGGATGATCAAACAAAAATTAAAACAAAAAGCACAACTCGATCGATCCAAGTTTTGATACCAAAATTTGCCAACAGAGCTAGACATGATTTGCGCGGACATGACTAATCGAATCCATTAAATGGAAAAACTTTTCACTCTAGCAGTTCCTCTCATTTGTCATGTTCAATGGAGCTAGACTAACTATATTGAACATATATATATATATATATGTGTGTGTGTGTGTGTGAATGAGAGTAGGAATCAAGGCTAACCATAGAGAGAATGGCGATCAAAGAGTTGTCTTTATTATTTACACATCCATGTCGCTAGAATATGATCACATGTGACTAAGGTACATATTAAACCAAAGATTTTACAATCACATCATCAATTAATCAAGGGATATTTTCATAATTTAGTACCAATCATCAATTCAGAGCTTTAATTTTGTTTGTCAAAAAAAAAAAAAACAAATGAAAGTTCAAAAATTCTTACAGATCTTAGCATCTGCAGCGACATAGTTCGATTATAATTTTAATGATATATAAACACAAACATCTTGGTAATCTGACTATGCAGGTATTTAACTGCCATAAGGTCAAATGGATTTGTTTAGAATTAAAAAATAAATTGAACATTTCAATGTTGTTCGGCACTGTTTGGTAATTGTCATAAAAAACTACCAAACTCTGATTGTCTCTCAGACAAACCAACTGCAGAGAAATTGAGCCCCCAACTCCACGAGTCTAAGGAATTAATATAATGAAGTAGCTAACATGGTGTGAAACAGATATTTAATTCCGTTAAGAAAAATCAATGAAGCATTTGTGAAACATGATGATCAGAAGGTGAATAGAGGGCGGCATTGGCTGAGGCAGGGGAATTATCCGGGTGGGATTTAGCTGCCACTGACAGGTAATGTTAATTATTTAACTGCTAGCTTATTTCTAACTCCAAATGCTTATTTTGATTTTGTGGAAATCATCTCTGCAATATATTACTGCTCCATAATTGATATAACAAGTTAATTAACAACCAGTGGACATTTTAGTCAATCTATATTCTTATATGTTAGTTGCAGTGGCTAGAACCGAACTTGATGAAAATTGATTCGAGTTTGTTAAATTCTATGTTCCGAATTTCATTTTTTCAATCCATCTTTATTGATTTTTGTCTGATCAGGTGTGAAGGAGATTTAATCAAAAAAATTAATTTGTCAATTAATTGGTTTATATTTATCCAATCCGTTTATGACCCGTATAAGAAAATAAGTCACTCATATCCATTTTTGACTAGGCGGATATGGCCGGGTTTGCACCCAATTTGCCACCTCTAGTCATATCTGGAGGTACCTGAAATGACAATACATTACCTATTGTTTGATTTCTAAACCAATCAGGAATTTCAGACCAGGGGAATGCAAACTCTTCAATTTCATTACCTTCATATCTTCTATACAAGTATATATTCCAACTGGGTGGATGGTTGGCACACAGAATTTTTTCAACAATTTTCTTGATGAGCTCTGCTTCATGCCTCTTTATGATGTTTCAAGATAAGATAAGGATATATATATATACATATATATATATATATATATGGCAAAAATCAATAAAGATGAGTGAAAAAATGAAACTGGAAATATAGAATTTAACAAACTCGAATTAAGTTTCAGGAAGTTCTGTTCTAGCCACTACAACTGAATATAGAATGCCAAGTGGACTAACATATGCAGTATCCACTGGCTGTTATATCATTTATGGAGCATTAATATACTAATATGTTGGATATATGGCTCGAATGAGACATTGGCATTAATGGCACCGAAAGCCACCGAATGAGAGAAGAAAAATTGGGCGTAGAAAATTGTGGACAATGGGTGCCGATTTTTTCGAATTGTCTCCTTCCTTACACTCTATATATACTTGTTGTGTTTTGTTTGTAAAGTGTGACAATTCAGAATGAGACAGAGAAAGTAAGAGTTTGAGAGAAAAATCTGTATTTGTAACCATTTTTCTCCGATAGTGCAACCGCTGCCTCCCATGAATGTAGGCAATTGCCGAACCACGTAAATCCCTATGTATTTGTGTGTGTGGTGTTTTGTTTGTTGAATTTCTGGGCTCCCCGCAGAATAAATTAGTATCAGAGCCTCGGTTCAAAGCGTTTTTGCTCACTACCCAAAAATTCAAAGTGCTCAAAATTTGGTTTTGAGCACTCTGGATGGTAGATCTCACTGATACGAGTCCAACGGAACAAACTAAAGGCTAAATGGAGGTCAGAACAACCCTCATGCGCCGGCAGAACAAAACGCGTGACCTGCACGCTCCCCACGCGCTCTCACGCACCTCGGTCAGATTACCAAGATATTTATGTTTATATATATTGGAAAACAATTATCATAAGAATAATAATCAAACTATCTCACTGGACAAGCCAACGTCTGTAAGAATTTTTGGACTTCTCTTTGTTTGCTATTTCTCCGACAAATACAATTACAATTACGGATTGATGTTAGGGTCTAGGTAGCCCACATGGGTAAGTTTAACTAGGTTTGGAACTTTTATTAAATATGTGACGGATATTTTTGTAATTGGTAATTTTTTATGTCAAAACTAAGCATAATCGAGTTGTTATATTTGATTCATGTAATTGAAGTCTCAGAGTGAGCATGAAGTTCTGTAGCAACCATACAAATGTTCTTGAAAGGTATGAAAGTTGAATATTCGGAAGAAGACATCAATGATTTGAACAAAGATTTGATCGATTGAAGTTTCTGAATAATTTTGATTGCATGAGGACATCGTTGATCAAGTATGAGAGTCACGTAGTCTAGGTAAAATTGTGAGAACGCATATATTTCAAACTAAGAAGTTCCGACCTTAAAAATTAGAATTTTTTAGCAAAATATTCAACATTTTAAAGGTTGGACCGATCCAGCGTTTAGCTGGGCCTGTTCATGAAACTAGTCTCAGTACTTCATAACCTGCAGGGCAGAGCTTTGGACATGTCCAACCTTCATCATGGACAACCATGACATTCTCTTTACCAAACGAATAGTTGAACTCATTCACTTCTTCTTCAATGTCCATTTTGGCCCGCTTCTTAGCTTCAATATACACCGGGATAACTCCACACTTCTTCAAAATCGACTTACATATATATATATATATATATATATATATATGGGAGTAAGAACACAGGGATAACTCGACACTTCTTCACAATCGACTTACATATATATATATATATGGGAGTAAGAACACAGCTTGTTATGTGTGAACTGTGAATACAAATGGAGTGTTTCATCCTATTTGAATATAATGTGATATTATAATACAAGAGCAAAATTGTCTTTTTCACTCTTAAAATTTATTCCGGACATCAAAAAAATTAATTTAGAAGAGGTGAAAGAAATAAAGTCCAAACGGTATCTCCGAGTATAATTTGACCAAACTTCGAAGAGGAAATTTAACCTAAGATATTTCCGTGTGCAAAAGTGAAAGTCCAAGTTTCTTCCGATGGACATGGGCTATCAAATTGGACCAAGGATGGAGGAAAGAGAAACTTCTCATTTAAAATTTGAACAAATAGACTTTAATTGGATTGACAGTGACGATTGGATTGGGCTTTAATTGATTCGGCTCTCTTGTTAGAGTCTAGCCAGCCCCACGTGTAGGAAGTGTACTTAGGGTTGAACCTTTTACTAAATAACAGGAGTGGAACTTGTGTGGGCCCAATCGAGTTAACCCGATTTCTATCAGAAGATTTTACGGCAGTGGGTAAGATACTTGAGACCATAAAATTGGAACTAGATTTAAACTTTAAAGTCCAAATTTATTTTGGACGGGATTTGGATAAATATTTTACTAATTTGAGGTACTCGAAATACAAGAAAAGTTTATAATTTTTATATTTTTAAGGCTATATGATTTTTTACATAAAATAAAATTAAAATTAGATTATTCACAATATTATAGGTATTAACCTAACTTTGACCCGCTTGATTTAAAAATTTGTAGAAAAAATTTCATAATAATTGAATTTTAGTAAAACAAAAAATATATATATATAGAATATACAATTTTGAATTCATTCCTCCAAATCTCTCTTAATCCTTTTTTTTCTCTCCACATTAGTTATCCAAACACAAAAATCATTATCCTTTCTTTTCTTTTCTTTTCTTTTCTTTTCTCTCCTAATCATTTCAAGTCCACAAGTTTTAATCACCCAAAGTCCTAAAAAAACTTTAATTGTGAGTAGTTCTATATATTGTCAAGTGTATCTAGTTTTGTACTTTAACCTTTTATTTTTTGTAATGCTTATTTATTAATAGCTAGGTTATTAAAATTAGGGTTAAGTGCATTAAACCCCCCTAAACTATCACCAGATTGCAATAAACCCCCCTGAACTACAAATTGCCCCCCTGAACTATAAGAAACATACACTTAAGGACAAATTATTAATTAACATTTAATGAAAAAGCTAAATTACTTTTTTGTCCTTAGTTAATATGGATGCTTGTTGGTGAAGTAGACCAAGGCCCTGTTTGGTAACACTTTCAATTCCAGATTTCAGCTCTCATTTTCATTTTTTTTTTAGAAGGTAGTTTTCATTTCTGAAAAAATGAAAGTGATGTCAAAATTTTGACAATCCTTAGACATAATTTGAAAGTTTCATAATGAAACTTTCAGTTTTCGATTTCATTTTTCATTTCAAGTTTTCATTTATGATTTTTTTATAAAATACAATAAATACCAATTGCTCAAAAATATAATATAATATAATACAATAAATTAAAATTTTATAAAAAAAACAAGAATAAAAAAATTAGAAAATACAATAAAAAAAATTAGTTACTCAAAAAATATAAATGTAATAAAATAAAATACAATAAATTAAAAATATAAATATAAATAAAATACAATAAATACAAAATTATAAGTCAATAAGAATTAAAATATTTTATAAAATACAATAAATAAAAAATATATGTATATAAATATAAAGATATATATAATAATAATAAATATTATATATATATATATATATATATATAAAAGAAGAAAATACAATAAAATAAGAGCTATATATAAATACAATTATATATAATATAATAAATACAAAATTATAAGTCAATAAGAATAAAAAACTTTTATATATATATATATAAGAGATATATAAAAAGAAAATACAATAAAATAAGATATGTTGTTTATGTTGGTTGTAGAGATTGAGATATTAGGTATATTTATATATATAATGAGTTATAAGGGTATTTTTGGTATTTTAAATTTGGGGTAGGTCATGTGTGTTAATTAATGTTAGATTATGGATGGTAATTTAATGATTTGGGGTTTATTGCAGAGAGAGAAAATAGTTCAGGGGGTTAAGTGTTCAAATGATAGTTCAGGAGGGTTTTTTGAGAGAGAGAAGATAGTTCAGGGGGGTTTAATGCACTTAACCCTTAAAATTATAGGCGACTCGAAAAACTCATACTGTATGGTGTGAGTTGAGATGCGGTAGATTTTTCAAAATTTGAACTCAGCACGAACTGAGGTGTTAGAACTTTGAGTGACGTAAGCTAACCCCTTAGCCGGTCCAAGTATTATCCCAACTAAATGAGAGTAAGAAGAGACGAGAGAACTTTTTGTGTCTTATTAGAAATGTTGGTTTTGAAAGTGGAGTTTACAACAAACAGATGAGTTCTCTTTACCAAGGGTTTATGGGTTATTTTCCCATTTTTACTTCTTCAAAGGGATTTATTGTATTTGCAGGATAGGATTCAAGTAGGGTGATTTAGAACTTTATCCACAAACTTTGGTAGGTTGTAACAAGTGGTTTTCTCCGGTGTTTTGATTCAAGTAGGGTGATCCGTACACAGAATGTGTTTTTTTCCATCGTTTTTGAAGTGAAAAAGACACCATCTAAAATGAGGTCGATCATTAAAGAAATTGAAAACTTCACCGCATCCATACTGCACACAGGCATATTTTGCAGTTCAATTGAAATGATAAAATTTGGATTCTTACTATATTCACTGTGACTTCGATGAAAATGATGCATTTCTAAATTAATATGCTCTATGCAAAATGCAATGGCCTCGAGACTTACAATTTCTCTGCAGTTGGCTTGTCTGAGAAACAAGCAGAGTTTAGTACTTTTTAAGCCAACCAAACAGCACCCAACAAAATTGAAATATACATTTTTCTTTTATCGAGATATTTATGTTTATATATACTGCAAAACAATTATCATAAGAATAATTAGTAATCTAACTATCTCACTGCAGATGAGAAGATCTTGTAAGAATTTTTGGACTTCTAATTGTTTGCTATATTTTCCTACAAACAAAATTGAAATTACATATTGATGATAGAGTAATAGAGGCCAAGCTATGAATTTATTGGCTGAGATTTTAAAATATTTTAATAGAGGCCAAGCTATGAAATTACACATTGATGATAGAGTAATAGAGGCCAAACCATATTCAATTCATCTTCTACCCATAAAATAAAATGTGAATTAAAGTTTCTCTTTTCTATCCAACCTTTCTCTCTCTTTGATTTCACTTTTCTCTCTCTCTTCCCTTTCTCTCTTTTCGATCCCACCTCCCTCTCTCTTCCCCTTTCTCTCTCTATACTTGGTCAATCTTTTTTTTTTAAGAAAAAAATATTTTAGTAAGAATTCTATTTTTAGAAAAAAATAATATTTTTCCTTTTTAGTAATTATTGTAGGGTTTCACCATTATAATTTCCTAATTAAAAAAAAAGAATATATAATTTAGACACAAATTTTATAGTGCAACAACAATTTTCATTGGAGCATTATATATATATATATATATATATATTCATCGTCTTATATAAGATTCATGAACGAACTTGCTATTTTTCGCTACAATACATCTCTTATCAGTCCTAAAAAAGTAAAATTAAGTAAACTAAGCGTACATACAGTAATCTTTTGAAATAAAGTTGTGCTTAATTTTATATTAAGTGGTTCAAATTAAGATGAGACCCACCCTATCTTCATTATATATAAGATTATATATAATGAAGATAGGGTGGGTCTCATCTCATAGAGTACACAGAGAAGAACTTTGGGACAAAAGTTTGTGTACATAGTCTAGTGTTAAATTCTTTATTATTGTAATGTCTTTATATAACCATAGTGAATCTTTTTTCATTCGTGGACATAACTTTTATCTCTCTTCAATTGGCTTTTAAATTTCTTTTCAAATCCCATATGAACATGATTCAAACCTTAATCCATTGAATATTGTTTTATGTAAAATTCACTCTAGCTAGATGAGTTCCTCAAAAATTGGAAACAGAATCCCCCTTCTTCCATTTAAGCAAATTCATGGCCGGCAAATCAAGATTTATTTATTTGTTTTTTCTTTCATTTTTGCCCATAAAAAGAAAATTAGAGATTCAAAATAAACAACAACTCAAAATCATTTCATGATTAAAAGATCAATGATGTTCTCCTTCGAATTTGCGGAGAAACATATAGGAAGAATGATCTGATGAGTTTGAGAGAGAGGAACCATCATTGTTAGAAACATGTCAAGATATTTTTTCACAGAAATTGATAGGACATATCCAATTAGTACAATTGAGCCAAATAATTGTATGTTAAAAAGTAATCAGATAATCTTTAACTAATTTGATTAGCATTTACTTTTCCTTAACAATTTTATAGAACTAAGTTATTTAATCAAAATTCAATATATAGTTGAAATTTATCAAATCAATTTGAATTTTTATATAATTCGGTCATATGAGTATGATCTGTCACCTAATAAATTAGGAATCTTTCTTATTACTGATGACGAGAATGTCATGATATTTTTTTATTAATGATGCTTTAGCATTGACTTAAAGTAATAAAGTAATATTTATGGAAGGAGATACCGTGGGGGAGGTGATGATATTCATACTCATAATGCAACCCTTTTCTGTCTTTTTCTTAATTAACAATAAGTTTTTTATTTCATGACAAGAAGGAAGGGACATTAATATTATTTTATTTTAATAGTTGAGAAAATATAATAAAAAAGGAGACTATGAATATGGCCTCCCCTCTCGTGCTCACATAATTTTTATAACCAATCACCGATTCTTTCACAACTAATATTATTTAAGAAACCATGCTACTAGCTAGGGTCGAATTTGAAAACTCATCCATGTGTTACAGCAGAACTCTCTCATTTACATCTACATTGAAGTCACAGTGAATATGGTAAGAATGGAAATTTATATATTTCGATTGAACCCAAGAAAACAGACAGTACGTGTTGGTGAATGTGGTGAAGTTTTCAATTTCTTTAATGGCCTCATTTTAGATAGTGTTTTTTCCGGTTCAAAAACAATGGGAAAACAATGGATTACGTAAATTTAACCAAACACCAAGAACACAAAAATGAAATCATTAAACCACAATCAAGATATCAAATTTGCTTCAAAAAAACCCTTCTACAAGAGTAGAGAAAAATCATGGAAGGTGGCAGCTGAGAAAATCCACTAACTAGAGAAATGAAACCTATACCGTACAACAAGAGATATGAACAAGATGTATATGAGTGTTACAAGTTACAAGCTTCCAAAGTTTGTGACAATCTGATAAATTAAACAAATTGGAGATGACCCTACTTGAAACCTATCCTGTAAATACAATAAATCGCTTTGAAGAATTAAAAATGGAAAAACAACCCATATAACCTTGGTAAAGAAAACTCCTTTCTTGTTGTAAACTCAACTTTTAAACACTCCTGCCTTGATTGAATATTGAGATGAATTTGAATAGTATTAATGAATTTGATAAATCATCTTTGAAAGTGGAAACATAAGGGAAAAGACAACAAAGAGATTTTCCTAGAAAGTATTTTTGAAGCTATGAAGTAAATATTAAGTGATTCAAACAATCTTTATGTAAATACTTAAGCTAACTTGGTGTGAAACGGATATTTAATTCCGTGAAGAAAAATCCATACACGACTGATTCTTCCATGCAGCAGGTGAAATGTATTTTCCATCTGTATTATTAAATTTAAATTTTCCTCTGTCGATAAGCATGGGATAATATTTAAAATAAATTCTTGGAATTTAGTAAGTTGAGTTAGGTGGCCAATTGACCTTTCTCTGGCTCATCAATCTACACTTCCGGTTTCTCATACACGGCTTGTGTAGTTTGGAACCTTAGTGATCTCTCCCTCTCTCTCTCTCTGTACACTTTTCCATGGCAACCTCCATGATCGGCAGATATGAAGCTTCATCCTCCTCTGCACCACTTCAAAAATGGAAGTATGACGTGTTCATAAGCTACAGAGGTGAAGACACCGGCAAAAACTTCACCGATCACCTCTATTCTAGACTCAACGGTGCCGGAATCAATACATTCAGGGATAAAAATGAACTGAAAAGAGGTGAAAAAATCTCATCCGAGCTTTTTGAAGCAATTCATGGATCCAATATTTTCTTGGTTGTTTTCTCCCAAAACTATGCAACTTCGAGATGTTGTCTCGATGAACTTGTGGAGATAATGAAATGCAGGAACCAATTTTCTCAGTTGGTACTACCCATTTTTTACAAAGTCAATCCATCAGATGTTAGGAAACAAACTGGAAGCTTTGGAGAAGCATTTGTGAAACATGATGATGATCAAAAGTTGAACAGAAACAAGGTGCCAAGTTGGAGGGCGGCTTTGGCTGAGGCAGGGGAATTAGCCGGGGAGGATTTAGATGCCACAGACGGGTAATAAATTACTTAAGTGCAAATGCTTACTTCTATCTCCGAATGCTTATTTTGATTTTGTGGAAATCATCTCTGCTATATATTACTGCTCCATAATTGATATAACAAGTTAATTAATCACCAGTGGACATTTTAGTCGATCTATTTTCTTATATGTTAGTTGCAGTGGCTAGAACCGAACTTGATGAAAATTGATTCGAGTTTGTTAAATTCTATATTCCAAATTTCAATTTTTCAATCCATCTTTATTGATTTTTGTCTCATCAGGTGTGAAGGAGATTTCATCAACAAAATTATTGAAAATATTTCCCGTAAATTGAATCACACATACTTACATTTAGCAATCCACCCAGTTGGAATAGATTCTCATATAAAATACATGAATTCTCTGTTGAGTGTTGGAACCAATGATGTCCGCATAGTGGCAATATATGGGATGGGAGGAATAGGCAAGACAACCATTGCAAAAGCTGTTTTTAATCATCTCTTCCAAAGTTTTGAATTCAAAAGTTTTCTGGCTAATGTCAGAGATAATTCAGAGCAGCTTGAAAGACAAATTCTTTTGCAAAAGCAGTTTCTTTGGGATATACTAAATACAAAAGTCAGGGAAGTGCACAATGTTGATCGAGGAATCGAGGTGATCAAAAATAGGCTATGCAATAAAAGGGTTCTTCTTGTTCTTGATGATGTGGATCAACTAGACCAACTAACTGCGTTCAGTTGTCACTCGAAGAGTGCCAGAAAAGATTGCTTTGGTCCAGGAAGTAGAATTATCATAACAACAAGGCAAGAGGATTTGCTAAAAAGGATTGAAGTTAATGACAAATATGAGATTGAGAAATGGAACGAAAATGAATCTCTTGAGCTCTTTAGTTGGCATGCCTTTAGAAGAACTGATCCTATAGAACGTTTTGCTCAGCTCTCAAAGGATGTAGTAGGTTACTGCAACGGATTACCCTTAGCCCTTGAAGTTTTGGGTTCACATCTTAGAGGGTTTGAAAATAAAGTTGAATGGGAAAGTGAATTGAAGAAATGGAAAAAAAAACCTCCTAGCAAAATTCAAGATACGCTTGAAATAAGCTATAATGCATTGGATCCTAATGAACAAGAGACATTCCTTGATATTGCATGTTTCTTTATTGGCATGGATAAAGACTACGTCACAAAAATACTAGATGGCTGTGATTTTTTCGCAACAAGCAGTATTGGTGTCCTCAGTCGTAGGTGTCTTTTAACAATTGACGAAAACAAGCTTATGATGCATAACCTACTCAGAGACATGGGAAGGGAAATTAATTTTCGAGAATCAGTTAAAAACCATGTAAAACCTAGAAGGTTGTGGAATCACGAGGAAGCTCTTGATGTACTAGAAAATAGCACGGTAAGAACTCAACGAATGAATTTGTTTTCAAGAATTGATTTTCATGTGAAGAAACCAATGCAATATTTAATTATATAAACATTAATTCTTATACTTATATCAATTAATTGCCTTTTACTTAGTGCAAACATTTTTTGTAAATACTTAAGCTTAATTCACATGTTTTAGCAGGGAACAGAGCAAATTGAATGCCTTGCCTTAAATATGGAGGGACCTGTAAAAGTTGATTTGAAAGCTGAAGCATTTGCAGCGATGCCCAATCTAAGATTGCTACAACTCAATTATGTGAAAATCACCGGAGGCTATGAACATATTTCTAAAAAATTGAGATGGCTATGCTGGCATGGATTCCCTCTGAAGTCAATACCAAACAACTTTAATCAAGAGAAATTAGTTGTCATTGACATGCAATATAGCAGACTGAAAGAAGTGACCAAGGGCAACAAGGTATATGTAACACTTTAAATTAACTACTTATTGTTTAAAAATTCCTTTATCTGGCTTGTTTGAATTGTATATTAATTTCACTTTGAACTAATTACTATAGGTTCTTGAAAAGTTGAAAATCCTTGATCTAAGTCATTCCCATTCACTTACTAGGATTACTATCGACTTCTCAACACTCCCAAACCTTGAGGAATTGATACTTGAAGATTGTAAAAGTTTGACAACGATTGACAAATCCATTGGAAGTCTAGATAAACTCGTATTACTAAACTTGGAAGACTGTGCAAACCTTAGGAATCTCACTTTGAGTTTAACGCCCAATTCGTTGGTGGGCTTAACCTCTCTAACGACATTATCCTTATTTGGCTGCAATCTACCCGAGGGTGCAATTACAAAAGACATTTGGAGCCTATCCTTCTTACAAGATTTGGATTTGAGTTTTAACAATTTTTACAGTCTACCACCTGGCATCAATAGACTTTCTAATCTTCGATTCCTCTTCTTGGCCGCGTGTAAAAACCTTACATCACTTCCAGAGCTTCCATCAAGTTTGGAATTTTTGAATGCTTCAATGACATCATTGGAGAGATTGCCGGATCTATCAAACTTCTCAAAAGCCCCGATCATGTTTCTATTTGATTGCTTCAACCTAACTGAGTTCCCTTTTACGGAGAATCTCCTACAGGTATATATATATATATATATATATCACTCAATTTTTTGGTGTGTGTGTTCTTAATTATACATTTGTTTCCAGCTCACACGTTATACTTCTAATTGTACAGAGACTGTATGAAACAAAATATTCGCGGATTAGTAGTCATTATGTTGCGTCATTACCAGGCTATGAAATTCCTGATTGGTTCAAAAATCAGAGGATGGGTAACGTATTGTCATTTCAGGTGCCTCCAGATTTTATTATGATGGAAGGCTTCATTTTATGTTTTATATATCAATTAAATGACGAGATTATTGGTCTCCATTATCAAATAATCGACTATACTGTCTCTGTTAATAATGTAACCAAGGGTTTTTCTGTTTCCTATGGTCATTATTTGTGTGTATTTCACACCGGAAGTGATCACCTATCATTGGTCTACGTACGACTTTTTGAAGAATTTAAGGTGGATAATGGGGACGAAGTGGAATTTGTAATACGTGCAGGCTGCAAGTTGACTGTGAAGAAGTGTGGAGTTATCCCGGTACTTGTCCCACGGGCCAGTATTGAAGCACTGCTCCATATTTTTGAGGACTACAACCATGATGAATCAGCAAGACCATCAGGCCATAATATTGAAGAAGTGAATGGAGAAGAAATCTTATTGAAATCGGCGCCCGGTGACAACCATGATGAATCAGCAAGACCATCAGTCCATTACTGGTCTTATGATGAGAACAACAATCTTTCCACATATGTGATGATGGTTGCTCCTCAATCTACATATTCTAGGAGAGTTCCGTTCTTAAGTGATCTTGATGAAGCAGATGATGGTCATGATGATGATTATGGAGGCGATGATCTGATTTCTGATGAAGCCAAAGCCAAGGAGAACAATGATGATCCGTATGAATTGGATGGTGAACAAGGAGAGTTGGGTTGTTTTTGTGTTTGATTACTTCAGGTTTTTACTGAATATGCACCTAGTATCATATATAAGTAGAACTATTATATATATGATTTCCATGTGACGTGTATATATATATATATATAAACAATAATTTTGTAAGGTCCAAATGCATTCAGCAATAGTTGTTAGTATGTTTGGGGTTGCTGCTGCTTTGTGCCTCTTGGTACCCTGTTTTGAGCTATTTGCTCCTTTCTACACTTCTTTTCAATTCATACAAATCATTTACTTAAATGGCCTCGTTTTAGATGATGTTTTGGGCTAGTTGTTAGCCTAGACGCACTTACTCCGTGTGGGCCTAGCTAGACCCTAACATGACACCCCCAAATCCCCAATCAATTAAAGCCCAATCCAATTGTGACTATTAATACAACTGAAGATCAATATTGTTCAAACTTTTAATCACAAGTTTCTGTTTTCTTTCATCCTTGGTCCAATTTGATAGCCCATGTCCAAAAGAAGAAACATGGACTATCAAGGCTTTGAAGGTGCACACGCAAATATCTTTCTCTAGCATGCTGCATGCACCTTCCGGGAAACAGGAAACCTAACCAGGCTAACCTGCCTTGATTGATTATATATATATATATATATATATATATATATATATATATTTGAATATTGATTCAGATTAATCATCTTTGAAGCAGAAAAGAAAGGAAGAAGACAGAGAAATTTTCCTAGAAAGTTCTCAAGTTGGTGAAGTGCGTCAAGACATAAAAATACTCCCAAGAATACTAAGCCATTCAAACAATTTTATATATTAAAAGCTATCTGAGATGGTCATGTCACTTTCAAAGATTAATTTATATGCGTTTGGTTAGCCAAAATAGAGCATGGGCACGCATGTATTGACCATCTTCTGACCAGGGAAATATAATTCTATACAACGTACATAGTTTAGCACCTGTGGAAGAGAGAAGTTTTATTAGTATTATTACGGACGTGTGGTCACAATCATGAGAGACTTAACTATATATCACCTGAGCCGATTTATTGATCGAATAATATGCCAAATGGATTGGGGTTCAGCATCTTGTCCAAAGGGTGAGAATATCCTCTCTATAAATAATGAAAAGGAAAAGAAAAGAAAACACAGAAAAAAAAAAAATTTCCTTATTGGATAAAGAAAAAAACAGTCAATCCAACATAGTCAAAGAAGATATATGCCTACTATTGAACCTGATCATATAGATTTCTGTAGATTTTCTTTTCCGAAAAGTATAGATTTATGTACCTTTGAGACGTATATAATCACTTCATTTACTCCCTTAAGGTATCATTTGCCTCTCTTCCAAAGTTTGATATCAGGATTTTGACAAAACACCTCCAGAATACAATAAAATATTTTTTATATAATCATTCCATTTGATTTTTTTGATTTTTGACAAAATAACACAAACTATATATGGATGGAAATGAAATAGATTTTTCAGATGTGTTTGGATAACTTTTCGATCTGATATGTCTAAAATAATATGAGCAACAGAAAAAAAAATATTACATCAAAACATGAGAGCACAAGACTTGAGAGATCCCGACTTACCGGAAGAAAAAGAAAAGACTTGTGAGATCCCGCTAGGTACAAAAAAGTAACGATTGCACAATATAACAATACCAATGAGCTTTTGTTTATACTCCTCTGTCTGGAGGAAGGGGTTGAGGTTTCAAGAGCCCTTAGGGCAAACTGTGAATGTGTTTAAAATTGAATTTGTAAATCTTCAAATTATATAATTTTGTGGTCTTATAAATTCAACTTTCATAGCATAAAGACTTTTAAAAAGTCTCATGCTATTGCACCTTTACCACACTTCTATTTTTTGATTTGTTATCGTGTTGTACGGTTAGCTAAAAAAAAAATTTATTTTATCCTGTTTAATATGGCACCCTTGAAAGCATTTCTAGCTCCGTCACTGTCGGTAGGAATACAAACAATGCAAAAGATTTTCAATTTTCACTCTAGTAATTCCACTCTTCATATATACGTTCAATATGATTTTCAATGTTAAATGGATAACCATATTGAACGTATATATGAATGAGAATGAAGATCAAGGCTAACTATATTGAGCGAATGTGTGTGAGAATGGCCACCAAGAGTAGTAGTCTTTGTTAATGAGTATCTTAAAACTCTGTCTGTTTCTCAGACGAGCCAACTGCAAAGAAATTTAAAATCCTCAGCCCTTTGTATATATTTTGCATAGAGCATATGAATTTAGAAATGTATCATTTTCATTGAAGTCAAAGTGTCTATAGTAAGAATCCAAATTTTTATCATTTCAATTGAACTGAAAAATAAGTCCATATTGGTGAATGTGGTGAAGCTCTGTTATTACTCCTTTATGTATATTTAGTAAAAGGTCCAAGCCTATTGATATATACACTTATTCCGTGTGGGACTAGCCAGACCCTAACATATACATATACATATACATATACACACACATATATATAGACCCTTGTCTTATCTTGAAACATCATAAACTTGCAGATATATATATGAAGGAGAGCTCATCAAGAAAATTGTTGAGCATATGTTGAGTGTATTGAATATATAACACGTTCTTACATGTACTAACAAAATGCAAGGTAAGAGTTAAAAGAATGATTTTGTTTTGAAGAAAATAATGCAATTCCAATAATATTGGCTTCATTTGGAGCACGTCCCTCGCGTGTTTTAATTTTAATTATCAGAGTGACAGTAAGGTTTGAACTCGACACCTTTGACTCTGATACCATATTAACAATCATCTACTCTAAACGCTTAAATTATTTGAGAGGGTTTTTCTTTAATATTTAAAATTACCAAATACATAAATCACAGTGAAGATATCAATTTCCTTGAAAAGCCCTATACAACTAGAGAAATGAACAAAATATGATGTGTTACCTCACAACCTAGAAAGCCATTTCTTACAAGTTACAACCTACTAGAGTTTGTCGACAATCTTCTAATTAAATTAAACAAATTAATTGGATATCACCTTACTTGAATCCTATCCTGTAAAGATAATAAATCCCTTTGAACAAGTAAAGAAAACTCCTCAGTTGTTGTAAACTCCAATTTCAAACACTCCCTTTGCATTCACACACACAAACAGCTCTCTTTCTACTCCCATATGTGTATTTGGTAAAAGGTCCAAGGCTAAATAAATACATTTATTTTACAGGAAGCACGGATACTTCTATAAGAGTAACGTACCCGTGTCAGATACTTATCCATAATTATAAAATATATTTTTTATTTTAACATGTATCTGATACTTCTTAAATACTTCCGATACTTCTCAAATACTTCAAAAAACATTTCTAACAAATTTTGAACATCAAAATATTGTTTTTCTAACAATAATATAATAGTATAATTGTTAAAAAAAATTTAAATTTATTTTTTTTTAAAAAGTGTTTGAGATATATATCATAATTTAGTACAAAATTTATCTAAACAAATTATACAATATGATTCTTAACTCTTATTTTGTTTGTTAATCATAACATTTTATGAAGAAATATTAATAATTCTATTTTTTTGTATATATAAAAATATAATTTGTTATTTTTATATTGTCGTATCATGCCGTACTCATATCCTATTTTTTTTTATATTTGTCATATCACCGTACCCATGTCCCGTAGTTCATGCTTCCTAGATATGTGGAGCTAGCTAGAACAGAACATAAGAGCCCAATATATTAAAACCCAATCCAATTGTCACTATCAATACAACTGAAGAGCATTGTCCAAAGTTTAAAAGAGAAGTTTCTCTTTTCTTCTTTTCTTCCATCCTTGGTCCAATTTGACAGCCCATGTCCAAAAGAATAAACATGGACTATCAAGACTTTGAAGGTGCACACACAAACATCTTTCTCTAGTATGCAGCTTCCAAGAAAAAGGAAAACTCACCTACCTTGACTGAATATATATTAATATGAATATTGAATTAGATTAATCATCTTTGAAGTGAAAAAGAAAGGAGAAGACACAGAGATTTTCCGAGAAAGTTCTCAAGTCGGTGAAGTGTTTCAAAACATAAAAATAGTCACAAGAATACTAACAGCCATTCAAACAATCTTTATATATTATATCAGTTCAGTATCAGCTTCTTGTGTGCATGCATTTAGCCATATTTCGTTTTCATGACACAGCCATAAAAGACCAAACCTGATTTTGTTGGCCCCACTTAGAAAAGCAAGTTATATGATCAATGCGTATATGGGCCAATATAATAATCATAACATTAGGATAAATTAAACAAATATGCACTTGATTTTCTAACTTCATTAGTGTCCTACAACTTCAGACCAACCACTTTTTGAACTTTGAAAGACTTCCAAATATTTTTTGATTCTTTCTTGAATTCAGTACCAAAAGGATCCAGAATCAAGTTATCTCTCTCTCTCTCTCTCTATATATATATATATATAGTTTGGTTGACAAGCTATCTGAGATGGCCATGTCACTTTGAAAGAGTAATTTATAGGCGTTTTGGTTAGCCAAAATACATCATGGGCACGCATGTATTGACCACGTTCTGACTGGGGAAATATAATTCAATTAAACATAATTTAGCACATATGGAAGAGGGAAGTTTTATTATTATTAGGTCAAATTGTACTAAATCCTTCTTTTATCAATAAATTACAAAATATTTTCCTCTACTATTTCTTTTTACAACAATCACTCCTCAATTTACCAAAGATTACAAATTACCCCATTTGGTAGCCAGAAGTTGAAATTTTGGTTGTCAAAATGGAGTAATTTACAACTTTTGATAAATTGAGGGGGTATTTGTTGCCAAACAAATATTAGAGGGATATTTTGCAAATTTTTGATAGTATAGGGGGTTTAGTGCTATTTGTTCAAGAATTAAATAAAAATTCAAAATCTAGTTTTTTGTTATACGACTTTTAAACAAAACTTTAATCCAATTTATCTTTCCTAATCCAATACAAACATAATGATTCCCACCAAAAAGTTTGAAAATGCTCTAAATCGGATCCTTTCATTGCTTAAATCCAAAGAAAAATTTTAATTGAAATTGAGATATGAATATCATCTATAAAATTTAGGCTTAGAAGAACATGGTATCCTTAGTGAGAATAGAGGAACATATTTTTCTATAGTCTAAGAAATTATGTGAGGTATAAAATTATATTAAGGTAGATGAAATTATGAAGTGCTTTAGGAAACAAAATCTCTTTTGAGATTTGGAAATGTTTCTGAAAAGAATTATATGTCTTACTTAACAAAATTATTTAATAAAATAATAAAAAAAATGAACATTTAATTGCACAAACATACTTTACTATCTATTTATAAATACATAAGACAAGGGATATACATAGTTATATTATATTATAGTACAACTTTAATCCAATTTATCTTTCCTAATCTAAATCAAATGCAAACAAAATGATTCCCACAAAAAAATTTGAAAATGCCCTAAATCGGATCCTTCCATTTCTTAAATCCAAAGGCAAAATTGAATTGAAATTGTGAAATGAATATCATCTATAAAATTTAGGCTTAGAAGAACATGTACCAATATATATATATGATCATAAAAGTTGAAAATGTTACCGGTATGAAATTCCTAAAATTCTCATAATTTTGTTACCAGAATAATTATCAAAATTCTAAAATTCGGTTGTCAAGCCTCCACTGAAAACTTTTCAAAATCTTGAGTTTGACCGCTAGAACTTCGTCAAAATCTCACTGAATTTTGGAGTTATTCACCGGATACTTTGTTGAAGTTTCAACAACAAAATTTCTTTTCTCGTGATTAACTCCACCCACTATATTTGGACTTTTCTCAACTTTTGAAGTTGTCTTTGTACAGGGCTCACCCTAGGCCTTTTATAGGCCACATATTTATGATGATTAAGTATATTATATTTAATCAAGGAAAAATTAGATTTTGGTGACCAAAATTAAAAAAAAAAAATTTGTTTTACACTGACCTTAAACTCAATAAAAGGTTAATAGGGACCAATCTTAAAAAATAACTATCAATGAGTGATCATTTAATTTTAATGTCTAAAATACCCTCTCTTTTATCCCTTTTTCGTCTTCTCCAATCACACCCCAAATATCAAAGCTTCAAAAGGCATAAAAAAATTCTAGAAAATAAAGTGTATATATATACATTATATATATATATATATATATATATATATATATATATATATATATATATGTCGGTCTTACAATTAATACATGTGCCTTTTTCAATTTATTTGATGTATGTCGAGTTTTTTTTTTTCCTTTTTGCCGCTAGTATGTCCAAGTTTAGCAACTTAATCATAATTCTAATTTAAAAATGAATAGTACATTTTTCAATCTATCCTGATGTCCAAGAAACGAAAAATATATATATGATTCATGGGTTATTAATACTAAATGCGAGGTTTGTAATTAATTACACCCAAATTAGTTTTTTTTTTTTGTTAATGAAATATTAATATATAGGAATACATTTATATATATTATTATATCTTCTGAAGAATGTATATATGTTCTACATAAGTCATGGATTCCTTAAAGTTTATAATATTTGGGAGTTGGAGTAGGCTGAAAAAAAATGAGGATCTATAAAGAGAACGAAGGATATTTTGGTCATTAAAATTAAATAGTCACTTATTAGCAATTTATTTTTAAATTTGGTCATTATCCTGTTTTTATTAACTTTAAGATCACTAAAAAAATACCTTTTTTTCAATTTTGGTCACTAAAATATAATTTTCCCTTCAATCAAACAATACAAAAGTCATGAGTTACAAAATAATTTATGAATGATTGAATAAGGGACTCAATTACGAAAGCCCAAAAGTTATGAGCTTTATTCACGAGAGATTAAATAATATATTTAATTATGTAACTCAATGATTTGATTTTGTAACCGACAAAAGAGATGATAAGTTACGGTTAAAAGTTAAAATGTATGTAATTTTAAAAACGTTTCAACATGCATCACGTGCCAACTGGGTGTGCGTTCACTCTAGTGCTATGAACTAGAAGATTTACCAAAATTTTATTTTTTCCCTCTACTCTATTTTTCAAATTTGCATTGAAAAGTGTCACTGTTTACTGTTTACTAATTTTAGAAAAGTTCTTTAAGCTTTTCACGTTGGAGTTACTTTGCCAAAGACAACTTATTTTCTTATATTACAATCCACTCAATGGCCTTATCAATCCAGCAATGCATTAGGTCCTTGGGCATCATAGGTCCAAGCAATCAAAACTAGTCAATTAATTTAGTCTGACATGTTATTCTTTGGGTCTAGAGTAGGGATGGCAACGGGGCGGGGCGGGGCGGGTTTTGCCTTCCCCATAACCGAAACCGTTTAACTTTCCCCACCCCGTCCCCGCCCCGCAACCGTGTATAAACGGGGCGGGGCGGGGCGGGTTTTGACTTCCCTATTCCCATAACCGTTTAACTTACCGCCCCGCCCCGTTTATACATTTTTTTTTTAATGCAAAATTTTTTATAGTAATAAATATGATATTTTGATACATATACACCAAAAACACACATTTAGAAACTTACAACACAATGGATAATATTGAGTCATATATAACAAACTTGTATAGTTGTATGATATATATAATATTAATATTTTCTTTATACATTATTAATATTTTCTCTATATATTATATATATAAAAGTATAAATATATATATACTTAAACGGGGCGGGTACCCATCGGGGTAGGGTCTTACTCCCGTCCCCGCCCCGTTTAAACGCGGGTTATTTTCTTTAACCCCATCCCCACCCCGTTTCCTTAAACGGTTCTATAAACGGGTTTTAAACGGGGCGGAGCGGGGCGGGTACCCTACGGGGCGGGGCAAATTGCCATCCCTAGTCTAGAGGCGGTGAATGAGTGTTATTTAATTTTTGTGATTGATTGGTTACTTATAAAAAAAAAAAAAAAACTTAACAATTAAACATTCAAATTAATTATAAAATAAATAAAATAAGTAAAGAAAGTTAGAAATGATACTAATATTTTAACGTAAAAACTCTTTCAAGAGAAAAGACAGAGAGAATGTCGCCTTAGAAAAACAAATTCACAATTTCAAAGTAAAGTATAATAGATTTCGTTACACTCTCACACCTACCCCACTATGTCAAGAAATTGGTATTGAATGCCTAAAGTTTACTCTTACGACTCCACGTCTAATTATTGTATACCTCGTACTAATGTCATAATCCTCGCAGAAGACTCCACGTCTAATTATTGTATACCTCATACTAATGTCATAATCCTCGCAGAAGAGTTACTGGAAGAACATGAAAGCTCCACGGACAATATGTGCCCTTCGTACGGATCATTTCTCAAGGAATCAACACTACAACTCTGATCAAACTGTGTATTTTGATGTTGACTATGAAAATCTCGTTGATCAGATGATAAAAAATATCACAACTTAAATACTCCATGTATGTGTGCTATGAAAAATATATTAAAAAAAATCAAAAAAGATTTTTTTTCATAAAATCTCTCTCAAGCTCCAACAATAATGTAAAAATAATCTTATTTCTAAAGCATTAATTAGGTTGAAGTACCCGAAGGTATTTTATAAACATAGAGTCCTAAGGATACTTGGAAAATAAATTAAAAATCGTACTAAGACTTTTTATGAAGTTTTGGATTGATATATATGGAAACAAAAATTGGATTAAAAGGAAAATTTCCTCACATATAAGCAAAGTTGGACTAGTTGAACTTCATGTTAACTAAGTTGGACTCATCCGAAAAAAGTTGGACTGGTCAGACTCCGCAAGTTTTGAAAATTTTCATATATCGAGAAAAGTTGGACCAGTCAAACTTTGAGAAAAATCAAATTTTTAATAAAAGTTTATTTTTCTAACTCCTAAACCTTTTATACCTCAAATATAGAGTCCTCACCCACATACCTGTGTTATGTGATGCTCTCATCCAATCCGACAATACAGAGACAATTTGCATTCAGCTTCGAAGATTGAAACATAAGATCAAACAAAAATTATAACTCGATCAACAAGTTTTCACACTAAAATTTGTGAACATTATAAAAAAATATCTCTCTCTCTCACACACACATATATATTAAGCTTGTTTGCAGTACAGATTAGCCAACTCTAATTGCACTCAATACGTATTAATTATGTGTCCGAGTGCAAGAATTAATGATCTAAAGGACCATTTTAATAGTTTAATGCAAATCATAGTTTGTTTGTAGATAGGGTCAACTGGACCCTTAGGTGACTTACTTAGACAGTTTCCTAAGGCCTCAGCTAATAGAAGACCTCCAAATTAGTTTATTTCCTTATTCCCAAAATTTTTATTTTCTAATATTATTAGACTTTCTAAAATTCTTGTTTCCTTGTAGGGATAGGCCTCAATAAATGGTAAAAATTTAATAATAGGCCCAAATAATTTAATTCATTCTAAAACTTTTAATTTATATCCCTATCTCAAAATTTTCCTCTTTTTTCTTTCTGTCACTCCTCATTTCACTTTTTTTTTTTTTTTTATGAATTGTTGAACTTATATTTAACGGATAATTGTAAAAAAATTAGAAATTATAAAACTTTTCATCTTCTTCTATTCATTTTATCTTTTTTTTCCCTACTCCTCACGTTTTCTCTTATCTCGTTACAACAAATTTTTTTTGTTATAATTAATAGTAAAATAATAACAAAATTAGGTGGAAAATCAATAAATGAACAACCAAGTCATGTAAAAGAATTACTAGAAGATAATACAATAATGAAAAATAAATGTATTAGCGATTTAGATTCATAACGATAATCAAATGTGTGATACAAAAATTCTTTGCAAATAACTTGAAAAAAGAATGAAAGAAAATAAACCAAGTACAAAAAAATGAACCAAAGGCCTAATAGTCCAGCAGTACGTCCTCTCTTTTCAAATTGAAAGGGAGAGGGTTCGACTCGGATTTGTCCGACTCACGTGGCTTGGGAGGTGTTACTTGTGTCCAGAAAACGAGTCCGAAAGGTTAAAAATTAAGAGATTTATTAGTAAAAAGTATTTCAATTAAATAAAATAATTTCAATAAGAAAAAAATTTATTTAAATATTATTAACTAATATTTGATATTAAAATATTACATATTAAATGATTACTGTTATATTTTTTGCCTAAAATTTTAAATTATGTTGGGCGGCCTTGCTCACAGATAATTAATTAACAAGCATACACGATTCTCTCTTGGGAGATTAAGGTTGGATATTGTCATCTCTGTCCTACTCCATCCTAAAAGCATTTGTCTTATGAAGATTAAGGTTCCGCAAACGTGTGACACGGTCAGATGTTTCTTTTGTACCGTAGTTCAGTCAAATAAAGAATTATATGAGAGATAAAAAAGATGCATGCACTTGCTTTCTTAAAGTTAAATCAAACAAGGGATTTTCTTAATTACTAAAATCTGATGGAAAATGAATGAGTGCTTGGCTAGGCTTATCAGGTACGTAGATATAGCCATATATACAAATGATCCTACTAAGCAACAAAGCTAATTGCCCTGAGTGATGATAGGTATTCCGAGAATATATATATATATATCAATGAAATGGGCCGAATATCCTGTCAACGTATTCGGTTTTTTTTATTCGGATTGCAAATCATTTTTCAGATGCTATTGAAACTCAAGAGGTACAAATTGGTAACACTTCGGAATATTAATGATGTGGCATTTTTGAAAAATCTAAATTCTTCATTTCTCTTTAATTGTAAAAGATTAATAATTTTTAAAAGAAATAAAGGACTTACACTTATCAGAAATGTCACATCATCAATACTCTTAAGATATTGTATAATTTCTCAACAAGGGAATGGATTTGAGGCAGAACCTGCTCTTATTCATGCTCATTTAAGTTTTTCCATTACTTATTTGTCCCAATATGTTTAGCAAACTCCTCCTTCCACCCCATTTAAGTTCTCCCACTGCCTATCCATTTAAACTCACTCAATTTTTTTTTTTGAAAAAAAATTCACTCCAATTTTTAAAAGTCATATTTAAAAATATAAATCAAATAAACATTCTTTCAAATAAAATTAACCATATAGTATTAACAACAACATACTAAAGTAAACTATCCAAATTACATTTTTTCAATAATTTGAGTAATTGTGAGATTAGGGTTTTTAAGGTATATATATATTAAGTGTAAAATAGTAATTCTCAATATAAATAGGGCGTCCCCAGTCCCATATTTACGCAAATTTTCACTTCTAAAACTCGTTCCGTCTAAAATTCTTAAACAAACTCCAAAACAGTTTTAAAAAAGACGGAGTACTGAGGATATAACCGGACAGGACGATGTGTTTTGCCACCCTAGGTAGCATGGCTAATTATTGTAGTTAAAAAATTTATGCTTCCCCATTGTGTTTTTCATAACCAAATATTAGATCAGATACTTCTTTTAGACATGGTGGTCACTATAAATTGACTAGAGTTCAAATTCCCTTTACCAACTAGGCCAAATGGGCATACCACTTGAATTTGACCCGCACAACATACTTGTGTTTCACATGGTAGTCACTTCAGAAGTTACAGATTCAACTAACATACCAAAAATGTATCTTCTAAAACATGAAGGCTCTAGTGTCCTTGAAATATAGCATTATATATATTTTTATCATGTTGTATTTATCCAACATATTTGATAATTATAAAGATTGGGACAAGAGCTAAGTTCCAAATCTCTCATTCGAGGAAGTACATAGGTTCATGCACCATTCCCAAAAGGGTTCTCAATCAATGGCCCCATTTTTTTTTCTTTTTTTCTTTTTAGCAGTAATATCCCCATGTTAAACGAGCCTACTGATTACTGAATCTGATTGGACCACAAATTAAAACCATGAAGACAATGATTCACAGAGTTCGACACATTTAATTCATTTGTCTCTTGTTTTAGTTCGAGTGGTGTACCCATCTTTTGGGTAAAAGGCTATTCCTTCGTACGGGTCTCAAATGCTGTGTTGGGTAAATTTGAAAGAGTCTCATGGAGTGTACCGACCCTAATTGAGGGGTGTCAAACACTAGGGCCGGCCTTCGGCCTAGGCAGCCAGGCGATATTCTAAGACTTTAAATTTTTTAGTGGTGTATCCATCTTTTGGGTAAAAGACTATTCCTTCGTACGGGTCTCAAATGCTGTGTTGGGTAAATTTGAAAGAGTCTCATGGAGTGTACCAATCCTAATTGAGGGGTGTCAAACACCAGGGCCGGCCCTCGGCCTAGGCGGCCCAGACGGTAGTCTAAGACTTCAAATTTTTTAATTTTTTGAGGGTTCCAATTTCTACTAAACCCACTAGATGTCATTAAAAAAAAAAGTAAATAAATAGCCCAATACACTAGTTTGTGTCAAAGTTTAGTAACAAAGTGTGCTTCATTTAAAAAATAATGATAATGGTCTAATAACCCAATACACTAGTTTGGGCCAAAGTTTAGTAACAAAGTGGGCCTCAATTAAAAAATAATGATACTAGTCCAATATAATAATTTGGGCCTTATTTAAAAAATAATAATAATAAATTACTACTAACTATTTGTCTTAGGCATTTTTTTTTTTTGAACTCCTTTCCTTTTATTTTTCTATCTTCACAACGAGCAGGCAAGTCAACAACTTTCCTTTGGGAATTGTGAGCACTTTAATTAATAATTGTGTAGCTCAAAATGGAAGACGATTACATTTACTTTCATATGGAGTTCAATTTTGATTTTTGCGACTAACGTGTATTAAAGATTTTCTTTTAATTTTTTTATGTGAACTGGATCATGCTATTTATTAAGCACCAAGACCAATTTTTTTTTTCAACATTAATATATTTATTTTCTTATCGTCTCATTTTAATAAAAATTTTGCACTCTTATAGAATTTATCCGCAAGTGAAACTTTAGGTAGAAAGGACCCCCATTTGAAAGTCCACCTAGAACCTCTCAACATTTTTAGAATCTCAGAACCGGCCCTGTCAAACACAAAACTTTATACACACTTATTTCATTACAAATTCAAACATTCAACCTTTTATTTAAAAACGATAGGTTCGTGTTAAACATAAGACGCGGTCTACAATCAAATTCAACACTTCATTATCTGTTGTACGATTATAAATTTGAAATTAGATTTGATACCTAAGACCATATCGATTGAAGTAATTTTTTTTTTTTATCAATCAAAACCCTTTCCAAACTATAAAACCTTCTTCCGAAACATACAGTTGAAATTCAAAAAAAGATGAAATCAAGCTAGGAAGGAAGTTGTTCCTCCACTTCTCGAGTTGAATGAGTAAAATTGTTCGAGAATTTTTTTTCTTTCAAAAGCTTATTGTTCAAGAAAATTACATGATACATCACTTTTTTTTGGCAAATAAATAACTCACTTTTTTTTGTTCCTACATGAACTTGAACAATTAACCTTCTACTTTGACATGTGAGAAAATACAATTGCGGAAGAACTCTTGGTGAAAACTTAGACTTGCTTTTATTGCAATTTTTGTATTTAAATATCCGTACTAGTATGTATGAAGTAATTTTATGATATAAAAAACATATACAATCCGTAGTGTTTTTCATTTTCTTTTTTTTAGGGTAAATTAGTCTGACCTCTTCTGAAATTTTGCCTAATTACCTTCAGATTAAAGTTTTAAAAATATAATGGTTAATCTTTTCTAAGATTTGATTGATTTTACTCCGAATATTCCTGTCGTTAATTAACAGTTAGCTCTGTTAAAATCAATTAACATAAAAAAAATTAAAATATCAAAACTAACCTCAATGACGGTAGTGTGTGACATTGATGAAAAAAATACATATATAAAACATATTAATCTCAGTCAAATAATTAGAAATTGATGTTATTTTTATACAAAATTATTATAACTTGAGAGTATTTTTGTAATTATATATTAGATGTGATTTTGTTTATTAAATCATTAAACTGATAGAAGTGTCAGGGTAATTTTATAAAAAAAATTTAATTTAAAAATAATTAAATCAAGACTCATGAGTAAGAGTAATTTATCAATTTTTTTTATAAAAAAAAGGACAGATGATGTCAAAAGCTTGAGAAGTTTTATCATCGCGCATTGAATGTATTCAGTACAAGTAGTTAGAAAGAGTGGGACCTAAAAGTTAGATGTGGACCTTTAAAAAGAAATTAAAGCATAATCTAAGAAGTGACCATATACCATGAATCTGTATGGCATGATTGACATCAAGACCTGCATGCCCGACAGCTGTTGGTCAATTGCCTGGACCATATATATCTATATCTATATCTATCTATATTACATTTAAGCTTGGATCAGACGGTCCAAAATGTCTTTTTGCTATCAACGACTCACAATCACTTCATCTAACAGTTACGGTGGCGAGTGCGCGATAATACCGTAGGCACGAACATACACTAGTATATATATATATATATATATAATCCTACGAGGTAGCTAGTCAACCACAACCACTGTCACGTGAGAAGAACGATATCAAATTATAATTAATAAGGAATACCTTCTTTCAGGGGTTGGCTCTATAAAAAATAATTACTCTTAAATTGTAATTTATTCATCTATTCATAAACTAATTAATAAAACAAATTCAGATTATGCTACGATACATTAGCAAAAAATATATATAATAAAATAAAAATATATTACAATTTAATGTAATTAATAACTTCAGATTAGTAAGATCTTCCCATTCACAACCAAAACTAATAAATGAATTTAGAGCAAATTGCAAAACAAAAATATCTTGACTATTCGAAATTGGTACAAAACTTCTCTTCACTAATAATTTGACCAAAATCACGCTGAATTTTTTTTTATTAGCATAGCAAAGAACTCCTACTTAGGGGAGAATCGAACACTTGTGGCCGAGTAGCATTTTTTTTTATGAAAAGGAGAGAAAGTACTATTAGGTCACAAGTAATATTATAAGAACGAAAATGTCCTTTAATAGAAATTTAAAAAAGAGTAAATTGCATTAAACACTCTTGGACTATTAGATTTTTGCAAAAAAAAAAAAAAAAACTCATGATAGAAATTTAAGAAAATTTAGATTTTCAATTATCAAAACATAGAAATTTAAGAAAATTACACACCAGTAAAGTGATTTTATAATGACGAAAATGCCCCTTAATATAAATTTAATAAAATTTAGATTTTCTTTAAAACAATTTTCATTTTAGGTTTTCTCACCATTAAAGTGATGTTATAATGATGAAATGGCCTTTTAATATAAATTTAAGTTTTCTTTAAAATGATTTTTATTTTAGGTTTTTTTTTTCTTTTTAATTTTTAAAAATATAAATTTTAAAAAATAAAAATTATTCAAGGAATTTTCATTTTTTTATAAACACGTCTAATTTTTTATACAAATATAATCCGTTTAAAAATTTTCAAAAATAATTTTTGACAACACTATGTCGAATGAGTTATTTGTATTAATTTTAATCTTATCATTAAAAAATAATTCTTAAAATGACATAGTTTCGTCTATGGGTATTAAAGTCCTTTGCAAATTTCAATTGTATACATTCTTTTAGGACAAATTGCATAAAACTTTTTGGACTTTAGTTCAGTAAGAGATATTTTGATACTTGTCATACATTGGGGGACTCTTGCAAGTTGCAACAATTAGATATTCCAGAAGGTTTTAGGTAAAATTATTAGTTACGGAAGGTTTTGTGCCAATATCGGATATTCAAGGATTTTTTTTTTTCTTGCTCATGAATTTATTATATTAACAACTTCTTTCATACACTATTTAGTTTATTACTATGTAATGGAAATTAGTTTTCTACTCTCTTTGATAACATATGAAGGAATGATTTAAAAAAAAATTGTAACACTCCACACGCACAGTGAAAGATTTTTTTTTTCACATATATAATATTAGTGTATATTATATATTTAGTAAAGATTTTGGTATGTAATATATATACACTATGCATTAGTCTAACTGGTATAATCTCTCCTCTCCATGGAAAGACGACCATTTAAAGAGAGGAGAGATTGGAGCTATATAATGGGCATTTGTGGTGTGCATGGGCTGATATTTTCCTAACCAAAATATAAATGAATGAATATATATATATATATATATATATATATATATGACGATTATATATATATTCCTGAAAGGAACATTGAGTTGGTGGGGTGTCTGTACTACACTACTGCAGTCCTTTATTGTGGGAGGGAGAGGGTTTTTCCTTCGTCAAAAGTCACAAAATTTATCCAAGTGAGAGACTTTGAATGGTGTCAAAAAGTCACCAAAGAGCGGCCTGAATCTGGACCATTAATTTTCTGCCAAGGACAGTTGGCTTTCAAGCTAGGATGTGCACCCTTATCAAAATAGCTTCACATGAATTCATCACATTCTTGTTATTTGTTATAGGATTAAGGGCAAACAAAAAACCCCTTGCTATATGCGAAAAACACTCCTATGCATATAACTCTTTACTAGTCGTCTTCAAGAAGCAAATATTCTTCTTTTAACAAATTTTTTTTTTTTGTTCAAAAATAACCTTTGATCGTCATGTTTAATTTAATTTATTTTTAAAATTTCGAGATTACTCTTTGCATTTTAGGATAAAGTGCAAAAAATTTCTCGCTATCTAAAAAATATGCAAAATAAAAACCACCGTTGTATATAAAATGTGCAAATATACCCCTTCTCCGATTTTCAATTAAACCCTTACAATTTTTAAATTGTACAAATAAAAATAAATCGTCAATTTGCATATATTGAAATTAAAAAATGACAAAAATACCCTTACAATATTAAAATTTATATATGTATATATATATGTAAAATGTCCAAAATAAATCAGAGCTTTTTCAAACAATAACAAGAGAGCTATTTGTACATTTTCTATATAGTGAGGGTTTTTTTTGCACTTCTTCCTGTAGTGTGCAAACTCGAAATTTAAAAATAATAATAATAAATCAAACATAATGGTTAACAGTTATTTTTGAATAAAATTCACAAGAAAAGAATATTTGTTTATCGAATACAACTAATGGAGGTTATATGAACATATTAAAGTGCAATGGTATTTTTTGCACATTTTGTATATAGCGAGGATATTTTTTGCACTAATATATATATATATATATTTTGGAGATTAACATTGACTGGGCTATATATATATATATATATATTTATTTATTGGAGACTAACATTGACTGGACAGCTCAATTTCTTATAGATCCTTGAGGTACCGGTGCCCCTATTTACGAAAAACTAGGGGGTTCTCCTTTACCATGGCTTAGAGACATTAACTTAAAAATGAGAGATGAATCTCACAAATAAAAGAATTGAACTTTCAACAATTCAATCAACTTGTCATCCCTTAACGTTCACGCCCAATATGACATTTTCTTTGCCCTGCTTATCACGACAAAAGACAAACAAATCTAAAGGTGGCACGTGGACAAGACGACAAATTAAGTACGCTGATAAGTCTAAATGAGATCAGTAGATGACGTCAGCGAAGTCACCACCCAAAGTTGAACCTCGCCGCCGTGGGTCATTTGACTCACGTGCCTGAAAAGGAAACACCACCCTCCAATCTGGTCCCACTCCTTCACTAGGACTGAACCCACTTGCTCAATTATAAACATAGGAAAATACCAAGACATCCTCTCTGCCCAAAAATGTTCACCTCTCAGCCTCTCACTCTCTATAAATTTAATGATTCTCTTATATTAATCAAAATTTAGGTGGGTATTCTATTTTTTATCCTAATATACATATATAATATATATATCTACATTCAAATTTCTCATCTCGTTTGTGTGTATATATATATGTATAGGGTGGGTGTCTATCTTCCATACACAAAACCATTCAATCCAAACATGGAATATTCTTCCATCTCATACCAAAACTCCGACCACTCACCGGAATCTTCCTTCGGCTCACCGGCCGAATCTTTCTCGTGGGACGAGCTTCTTTTCCACCACAATTCCCTTCCATTCAATTTCAACGACTCGGAGGAGATGCTCCTTTTGGATGTTCTAGCCGAGGGGGCAAGGGAATCATCGGAAACCAATTCCTCCTCCGGTGGAATTAAGGAAGAGGAAGTGACTTCCATGGCGGAGAAGGAATTCAGGAAGGAAAAGGCATATAGAGGAGTACGTAGGCGGCCATGGGGGAAATATGCGGCGGAGATAAGGGATTCCACGAGGAATGGAATCCGGGTTTGGCTGGGAACGTTTGACAGTGCAGAGGCGGCCGCCTTGGCCTATGACCAAGCCGCCTTTTCGATGAGGGGAGCCAATGCCGTCCTCAATTTTCCGGTGGAAAAGGTCCGGGAGTCCCTTAGTGACATCAAGTATGGTTGTGAAGATGGTTGTTCCCCTGTGGTGGCACTAAAGAACAGACACTCAATGAGAAAGAAGTCAATGGGCTGTAGAAAAAATTACAAAGTTAAAGAGGTAAATGTAGAGAATGTGATGGTAGTAGAGGACTTGGGTGCTGAGTATTTAGAGGAGCTACTTAATTCATCTTAGAGTCCTTAGTACTTGGTGATCTTTCTTTTCTTTTTTTTTTTGACCTTTTTTAATTTTTTTTTTTTTTAATTTTTTGTTCTTCTTAATTTTTGATTTATCTTTGAGAAGCAAAGAAGCCAAGTGGAGTTGATCCAATTCAAAGTTGGTCGACCTACTTGATCCTTTTTGTTTGTTTTCTTGTAAAGTTATCTGTAACATCTTATCAAATTCTCAATTATTGGAGTTTGACATCACATATGAAAATGTTACGGAGTATTATCTTACTCTGGCTTACATATGATTATATATATCTTTCTTTGTAAAATTTAATTTAATAGTAAGACTTACAAATTTTAAAAATTAAAAGTTATGGCTAGAAATGTTTTGGTCGATCCATTTTCTATTCTTTCAACTAATGTCAGTGTCTAACAAAACGCATGCGTAGGGAAACCGAACCAAACATCAACATTCTTCAGACAACTTGCATGAGATGTCACTAAGTTACGTGCTATTGTCAATCCTACAACGACGTTTATTGTCTTACTTGCATGGAGTGGTAAAAAGTGAAAGGTTCGAAACAAACCTAACATTTAACGTTGTTTCTGCACAAAACTTGAATCTATGCCTTGTACTTTCACGAGCATTTATGAAAAGTTTACTTGTTTTCATGACTTAATAAAAGTGGAAAATTTGAAAACAAATCTAACATTTAACGTTGTTTTGCACAAAACTTCAATCTATATATATTCTCATACTTTTACGGATATTTACCAATTCATAAAAAGTTTCCTGCGTTTTCATGACCTAATAAAAGTGAAGGATTCGAAAACAAACCTAACATTTAACGTTATTTTTGCACAAAACTTGAATCTATGCCATCCTACTTTCACGAGCATTTACCAATTCATGAAAAGTTTATTCTGTTTTCATAACCTAATAAGCAACTGCTTGTATTGCCTATGAAGCTAGCCCAATGCCAAACAGAATTAGACAAAACTGACTCAAGCTGGCCATGGTTGGAAGTGGATCGGATTAGGTACAACCCAGTCCCAACCCATTTAAAGATGGGCTTTTGTATCATTGCATTTTGGATGAAACTAACAGTGTTCCACTACGAGTCTAAGCCCATTTCAGAATCAGAGGCTAAATCCAAGCTTTTAGTAACCCAACTCCTTCACATAATTACACCGGAGTCAATTTTTAAAAATACCCTACTATATATTCTTGTTCCTATTGATATTTTTAAGTCTAAAATAAAGTAAAGTAATCGGTTCTCTCTCATTTTTTCACTTTCTACCGCCATATATCCATGGTAATCTAAGAAGCATGGACACGACATATGTCAGACACCTATACATGTTGGACACCGCCAGACACATGTCGGACACACTACAAGATGTTTTCAAATTTTTTAATTTTTTTTAGTTACTAGACACACTGCAAACATGGTGTAGAAATGTCATAGACACGTGTTCAACACACATGTCGCATTGTTAGGGAGTTTTAAGAAATTTTTAAAAAGAAAGATGGGTTAAAATGTAAATGTGATTACTTCTTTGAACATTTTTTAATAATATGGTGGTCATAACATAAAATATTTAAAAATTTTGGTTTAAAAACCTATTATTATTGTTGTTCGGTAGGAGATTCAATTGTATAGTTCTTTAAATGATAAACTAATTATTTTTTATAACAATTTTTCATACCGAGGTTAATGCAAAATAATACTACTCTTGAAATACAAGACCATGTATATAAAACTATATATTTAATAGTCATCTTGACCATGCCATGTACAGGATAAATACAATAATGATGATGATCTATCATCATCATTGTAGCCATGCCATGTCCCTATCTTAATTTTTTACAATTTGTTGTGTGGCAATGTCTATGTCAAGTCATGTATCAGTCTCGCATCTGTACTTCTTAACTGATAATTAACTCTCTCTTTTTTCATTCTCTAATTTGGCCTTGCATCCATCCCCTATCTTTCGTTTTTGTAAATGTAAAAAATAAAATTATTATCAAATATTAAATCTTTATTATTTTATTTTAAAAAATTTATCTTTAATTTTTTTTCCCCTCAACATTATGTGTTCACAATCCATTGGGCTGACCAAATTTACGACATCTAATGGGCCACAACTACTCACTACATAGAGGCCCATTAAACGTTTGAATGGCAGGCCTCTAGATAATACCCAATCAACTCAACCAAGTTTTTATCATTCACACAACTCGGGTAAACTCTTTTAACATTGTCCTTCTACATAGATTCCCGTTACATGAATACAAAATTTATTCACTTCGATTTTGCCTCAACTTTTATTAAAGCTAGCGGCTATTCTACCTTATCCTCCTCCTTCATTGGTCTTTGGTATATCTATAAATAGATGGAATTTTGATCTGAGAGTTGATAATTATAATATTGATTGAAATATTTAATTCAATAATTCGTTAATGATTCAAATATGATAATTTGTTAACCAAACAAATCCGATATGAATTATGTTATAATATACAATCCAGATATTATTAAAATATTTTTTATTATTATTTTCTTCTTCTTCTCTTTCTCTTTTTTGTCTCTTTTTATTGTTTATTTCTTTAATAAAAAGTCAAATACTTACTATTCTATTATTTTTTTGTTTATATTTTATTTTTCTTCTTTGCTTCTCTCTTTAATTCCTAATCATTGTTTGATAATATCTTTTGATATTATTTTTTTTTAACAAAAAAGTACATACTTTTGGATTGGGTTATCGGATCGAAAATTCAATTAATTATAAATCGAATATGAATTGGATCATAAATAATTCATCGAATTATGGGTGACAATTCGTATTGGCCGGTCATAATCATGTCATATCAACATATGAGTATTATGCTAAACCGGTTAACCCAAACATGGCTCGTTTAATTATCGTGTTAGAAACTCTTGACATGAACATGACCCGTTTATTAAACAGATAACACATCACGACATGTGTAACCCGTTTAAATGAGTCATATAATAACATAACCTATTTAACCCGTTTAACTTAAATAAGTCATGCAACTCATTTATAAACTTAAGTATAAAATGCAAACATAATAAAAAAAATTTAGATAATAGATGACTAAATTCATGAAAAAAAGAACAATTGGAGCAATACAATTACAAAAAGTCAAATACAATATCTATATTGGATTTATATTGTAATAATAGAAATATTCATAGTAATTGAGTTAAAAACAAGTTACGGATTAGTCGAGTTCACTTGACAGGATTAATTAAATAGGTTGAGCATCAAAATACAAATATGACACGATTAATTAAATAGGTTGATACAATTGTAATACGAATATGATTAAGGTCAAATCAAACTCACTAACTTTCTATTGTTTTTGAGTTGAATTGACAAGTGGTGTCAAATTTTGTCACTGTAATCAACATGCAACTTCCCTAACTTCCCATCTTTGACAGGCCATACTTCTACCCATAAGCCAATCATTACTAGGGTGATTCCCCCATAGTTTAACTAGCCAACGTGTCCCATTTCTCTTGAAGCACTACACTCCTCTCTATAATGTTAACCAAGTCCCTACGATTTCTCAAACCTTGTCCCACCACATCTTTGATAACTCAAACGACCTCCAAAAATAGCTCTGGTGATGCCTTTTTTCTTTTTTTAGGGACTGGTGGCTAACTAACATTCACACCTTGAGGGCCCCATGCTACATTTTCCTTTTTCTTTTTCGAAAAATCCATTTAATTTTCCTATTCGCCAATGTACATTGCTTCATAAAACACTCTCTTCCAACCTCGCCCATTTTGCCAGCCTTTATTAGACCATGTATCTCTTTATACAGAGACTACAAATGTAATGGTTTAGGCCACTTTTAATATACAAAATTAAATCTAACAAAATAATTATATTAAATATATGTTTTTGTTAAAATATTCATAACACATATTCATTTTTCTTTTTATATTTGGAACTCACCTGGGCAGCGCTTTTGAACCCACCCCAAACTACAAATTGGACATGCTGCAACCGGCCTGATAGCTACCGCACCAGATCAATCAAGGATAATAATGAAACGTTGGAAAGTCGAACCTTAAACATATTAAAACCAGAGCCCTCTCCTTACAATATAACAAAATAATTATATTAAATATATGTTTTTCTTAAAATATTCATAACACATTCATTTTTTTTTTTTCATATTTGGAACTCACCTTGGCAGCGCTTTTGGACCCACCCCAAACTACAAACCGGACATGCTGCAACCGGTCCCATAGCTATTGCACCAAGTCAATCAGGGGTAATAATAAAACGTTGGAAAGTCGAACCTTAAACATATTAAAACCAGAGCCCTCTCCTTACAGTTGGACCAAACCCTTGAGGGCATATTCATATTTTTTTTCCTAAATCACATTTCATATTTAGATTAATTCCTTATGATCATCAAGTTATTAATCCAATAATATACCAAATTGCATCTCCAAACTTGAAGGTGGAGTTCAAGTTGGCTCCTCTATCTCTCTGCTGATGATTCATATGTGATATTCTTATGATTATCAACCAAAAAAAATCCCATTTCTGTATTCAGATACTGTGCTTGAGGCCCAAAGAAACAGCAACAAAACCCCCCAATATTGAGGTGACACATGTGTCCACCATTGTCACCATCTCTGTTCAAATTCAAGCAAAACGTCTTAAGACCAGTTGTCTCTGACAATGACTAAAGTTGGCTTTCCTGTGAAAAATCATGTCGCGCATGGCCTTTATCGTGATCTGTATCTGTGCGCCACATTTCTGACCTAAAAATAGGGTCATACTCATCTCAACTTTGGTCTCCCTCCTCATGAGAGAATATTTATGTTTATACTTGAATTAAAAATAAATTTCCAATTTTCAGAGTAGATGCAATCATTTTTCTATTAGGGGCCATTATTAATTTAGTATGATCATAAAATATGATGGTACAAATTCAAACTCAAAAGTTGATACTATTGAACACTAAATCCGCTTAGTCGGCCGATTAGAAGTCGATTAGAATCAAAGTGTCTAACGTGTTAAAACTGTTCAATTGATTCAAAAAATTGTAATAATTTGTCGAACACAACACAGTATGTCTTTTAAAGAATGTGTAGAATCAAGCAATTATTTGAAAAGAAAGAATATTAGACTTTTCAAAAGGTTTTTTTTTTGGCTCAGTGAAGAGGACTTTAATAAGTGCAGAGAATTGCAAGACTAAAACATAACAAGAAAAGAGATAGAAGGAGGGAGATATATTAAAAAAGTTAGAGAGCAAGAAATTATGAAAGAGAAGTAGAGTTAGAGAAAGATAGAGCAATATTATGGAGAATATTACTGCAAGTTTGTATTTTGGTCGTGGACCCTTAACGCAAAGTCCGGTTACAATTATTTATAGAAACTAAGCAATAACTAACTTCCTAAAATCTAGTATCATGTTAAATGCATAAATAAACAAATTACACGTACGCATATCAAAACAACTATTGGCTTCACGCTTCCCTTGTTTGTAGCATATTATTCAAAATCTCTCAGGCTCCGTTGTTTAGATAGAATCAAAGTAGAAAAGAAAAGAAATTGAAAATGAAAAGAAAAAGAAAATTAACTTTCCCACATGCATTTGGTTGAGTGAAATTTTTCAGAAAAGTTGTAGGAAAATTTTATTTTGTTAGTTTAGATAGCATGAAAGTAAAAAGAAAATGATACCAAAATTATCCTTATGTTTTCAAATACTAAAAAAATAAATGTATTAATGATTAAACTATCATATAATAGAACTTGATTACAAGAAAAATATTGTTCAAATAGGGAGGCGATATTCGCACCCCCTTTTCTTTGGTTGCACTCTCATTTTAAAATAAATGTCACTTCTAACCTTAACTTCACATGTGAATGATTACTTTTTTTTCAAAATACTAAAATACCATTTTATTCTCCAATTTTTAATGTTTTTGAATTATTTTGGCAAAATAAACAAAAAATACCAATAAAAAAATACCCGGAAAAAAATAACCCAAAAAAAAAACTCTCTTTTTACGGGACTCAAAAATAGTTATATCTATTGAATAAATTATCTTTTGAAAAGACCAAAAATATATATATATCTCTGTTAAATAAATTCTCTCTTTTGGAAAAAAATCAAAAATTAAAAAGTACCCAAAAAAATAGTTATCATGTTAAATAAATTATATCTTTTGACAGGACCCAAAAACGAAGTACCTAAAAAAATTTTGTTCTTGTTAAATAAATTATCTCCATTGAGAGGACCCAAAAATAAGTTATCTTTATTGAATAAATTACCTCTTTTCGTTAGGATTAAAAAAAGAAATTATCTCTTTTGGAAGGATTAAAAAACAAATTAAAAAAAATGTAATCTTTGTTGAAGAAATTATCTCTTTTGACAAGATAAAAAGAAATCTAAGAAAAAATTATCTCTTTTGACAGGAGCAGGAAAAAAATAGTACTAAAGAAGGTAAAAAAATTATTTAAAAAAAAAGTAATATAGAAAGTAAATAAGCTAAATAAAGTTTAAGTTTATAGTATAAAGGGTAGTTATGGTATTACAAAATAAAGGATGATATATTAATTAGTTTAATGACCTTCTTGTCAATTTCTTTAAAAGAAAAAGGCAAGTGACGTGCAATCATAGAAAATGGGAGCATGAATATCGCCTCCCTTCAAATATTACCTTTTAATTATATATATATATATATGTATATATATGTATGTATATACCACTCTCAACCATTCTCAACTAGGGAAGAAAAAAAATATAAAAAGAATCAATTTTTTATGCACATACACAAATATAAAAATTATTGTAAATTAGTACTCCATGATTGTATAAACTGAATAATTTAGAGAAGAAGAAAACTCACCTCTTAGGAGTATGTGAAAAAAAGCGTCAAAGAGAAACTGACGTGAGCATAATGGGAACGTGAGAAATAAAGGCATAACTTTTGTGGGAAAGTAAAATTTTCATGTGTTTTTTGAATGAAATATTTTGAAAAAAAATTAGTAGTTGCTCATCAACTTTCTCAAAAAAAATTCTTTTTCACTTAACCAAACTCTTCAAAAATTTAAAAAATTTCAATTTTTTGTCCTTTCCTGTTACTTCACGCTAACCAAACAGAGCTTTAGAGTCCAAACTCCACCAAAATTTCATGAGTAATCACCATCAACATTGCACGTGTAGGCTAATGTTGAATAGTCTTGAGCTTATCTCCAATTGTGCATTTGAATTGGTTGTTATAGGAAAAGTCCTGTACATTTCTTGACTTTTCAATACTTAACCAAGTCCAACTATCATTGTTTACACGTTTATTTCACAATACAATACTCAAAATAAAGTCCATTTGCTAAAATTAGCCAACCTAAATAGACCATACAGGCATATTTGAGCATATTCCATTTACATTACTGATTTTCTAGGCACAAAGTTTAACATAGCACTTTTGGGGACCTTCCAAGAACCCAATTACAGGAGCCCACTTTATTTGATAAATAGGGAAAAGATAGAGTGAGGCATTGCAGTTATGGTGGTTGAGTGGCTATGTTGGACATGCCCTTTTTTGTTATGTTCCCCACTCAAATTAAAAAGGTTGTTGTAGCTTGAAAGGTTGAAAGAATCATCCTCATTCTTACCTTTGATCAACAAACATATATATATATATATATATATAAAAGATTTTCAATGGTAGGTTAGTGATACATGGTGAGAAAAAAAAAATGGAAAGAATTATCTAGGAAGGTCTACTTTAAACCAGGGCCCTTGAGGATGGACTTGCACTAGTGTTTACATTTTAATGGAAGCACATGTCCACAATATCATAGTGGGGATTGAGAGAGTTGAAGATATTTTTATTCATTGGCTTTCAGAATGAGGCCACCTTCATGGCACTATCACAGTTCACAAATGATTTCATTTCTCCCACTACAAACCTAAGCTAGAATGCCCTCATCCATTGCAACTGTTTATTTTTCCAATTATTTTTTTAATATATATAAAGTCAAAATAAGTTTAGTATATCGCACCTACTTTGATTGTACTTATTAAAGGAATATTGTGAAAGGCAAAAAAATAAGGTTGAAAATAAACTTAATGGAGGTGGTAGCCGCGAACGACCTCCACCGTTGACTACCATCACGGCCGCTTTTCTCTTCTTGTTTTAAATTATTGAACAATGTTTGCATTCTTATGCGTGAGAAGAAATCTCCTCCTTACCGTTAATGTGGTGTGAAATGATCGAATAAAGATCCTTTTTCTAATATTAAAAAAATAAATTTAAAAGGAAAAAAAATAATCTACTTCTTAGTGGATCCTGCTTTTAGAGCACATTACTTGTAAGATGGAGATTCTTGCTCACACATAAGGAGTGAAGTATTGTTACAAATTTGACATTTAATACTATGTTATTGTTGTGACTTTGGCCTTATTAATTAATGACAATGCTTACTTTTTCACCATTAATGTGTTACAATGATAGAATGACACGTGTTTATATTGAATTTATAAAATAATAGACTTAAAATAAAAAAATTTATACATATTTTAAATTCAAAATAAACAATTGTAATTCTATCATTTTGCGACATTCATGGTAAAGAAGAAATTTTTGCTTATCAATGAGAAGACTAGTATTGTTCTTAATTTATTGTTTCATCTCCCACCACGACCACCACAACATCTGATTGATCAAGATCACCTTCGGTGTTGAAATTCTGCATGTGTTCTGTACCGTTTTCGCAACACAATATATTGCTTACGAATCAGTCATGTAAAGTTGTTGCGTAAGCAATTTAAAGTAGTTGTATAAACGATATTAAACTAACATTTTTTTTTATGCAGTTTCAAGAATCCAACCCTTGGCGCACACTTCAAGCCAATGGCTCAACAGTTTAAAGACGAATTTGAAGTTGGTAGTTTGCCAAAGCAATGAAACAAATGTAGTAAAGCAAGTGCAAATATATATATATATACTAGTTTAAATGCACGTGCATTGCAGGTGGGAGTCTCTAATTATATATATGTACATATATTAGGGATAATACCTAAAAGGACATTAAATCAAAAATATACCATTAACAGAATTTGTGTCTATTTTATCCAACTCTAGAAAAATATTGCTTGTAATATAGATTATTGAATTTTTCTTTCCAATAATCGAACATCAAACACATAATAATAGTGCCCATACTATTAATTTAGCTCATTCAACAATCAATTCCAGAACAACATCGTAATCAAATTTGCCACTTCTAAAATATTTTGAGTCACATCTTACTTATTATTACAAAAAATCAAAGATAAATAATAAAAAAGTAAAAATTACTATTCGAACAATTCTTAAACTATGTATTGATCTCCTTTTGAAAATTTGTATCGCTTTATCCTTTTTGTATCGTTCAATAATTCTTCAAATAATTCATCTTCAAGTGAAACTTCTTTGGCAGCTATTGGCCAAAAATGATTCATAATCAATTTATTTTTACTAATATTTATCTTCACCATAAAAAAGAATGATTTTTCTTTACAGCTTATCACTTTACTATAAAATACATCCATCTCATCATCCTACAAAAAGAAGAAATTTACTTTAAAAATATTGATAGATTTAAATGAGTTATTTTTTATCTGTAACTTTTGTGAAAGGAAAAACTTTTATCTCAACTTTTAACTATAATAACTCATCCACGGAACAATTTATTAATAATTGATAATTATCGAATATTGTTATATATGCTACTTATTTTACATCTGTCACTCAAAATTGCATCATAAATTTGAATAAATGAGTACAAACTTCATTAATACATGATGATAGAGAATCATATATTTGTAATATTCTTAAAACAATTCAGAAAAATTAAGAATGTTTAAAAGATATAATAATACATTTGAAAGCATTTTGCGTCACTTGTATTGCAATTAAGAATTTATTTTGATTTAAATAATTTATTGTAATTAGATTTACCATGTTCAGATCCCGTTGCAATGGCATCATCGAATATATCTTCTTCATGTCTAACATCTTGCATAGTGTATGGTTGATAACATGTCTTGATATTACGATGTCATTCGATTTCGTCGTATGGGAATAATAAAGGATATTGTAGCGGATTATAACATTAAAAATAGTGTTTCACTTTATGCCTTTTGCCGAAGTGCGCAATACAATTATGTCACGTTTTAAGCACATGTTAAGATTTTTTAATTTTATCCAAATAGAAGCAACTTCATTTGCTGAGTGTGAATTATAAACCCTTTGATCAAGTCGAGAATTATTTTTAATCATTATTTCGAGTTACTAAAATAGATATGTCTTTGAGCTGTCGAAGGAACTAAACATATAGATTTGACGACAATATCTCAATCAACTTCACAATAATAGGTTCACTTAAGTTTGCATCATTAGAGTTTGCATTCTATTTTGTAATATTATTATATACACGTATGTATCGACATAATTCCATTGCCAAGGCAGTCTGAAATATGAATAACTCGTATAACTCTTCAGAAACAAGTGTAGATGCTAAGATCACATCACCATTTGAGCAATAAAAAGTCGGAGTCTCGTATTCAAATTTCTTAGCAAAATAGGGACAACAATATGAAACATTCTTTAACTTGTGAGATGATGTATGAGTTACTTGTCCCACATCTCCTTTTCTTCCTTTCCTTGAATTTGTTACATCTTTAATTTTGTTTTGTCTTTCTTCGGGAATTAAATTTGCATACCATTTTTTATGGTATGAATTCAATTGCTCTTATATATGAGTAGATGCCATTGAAATGTAATCAATTGTTTTCAAACACATGTATGTAATCACAATACTTAAATTAGCTATATATATATATATAAAAATGGCATACCATCAAATTGCACTATAATACTGATAATTCACATATACAAAAAGGCATACCATCAAAAAGTACTATAAATACTAGAATTTCATTTGCTAAATAATAAAGTATTCATAACATACAATTATACAAAAACATAAATAAGCAAAATTCTAACCACAAAACTCCTTATTAATAATGTCAAAACAAATAAATATCTTCTACATAAATAATAACCTATCCAAGACAGAGGACAACGTAAAAATAAAATTAAGAATTACTATAAAAAAAATGTCATAAAAGAACTCAAACATGAGACGGTAGAAGAAAATATTAGGAAAGGATATTATCCTTAAATCCTAGAGATGTTTTTACTATTTATTGAACTATCTAAAGGGTTTTTTTAAGCATTTGATTGATAGAAAATAAAAGAAAACGTTACTGAAAATTCTGAATAGTATCAAACAAAACAGTTACAAAAAAATACAGCAAAATAACAAAAGATTTTTTCTCCTTTTTGGTGAGTGTGGTCAAAACATTTTTTCACTTAAATAACATTAATTTCACTCACAGAAAAAGAAGTCAGATTGTATTCGCAGTTAGCATTAAGGTATATACTTGCATTCACTAATTCATGATTAAAAAACTCAAACAAAAAAATTTTAAAAATAATAAAATTCGAGGGAGATTGAGAAATTATAACCAAAGAAAAGTTTTTAGTCCGTGACTAAGACCAAATCAAAATTAGACCTACAATTATTGGCATTAAGAAACATGAATTTCAATCTTCAAACAATAAAAAGAAAATATCAGTTAACTGCTACAATGATGTCTTATCACTCTTTATTTAAAATTAAGAAAAATGACAAATTATTCTAAAAAATAATAGTGACAATGATAATTAAAAAATTATTTATTTTATGAAACCTTACAATTGAAACATTTTATGAATTTAACAGAAGCAAACAAACAGTGAAAACATAGGAACACCAATATACAATCTAGCACACTACTGATGAGAACTTCACAAAAGGTACATATGTATGTCTGTATATGCTTTTTTTTTTTCTACTATTAAAATAACCGAACAGTGCGTGAAACTAACATTCACTGTTAATTTTATGATATTTGTTTCATTCAAATTTCTTAAACTCCTTACTCTCATTAATTTAATTTTTGTTGTCTGTTTACAACTTATATTGGACTTGTCATAAAGTTCATCATAAATTAATTTAGTGAATTATCAGATGGCTAACAAATTAACAAAAACGAACCAATATGATCAAAAAAATTAAAATCAAAATTAGTTACATGTGATATGACACTATGCTAAACTTGATTCTCGCCTGAAATTTAAGTTTCACCGAAAATAAAATGGTTATAAGTCAGGAAAAAAAAAACAAAGAAAAAAAAATAAAAATTTCAAGAGAGAAATATGAAAGGAAAAAAATTGATTTTGGCATGAAATTTAAGTTCATTCTCAAATTAGGTCGATTACCTAATAAGGAAAAAAAAATTGATTATATGAAAGGAAAAAAATTGATTTTGGCATGAAATTTAAGTTCATTCTCAAATTAGGGTGATTACCTAATAAGGAAAAAAAATTTGATTATATGAAAGGAAAAAAATTGATTTTGGCATGAAATTTAAGTTCCTTCCAATTAGGTGGATTACCTAATAAGGAAAAAAAATATTTTTGGCATGAAATTTAAGTTCATTCTAATTAGGTGGATTACCTGATAAGGAAAAAAATATTTTTGGCATGAAATTTAAGCTCATTCTACCTGATTCCTTCCCAATTGCAATCCAAAAATATGCAAGATGCTAGCGAAACAACGTGCAAAAAAACATATGAAAAAAATTGATTGTAGCCTAAAATTTAATTGATCAAAAGAGTTTGGGTCGATTATCTGATAAGGAAAAAAAAATTAATTATATGAAATGGAAAAAATTGATTTTAGCGTGAAATTGAAGTACATTCTAATTAGGTGGATTACCTTATAAGGAAAAAGAAAATATTTTTGGAGTGAATTTAAGCTCATTCTCAATTAGGTCAATTACCTGATTCCTTCTCAATGGCAGTCCAAAAAGATGCAAGATGCTAGCAAAACAACGTCCAAAAAAAAGTTATGAAAAAAATTGATTATAGCTTAAATTTTAATTGATAGAAAGAATTGAGAGTACAAAGAGTTAGAGGAGTCGAGAGTCCAAATAGAAATAGTTGAGTTATAATGAAGATAAAAATTATTAGTAAAAAAATTATTATAAAAGTGAATGATTTAAAATAACTTGTATTTTTAATAATAAAATAATAGTATAGATATATGCATCCATAGATCATTGTGGTGATAAAACTAGCCCACAAACTGAAAATGACTCAAAAGTGAAAATTGTAAACAATGTCTAGGTTTGACCACTGTGTCATTTAATACTTCATGGGTGTTGAGTCGACAAGCATTGTATGGTAGTTGATCTGGATCAAAATCCTAAACAATGCACTTCTTTTTCACAGTACCGTGTGCCGCACACTCAATAAAACAGCGTTGTTTTGATAAATAAATAATTTGTTTAGTAGATAAACGGATACGAGACATAGATACGTAGACATATTAAATATGCATGAACATAATTATATATAAATATAAATTTTTATTTATACACGTCTGTTGAGTTCGACTATTATAAAACATTAATTCACTTCTAATTTCTATAGAAGAGTTACTCTGACATAATTTAGGAGATAAAATTATGTAATTATTCTAATGTTTATTATATCATATGTATACTACTATTCCATTACAATTATATTTTTCCTCTTTATGAAAAATTATTATTGTATGCTTACACTTATGATCATGTGTATAATGTCAATATTTCTTTTTTTAAAAAGGTTAAACACTTTGAATGCATTCATATATATTAATTTCCAAAATCACCGAATGTGAACTCATGTTACGAGTGTCCAAAAATTAAGTGTAGACCAAGTATCTAGAAAATGTTAGCAAAGTTTCAGGAAATATTGACAAAGTGCCCATTTAGTATCTAAGATAATTAAATTTATTTTTAAATTGTATAAATGTAAATGAAGTGTGGATTCATGAAGTGTCACTTTTACTACGAATAGATATTACGTGCACCTGGCACACATGCACAGGGCACATCTAGGTCATCGTGCACTACACGTGATGTGAGCCTCACGGCGCGTGTAGGTAGACCTGTAAACGGATCGAATTCGGACCGAATCAAGTCTGATCTGATCCGAACCCGATAAAGAATATAGGCGATATGATCCGATAACTAGACATATTATATATAATTAAATCCATATCCGATTTGTTATTAATCGGATATCAGATCCGATAACTTGATTTGAAAAAAATATAATTTTTTTTTTTAAAATTTAATTTTAAAAGAGATTAACAAATAATGAGTAAGAAAAAGAGAGGGAAAAAAATAAAATATAAAGAAAAAAGTAGTAGAAATGTAAGTATTTGACTTTTTGTTTAAAAAAAATTATAATGAAAGACAAAATAGAGAGAATGAAGAATAAGAATGAAATAATAATAATAAATATTTAAATAGTATGTAAATATTATATATTATAACATTAGATAATATATTTAAAATAAATTATATATTAAATTATTTCAGATCGGATTGTTATCGAATTGGATCGACCGTAATCTATATCCGATTTGTTTAGCTAACAAATTATCGAATTGAATGTCAAATCCATATCCTAATTATTAGCTCGAATTCAAATCAAAATCCGATCCATTAACTAGTTTACGCATAGGACACCAATAATCCCGTGCGCTTGACGCAACGTATATGACACGTGACTCTTTCACAGAAGATAGTGAGGGCAACTTAGGTATATTGCTCCACCATGTACTTAGAAGAGTAGGTCAACCGACAACATTATAGAATCTTATCAACAAAGTGGTTTTGCTTTTATAAAGTAATAAGAACGCAACTGAATCCCAGGGTTTAAGTACAATGTGGGAATTTTGCATATTCTTACATTGTAAGTAAGAAAAATACTATTGAATACATATGTATGTATGTATGTATATATATATATATATATGTATATATATATATGTGACAATATATGTTATCATCATTCCCATTAAGAATTTCACCATATCTTTTTTAAGTGAGAAACTTGTAACAATGACCCATGTCCTCTCACGTTCCTCACCTGTTCCATGCAACACATTTATATCAATTTATATCGAAAATTCAATAGTCATGCAACATATTACATTGTACTACAATATTTTAATATTATTAAGGATAATACTTACCTACTCACTGGTGTGTACGTGAGCCCTCCTAACCGTTGATATATCCTAATAAAAAATCAACACATCAATTTTAATTACAAAATTAAATTTAAAATACAATAAATAAGTATAATACATGAGATTGACATCATTTATTAGACTTATCTATTACATTTTAAATTCGACGTGTTCAATTTTTATTGGAATACATTCCTGATTAATATGATTCACCTACACACAGATGAGTTGGTAAGTATTATTCTATTGTTAAATTGAGAATTCAAGACATATGTTGTTGTTGTGATGTCAATTTAAAATTGTTTACGTTGACAATTTAAAATAATTATATTATCAATTTAAACGCACAAAGACGACACGGGACTAAAAAGAGAAATATGACATGATCTGATCTCTTATAAGTTATAACACAACTGTAAAATTCCAAACAAATAGAACGAGTGGCTGAGAATCACTCCTCTTGTAAAGGTTACCGGATTACTCAAAAGTTGAGGGATTGATGTGTACAAAATCAACAGAAGTACCAATTCGAACAATTCATTTCAGATTGGGACTAGAAATATATGTGCCATAACAATGAAATTGGTAACTCTGTAGTTATAGATCTTTTTCCAATGCTTTGATTCATATGCTCAAGTGTGGATATAATATATATATATTTTTAATTTATTCTAACAAAGAACTCTCATGATATTTTAATTACTAATTTACCCAAATGCGATGCCCTTTGACTAGTGAAAAAACATCACGTTTAATTACTAATTTACTCCAAATGCAATTTTTTCATGAACCAAAATACCTTTGGGTGTGTTATACATCCATATATATAATGTAACTAATATTTTGTATATTTCTCCATTAAATTTTTGGTAATTAACCCTTGTGTTTTTTTTTTCCCTCGTGCTATTCCAATTACCAAACACAGTATATATAATGTAACTAATATTTTGTATATTTCTGCATTAAATTCTTGGTACTTTTTACAATGCTATTCCAATTACCAAACACAACCTTAGAGTGTGCAAATCAAATTCTATATTTCATCTCAATAAACTAATAATACACAAAGAAAAACGAAATGATCATCCAAGGATGTATGAAATGACCATGTTACCCTTTTTCATAGTCCAAAAATAAACCATGCCATACGCGTTGACAGATCGACTCAGATTCGAAAACTCTGCTGTTAATTTAACAGATGCGAAAAGAAAGGGAATATACCCCGGAGATTCCTGGCTTTTCCGTTGCATATAAATCCTCAACCCTCCAAAACCTCACTTTCATCTCAAACCAGCTTTCCCTCTCTCTCTCCTACAAATTCTAAGAAATACAAACAGGTCAGTAGTGACAAATCCTTGTCTTTTTCGTTGTTGTTTTTATTGTTCTTTATAAAAGCTCCTTATAATTCTCCTTGTAAGCATGTTCAGAATCTTTCTCGCACAACTCACCCACAACACACTGATATATACATACACACACACACACACACACATTCTTTTTGTCATTTGTATTGTTGCATGCAAAGTTGTGTTCTCTACATTGGTGGAGACATTGTAGAGCTTTTCTTTGGAATTTTTCTATCTATTTATTGATCTTGCCACCTGTGTGAATTAATCATAAGATAAATCTCAAATTTGTCTTAACCAAATGAAACCCTTTACCTTGATTTTATGGGCATTAGCCGAGATGGTATGATTTTTTCAATGGAAGGTTGAGTGTTTGAGCCCTGTTTGTGCTTGTGGGTGTGTGCAAGTTTATCAAGTAGAATGTCGAGGGTTCAAGTCCAATAATGGCAAAGTTGATGTGTGCGAGTGTGTTTCTTTCCACGGTAAACTAAACAAATAAATAAATGAAACCCTTTTACTCTCTTTCAAGATTGAAGATGATAGTTCCGTATCATAGTAATTTTGGAGGTATTTCATCATTCCATCTTTGTCTTTTTCCTTCTTGCAAGCAAAGGTGGGTGTTCTTTTACATTCGCGACATTTTAGAGCTTTTTTTATTGTAGGATTTCGTTATCTAATCTTTGATTGTAAACGAAACCTATATGAGGATGATTGGATGTAAACCAGTTAGTTTCTCACTAGAAATCAAATTAAATTATCTGATAGTACGGTTTTGATTTTAAAATCAACCCCCAATAATTATGAGACAACGATTCGCTTGATAATTTTACTTTCATTCCCCAATATTGGCAGGTTTTAGTTTTTAACCGACCAAAAGAAGGTGTTGGTTTAAAATTTTAATTGTTTCTAGTGGTATTTTGTGACGTCACACATCTCCTAAGGAGAGGTTGTTGAGACTCATATTTATGGATACCCCCTAATCTTGTAAACGTGTTTTAAAAAGAGGAGTGTGTGTATCGGACAATATCTGCACGATGAACGTTGGTTGTGACATATTTTCCTTGTAATATGCCCTATATTTTTTTTCACTTTGAATTATTATTAATTCATTTACATGTACATATACGTTTACACAGTTTGGTTTTTTTCTTGGGTTCTTTCTTCTTAATCCTTTTTACAAAAATGTGAAGCTTTTCCATGCATGGTCTTAATTTTCTGTATATGAATTTTTGGTCATGTTAATCTTTTGTTTGCTATTCAAGCAGTTGGACCTCTCACCTATCTTGCTGAATTAACATGGATACCCTTCTTCTAATTACCCTGATTTCTGGTGTAATAAATTAGGAACAATATAGTTAAATAATCACACTATAATTTTTGTATTATCTGTATAGAATATATGGTTTTCTGGAATCACCCATGTTCATGATAATGATAAATTGTTACAATTGTTATATGGTAGAAAATGTTTATAAGAAAAATCATCTCAGAAGTTGGGTTTGTACTCGACGTACCCTTTCCAGCATTATGTAGTGGTGGGAGTAAATCATCCTTTTTTGAAATTTGAATAACACTGGCTCCGTTTTCCTGACAAATTGTTGATATTGTTGATCCTTACACTCTCTCTTAATTATCTTACTGTTTTCTCTTTTAGTGGAATTTAATTCGACATTGTGGAGTTGTGATCAGGTTATTTTACTAAATTGCAAAGCAAATGCTTATTTCTAATTGAATTCATTGCTAGTTTGCCACTATTCATTAGGAGGCAAACCTTGATATTTGATACTTATACAGAATCAACTTGGTTTAGCAACTCCGACTAATATTGTCCACAATTAGTTCTCATATTTGGTTATCACTCTTTTTTCAGTTCTCATAGAAATAGCTCCAAGAAAGAAGTCGGTGTAAAAGGGAGAGCTCAGAGTGAGCTTTTGAGGAAGATAGCTAGTCATGGCCGGGGAACAATTGCAGGTGCTTAATGCACTTGATGTAGCAAAAACACAATGGTATCATTTCACTGCAATCATTATTGCAGGCATGGGTTTCTTTACCGATGCATATGATCTCTTCTGCGTATCCTTGGTCACCAAATTGCTTGGTCGCATATACTACCACGTTGAAGGTTCAAACAAACCTGGCTCTTTACCTCCCAATGTATCAGCTGCTGTAAATGGTGTAGCTTTCTGCGGAACTCTTGCTGGCCAGCTCTTCTTTGGCTGGCTTGGTGATAAAATGGGCAGGAAGCGAGTCTATGGCATGACTCTCATGCTCATGTGTCTTTGCTCCGTTGCTTCAGGCCTTTCCTTGGGGAAGGAGCCAAAAGCAGTCATGGCCACCCTCTGCTTCTTTCGCTTCTGGCTTGGGTTTGGCATTGGGGGTGACTATCCGCTTTCTGCCACCATCATGTCCGAATATGCCAACAAGAAGACTCGTGGTGCCTTCATTGCTGCTGTGTTTGCCATGCAAGGCTTTGGAATTTTAGCAGGTGGCATATTTGCCATTATAATCTCGGCTGCATTTGACGCCAGGTTTAAAGCTCCTGCTTATTCAGTTGACCCCATTGGCTCAACTGTCCCGCAAGCAGATTACGTTTGGAGGATAATTGTGATGGTTGGAGCGCTTCCTGCTGGACTCACTTACTACTGGCGGATGAAGATGCCAGAAACTGCTCGTTACACAGCTCTTGTCGCAAAGAACACAAAACAGGCCGCAGCAGATATGTCAAAGGTCTTGAAGGTTGACATTGAGGCTGGGCAGCAGATAGCTGAGAAGCCAGCCAATTCATTTGGTTTGTTCTCCAAAGAATTTCTTGTTCGCCATGGTCTTCACTTACTTGGAACGACAAGCACTTGGTTCTTGCTGGACATTGCATTTTACAGTCAAAATCTGTTCCAAAAGGACATCTTTAGCGCTATTGGATGGATTCCTCCTGCAAAGACTATGAATGCCATACAGGAGGTCTATAGAATAGCAAGGGCTCAAACTCTTATAGCTCTATGCAGTACTGTCCCAGGCTACTGGTTCACAGTGGCATTCATCGATAGGATTGGAAGATTTGCTATTCAGTTGATGGGATTCTTCATGATGACAGTGTTCATGTTCGTGCTGGCCATTCCTTACGACCACTGGACTCACAAAGACAATCGAATTGGATTTGTGGCGATTTACTCACTGACTTTTTTCTTTGCAAATTTCGGACCCAATGCCACAACATTTGTCGTGCCAGCTGAGATTTTCCCAGCCAGGCTCCGGTCAACTTGCCATGGGATATCAGCTGCAGCAGGGAAGTTGGGAGCAATTGTTGGTGCTTTCGGGTTCTTGTATCTGGCTCAGAACAAGGACAAGGCCAAGGCAGATGCAGGGTATCCAGCGGGTATTGGGGTGAGGAATTCGCTCATTGTATTGGGTGTGATCAACTTCTTGGGCATGTTATTTACCTTCTTGGTTCCTGAATCGAAGGGGAAATCCCTGGAGGAGATGTCAGGTGAGAATGAGGATTCAAATGTGGCAACAGAGGAGTTAGACCAGCCTCAGCCAACTTCTTATAATGGCAGGACAGCTTCAGATATTTAGGCGTTTCATATAGTTTCTTGGCATAATGCTGTAAGAGTCTTCTTTCCATGAAAAGGGACCGGCTAACATGCTCGATGTTCTTTTTCTCTTGCTACTTATTATATTTTTGTAGCTTTTGTTTCTCTCTGTTCTTGCATAATGAGAGAAGTTTTAGCAATCAGTTTCCTTTTATCTGCTGTGATTTATATTTGAAGAGTAGATAAGTACATATAAATGGCCATACCGACCTTAAATTTTTTTCTTCTGTATGTTCAAATACCAGCACTTTCTTGCTTTGTTTTTTTTTTTTCCTTTTCTTTTAATTTACAGGCAATAAGAGTCAACTTTAACCTCTCAATATGTCTACTACTATGATGTGAATGCTTTGATTGTTTCTTATGCATAATGTAGTTTTTCCTTGGTGTAGTGGATTATTAACAATGTTGCAGAAATATGTCTGGTTTGAGAAACAATAGGTCATGATAGACCTGGTGTAGAGTCAGTTTCAGAATTTTATGTCACAGTTATATAATTCATTTCTCATCTTTTATGATTGTTTCCATTTTCTGACCTGACTTTATTCGAAATTATAGATCTGTAGATCTATTTATATATAAAACATGAAGTGCATTTCAATTTCTATACGACATTTAAGGATGTCTGAAGATTTCTACATAAGCGGTTATTGCTTGGTGCAATGGTAAAAGTTTGAGCTGACAACTGGGAGAAAGTTGGCACAAATGATTATGAAATCTCACGATGAACATCACTCCAGAGGCCAATTACTGATGCTTTCATATGCCAGATATGGTTTTTGACCAACTTTCTGCAGACAATTTCAAGAAGCTAGAAGCAACCTGTTCTTTAGTTGGCAAAATCCTAGCTTTTCTTTGTTTTATCTTCCATTTAAAAAAAAAAAAATCCAAATTGGCCTATTTTGTAAATTCGAGATATTGCCATATGACATGAACATTACCAATATTTTTCCAAGTGTAATACCAAGTGGTGAGAAAAATGACACCATTATGGCAGAAGAAAGTGATGAAAAATGGATCCCTGTTGATCCCTAGCTCTTGCCAAAGGTTTGTAACTTTGTAAAGTGCAACTCATTTATCATTAAAAAGGCCTTATTGTTCAAGCAATAGACAATTAATGATTGAAATTAGGAATGGCAATTTAACCCGTCTGGAATCGCCCAGCCCCATCCCGTTTAAACTTGTTATGGGAGAGGATAAATAGTTTTGGAGCAGTTATGGGGTGACAGGGAAAAACTCGTCAAGTTGCGGGGCGGGACTGGGGATAGGCACCCCTACCTCGTTTATATTTTATAGGTACTATATTACCCTTATATATATAATACACATGCAAAATTACTCTCATATAGTTATATATATAATCTTACTAGTTCTAATATTATTGGTGGTGCACATGTAAACTAGCAAGAACCTTATCACATAAGAGTGTAAAAAGTAAAAAGAGTACAATTACAAAAGGAATTCCTTAAAAAAAAAGTTGTTAAAGAAAAACAAAAAAATTCACTCTACCCCATCCCGTTTATTAAATGGGGCGGGACGGGAATGGAAGAGCTTTTCTAAACGGGGACGGGGATGGGGAAGGGCACCCCGCCCCGTTGTCATCCCAAATTGAAACATAAAATATACAGCTCAGTGGCAAGTATATGGCCTTCCTACTACACAAACAAATAAAATCATACCATTGGCTCGGACAAATGTGCCATTTGATTGCGTATAATATAATTCCAAAACCTTCATTTCCTTCCTGGCAACCAAATACAGCATGGATATAAAAATTTTGCCACAAGTCATAATTATTTATATGATTGCGAAAAAAATCATCTTATCTTCGTTATTTTCTTTTCAAAAATGGCTCGGATGAAACAAATAATAATTCAATACAATTTGATACAAATAAGTCAAACTCACTTTGATAAATCATTTTTCTAATTATTTGTTTGGACTCGGCTTTATGAATTTATTTATTTTTTTGTTACTCTACAAGGATTTAAAATATTTCCGTAATTATTATTTTTAATTCCCTTTTGTTGTTCCACAAGAATTATAACTGTATTAATCTAAATATTTTTCTGGAGAAAATATTGGGTACTCCAGGGCACCGACTATGTATTATCTGTGATTGATTGTTATTTTCTATTATTAAGAAAAATATTGAATATTCATTGGTCGAGTATTATATAAGCGAATGGATCCTCTCCTCTAGTAGTTCTTTGCGAGCATCTATAAGGATAGATCATGTGGTGCTGAAGGCATCGGATCATCATTTTAATTAAACCAATAACACGTTGTGGTTTCAATATTTTTGGACGTTAACGATAAATCTAATGGTGATTCCAAAATTTGTGCACTTTCGCTCTTTGCCTAATAGCTCTCCACCCTCTCTTCAGATCTCTGGCGACCTTGACCTCCTTAAAGAGTGATGATGCAAAAAATCCCACCATCTGGTTCAACGCACTTTCTAATAAAACAAGGGAGATGTGACCGCACCGGTGGGTGCCGACCGGGTGCACTCCAACGATCAAATTAATATTCATGAACATATAAATAGAAAAGTCATTCTGTATTAAATTGTGGTGTACCTTTGGATGTGTTCCGGCTCACCTTTTTATAGAAGAGTGTTTGCTAATAGCATTCTAGTTAGAAATCTCTTCAGTTACCTTATCCAATTCAGCTAGGAGAGATATTAGGAGATAAATTAGTTATCCTTATCTTGTTACAACTTAAGTCAATATTTTGACTCCTTCACCGGTTAGACTTCCTTGTTGATTGAACTTTCATAGAATTCAAGTTCCATACAACTTCACTTGTTGATTGGAGTCACTTACTAAAATTGCTTCATCAATTAAATATAAGGTTTTCATTGGATGCCCTCACAATCTCTTGTTTATTGTTGAAATCTCACTCCACACACCATCCCAATCTTTTGTTTATGGTCGACAATAAACAAGAGATTGGGAAGTCATTTAATGAAAACTTTGTATTTACTCTTCAAGGAGGTCAAGATCGTCAGAGATATGAAGAGGGTGGAGAACTATAATGCGAAAAGTGCAAAAATTTTGGAATCATTGTTAGGTTTATCGTTGAAGTTCAAAAATATTGAAACCACAACGTGTTATTAGTTTAATTAAGATGATGATCTGGCAACTTCAATGTAAGAATCGTGACCATTTTTGGCCGATTTTTCTTTATTATCACATTAATACTTTAAATTATTATATATGTGTTATAAGTGTAAAATATATGTTTGGGGACTTGAATGAAGGTTCGAGGAAGTTTTTGAAGCATTTTGCAAAAGTTGACTTTTTCGAGTCTGGTGGGCCTGAAAATTTTGAGTGTCGGAATGACACCAAATTCGGAGAGTAACTAAAATAAAATATTTAATGTATTATGGAGTCGATTTTGAGTCAATTGAAGTTACCGAAATTGAAAACTGAGCCCGGAAAGGTTTTAGGAGAAACTAGTGGTATTTTTGTAAATATGACATCTAGGTCTATAAATAACAAAGAGGAGAATGCAGAATTCACATTTTCTCATTCTCATCAGCCATGTGGAGCAATATATATATATATATATATATATATATATATATATATATATATATATATACATCTTCTTCTTCCTTTTTTTCACTGAATTAGAAAGGCTTGGGGTGAGGATTAGAAGATGCCGAAGAAAAGAGAAACGGTCTATGCATTGAGGGCTCAAATTTGATCCATCCGGAATCGAATTCAGAGAAAAAAATTTGTGAAAAATTAGGAAAATCATTTAGAAGCTCTTCTAAATTGAGGTAGGAATGTCTAACCCATAAAATTCGGGATTTTGTGAGTATATTGGTTGTTTATGGCAACCAATTGGTTATATGGATATAATTAGATATCTTTCAATATTAAAGCATGCTAAATTATATCATTTAATGAATTCTCTATGTTAAATATGATGATTACATATTTATAATTGTCATAGATGATTATATAAGCATGTTGAGGTTGAATTGTGGATGAATTATGTGAATTCATGTGTATATATGAAAGTGATATTTATATGTTTGATAAATTGCCTTGAAAGCATAATTAATTGTCAATATAAATGATATGAAATGTGAAATTTGTTCAATGTGGATGCATGTGATGTTTATTTGGAAATTGTGCAAGCATGATAATTAAATGTTACATTGTGTTGAATTGTATGTGTACATTATCATGAACATATGGGATTCATCTTCATTGGCATTGTGAGGGTGGTGAGCCTTTTTGACGAGTGGCATGGTGATCCTTTTAGAGCCATGTGGGTCAATCTGGGGGCAGAACCCTGTGGAGTGATCCTTAATTGGGGCTCCGGATTAGATGGAAGAGGATACTCTCTAAAATGAAGTCCTACGATGAGATAGGCTAGCAAAAGAGCCTTAGTTAGGTGGGATTGGGCAGCCTTATAAAACCAAAACCCAATGGATGTGTGGAGAATATTGAACCAAAGTTTCCAACTAAGGTTATCTCAGTTATTTTGATGATAACAAAACATTATGAGTGTTAGGATTTAATGTCTACTTGAGTTTGTGCTTAAACATGTTACGTTCTAACAAGACTCAAAGTAAGACAAAAAAATCAATGACACCTTGCAAACGTATCCAAAGCTCACATTGATCATGTTCATCTATGTCCAAAAGCTTATATCAATGACATGAGAAAAGAATGAAGGCAATAACATCAAAGAAAAAAGACTTCACTCAATGCATATCAAGATCAATGAAGATATTGAAGATTGAGTAGTTTAGTCTTGGTGAGTGTATAGGTAATCTTTGTAAAGTTATTTTGACGTACTCACTTGAAAGCTCTAGGACCAATTCATATCATTCATAAGTTCTTAGATCATAAACAATAGGCCACGCACTTCATTTAATTTATTTGGTATAATCTCTAGAAATTAGAAAAATAAGACTTTGAACTTATATGTTTAAATCATGAAAAGCCTTAAGTAATATTGAGAGGAACTCCAAATTGGAAATATCTTTAATTCTCAATAATTGCATTTAGTGAAGTATGAAGTCAAGGACCTTGGATCAAATATCAAATTGATTTATTTCATAAGGCCATAGTTGACTTTGAGGAGGTTCGAGCTTGTCAAAATATTCAAATAACCTAACTCGTAACTTAGTTGACTCTAGGACCTAATACAACTCATGTATATCATTTTAATGATCTCTAGACATGTAGATATAGGATTTGATCTTCTTTTAATCATATCTTAAAAGTCCTTGATGGTTTAAGGTCATATAGATTTCAAAGTTCTGTATTTTTCATACTGACCATAAAACAGTCGACTTATCCATTCCCATCAGTCAACTTATTTCAACAGAACGTTTTGGCTTTTCTAGAGTTTCAAAACAATCAACTTATTCCTTGAATAAGTTTACTTATATTTTTAGATAAATTTTCAGAACAGTCGACTTATCCATTTCCATCAGTCGACTTATTTCAACAGAGCGTTTTTGGCATTTCTAGAGCGACAAAATAGTCAACTTACCTAGTTTCATCAGTCGACTTATATTGTAACAAAACTCAATTTTTACGTTGAAAAGATAAAACAGACGACTATTCCTAAATGAACAGTCGACTAATCAATTGACTGTTTTTACGCGTTTCAAATCTGAATGGCTAGTTTATGCATTTAATATTTTTCAACCACTTCCAAACGGCTAGAATTGTTCTTGAATTATAAATACACTTTATATATGCAATATACAAGTGTGAAATACCACCACACCCATAATTGATCATCCATTGTTGGTTGAATCTATCATTAAGCTTAGAATTCATATTCTATAGAGATAGTCACCACACTTGACCATATTCTTCCAAAGATTAATTCATTTGTGGTATTTCATTCATCATTCTAAAGTTGAGCTTTCTTATTGATTTATCAATTGTAACTCTAGTTTTGAGAGAGCTTTGAATTTGTATATCTTATCTATTTGAGAGACACTCATTGTACACAAAATTTCTTATTCTTGAAAGAAGAAAACCAAGAAGTTTTCTTGGCATGGGTAGCTTGGGGAAGCTTATAAGGGTCTCTTTAAGCTCGAAAAAGAGAAAAGTTCATTCTCTATCTTATAAGAAAAATGATTAGGTAGCGCTCTCCACCTATTAGATTGAGCAATGGTTATCTTTTAGTCGTTAAAAAAGAAAGGAAGCCCAAGTCATGCACTTGGCAAGGAAGTCTCGGTAAGGTGTTCACGGAACAAAGAAGTCCAAGTAGTTCACTTGGCAATTGTACGGTTTGCTTTTCACCCTTAAGGAGAACTCTATAGTGGAAACCTCAAGAGGTGCTTTTGAGGCATGGATGTAGGCAAGAGGGACCGAGCCATGTAAAAATCTTAGTGTCATTGTTTGCATTTCTCTATCCTTACTCTCCTTACATTATTATGTTCATTCTCCTTATTAAATATATTTATGTTTTGAATAGATATGAAGAGTATAATTGTATTGAGATATTGCACATTATGTATTTGATGAAATGTCTCTATGAACGTTAATTCAATTTTAGCATTAATAGATATATATCCACTTAGCTCATTTTATTCTTTATCCAATGAACCATTTTATGAATGAATGAGTAGTAATCCAAGTGCTTGATTAAATATCTATGTAAGTTTTACTTTTTACATCATTTTCATAAGTAATTGCTCAAGTTTCTTTTTGATAAGTTTACTCATTTATTTTGCTAACATTTATTTTATAATTGTTTATTTAATAAATATTGTTTAAATGCTTCATATAAGGAGGATGTGATAAAATGCTTGGATTATATAGATTGTGTTGTGAATGCTGATTAGTTATTTGACTATATAATTGTCTATTCTTATTGGACAACATTTGTTGGATAGAATGAGTAATCAACATAGTCTTCACCTTATAAGATTTAGACTTTACACTTAAAGACCTCTTCAACTTGTTGAATACATTCATCAAGTGTTTGACAAAATTTCAAACAAACCTACTTTTGTCAAAATGAGCTAAACCGAAAAAGTTTTATCGTTTACCTATTGTCCTCTATTAAACCCCCCTCCCCCCTTCTAGGGATAATTCTTGAGTAACAGAAAGTATGAAGGAGTTATGCATATCATGTTGCATCATACGTTGCTTATGGTTGTGATGTTCGGATATTTACTTAGCATGTTTAAATGCAAATGTATGTTTATGTGGTATTCATAGAACTTGTGAAATTATGTTTTAGACATTCCTATTGAGTGTGTGGTTGCTCATCCCATGAGTATTAACTCTTTTAAGGAAATGAAAAAAAAAGTGATAGAGTCTTCCCAATGATAAAGTTGGCGTAGAGCGGTACCGGTTCATTTAAAGACTCTATGTTACTTTATTTGAATGCATGTCCGGATTGTGGACTATATATATGTGATGAACATGTAAAAACCATTTATGTTTCTAGAACATGTATTGTTTATGCTTTATGATTGTATATATTTAAATATGATTTTAAGCATGTGTTGTTTATGCTTTACAATTTCATACATTATAAGCATGATTTTGAGCATGGTAGGATGTTAGACAATTTAAATGATGATTCTTTATTTATATTCATTTTTACATATATAAACTTGTAAGAATGGTGGTATTGATGAATTGGTATAATGAGGTGTATGCATGCTAAAAATGGGGACCAAAGTATGAGAATGACACTTAGAAAAATTCTACTGAGTATCAATGTTCGAAGAATTTCAATCAAACGAAACCCCTGTTTCAATCAATCGAAATACTTCGATTAATCGACCATGTATTGAGGGAATTCCGATAGAAGATGGTAAAATTTCAATGGGGTCTCGGTAGCACTTCGATAGGAATTCGATCAAGCAAGATTTTCAATCAATCAAAACTCTCATTTCGCATAATCGAAATATGTTTCGCACGATCGAAATGAACACTTCGATCAATTGAAAAATTGCAAGAACTGGGTGACTCAAAAGAACTTGTACATGCATGTTTTCATTAAGAGTATGCGTAAGGGACTTGATTTGCTTACGTATGCATGTTTATATTGTAATGAGGGTGTAATGAAGGTTTCTGCTGATTATGAAATAATAACTTAGAATGTTAATCATTGTGACGTGTTTAGTGAGGGATTGATGTATTGATAATATAAATACTTTCTCGACAAATTATGACACGGGAGTCAGAGTGTGACAGATTGGTATCGATGACGATATCAAATAGTGATTAATGGTATTTGTCATAGATGTTTGGATCGTGGAGTGACGATCGAATAATCATAACACCTCACTATTCAAAATTCAAGTTCAAACTGAAAGAATTCCGACGGTCCAAATTTTAGAAAGGGACATTCAACATCACACCACGATGGTCACAGACAAATACTAGTGGAGATGATCCGTTCCCATTATATAATGGATTCCAATATTTTTTTTATTTTTTTAGGTAAAATAAATATTGGAAAAAAATGATGTGTCAAAATATGATTGGTTATGGAAGAAAATACGCTGTTGTTCAAATGGAGTGGTCAAACGCCTTCCTAACGTAAAGCCTTTCAACGCTAACCTATATATATGTATATGTATATGTATATATAGTCCGAGATCGAAAGGGCTTACACAGGGACAAGTGTGCCCTAGCTATTTTTATCGATTACCTGATCAATCAATTTTAAATTTTCGCGGCAAAACAATGGAACCAGAAGGTAGCCGTTGGATGGCCCCACATTTGCTTCCTCTGAATTTGAAATTTCGTTTAGACATAAATTCGATGTTTGTCTTTTTCACTTTTTTCAGGGCAACGAACTTCGAACCCATCAGCAATGCTCGCGGCTCTCCTAAGTAAAAGAGCCAAACTTCACGAGGAACTTCGAATCATTGAGAAGCAGGTCATTTCTTCATCTCTCTTCTTTCCTTTTTGACCTCCTGTGTTTGATTCTCTATTTGTAAACCTCTGTTTATGATTTGCATTTTCATTTTCCGGGTTTTGTTACTCCTTTTTTGTTTATATTAATAGTAGAATGTTGATTTTATGACGATACTTAATTGGCGAAGTCGGGTTCATATATTAGTTCAAGAAATAGAGCTGGAAGTTTGCTGAATTATTGTTCGAATGTTTGTGCTTTTGGTAAGATGAAGCAATGGATTAAAATTGTGTTCATGATGAAGAATTTGGGGTTGTTTCTTTCTCTTATTGTTTGTTAGTGAAATGGGGTAAAGGCGCCTTCACATGTATCATCAAATCAAGCTAAATTTTTGTTGTGGATAAAATCTAATAACTTTCAGCTCATGCTTGATCAGTTTTCTAATTCCGCGCTACTTTTGTTATAAGACTCTAGCATTCTCATGATACGGAATCTGGATTGATGGTTTGCAGAATCAGCACAGTTCTGGAACATTGAGTTTAGGAGTCCTATCCCCTTTCTCATAGCACAACATATGTTCTATTACATTGAAACCTGAAACAATTGAGAACTTTTGAGCTTGGTGATATGCTGCTCATGACTAGTTCTTCACTATCTAGAAGTTCTTAGATCAATTATGCCTTGTAGTATAACTCAGCAACACAACAAATCCTTCTTCCAACTACTTGAGGTCCGTTATATGAATCCTATTAACTATCCACTTAATATATGTCTGGATCACGGTACCATTCTATAAGGTAAAGATATCTTAATGCATTTGAAGTTACTTTGTTATGCTCAAATCGAGTGGCTTAAATGAACATACCCCCATTCCATTTTAAGTGGCATGAGACATTCTAGTCCATGTAGCTTAGAAATTCATTTTCAGGAAAAACTGTTTGATTCCATTAAGGAAATGAATAGTGATAACTCTTAAGGGAGGAAATCACAAGAATATGTCAAGAGAGAAAGTCAAGACTTATCAACAAGTTTTTTTTTTTTCTTATTTTCCTAAAGATCTATTTGTGAAGCCTTTACATTAAATATTGCTCCATTGGCTGGCTGCACCTGTTGTCCCCGTCGAGCCTCTTTCTGCTATATGCTTTTCACTATCTATAAACTCCATCAAAGCAATTTACACGGAGGACTCTCTTTAACAGAATATATCAAATATACAAATATATTTTTCTTTGCTTTTATGTCAAATCCTTAAACTTGGTGCAACTGCCCGGAGAGCTTAACTTCTTTTTACCATGCCATAATGGAGTGATCCACTGCAATCATCAAGACCACCATGCCAACATTTCTGTCGAGCTGCTATTAACAATACACTTTGTGTCAGAAAATTAAAAAGACAAGAGTCTGAGGCTAAGGCTTGTATGAGATTTAGCTTGGATTTGGCCTGCAGTTACTTTGACTTAGTCCCTGAAGTGACTTTGGCACTTGAACCGTTCTTTCTCAAATTTAAATGTTCAGGATTTGGTCTTATAGGGGGCCTAGCTTGGACTTTGGCTCATAGTGACCTGGTTCTTGGTGCCTTAAGTGCCACCCATTTTCTTCTTCATTATTGGCACATTATAGTTCTATTCCTTTCTCTATGATTGTTATCATGGAACTTTAACACATAGTGTTAAATCTATTTCTATCAACATCCAACAAATGAATAGTTATTCGGGGAAAGTAGGATAAAGAAGCAGATTATGAGATGGATTATCAAGAGGATATAGGAATAAATCCAGATAGTATATCTAGCGTTACGGATAGAGTTTCCTTATTTATCATTATCATGTCAATCGATGTAATGTCTTCCAGTTTCTATGAAATTTTAAAGATATATTTTGTAGTATATATGTACTTTCAAGTTTCAAAGATTAAGAAACTAATGTGATTGCCAAATTAGCATTCGAAAACTGGTTCCAGTGGAACATTGAAGTAGATCTTTATAATTTTGAAGCTATTTAATTTTTTCCCTCTGGAGCCTAACATTTCATTTGAATTCCAGGTGTATGATATGGAAACAAGCTATTTGCAGGATCCAAGCCAATGTGGCAATGTATTGAAAGGTTTTGAAGGGTTTTTGTCATCATCTAAAAGCTCCACTCTGTAAATTCGCAAACTTTTTCCTTCCATATTGTCGATGTTATCTGTGCCCTTAATGTTTATCCTTTATATGAAGTAATTTATTTTACGTATTCTGAGCTATTGACAGGTATCATGTTTTGTAGCTTTGATAATATAATATCTGAAATCATGAAAATGTTAAGTGAAAAATTTAAGGCTAATATATTTATAAAAGATCAGATATCAATTAGATGCCTTCTGGATCATGCTTGATCAAATTCTGCAGTTATTTATTATTATCATCATGTTGCTTCATAATATCAATTTCCATAGGTATGTTTTTTTAACGGAAGGGAACCTGTGATGTATCAGTATATACACATCTACTTTCTTCACTCAAAAATATCCTTGTTCATGGTTTGTGGTCTCTCCATTTGAAGTAATTTGGAACACTGCAATCCTCTTGTTAACCTTTTTGCACCAAACTTACATGTGATTCTCTATACCCATAGATTATCCTCCTGTTAACCTTTTTGCACCAAACTTGCATGTGATTCTCTATAGCGATAGATTAAGTATGTGTCGTGCTCTGAAGGACACTGGCTTTTTTCTGCTTTTCTTTATATAAAGATATACACACACATATTGTGCAATCTTCATCTTTTGATTTACTGTAGTCTAATCAATCAAAAAATGACCCAAGTGGACAGTAGTCTCTTAACTCTTCATACAGTCGTCATCTTAGGGTAAGGCAACTTGGTTAGATGTGGAAGGATAAAGTCATTCCAAAGGGGCTGATAGGTCTTAGTCATAGATTTATATTTTGATTTTTGAAGATAAAATTTTAGATTTTAATTTATTCCAATAAATGTAATAATAGCAATCACTTTGCTGTTATATATGTTAAAACTACAAAAGACATATTGTGTTCTTTTTCTCCCCCTAATTGGGGAATTACGTTCTTATTTTATGTTAAACGCTTAAAGCTGATCATAGATACTCTAGATTTGGCTTTTGATGGATTATTGTGTAGATCAATCATCAATAACAGGAACTTTTGCAATATTGTGGCTGCAGCTTAAAGCGATCCAGGAAGTTTCAGCCTGAAGACAGGCTCTTTTCATTATCCTCAGTCACCTCACCAGCAGTAAGCATTCTGAATCTGTACTTTCATTTGTGCTGCATACCTATTTTATTTTCATGCACTCATGAAGTGGTTATAATTTAGTTCTTTTTGCGTAGAAGTAAGCATTTCATATTTATTAATGTGAAGATGTTATAATCCAGAATTTATAAGGGAAAAAGTGAAATGCTGGATCTAGTTGATCAAATTTTTAGCTCAAATAGAGTGCTTGTTCAGGATTTAAGATAATGTCAGTTAAATTTGTTGTTACTGCTCCAGACATTACCTTGAATGAGATTGCATGTGAAATACTTATACTTTTAGGATAATGATGGCTTTTGAATATTAAAAGGTTACAGTTCACCTTCTTCTTTCCTGTTTGGGGAGGGGATGTTGGGTGCTGGATGGTGATGGGGTTGCGGGAAAGGAGAGGATGTATGAAATCATCTTTTCTTAAACCATCATACAGAAGCAGGGAATATGTGGAAGGATAAGCATATCGAGTGAAAAAGAATTTCAGGTCACTTTTGTGCAAATCTTGGGCATAGTGGCAGAGAGGTGTCTGTAAACAACTTGTACATTCTTAGCACACACATGACAATTGTGTTCTCAGACTATTCTCCTCCTTAATGCTAGGCCAGCTCGTGTGTAACAGTCCACAGTTACCTTGTAATGGAAATGTTATTATTACACTCAGTTGCACCTTCTGACGCAGAATGTGTAAAAAATTCATCTCCAATAATTCCTGCAAAATAATTTGGAGCTCCTGAATGAGAATGAACTTCAGAGGGAAACTTTGCTACAGTTGCCACTGTTTTAACTTCTCAAACATCTTTTTTCTTATAAAATAGATAATTTCTGAGCTTCAGATTGAGTGAGCAACATGCAGGACTATACCTGTATTGACCAGCTACCTGACTGTGAAAAGGTTCTTCTCTTTAAGCAACTATGTTTTAAAAATATTTAACCTATTTTGGGGACTGCTTGACTGTCATCTCCTCCAACCATTCCTATGTCTTGCTTGTTTTGAAATTCGACCATAAGTGGAATGATTTTTGCATAATTTATGTTGTGAATGTTTGGAGAATCCTAAACTAAGAGAGTCCAACAATATTGTTACTTTGTCCATCATGTTGTACCACAGGGCTGATAGTTTACAAAATATTGAATGTGGTTGCAGCAACATTCATTGATGACAAGTTGAATATAAAATAGGGATAGGTTGGCACATGATATCTGGCCTTTATACTCAATTCCCATGGGGGATATCGTACGTGAGTAAATTCATAAGTCACGAGTTTCATTGGCTTGCCGCTTGCAAATGTATTTTGAAACAAGTCATTTTTGTTCTAGTACAACATGCTTTCCATGATGCTTGTGGATGAGTGTTTTTTGGGTTATTCACTGCTTGATGTTGAATAATGAATTAATTATGTTTTCCACTTTCATTGGAAATAAAACATCAAATAGTTTTCGAGTCTTTGCAATTTTGACAGGGTTTGTTTTAAAATTATTTTTTGAATATCGGATACGGCTGAGATACGCAGGGGATACGGCTGGGATACGCGAGGATACACCAAGATATGATTAGGATTAGGGATGGCAACGGGTCGGGCGGGGCGGGTTTTGACTTCCCCGTCCCCATAGCCGTTTAACTTTCCCCGCCCCGCAACCGTGTATAAACAGGGCGGGGCGGGTTTTGACTTCCCCATCTCCATAACCATTTAACTTTTCCCGCCCCACCCCGTTTATACTTTTTTTTTTTAATGCAAATTTTTTTATAATAATAAATCTAATATTTCGATACATATACACCAAAAACACATATTTAGGTACATGCAACACAATGGCTAATATTGAGTCATTCATTGCTGATATAATAAACTTGTATAGTTGTATGATATATATATTATTAATATTTTCTTTATATATTATATATATAAGTATAAATATATATATATACTTAAACGGGGCGGGTACCCGTCAGAGTAGGTCTAACCCCATCCCCGCCCCGTTTAAGCGTGAGTTATTTTCCCTAACCCCATCCCCACCCCGTTTCCTTAAACGGTTCCATAAACGGGTTTTAAACGGGACGAGTACCCGACGAGACGGGGCAAATTGCCATCCCTAATTAGGATACGTCTGGAATACGTTTAGGATACTTTTCGGGGCAAATTTGTAATTTTTTGTTCTATAAAATGAGGTTGAGATTGTAATATTAAAAACTTTATAGGTTAGAAAATAAGGGTCGTTTTATAAGAAAACAAAAATATTTTTAAAACCGAACAATAGTTTTTCGTGTTGTCAAAGAGTTGAACAATAAAAATAGATGGCGAGTGTCTGATTGAATTGATTAGGTCATGTAGGAACAAGGTTCAAGTCTACCGGTCTGTTAGAATGCCTCAGCTGCATACATCATTGCACTTCCACTTGACACCTATTGTAATGATAAACGGCTCGTCTTGCCGTGACCTTCTCTTGAATTCTCAAAACTTCTGTCACTCCAGCCCCGCAGGGGCATAGAACCCGTTGTTGTCCCAGCTATGCTACCGGAAGCTCTGGGGAAGTTGGAATAGGCGAGCACCCATTTTGGGGTGGGCTTACTACTTAGATGCTTTCAGCAGTTATCCGCTCCGCACTTGGCTACCCAGCATTTACCGTGGACACGATAACTGGTACACCAGAGGTACGTCCTTCCCGATCCTCTCGTACTAGGGAAAGGACCTCTCAATGCTTTAACGCTCACATCGGATATTGACCGAACTGTCTCACGACGTTCTGAACTCAGCTCACGTACTGCTTTAATAGGCGTGAGTCATTGTAAAGAATTTTAGAAAAGATAGGGGATTTCTAGATTTTAACTTCTTATATTTTGTATAATTGCTTTAAGTATACTTATTGTATGGCTGAAGAATAAAACTTAATATTTTATGTATAATATTATATATTTATTTATTTATTTGATGTATCATTGTTGTGTCCGTATCTTATTTTTTTGAGATTTTCAGTATCGCCGTATCCGTATCCTGTCGTACCCATACCTCGTGTCCGTGTCCGTGCTTCCTAGGCAATAACAATAGTAATTGTTAAGCATCCTCCTCAAGTGATCCAATCAGTAAACAATCATCATGCTATCATGTCCTTTCTGATCTCATCATTTGCTATTAACATCCAACTTAATGTATTATCATTGTACTAGTTCTCAAGAAAAATTAAACGCTATGATTATTTTGTATGCCAAATGCCAGCTAACTCTTTGAAATATATGAGGAGGATAAAATTCTTCTGTAAATTAGATCTGATAGTTTTATATGTAACAGCTAGCAAAACATTCTTTGATATTTATCATTTCTAAACTGTGCTTGCTGCAATTTAATGTTACTATTCTTTTTATTTGAGCTCATTTACCTTCTAGAGAAATCAGTCATTGTGGTTGATGACAGTTTCTTGCAAGAGTAACGCTCTCAAGAGAGCCTCTCTCATTTCAAGAGCCATGAGCTCTCTTTATTAACCATGTTCAGACAGTTTTTGAGATCTATGGAAAGTCAAATGAATCTTTTTAATTAATCTCTTAATCCAACGGTCAACAAGGAAAGCTCATTGATCTTGTGTGATAGCCTCTCTCTTCTTGCAAAATGCTCTCCTCCATAAGAGGAGATCGTGTCTAACTTGTCTCCTCTACTTTTCTGGGACTTGCATTTATTTCAGGCCGAGGAGCAGGCTGTTGGACGAGATGGTGGAGGTATAGCAGCAAGCACACAGTAAGTACTCCAATTATGCATTCTTGCAATCTACTACTGTGTCAAAATGGTGAAGGTTTTAAGCTTAATAGAATCCACAAGCATAATGTAGTTATTAAATACAATGCAGTTTCGCTGTTGATTTGAAATCCTTAGATTGATGTAGTAATTTTTATCCATGTGGATGAATATCTTTGCAGGGGAAAACCGAGGAAGGGAAGACCAGGGCCAAGAGATGCAAAGAGGAGCAGGCATTCGAGTGAGCCGGATTATGACTATGAAGATGATCCTGATGTAGTTATGTAAGAATCATTTTTAAGAACGATAGAACCTGGGGCCAGAATTGGGTGATAGTCCTTTTTTTCGGCCAATTGACCTATCGAAAAAAGCTTTGAACAATTTAAGAACTCGAAACAGTTTTCTTTTCTTTTTTTCCGGAAAAATTATGTAAATGATTCTAGTATCGATGGAGCCATAAAAAGGCCCGTCTGCTTGAACTGCCTCCATAAATTTATCTACAAGGTTTTTGTGAATATGTTCTTTAAGAATTTGCCCAAAACAGATTATCTTAATTCTTCTTTTGTTATTGTTGATGATTTCTTCCAAAGTCGGAGGTCTTTGGCATGAGTACCGACTTTTAACCAACTTTCAACGGAAGTTTTTTTTTTCAGAAGTTAAAGTAAACACGCTTACTCACAATATTGCCCCGCTAACACTCAACCTCCCTTTAAAAAGGAGAGCTTATTATACCATCTAGGCTACGTATTATTCTACAAATTTTTTATATGCATTATTTCCATCACTAGCTAACATTTTTGAACTTTTCGAAAAAATTTGTGGTAAAAAAAAAAGTAGATGTCCCAATGACCATGGATGTGTTGGTCTTCATATAAAATCATCGGGAGTATAAATCAAGAGTTGGGTGACTAGCCAGACAAGTTATGCAAAATCAAGAGTTGGGTGACTAGCCAGACAAGTTATGCAAAATTTTGTAAAATTGTCTATTTTCGTTTAAGTCTCCATTTGTTTTGACATAAAATATTTTTTTTAAAATATTTTAAAAAAAAAATTAATATTTCATAGTATATTTTAAAAGAAAAAATATTATACCCGTAAAATATTTTCACTCTAAAATGTTTGAGTTGACTCAGCCAATTCATAAAATATTAAATAATTAACTTGGTTGATGTAACCAAATATCAAAAAGTATTTTACGAGAAAAAGTTTATATTTTTGGTTCTTTAAAATAGTAGAAATAATGCCAATCTACCTTGATACAGGCACTTTGCTCCTATTAGAGTGGGTTTTTATCTTTTTATTTTCTATCGACACACCACTTTGCTCTTACCAGGCTCAACCTTTGAAAAGCAAGAAAGTGTCATTAGGCTATATCCCTGGGGGTAGGGTGGTAAATACCAGTACTTTTATTAAAAGAAAAATAAATAAAAAAATTAGAATTTTATTTTCATAATACTATCAAGTATCCTGGCCTCTTGCAAGTAAAAACAAAAAATTAAATTTTATTTTAGTAATACTATCAAGTATTCTGGTGTCTCGCAATAAAAATTTCTCGATCCACCTAATTGGAAAAAAAATTAAGTGAAACTTTTTAATTTGAGAAATATCAACTATACGTGATCGAATAAAACAAATCTAAAATCATCAAATATTTTCAATTTTAAGTAACCACTCAACAACCCCCTTCGCTTGCTTTGGAATCGTATCCTGTTTCTCACGGCGTCGGAAAATCGACCTTCCCTCCATGAACTTGCTGGTATCTCTCACTCTCTCTCCGATACACTATAAATATAACATATATATATATATATATATATATATATATATGTATACGTATGTGTGTGTATAGTTTTCATCTTCAGTCACTTTGAAGAAGTTCAAATTCTTCCACTTGTAGTTGTTTTCGAATTGGCTCACTGTTTCAGTCTTTCCAATTTCTTCTCTCTCTTGGACCCATTTGTTTGAATTTCGATAGGAAAAGATAAAGATGGGAAAGAAAGAGCCAGACGAACCGACGCCTTTTCAAGGACCAGTGTTCTGGATTGAATCCTCTGACGCCGTCTCTCGCCAATACCAATTCGAACCCCATGGCCTTCTCTCCGTGAGTCTGTCACATTCTTCATACTTCAATATATCATTATACAAATTCAAGCAACAAGTGTGTGTGTGTGTGTGTATATATATATATTGATTAGCTAATAATTAGAAATATTAGTTTTGTGCTTCATTTCTTCTTCTGTATTTACTAAATTGACTATCCATGAACACTAACTGGCACTTATGAATTTGATATTTATTGCACACAGAAAAAAAGTTACATGTTGTAGAATACAATAATTTAGATGGCAATGCAATAATTTTCTTCACAAATTAGAAAAGACTACAGATATAATGGGCAATGCTCGAGTTAATAAATGTGGAACCCCAACATAGAGACACATTGAGTACTACAAATTCTGGGTTTGTGTTAGTATATCTACTTCTGAATGTTTACAAAATACAGCTGCCTATCGAATGCCAAGAGAAATGCATTCTTATAAGACCAGAATTCCCAAGAGTAGTTTCTTCTTTTGTTCCTTGGTTATATGGGCAATTTGTTTCTGAATTTATGGAATAAGTGATCTTCTCAAGTTAGATGTGCTATGTTTATGATCTTCTCATATTATTCTTCATACTTCTAAAGAGCCGTCAAAACAATCATAGTTTAATCCATGAAGTGGTGAAGGGAAGAAAAGGCCATAATATTGATAGGTTTGAAGTTGATTTTATATTGCACATGCTTGCCACATAAGTCAACCTGGAATTGGTTGATCTGCAGTCAAATTTGCTTTTCATTTTAAAATGGCAGGAATTTGAAGTTTGATTCTCTCTAGGTCATTTAATACAACCCCTAAAAGCCCCCCCAAACAACCCCACTCCCCCCCCCCCCCCAAGAACACCTCCTCCCCCCAAAACCAAAAAAGAAAAAGGAAATGATACAATGGAAGGTGGTGATCTGGTGCAATGTTTCCAGTTTAATGGAATCATTTTGTTGTTGAGACTTGAGAGATTAGTGAATATATTCTTGCCACCTTTCTGTTCCCAAACTTAGAATTTCAAAACTTAAAATTTATCATAGAGTCCACTTTGCAGAGTTGTTAAAGGGCATTCCTATATATATTCAGTATGACACCAGTAAACTGAATTGCAATCAAAAGTTCAAGTTAAATATTATTTCTACGTTTGAGCTATCTTAATCATGAAGAGGTTAAACTTGTGATTTTATTTTATTTTTCCATTCCAAAGTTGTTTATGCTGTTGTTCTATTCATGAATGCATGATTTGTTATTAACCAAATGCTTTACCTGAAGAACACTGTGTTGTGGATAGCAAAATTCTTCCACCTTAAACAAAGCTTTCAGATATCAGGGACCAGAGCATCTTCTTGCTTCTGCTAACCTGTAAAAAAACCACAAGGTTTGTGCAGGTTTGAAGTACGAACAAAAAAAAAAGTCAGAAACCCGTGTAGATTTGATGTGCACAGGAAACCAGCAATAGGCATCACATGCTAGATTGCAAACTATGCAGGAAATTATATGTTCCCGTAACTTGATGATTTGAATCCATTGAACTTCTCTAGTGTGACTAAACCAAAGTATAATCATGCCCTTTGCTACAAGAAGCTGTCTCCCAGCCTTACCCAAAAAAGGAAACTGTCTCCCGGCAACCATGTCTTTATTATCATGGTCATATTTTTTTTAATATGCACTCCACGATGGCATAATAACACCATTTAACCATCCTTGGGAGTTGAGCTAAGGGATTTCACTATTAATTGTTAGACTAAGAGGGCAATAAAGTTCATGGGGAAAGGTTATTCTTGAAATCCTTTTTGTGTATAGTGATAGATAGTCCCTGACTTAAATTTATTTTTCTTTCATCATTTCATTTAGGGTATATTACAATGACACCCCCTCTAGTTTGACTTAATATCACACGGAAACAAAGTTTGCTTATAGCTATCATATAAACCCACTATATATGCTCCGTCTTTCAAAGAGACCCCAAACCGTGTATAAACAGCTCTAACACCATGCAAAAAGACTGTTATACCCTTTGACCCTTCTTTACTTGCAAAAGAACTTTCCATCAGTTAGAAAATTACGTAAATACCCCCATTAAATGACTATTTTGGCCATCACTGTTTTTATACTTTGCAACTGTTACATAAACAAGCAAATGGAATGATAATACAGATTTTAGTGCTAGACAATGTCAAAACCAGAGGCAGTATGTGTATAGAGTATAGACTCCACGCAAAGGTTCAAGCTGTGGTGTATTTTGAAATAAGAAACATAGATGTAATAAGTGAATCTAAGAGGAGTCATTAAGAATGCCAATGGAACCAAACAACTACTTGTCTTGGACAACCCAAGTTCTACCTTCACTTTTCTCTCTGGATCAAGCTTGTTTTCAACTTCAAAATTCCTCTTCAATGCCTTCACTTGATCCACCAGGCCTGTGCTCTTTTAGATAAAACACACCCTTTGGTTGTTGAATATAATCATTGTGCTGAAACAGTTGAAGATATACAATTCTTTAATACAAATAAATTGTTAATAGTCTTTTTATTAACGACTTGGGATGTTGAAAATTATTAACAACTGAATATATAAATTGCTGAGAATTCTCCTTTTTACATTGGTAATTTTAAATTTTGCTTTTCTTTTCTTATTGTTTATTTTTGTCAAAGTTCACTCAATTATAAATATAGCAAAACTCAAATCCATAATATTCTGAAATTCAGGTCAATGTCTATCTAGACCTTATTTTTTTATTTAATTTCTTCCATTGATAACTTATTTTTCTTAAGTTATCAATCAATATTGAAACTTAAGAACGTTTAAACATTTATTTTAATGTTTTTTTTAACAAATTTTAAACAAGAATATACAAAATAATCTCACCATTATTGAAAAATACATCCACTTAAATCACTTTTTAAATCTATTTCTAAAACATTTGAAACAAAATTGTACAAGAATGTACAATTTTGTGTGCCGTGGATGTAGGTCATAGTGGCCAAACCACATTATATTCTTCGATTCTTCTTGTTTAATTTCTCTCTTCAATTTTATTTTATTTTATCAACATGGTATCAGAGCAGATTTATCATACCCTACTCTAGATTCATCTCAGATTTTCGGATTAACTCGTCTCGGATCTCGAGATCAACTCGTCTCGGATCTCAATATCAACTCATCTCGGATCTCCCAATCAACTCGTCTCGGATCAACTCGACTCGAATCCCCGAAACTTCGTATTTAGTTTCACGTTGGACACTTGAGTTAAAATCTTCGTGTATCAACTCGAGGGGGGGTGTTGGAGAATATATTATCGAAGTGATTTAAGCCTTGATAGAAGATTGATAGGAGTGATTTATAGGATTGATTTTAGGAATATTCCATTAATGTATTTTTCATGTTTATCACGTGTATTCTTTCACCTATTAATAGAGGTGGTCATGTAAACAAAACTAAGAGAGAATACAATAAAAGTGACGTAGCCCTTTGGGCTTTGTGTGCCGTGGATGTAGGCCGTAGTGGCCGAACCACATTATATTCTTTTGTTCTTCTTGTTTAATTTCTCTCTTCAATTATATTTTATTTTATCAACGGGTTTTTTTTTGTGAATTCTGAGTGTGTTTTGAATTGGGCAATTAGGGTTTCTGAGGAAAACCCATTAGGGTTGAGAGTGAAGAAGATAAGATCACCAGAGGTTATATCAAGAGAGTAAAGATTGTCTTGAGATGAACCATGAAGCTTGTCCTTCCGATTGAGAGAAAGGTGTATGGAAGAGGAAGAAGAAAATCTCTCAAGAATTACATCTTTAAGGTTTTGAAGAGAGCATGGATTGGGGATTTCGATTATTGGGGTTCTTTGGTTTCAAGAGATCTGAGCCTCAGTTTCATGGTATGAATTTAGGAATTTGATAGGGAATTTGGGAAAACTGAAGCGAAGAGAGTGTCGAAAGAGTGATCGTTATGGAAAATTATTTTTTTTTTGGAAAGTCATTATGGAGAGTCATCCAATGACTCTGTTGTGGTGGTGTGTTATGAATTTGAGAGGGTGAGAGAGTTAGGGTTAGGTTTGATGCAAGTGTTTGATGAGGGGCAAAATAGTCAATACACATAACTGATATTTTGGGATAAAAAAAATAATAAATTGGGGGTATATTAGACATTTCACATGTAAAGTAACGGAGTTAGGGACGAAAATATCACTTGGGGTCTCTATGATAGCTATAAGCAAACTTTGTTTTCGTGTGATATTAAGTCAAACCACAGGGGGTGTCATTGTAATTTACCCTTTCATGTACCAAAAGAAAATAAATTTTTATCCATTTCCAATCTCATACATCTATTTACTCTATGTTTTGTGCATTTCCCAGGCACCCTTCACAAAACTATAGGCAGAAATTTCTCTACTTTTTTGAGTAGCATCCAACCCAATTCAAGTTGATGGACGCTAACTTTTCCTTCTCCCCCACTGCACACATACACTCATATAGTCAGAGACAAGAGTAGCATAGGCACCTATTTAGTCTTTTAACTTGTGATGAGGTGCTCTATTGAAGGAACATGATATCTGTAGTTTGTCGTAGTCTTATGACATGCATCTATCCATGATTATAATGTTGCATGGAGCTTGGATTCCACCCTGAATGTTATTAAATGCCTTTTCAGGTCAATGTAGGTGAAATTTAGTTGTATTATTCTGCATTAACTGTTTCTCAGTTATCCAGGATATTCTTTCAAAACTAATTGAACTGGAAATTTGGAGTTCCTTTGTAGGTTAAGGTGGTTGATGACTCAAGGCCAGTATTCCATAGAATGGTTGAATCCTTCCTGAATCAATTTTTTCCTTCAGGTTATCCATATAGGTGAGTTAATTTGATTTATTCTCGTCTGAACTACAAGCTTGGCACATGCATTCCAATGTTTTCAATTTAACTACCAGTGCTGTACATTTGCAGTGTGAATGAGGGGTATCTTAGATACTCACAGTTCCGAGCTTTGCAGCACTTCTCCAGCGCGGCATTATCTGTGCTATCAACCCAGGTCTTCCTCTGATACCCACAAAGCATTTGCAGAGAAACAGAAGAGCTGTTTAATATTATTACATCCCAAATTATTGATTTTAACATTTCACCAAATAATGGAATGCAAAATTTTCCCGTAGAACACCAATTCCCTGCTCTTCTTGTTTGTTTGCTGTTTGTTATCTGTGTCTATATGTGTATTTACGGACTTGGTGAGGGTACAATATTATTCACCTTTTGGCAAAAGTCCATCTTCTTACTTAAAATTTGGAAACCACCCCTACTGTTGGTGAATTTCTCAATGTTCTTACTCCTCTGCAGTCATTGCTATTTGCTGCAGGCTTGCGACCTACCCCTGCACAGGCAACTGCTGTGAGTTGGGTATGTATTAATTTGCTTGACAGCTACAGAGCCCCTACTCCTGAAGGCCTTTTGATGAATCTTTTTGATTGTGTTGATACATGCAGGTTTTAAAGGATGGCATGGAGCATGTAGGAAAGCTCATATGTAGCAACTTGGGTGCAAGGATGGATTCGGAGCCCAAAAGTTGGAGAATTCTGGGTATATATCTTTGCTCCAGAAAGTAGCTTTTTTCTCAAAATAGTGTCGTAACATGTTCCTCTTGATACTGCTGTTGACTGTTAAGTGGAATTGCATAATTCGATTTTGGTGGCGTGCTATGACGAAATAAGCCTTCTAGATTTAATGAAATAAGCCTTCCACCATGCAGCTGATGTGCTATACGACTTGGGCACTGGCTTGGATATTCTTTCCCCCTTATGCCCACACCTATTTCTTGAAATGGCGGGCCTTGGAAATTTTGCAAAGGTAAGTTCTTTTTATAGATAAACATACACATAATTTTTCACACACAAACACAGATTCATAAATAATTTGGATGACTCCAACCACTCTCGCCCCAAGCAAAAAAGGCAAAAATTTGTTTTGTAATTTTACTCATTGAATCATTCTCTCATCTTCAACCTTGTATTAATTCTTCTATTCGCACATCTATGCTGAACTTCATTTTCTCTATGGCTGGTTTTACAGGGAATGGCAGTTGTTGCTGCAAGAGCAACAAGATTGCCAATATATTCTTCATTTGCCAAAGAAGGCAATCTTAGTGACCTATTTGCAAAAGGAGAGGCCATCTCAACTCTTTTTAATGTTGTTGGACTAGGAGCAGGGATTCAGTTAGCATCTACCATCTGTTCATCAATGCAAGGAAAGGTACAATTTCGGTCATTGTATCTTATTTTGGAATTTTGCATTCGACTACTTCTAATTCTATTTTTATTTTTCATAAGTTAATAATATTCATGACATCATATCCAAGGTTTTTCATGTAAACAATTTACAAGGAAAAAAATTAAGTTTTTCTTAATCTTACTGTTACCAATTTCCGTCACTAGAAAAGATGAAGTTTGATGAAGTTGATCTTCTGTCGTATAATTGGAGATCAAGACATGCCTGATGCAGCTTTAATTCCTGCTCTTTCTCTATTTAATATTGTTGTTGTTGTGTGTGTAGAGGGTGGGGGTGGATGGTCCAACTATTTTTTGCTGTTGTTTCCATTGCCTACTTATATATATATATATATAAAACAAAACTGCTCAAATTTGAAGTCAAAGACAGAGCTATATTTTTTCATGATTTTATTCTTGGTGTACTTTGCAGAACTATTAAGATGCGCAAATATTGTTAGGCATTCTCATAATGTAGGATCTTAGCGTTAGGCATTCTCATAATATAGGATCTTACAGTTTTCACTTTAACAAAGGATCCCGATTCTAACACCTTGTTTGTGCTTATATATAGATTAACTGGTGAAAAATATATATATATTTGAAGAACATTTTAATTAGTGTCCCGAAAATCTCAACTCTAAGCACAAATTGAATTCAGTCTTCCTTTTACAATAAACATGCTAGATTTGCAGAAGTGGAATGGAATGAGAGGAGGATTTGTAATGGTTTCTTAGTGTATGCATTTTTTTTATACCACAAAATTAGCACCATTTTTGCTTCATTCGTTCAATATCACAGAAAGGTTTTTTTGTTACATAATTTCCGCAACGTATGGCATAGCATATTATGGAGACCTTGAACGCTGGGCATTTCCAAATATACCTGGAGCCCTGATGCGATGAATATTTTGCCCGGCTTCTAAGATATCCTGAACTGTAGATAGCAGCATTTTTTTATTGTAGTCTCCTTTTGGTAAATGGCAAGGTTCTCTCCTTCTAACTTTGAGTAAAATTCTGTTTTATCAAATGATTTATAAAAACTAATTACAGTTTAAAAGCAAGACATTAATTATAGATGTACAAGGCTTCAAGTATTAAGTTATTCCTAGAGATACCAGAAAATTCAGAGTAAATTAAAAATTCAAGTACATTTGAAGCTTAGTATTCACTGCTTGATAATGTTGGTATGAGTCATGGGTAAACCCAGAGCAGTATGAATCACGTCGTCACATGTGTTGGGCTTAACTAGAACTCTTTTTGTTTTGTTTTATTTGAAAGATATAGTGGATCACGTTGTTCTTTTCCCATGAGAAATATATAGTGGTACTGATCATTGACAAAATTTTGCAGTTGGTTGTTGGATCTCTTCTTTCTGTTGTACATGTTTACTGTGTCTCAGAAGAAATGCGAGCTGCTCCTGTCAACACATTGAATCCACAGAGAACTGCAATGATTGTGGCTGATTTTCTTAAGGTATAAGTATAACCCAAATCTTGTACTTTAATATATTCATATTTATAATTTATTTTTTCATTTAAGTTGTTCTTCAATTTGTATCCAATTTAGACAGGAAAAATATCAAGCCCTGTTGACCTAAGATACAGAGAAGATCTTCTTTTTCCCGGTCGTCTCATAGAGGATGCCGGAAACGTTAAAGTGGGAAGGTCTCTGCGGAAGATTGTTAAGCCTTCAAAAGTTCGTGAACTTAAAGAAATATTCCCCGAGGAGAAATTTCTTTTAAATCGTGGAACTAGATGGACCGACATGGTATTGGAGCACAATGCTACTGCTGAAGATGCTTTGAGGGGATGGCTTGTCGCTGCATATGCTGCAAACCTCGAGAAGTCTGTCCATGAGCCCACTACTGCTGTTTTACAGGAAGCCTATGAGAGGATGAATGATGTGTTCGATCCATTTCTCTCCGAACTGCAGGCTAAGGGGTGGCATACTGATCGGTTTCTTGATGGAACAGGAAGCCGTTTTGCATGGTAGCTACCATGATGTAGTTTCAGGTAACCCGTCGAAATTTTCGGGATATAGATTTTCTTTTGTGATTTTAGTACTTTATTTGAGTTGCACATCTAGATTGTATTCTCCCATGAGGTCTCATATGAAATATTTTTTAGCGAGAAGTTTAAAGAAGAAATGGAAGGTTTTTGGGTGGTATATTCTAAAATTACTCCAACATTTTAGCTGTTTGAAATTGATCTCAACTAGATCACTGATGAGGCTGATGATCTGTGTAAGTTTTGAACTGTGATAGTCTAGTATAACTAAGCTCAATTGAAGAATATTTCTTGTCAAGTTTGATAATCTTGTTTGTAGTTTGTTCTATTCATTTTTATGTTGAACTATCTTTTATGGAAATATATAATTCTGTATATATGCAAATAAAATCCATGAATTATGGCCGTTAGATTTCTAGAAAATTAAGATTTACTCTTTATCTATAAAATTTTAACTAGCCACTGGGTGTTGTCAGTGTTGATCCTTTTTTGTTTAGTCATTACTTATTAATCCCACTTTGTGTAAGACTTACATTCAAATGATGTATACACGATCGGTGCTGTGAGTCGTGCCTTAATTGGGTTTTCGTGTTGGACATGAGGCATTTAAAGTGCATGTATCCGGATCAACCCTAATTAACTACTATTATGTATATGTAGATTTGAAAATAGTTAAATTGCTTTTCATGTACCTATTACCAATGGACTATGTTTGACTTGTGATTGACTTTTTATGGACTAATTTCTTCAACATCAACAACCTTCAGAATAGAATTCTCCGCATCTTCTTCAAATATATGATTATGAGTTTATGACCATCACAATTATATAAAATAAAATAAAGAGCAAATTGTAAAAACAAAAACAAAAAACCCTTAACTATTTGAAATTGGCACAAACCCCCTTGACTATTAATTTGACCTAAAACCTCTTTAAACTACCCAATTCAGTCATAGAGCCGTTAACGGCCGGTGAATGGAAAGTACCAAAATGTTTCGGACTTAAATAAAGTCCAGGAGGTTTTATGCAAATTGTCCTAAAAATATGTATATAATTAAAATTTGCGAAGGGCTTTAATACTCATGCACAAAACTGTCATTATCAGATTATTTTTTAATGATAAGATTAAAATTAATACAAATAATTTATTCCAGTGTTATTAAAAATTATTTAAATACATCATATTTGTGTTGTGTGTATAAAAAACTATTAGATGTGTTTATAAGAAAATGAAAATGCCTTTGAACAATTTTCAATTTTTTATTAAATTTATATATTTTTTTAAATAATTAAAAAGGAAAAGAAAACCTCAAATGAAAATCATTTTAAAGAAAACCTAAATTTTCTTAAATTTATATCAAATGGGTTTTTTTGCAAGAATCTAATAGTCTATGGAGGTTTTGTGAAAAAATGGACATTTTCATCATTATAATATTACTTTATGGGCTCGTGAAACTCAAACACCCCGTTAATTTTCTAACAACTTTGTGACATTGGTCTCAAAGTTACAATAATTGGATAGTTCAGAGTAATTTTAGGTCAAATTATTAGGCAAAGGAAATTTTGTGCAAATTTGAGTCAATAATTTTTTTTTTTTTTTTTTTTTTTTTTGCAATTTGCTCTAAACTAAGTCGTATTGATATGTACTATGGAATATTTTAGCTTCCACTAGGAAATGGAAAAAAAAAAAAAAAATTTGCCCTAATCTATGAAATTTAAAAAAAAAAATTGTTCGAAATTTCTAGGGGAAAAAGAAATTGGTGTGTTCAGGGTCCAATTGGGCTTTTTCAGCCCAATAACCGACTTATCCTCTCTCTCTCTCTCCTCTCCTCTCCCATGCTTATACTTTAAACTTTGAAAGAACAATTCTTTTTTTTGGGTAAATATTATTGACACCCACCCTGAAGTTTGATATATTAACACGTGGTTACAACTTTTTGAATTTTCATCACCAACACTCCCTGTCAGTCTTTTCATTTTTTTAATATGTAAAATGTTTTGATTGCCCTAATTATTTAAATATATTTTAATATAAAAATATCAGAATAAGAAAATAACCACAATACCCTTCTTGATTGCCATTTCAATTATTTTTTTATTTTATGTTAATATTATTATTTATGGAATAAATAATTATATATATTAGGTTATATATATTATATTCTATATATATACATGAATAAAGAAAGAGAAATTTAACTGCTTTTTATTTTATGTTAACATTATTATTTATGAAAATAAATAATTATATATATACATATTATAATATATTGTATATATATAGATAGATAGAGAAAAAGAAATAGAAATTTAATTACTTTTTTATTTTATGTTAACATTATTATTTATGAAAATAAATAATTATATATAGATTACATATATTATAGTATATATATAAATATATAGGTATATTCAAAGGGGTATTTTGGTCCATTAGACAATGTCAAATGGATAAATTTAGTATTCAAATGAATTAGATCAGAAGTCAAAGGACAACATAATCATTTCACCGTCAAAAAATACTCTGACAAGTTATACTTTTGGCAGGAAAGAGTGTATATAATATACGGCACAAATCACAGGGGGTATTAGTAACGAATATTCACAAAATTGTAGTCGCATGTCAATACATTAAATCTCAGGAGGTGTTAGTAATATTTACCCAAATATTTTTTACATGCACTAAACTCATTTAGGTTAGTAGTTTAAGGGATTTTTATTTTACTTTATTTATATATAGAAATCGTTCTTTATCATTGGACAAAATCAAATACCAAAAAAATATATCTAAAGTAACCTTTCATTTGTCAAAACCACTGTAGAAAAGTAATTAAGTATTGGCATGACATTTGCAGCACACTTAATTAGAGGAGGTTGTTTTTGAGCATTGAAAAAGATATATTTTAGCCATCATATGATTTAGGATTATCACAAAACAAACAAATAAATAAAATCGTATACATTCACAAAGGGAGAGGTGAGGTTGGAGTCTCCTCAAGTACATTGTGAGAGTTAATTTTGTCAAGAAAAAAAAAAATCAATTTTACAAAAAAAATCTTGTGGAAATAAAATGAGATTAGTCATTCTACCAACTCTTGTCCAACATTATTCCAACAAGAAAATTCACAAAGCATAAGTAAATCTTAATGATAAAACATGAATTTCAATTAGGATTATAAACAAACAGATTTGAAGGAACACAATATCAACAGATCATAATCATAATCAGTTATCAGTCTACCACACTTCTACAATAAAATAAAAAATAAAAAGAAGAAAATGGACCAAAAAAAATAAACATGTAAATGAGCATATCAACAAGAGCTTGCAAGTTGCAATCATTTGATGTACATAGGTAGAGTGACTTTGGTTTTGTACCTATAGAACACCCTTTTCTTCTTATAGGTCTGGTTGTCAATGGTTATCACAATTTTCCCAGGTTCATTAATGTAAAAGGAGCTCCTAATACTCTTTCTCATTCTCTTTTCCTTCTGAAGCAAGAGATTGTAAGAGCAATCATCATCTGGCACAAATTCCTCCTTGTAGGTCACCCCAAACCCAATTGTTGTGAAGTCCCAAACCACTGTCACTCCAATCTAATCAATTCAATGAAGAAAAAAATATATTTAATCTAAGTTAATTAAACTAATGGATTAATGTTCAATAACAGTTGTTAGAGTTTGTGATATTGTGGTCCGAATTTTGTTTCGATCCATATTACACATAATCCGGAATAAAAAATAAAAATAAAAAATTTTCGTTCTCTCTTATAGGTCTTGGATCCAATTCTAGAATTTCTTTGTAGTCCAAAGGGTGTTTAGGGTTTGGAGAGTGGGCAAAGAAAACTCCGACATCTGCAGAAAGAGTGCTAGGGAGAGAGCAAGTCTGGGTGCTGAAACTTGTCGTTTTGTATCTTTGGTATAATGAAAACTTTCGTCGGATTTTACCATGGACATAGGCACTATACCGAACCACGTAAAATCTATGTGTTCTTTGTGTGTGGTTTGTGTTTGTAACTTTTGTCTATTTCTTAATTGTGTGTTCGGTGTGTGATATTTAATATGTCACAAGAAAGTTGATATTGTGTGTTCTTTTTTATGTACTAATGTATTGAAATTTCAAATAAAGAAATGTTCAAGTACCTCACTGATAGGAATATGGATGGTCCCTTTGGCACCTATTTTGACAATTAGCTCTGAGACTTTGTTATCAGATGAGAACTCATCATCCTCCTCTCTATTGAGGCCACCATATTCAACAGGTATATTTTCTGGTGCTATATATCTACATACATTAAGCAAATGAATTCAGATTAAAAAGATGAAAGAACAATCAAAGTAAAAATGAGATAAATGAAACTATATATATATATATATATATATACATATCTGTAACTACATGTGATGTAATCTCACTTGACAAGGGTCTCAGAAACTCTTGATGGCCAGGCAAAGATGAACTTGCTTTTGGTTCTTTGAGTAATGAACTGCCAATGTAATGCATGGAACATGAAATTCCAAAATGGAACATTTATAACTATCTGCAATCCAAAAACTAACACACAACAATGAGCAAATGTTTTGACATAAATTCAACATTGTGAATCGGATCACTACACGAAAAAATGATTGTCCGGTGGCCACTTACATTCTTGAAGATGAGTTCAGGATAATATTCTTGAAGTATCATCATTGTTTTCTTGCTGCTGGAATGTAGCTCCTTCATGGCTGGACCGGGCAAGTTCTTCAAATCCGTGATCTGAACAATAGAGTCCACCCCACCGGGTTTGAAACTGAGTTCTTGGATACACTTTTCCATGAATTGGATTCTCCATCTGACACACTCTTTACATTTCTCTCTTGATCCAAATGTTTTCATGTAAAATTCTCTATCTTTTAAAGCTCCACCACCTGTAAGGTAACACAAAGGGTGTCCTTCTTTGTCTGTACCATTTATGCAGCGAAGATTTTCGAGATGAGAACACAAGTTCTCATCAACAAGTCCCTCGGCATTGAAATCCCTCCTCCATTTCAATGTTCTCTGAAGCATTTTGAATGCCTCAGAGACCCTAAAATATTTGGCTTTCAAGAACTTCAATAGGACAATGTTGGTCCCTTCATGGCCTTTACTAGGCAATAAAGGGACACCCCAAAGTGTTATGTCCTTCAAATTCTCTCTTTCCTTGCCATTTTCCCTCGTAGATTTGCCTCTCCTTTTCCCGAGAATATAATTGCTGTGAATTGCATCTTCCACCCTGCATCGAAATTCTTGCAATGCCTTCTTCTTCCATGACCTCATCTTCGTAGAACCCGGGTTTTCGTTGTCTTCAGTGATCATTTCAACATTTTCTTGATTGGTTTCTCTGTCATCTTTGGTGCCTTCATCCTGGTCAGCGCATGAGGGAAACACTTTTCCATCCGGCATTTCCTCAGTTTCCAGAGCTTCCTGGGTCCGAATTCCGGCAGCCAGAGTTAGCAATTGCCGGAAATCCGAAACCCAGAAGTGCTCGGATTGTTTGGAAAGAGAGAAAATTGTTCAATAAAATTTTTTTTCCTTTCTTTCTTGAGAGGAGCAGAGGCTGGCCTTTTTCTCATAAAGATTGTGATTTGGAGGGTAAGTTTCAAACGACAGGTCAGCAATCCGTTAGGATTTGAGAGGAATCGGTTGACTACTGTTGGATTATTTTTGAAAGACTTGCCCATTTTACAACGGTTCAATATAGATATCGAATCGATGACCCAAAAAAAGAAAAAAGTACAGAGTGAATCCAGAAAGAAATTAAAAGGTAAAAATAATTATAGAACAGGATTAGCTGAATTTTGTTTCATTGTTTTTAAGGTAAATTGTAAAAAAAAACCTCTTCGTTATATAAAAAATAAGCAAAGACTCCTCTATAATTCAAAAAACTCCTTAGATTTTCAATTAGTGCAAATATGGACAAATCTTCAATTTAGAAGAAAATTGAACAATGAAATTACCATAGTACCATGGCTTTATAAATGTGTAAATATATATATATATATATAAAGGCAAAACATGACAAAAGGGGTACTTTTGGATTTTTAAAAAAGTGTGATGTTCAACAATTTGCAATAAAATTTATAAGAATTTATGCACATATCAAATAACAGGGGTGTTTCTTGCATATTTTCTATACGTCACCTATAATCAAGAAATAAATTTTAAAAGTATATCCTACCACTATCTTGGAAAAATGCTATCAATTTTGTAAAAACAATTAATAAACATAAAGTAATCTTTTATTTATTGTTATTATGAGTCTTTTCCAAATATTCAAATAAAAAAATTAGAATAGTTCAAATAAATTACTAGTAAAAAGTGAACTAAGTCAGTATTTATTAATTGAGATATTTATGAAGATATAAAAATTAACAATTTTTATTATTATTACAAAAACATCTATCCCATACGATAAAGAATTACACCGAAAAGTGCATTTGATTCTCTAATGTGAATCATAGGATCCTATGACCTAATGAAACAAGAACTCACCTAGTTAGTTTATTCGAAATCATTAACTAGTACTATTGATTGATATCACCTTTTTTTCACCAGCTAACTTTCAATTTAGATGACATCAAAAATAGGTATATATTTATATATATATATAAACATTGTATTTGAATTTTCACCCAAAAAAATTCACAATTTATCGGTCAAAAATACTTAAAAAAACTAATCTTACCGTTCAAAATATTTATATTTATCTATAATCTAAAATAACTCTATCATTAATTTAACATCATGCATGGATATTAAGTCAAATCATAAGGAGCTCAGCGTATTTTACCTTCTTTTTATTAAACACCGCCTCAGCTCCTCTCCGTCTACCACGAGAATGGTATACTCTCTCTATCTCAGTCTCCGTCTCTCTCTCTCACACACATAGTCTCTCCCTATCTTACGATTCACCCACTATATTCACATAAATTCACATACACAACCACTTACCCTCACACCAATTTTTTTTAGTGTCGTAGGCACGAACAATATGCTAGTGTGTGTGTGTGGAGAGAGAGAGATTCACAGAATGGAAGCTCGTGGACTAGATAACAGAAACTATTATATTGCACATCACAACGAGAGTTGATGTCATCAAACTAAAACCAACACCACCTACGATTTTTAAAAACCTATAAAGAACACCTACTGCCTATCCATTTACAGTAAAGTTGGACATCAAAAATAGTTACAAAGCACAGCAATTCATGGTCAGCCTTCCCGGAATTTGGTCAGGTCGAACGTCAATGTTCTCGAGCAGCTGGAAAAATGAACAAGTACGTATAAGCAATTTTTTTTTTATGGCAGATTATGTGGTTGACATGACGGACTACAACCTAAAATCTTGCACCAGTAAAAAAATGAACAAACTAGAATAACTATGTGAAGAAACTCACCTTCTATCAGAATCCCTGTAAACCCCAACCAAAGCTTCGGCCTTGTCATAAAAGCTGTCCTTGAGCGAAATCACAATACTCTGGAAACCGTTTTCTCCTTCAGCACCCTGATTACCCCGGGCTCCTTCACATGATTTTGATCGGATAAATCCAGCAACCTTAGCAACATTCAAATTATCCAATGCAGCATCCACTTCATCCAATATGAAAAATGGCGAAGGCCTATAACTGGAAAATATTACGGACGAAAGTAGTAAACCATTAGTTCTTGGAGAAATATGCACAATTTGAAAACACTAGATTCCTTGATCCTTACATGACATTGTGGTGACTCCACAAGAATTACACAAATGATACGTGCCCAGAATAAGCAGCTATCACATATGAGACTCCAGACGACAACAATATTAAAAGAAAGACATCAAAAACTAAACGACATGCCAATATGAAGAGAAAGTTTAGACCTGAAAAAGAAGGTGAACTTAGGACTGGATCAGATTGAATTGACTGATTCACAATGCTATGGTACTATACCTTCCACCCAATTCAACATGTTAATTGAGAATTTACACATTTAAAATTAGTAAATTTGCAAATTGGGGCAGAGAAAAAGAAACGCTAACCCAAGAACGACGAAAGAAGAGATATCAAAGAGAAAATGAGGCTATACACCTTCACCCATACAATTAAGAAAAGATTTTAGCTTTTACATTTTGGGTCAGAAATTGGTAGCCACGTCAAAAAAACAAGAAAACAATTGAGAAAAGCTGGTTTAAGCATGTTCCTATAATTTAAGGTTCCTTCAAAGCACATAAGTATTCACGTATTCTTTTATATGTACCTGTGGATGGAGAAGAGTAATGCCAGTGCTGCAACAGTCTTCTCACCACCAGAAAGCTGTTCCATATCACGGAAGCGCTTTGTTGGGGGCATAGCAGTGTACTTGATGCCATGTAAGAATGGTTCATCCTCATTATCCAAGTTCAAATATGCTGTTCCACCCAGAGGGTGTGTGTTGCTTTTTGTAAGTTGTTTGTAGATTTTGTCAATATTACCAGAAATATGATTGAAAGCTTCCATAAACAATTCATACCTGCATTCACCAAAATAAGTCCAACTGAATTATCAATCCAATATCATTAAAAATCAGCCGAAGTGTTGCAGGATAAGGAAATAGAAAGAAAAACAATGTCATCGGCCTGTGCTTGCTTATATTAATAAGCACGTATACCGAGTATTCCTCCACAAGTCACAGTAGTAGTTACAGATCCACAGCGTCATAGAGAACAAGGAACTGCAAGAATTATACTGTAGACAAATATTACCATTTTATTAGAACTATACATGACATGACAAAAAAGGAAAAACCCAGTGCATGAGACTCCCGCCATTGCGGGGTCTGGGAAGGGTCAGATGTATGTAGCCTTACTTCCGCATGCAATGAGGTGGCTTCCTTGTTTCAAACCCGTGACCTCCAGGTCACAACGGAGCAACCTTACCGTTACGCCAAGGCTCGGTAATTTGATTCATAATACAGGCATCAGAAAGTGAGGAAATGAAAATCAGTTTCAGGAAATAACAATTCTGGATTCCAACCCAATTCAAAGGAACTCCAAGATGTGGCAGTGTTTTATTGGAAAGTGCATGTGTTAAAAAATTTCTACAAAGGTGCAAGAGTATCTTGGTAGCTTCAGTTTTTAATAGATGAATTGTTACTCAGATATCACAACTTCTTTTTGGAAAGGCAGTGTATCTCCTAAAAGTATACATCAACCGTTGCCTAATCATGGAATAAGAGGAGGTTTGCACTATGAACGTTAGAGCCAACATTGTCCCTTCACCAAAACAGCGGTTCAATGAGTTGATGAACTGGTGAATTTTTCCTTAAAAATTAATTTCAATGCGAAGAAATATAAGTAGGACCCTGTTATTATGGTATGCACATGGTGAATTTTTCCTTAAAAATTAATTTCAATGCGAAGAAGTCTAAGTAGGACCCTGTTATTACGGTATTGGCAAACAAAAACTCCAACACGTTATAGATTTCAAGAAACCAACTCGACCCCATAGTTAGTAACTAAACATTTTAAAAACTCTTAGTGATTAGTAACATTTAGATACTTTTATATATTATAGATATAAGAATGGATAGAGGCACAGTTACATTCCAGTAGAGTGAGGCGCACGTGATTATTAATTATGAGATTTGAAATTAGCAGTGAAGGAATCCATTATCTCAAGGTGAATAATATCAACATAACGAGCTTTATATCCTAATCATCGTTTAATTATATACCAAAAATTTGAAAATCCAAACCTCCTCAATATGTTTGTAACAATCTCACTGTTCTCTCTTTCAATTATGCATTATGGAATTTAGTGATTTGATCACTCTCCATACAATTTATTTAGAGATGCAAACCTTGATAATTAGTACATATAACAATAAATTTTAATATTGCTTTGGAGAGTGATACTGAAAATAATAGTCCACTAAGCCAGATGATTCCTTAGTTCGGATGAGGAGAAATTGTATTTTCTAAGTAAAGACATTCTGTGGATCGTTCTGCGGGAACTTTAAAGAAGACTTTCCAGCAACACAAGTCTGGGGGATAGATGGCTCCTTCTAAGGTGGCTTTCATTATCTGGCTGATGGTTTCAACAAAAGTTTCACCACTTGCCACCTCATTAGTAGGACTTCAAGGATTCAAGAATGATGTTGCATGTGCAGAGAGGACGGCAAATTACCTTGTTCTTTGCCCAGTGGCATCAGAGCTATGGTCATACTTGTAAATGATCTTGGAATCAACATTGGGGTTCTTAAATTCTATGGCTGACATACTTAAGGTTTGGCAGTTAGACTCTTGGTTTATAAAACCAGAGTTGTCTTAAAATGCAACAAATAGTTCTTGTGTAGCTCAATAAAAGGTCATTTTGGATTATTTTGTTCTCAAGGTCTCTACTTAAATAATCGCAATCAGATTCATCTCGCCTTTATAATACATTATATATATACACACACACACACATTATATCACAAATGGAAATTTGAATTCTAAATAAGTTTTTTTAAGTTCTAAGTGGTACAAAAGATTTTCTTTTGACTAACCAAGCATTTTTGTCTGGCCAGCTTCATACCAACTTCATTCATAAATCAAGTAATAGTCACTCGTCTAATTGATAACTATGAATGGTTCTTTTCTTTTCCCAAATTAAATTTTCTTTTAAAAATTATAATTTTATGAAATATTAATCGAACTTGGATTATTATAGGTGTGAGGGCCTACTGTAATAAAATAATGATTAGTACCTCCTCTGTTTCACTGAATTGTATTTGTCAGCTATTTCCTTCTCTTCTTTCCTTGCTGCTTCAAACTCTTCAGTTACAACTCTTTCTTTCTCCTTCAAAGCCTCGTATTGGTCCAGGGCCTTCAAATTTGGGGCTGTTCGTTCAATTTCTGATATTAGGGCATCAATTTTTCGCATGAATTCTGCCTCAAGCTTCTCCCGTTCAGAAGGTCTCATATCCTGCAGATGAGATCTACTTAGCTGACTGAAATCAAAGACTGGGCCTGGTGTAGATGATCCAGTATCCATTGGGTCAGAAATAGTGGGCAGGCTTATTTGCTCTAATTCACACTTTTCCAATATCTCTTGCGTCCTTGAGTTCAACTGATCAATTTGTGCCTCCTGTAAAACCATAAAGGAATTGTTAGTAGCATGATAAATTTATCAATACAGTGTAAACTAGTTTGCAACGATCTGTCTAAAAGGGAAACCATTATGACTAACCTTTGATTTTATTTGACGAGTAAGTTTGCTTACGCTAGTTGTCGCATTAGAGCACTGTTTCTTCCATTCCGATATTTCCTTCTCACAATCTTCTGACTTGGACTTCCATTCTATATGAACAGCAAGAAACAGAAGATATAAAAGAGGAGGATATTCATCAATGTTACCATGAACAATAAAAGAGGAGGAGCAAACTTCACAACAGAAGATATAGAGATCATTTTGAAAAACTTTTGCTTTAAACTAAGCTTCCACTTGAAAATTTATTTCAATTACGACTTTCATTTCCACCTCATTCTCTCAAAAACAACAAGAGCATAATGAAATAGAAAAGCACAATGAAAAAGAGGAAAATGTTGGAGATGATAGTGATCGAAACAATTGATGTGTATCTTGCATTATGTTTGTATATTTGGAGTTCATTGGAATATTTATCGTAAAATATTACGTAATATTGTAGCAGATAATCTGGCTTCAGAATATATGTAGTTAACAACCAAGAAAATGTTGTATAATAACATATGGGAACAGAAAGCATACCCTGTACTTCCTTCTTCCACTGATCAATCTCACCACCAGTTTTCTCCATAGCTGACTTAAGTTCATTTTCTTTGACCTCAACCTGTTTCAAGTTACTTTTTAAATCACTGATAGAAGATTCCAGCTTTGTAATTCGTGATTCCATATCCCGCTTTTGCTCATACTCCAACCTAGAGGAGGGGGAAAAAAGGAAACACAGTTTAAAACCCCATTATCTGCAAACAAAGAGTTCACAAGTTTGAGCAATTCGCCCCGCAGGAGGGGGGGTGGGGGCGGGTTTCTTCGCAAAATAATAATACTAATACTAATAATAATAACACATCAAACCAAAACAATTAGAGAAGTCCATTGAGAAGGCTCATTTTCCCAAAATTTCCACAGACAAGATTTTTTAAAATTCAAAAGAGACCATCAATGCAGAGTTTAGCAAGCTGTCAGCATTGTGTTAGCAATACAGCCATTAGCATGGTGCAATTCCTCACTTAAACCTACAAACAGGCCCCAGTTTGGTTCATTCTCACCAAAAAAATCAGCCAAAATATCTGAAAGAGCCACAAATATATTTAAATACTAAAAAATTGGCATAAGAATGCTAGGAAGGCTGTCAAGTGTTTGCTTAATCATAATCCTAAGGAAAGCAGCTTTAGAGAAGGTTCCTCACTTGGCGGTCAAGAATTTGTATATCAACTTCAACAAAAAATGAAAAAAGTAATATAGAAGGCAAAGAGAAAACCTATACACAAATTAATAGAGGAGGCGTCAAATAAAAGGTCCCATAATAATGGCAATAACTACCAAGGTGAGTTCATGAACCAAGACGAAGACCCCAGTCGTGCTTCTGGTTTCCATTTCCATCATCTATTTGAGGATAAATGACAATTGTATCACCACTCACCAGCAACAAATACAATCATTCAAGTCTTAAAAGACTGAATTCCAATCACCATTGGATTAATTATATTATAAGATGACGCCACAATATAGAAACATCTTCAAAATCAGGAATAAGTTATCCAAAATATCATTAGTATTTCTGGTATCATATTTAATTGATCATGAGCAAATATTTTCACTATTTTAATCCTCCTACCTTGCCTTCATCACATGCCCACAATTCTTGATACACTACCAGACTCATTCTAAAATTTAATACCTCACCAATGACAAGGGAGCTAGAATTATTTTATTACCAGTTATCCCACCAAAAAATACAAATCTAATTTATTTCCCATCACATATATCATGGCCCTCAGATTGGAAATCACGAGCATCTGAAGCTCAACTTGAAGATGCAGCTAGTTAGAATCTTCTATATATTCTGACACTGCTGCTCCTGACGTCAACAGTGTGCGTCTTTCTCAGAACCATGTGAAACACAATTTTGCTAAGCTGCAAATCTATTGTAACAAAAACCTCAAACAAGCACAACATCAACATGTCAAGAAACTCAATAGATTTGTTCAAGGAAATAGTACAGTAAAGGAAAAGCCAGCATTTCCGCTGAGAAGTCTTGAAATGCAAAATTCCAAAATAGAACCAAGTGACTGCTCTATTACTCAACTTTTTGCAACTAAAGTAGATAGTTATTATCCATTCAATCTTCATACAAGAAACAATTTGACGAAGGATAGCCTAAATAACATGTATTTTAGATTGAAACTCAACGTAGAAGTGCACGGTTAACAAGTCAAAATAAGTTAAACAGGGTTAAGGTTGACAAATCAATGATTCAGCTTTTGCTTCAGGTTGTTAATTAAAGATAGTGAACAGCAGTGAGCAGAAAAAGGTCCAGAAAACAAGAAAGGAAATAGAGATTAAAGTAGGAGACAACAGGGACTTTAGTGCTTGACTGACACACAGGCACCAAAAAAGAAAAAAGAAAAAAGAAAAAAGGAAAAAAGAAAAAACGATGTCATCGCCTATAAATAAAGCAAAAAAATAACCGAAGGTAAACATACTGGTATTTCAACTTTGACTGCTGATGACTCAAACTAAGCCTTTGGTCAGCCATCTGCTGAACAGCCTTGAGCTGGTTTTCTTCATACTCGCGGATATTTGTCACCCCAACAGACTCACTGAATCTCTTGTAGGTTAGGTCAACTATCTCATTGATCCTCTTCTCTAGTGACGAGATCTTTGAAGCCCTTCCAGTAATTTTATTTGACAACTGCAAACAGAACAAAACCCATCAAAGTAAGTCAGTTGCTAAGTTGATAACACAATAAGCTAGACGAGGAGTATAGTCACAAAAGTACCTCACGAACTTGAGGATTAATATGATCAATTGCTTGTATGATATTAGGCATTTCCTGCTTCAATTTTGAAAGTTTGTCCTCAATACTTTTCTGCAAAAAGGAAAAGTGAAATTCCAAGTAACCAACTATATCACAAGAAGCATTTACCAACAGAAGAAAATCTAGGTATAAATTACAAAAGCACCGAGTATCCTGTTATCTGCACAGAAAAATACAACTCAACTCCACAAAACCTTTGTTCTAACTACTTGAGAATGGCTACACTAGACCCCTTTCTGCCACTCTTACATTTAAGGACCATATTTTTCTGCTGAGTCATCAAACTAACACATTTGACCCAGACCTTGGTGCCCTTTAGCCTATCAGGGTAGCACCTACACCATGAAATATTAATTTTTACTAACATAATAACAAGTATTCACTACACATAATAGTACAGATTCCCACCTAACTCTCACCTTGACATCAATCAGTACTACATCTAACATCTTAGGAATGCATTCGTGTTAAATTTTCTATTATCTCACTACGAACTCATCCATTTTAACATCCCCATTTCAACACTCGTGTTTGTTTCATGAAGATACTACTCCCAGACTACCCAGCAGTCATAACCATGATAAGCAGAAACAGTCTTAAGGCTCCTCTTATATATATTCCCCATAATTTAATGATTACCAATCAATCAGGCAATGCTCAATAAGCATTTCTACTCTCCATCCTCCAGTTTTCATTTTTCAACTTACACTGCAATATTTTCCACCATATGCAACTCTTAACTTCCCTTGTTTTGGGTTGACCCATGCATGATAACAAAAATGTTGCTTTCAGGTCTCCCATAACCATTATTCACCTGTCCTTCGATCTAGTATTTATGAAGTTACATTCGCGTACTTTTTTTCTTTTTACAAGTATATCTGGGTATCTACATGAGTCGTGACATACAAACCATTTTAACTCTATGCATTTCTGTACTCAGCCTATGATTTGTGGACACTGTCATTTTTCGACAAGAACTAGGGATATCCAACATGGCAAATCTTGAATTCAAGGAACAGGCATGACAGTACATATATAAACTATATATATACATACATATATGCATTCTCTTTATTCTTTATGGCCATCTTTAAATTCCTTCCATACACCCCCTGAAGTACACATGAGCATAATGTAATTCTGTTGAAATCAACTAAGTTATAATTGATCAAGAACAATTCCAGATTTTGTATGGAATGCAGGTGTGCAGATTTTTTTTTTATTTTTTTTAAAGTGGTATACAGAAAATGTTGACGATGATTGTTACATCAATTTTTTTAACTCTGGAGCGACACTTTATGAAAATTCAGTAATCACTGTTCAAGTATATAGGCCACATGTTTTTCAAACTTCAAAGTTGAATTTTGGGGTTCCAAACCACATCCAATGAGTCTTGCAATGGCAGCAAAAAGAACCCCATAGAACGAGGAGAAAGAAGACAGAACATTTTCACTTAGTGCTAGGGTTACCATAAGGATGCAATTTATGGCTTCTTGGGAGAAGCAATTTAGGATTTTTTGACGTTATAATTCCTCTGCCAACTCTTCTTTCCTTCTCCTACTTGGTTGCTGCTGCATTGCACAAACTACAAAACCTCAAAAAAAATTGAACAAAAATGTCGGCCATCTTTTTTTACCTTCACTTTTTCTTTCTTCAAGAAAAGAGAATTTGTTTTTCATAAATACCATATGCCCTTTTTATGTGGTTTCAAAGCCAACAAATGAAGAATATTTTTGTCTTCCCTACTCCGCCTCTAAGTGCTGGGATCAGGTGCTGTGCATATTTGGAAGTCTTCCAATCAGAGAACATTTTAGATGTGACACGGCCATATGTTTAACTCCTCTTGTAAGCAAATGGCTGGCCTATAATGGGGCTGTCTTACAAATATAGGTCTCAGCAATTAAAACCATGTCACAGACAAAGAAACTGTACTTCTGTCTTGTCAGAAACTATGGTTATTTGGGGATGCCGCTGGGGATCTCATCAAGGAGGGTGCCAGTATGGGACCCCGTGGTGGAGCATTTCGAGAAAAGGTTGGTGGGATGGAAAAAATAATACCTTTCGAAGGGGGCGCCCAACTCTGATGAAGAGCACCGTTTCGAACCTCCCAACATATTTTCTATCCCTTTTTCAGCCTCCCATATCTGTTGTGAGGAGATTAGAGAATCTTCAGCAGTATTTTCTCTGGAGTGGTACGAGAGAAGCGAGCAAATATCGTCTTGTGAATTGGGAGCGAGTTTGCAGACCTAAACATCTTGGCGGCTTGGCTATGGGAGGTTGGAGTTGTTCAATAAGGCTTTGTTGGGAAAATGGTTATGGAGGTCTGGGATGGGTAGGGATAAGCTGTGGAGGAAGGTCATAGCCAGAAAGTATGGGGAAAGCAGAGCCAGTTGGTGAACTTTGAGGTGAGATGGCCAGCAGGGGTGGGAGTTTGGAAGGCCATTCAGAAAGGGTGGGATGAATTCTCCAAGCACATTGTTTTAAGGTGAGGTGTGGGAGACGGGTTAGCCTTTGGAAGGATGTGTGGTGCAGGGATCGCTCCTTTAAGTCTTTATATCCGCGTCTTTTTCTCATAGCTGTGGATAAGGATGAGCTAGTTGCTGATTTGCTTTAGCCTTGATAGTGGGAGCTTGGTTTGGAACATTCAGTTTGTGAGACCTTTCCAGGATTGGGAGATGGAAGATATTGAAGAGTTCTTGGCCATCTTGCATCGTCAAAAGGTAGAGGAGCTGAGGCTAACAGATGGATGGGGACGGAGTTCAGACATGGCACTTTTGAGGTGAGTTCTTTCTACAGGTGCTTGTTGGATGATGGTGGGTCCTCTTTCCCATGAAAGGCAGTTTGGCGTACCAAGGCTCCTCTCAAGGTGGCCCTTTTTGGTTGGACGGCAGCTTTAGGGAGGATTTTGACCATAGATAATTTGAGGAGGAGAGGTCAGACTACTGTTAATTGGTGTTGCACATGTAAGGAAGATGAAGAGTTTGTTAGTCATCTTCTCTTGCACTGTCCGGTGGCTCGTGACTGTTGGGTGCTATTTTTTGTTCTTTTTGGTGTCCATTGGGTCATGCTGGAGTCCCAAAAGAGCACGCTTGAGGCTTGAAGAGGTTTAGAAGGCAAGTCCAAGATGTTTGAAGGGTGGTGCCCCTTTGTTTATGGCGGGGGATCATAGTTGTTAAAGGCTCAAGGTGCACTAAGTCGCTAAGGCCTCCTGGAGCCTAAGGCGCAAGGCGAGGCGCGGGCCTGATTGAAGCGAGGCACAAGTTGAATTTTTAAAAAAATATATAACATTTGTAGTGAGTGAGTGAAACAATGTAGAACAACAACAATTGAGAGCAAATAAAAAGCATATCCATAGCAATTAACAACAAATGAAACAGAAAAAAAATTCCGGAGTGAGTGAAAAGTGAGAACTGAGGAGATGCTTGTAATTCAATTATCTGGACATAGCAAACTATTTACACGACAACCTCCCCGTTATGAAAGTAGAATAGTAAGCGCTAAAAAACGTTATTAATAATTGTAGTAACCCTTGTAGGCGGGTGTGAGTGAGCGGGTGCGAAGACAGACACTGGGCAGAACTACCACACTAACAGGGTACAGGGTGCTCAATCCCACATTGCCTAGGTGTGGAAAAGGGGATGTGCTTATATGTAGTATGTTCTCTTCAAATGATATGAGGTCTTTTGGGGTAAAACCCAAGAGCAAAACCGTGCGGGCTTAGGCCCAAAGTGGACAATATCATACCGTGTGTTGGAGCGAGGTATTACAGTTGGTATCAGAGCCTGAACCCAGCCGGAAGTGTGCCGATGAGGACGTTGGGCCTCGTAAGGGGGTGGATTGTAGTAACCCTTGTGGACGGGTGTGAGTGGGCTGTGCAAAGACAGACACTGGGCTTAGCTACCACACTGACAGGGTACAGGATGCTCAATCCCACATCGCCTGGGTATGAAAAAGGGGATGTACTTATATGTAGTATGTTTTCTTCAAATGGTATGAAGCCTTTTGGGGTAAAACCCAAGAGCAAAACTGTGCGGGCTCAGACCCAAAGCGGACAATATCATACCATGTGTTGGAGGGGGGTATTACACAAATTAAAGAATAAAAGAGGAAAATCATTGATTTTCTGACATGAAATTACTTCAAAGATTATAAAAACCAGAAAAAGAAAAAATAACGATTCTGCAAAAAAACAGATTAAAAATAAAATAAAAAAACTGGGCATGCACAAGTTCTGCAGAAGTCTGAAGAAGAGAAAGAGGAAAAAAAAACAGAGCATACACTTAACAGGTTCTGCAGAAGTCTGAAAAAGAATAAGAAAATAAGAAGAGAGGAAAAACAACTGAACATGCACTTAACATGTTCTGTAGAAGTCTAAAAAAGAATAAGAAAAGAAGAAGGGAGGAAAAAAAACAGAGCATGACTTAACAAGTTCTGCAGAAGTCTGAAAAAGAATAAGAAAAGAAGAAGAAGAGAGGAAAACATATAGAGCATGCACTTAATAGGTTCTGCAGAAGTTTGAAGAAGAAGAAGAGTTTTCACAGTTTGAACACGACAAAAGAAAGAAAAAGAAGAAAGGAAGAAGAAGAAGAAGAGCTTTCACAGTTTGAACAGGACAAAAGAAGAAAGGAAGAAGAAGAAGAGAGAAGAGTACCTGAGAGGTTTAGACGCATAATAGAGCTTTCAGAATCGCAGAAGTCAGTCCAATGTCTCCAATCGCAGAGCCAAACCCTATATTTCCTTTTCTTTTCTTTTCTTTTTTCACTGTTAGTCCACCGCCAAGTAAAAGAAAAGTAGAAAACAGTAAAAAATTAAGGCTTGCTTTTATTTTGTTTTTTTAACGGTTAGTCCACCAATTAGAAGGTGAAAGTAAAAAAGGACCAGTAAAAACTTAAGGCTTCAAAGAGGCGCACCACAGCTACGCCTAGGGCCTCGCGCCTATTTTCTTAAGGTGCGCACCTCAAAGAAGTTGCGCCTCGCGCGCCTTTGACAACTATGTGGGTGATATGGCATGATCGGAACAGAAGGGTTTTTGAAGGAGTCGAGGTTCCGGTTTGGGTGCTTAAATTCTCTATTTTATATACTTTATTTTTTAGGGTGCGAGGATGGAATTGTAAATCTGTGGGTGATATTATGGCTTTTTGTAGATTCTTTGATTGTATAGCAGACCACCTTGGTCTAGCTCTGTTCCTGGGCTGCGCTCCCCTTTTGAGCGTCTTTCAAGAATATTTTACTTATCAAAAAAAGAATCTCTATTGTTATAATGCAACAAAACTTAGCATCCCAATTGCCTCGTTTTTTTCCCCGGAAAGTTGAGCAAAATCCCAATTGCCTCCTTCAACCATGAAAAGTGTCATTTTCACCAAAAATCCAAATGACCGGATTATTCTTGCTTCTACTTAATACCCCAATAATATTTTATTATCATCTTCAGCGCATAGCATTTTATCCTAGGTGTAGGTACCATTTTCTAAACGATAGTTGCATTCTTCAAAAAAATTCTAAACAACCTAAATAAGAAACCTTATCCAACTTGCCTTGGCCTAATTTAAGTTGACATTCTTAGCCAATCCCGAGCCTTAATCTGCAATGAGTTTCTATGCCCGAAGCATAACTTGAACCAAATAATTGGTAAATAAACTAAAGCCTAACAACGGCGCAACAATCACTTTGTATGATTTCTGGTCAATATAATTAAAACATACACATTGAACACACTACCACAATGCTACTTCATGCCAGACTGAAATCAGGTACCTAAGAATAACTAAAGCTCAGTTCAAACTCAAGTTGAAGCCCAAAAATTCAACCAATGTTAATTCAATGCAAACTCGAACGCAAACTCGAAAGCTCAAGCCCGATCAACAATCCTACTGACTAGAGTGAGTTACCACTCAGTGACTCACAACAACATGATTTAGTAATAAATTTAGCACAATAAACTACTTAAGATGCTAAAATCAAAAGACTTTTTCTATATCAACTCGTGTTCCCAGGATAGAGCAAGAAGCTACCACCAAGCCTGCGGTGACTCTGCCATCAGTCTCATGTCACATGTGGCTTAGTTCAAACAATAACTAAATTGCATATTTGCTGCCATTCCAGACAAAGCTCTGATTCCACCAAAAACCACTAGCGGGCATCCAATAACAATAGAAATTATAGAAGAGATAAGCAACCAGGTAATCTCATGGACTTCTAGGTGTGGAATGCAAATTAGCCATCTTCAGCAATGACTCAGAAAAAAATGTGGAGGTCGCATAAACTAGTTTGCAGGCTGACTTCTATCTGTATAAGATATATTTCACAATTCCAAGTGCTTTAATGTATCACCTATTTATTTCCAAATTTGGCCCTTCTACATGTTATACAATAACAGTTCCGTTTTCAGCTAACATAAACTTACTCCAAACAAAGCTTTGAACAAAGGGCCTGATGACACCTCTGTTCTCTAAATCTTAAAAGTCGTTTTCATTCTAAGTAGTGGCTGTACTAAGCAGTTCTGGACAGATCCATCATTGGAAAGAAACATTACCTCAAAAGCCAGAAAAAGAAAAAAGGAGAAAAGGAACGACAATAAATAAGAGCAGTGAAAATGAACATGCTGGTGAAAGATAGATGTGTGCATACGTGTGGGAACACATATATTACTTGCTCTGATTACCTTCTCAATCTCTGCATACTGAATCTTCTTTTCAAGTCCACTAATTTTTCCAGATGCTTCAGACTCTCTCAGCTGCATTTCTCTAATAGATCCAAGCTCTTCCAATTCTGACTCGAACCCCTCTTTTTTCTTTTTAAGTCCTATGAAATGGAAATAATTAGTACCGTTGCAAATAAATAAATAAGACATGTAGATAAATCACCCCACGAACCATCAATTTTTTTATCATCCCATTTGTGAGACCTTGCTTCCATTCCACCACTTGTACCACCAGTCATTGTACCAGACTTCGTCAACAGAATTCCATCAACGGTCACAACTACAAGCGTGTGAAATTCAATATTTAGGATAAGTTTAGTGTGAATCATACTGAAGAAAAAATAAGATATATAATGGATTACCTTTAAATCTCTCTCCACTCCAACTAAGAGTCTTTGCTTCATCAAGGCCATCACAAACTAAGGTATTTCCAACAGCAAATAGAATAGCCCTCTCCAAGGCTGAATCAAATGTGTGGATGTTAAGAATACAAAGAGTTCTTGCATGTTGGAAGACATTTCTGCATCATATACTATTTCTTGTACATAAGAACATGACCAAGCTTGAAGTGTAGAGAGTATCAATCCAGGAAGAGAGGATGATAAAAACATCATAAGAATGGATTTAGGGTGTCCTAAAGCACCAAAAATATTACTCAGAGAAGTTAAATATCAGGAACCAAAGAACTGTGCCCATAGATCTAATGTGTAGACCAACTGCACAAACAAAATAGAATGTACGAGTGCATATCGAGTTATGCTAATTACATAAGATTGCAAAAGTAAAAAAGAAAGATCGACATGTGATTCTATAAACTTAGAGAAGGCATATGATAGAATACGGAGACATAATTTGGATGGTCCTACAAAGATAAGGAGTTCCTAATAATCTTTATTAAAAGTATCAAGAATATGTATAGCGATACAAGGACAAAAGTCCATACTATATGTGAAGAAACTAATGAGTTTCCTCCTTGGGATTACACAAAGAATCAGCACTAAACTCATCTGTTCACAATAGTTTTACTTGGATGAAATAGAAAAAGTGCAAAAAAAAAAGCATCCTATGATGCATGTTATTGTTGATGGCATAGTTCTTATAAAAACATCAAAGGAAGCCCTAATAAAAAAAATAGAAATATGGAGAAATATATTAAGTCATAACATTTTAAAATTAGTATAATTAAATAGAATATATGTATTGCATACTCAATATAAATATAAAGAATGACAATATTAGGAAATTATTCAAGTCCAAAGAATTGCTAAAAATAATCATTTTTTATATTTAGGATCAAAATAATACGAAAGGACAAGGAGATAGATAGCAACACAACGGGTAGGATTGGAACATGCTAGAGACAGGCCGGTGGTGACCCACATATGACGAGAATATCCAATAAGCTAAAATGGAAGTTTTACAAGATGGTCATCATGCCAACTATCTTATATAATATAAAATGCTGGGTATTAAAAAGAGCACATTGTAGAAATTAGAATGTTGAAATGTATGATAGAAGGAACATAAAGGGACTGAATTATGACCAATATCTTAGAGAGAAAATAGAATGATAAATATTATTGATAACATAAGATAAAGTAGACTTAGGTGGTTCAGACATATACAATATAGACCAATAAATGCACCAATAGAAAAAAGAAAAACAAGTTAAAGTAGAAGGTAAGAGATGAAGAGGGAGGCCAAAACAAAAAGAAATCCTACGAAATTAAATATAATAAGAGAGAGAACTTGTAACAGGAAGGAGTGGAAGGAGAAAATTGATGCGATAGGCCCATTCAGATGGAAACAAGGCAAGGATGTTGATGACATGCAAGTGGATTGGATTTTGCAAATGAGTTTGGCTACTTGGTCATAAATACGAGAATTTTCTCATAGCAATCCCAAAATTCAGATTTTTATTACAAAGAAACTATTTACCAACTTTTCAAAATCCATGGTATGTTATTTTGTAATAAGAGAGAGAACTTGAGACAGGAAGGAGTGGAAGGAGAAAATTGATGTGATAGGCCCATTCAGATGGAAACAAAGCAAGGATGTTGATGACAAGCAAGTGGATTGGATTCTGCAAATGAGTTTGGCTACTTGGCCATAATTACCAAAATTTTCTCAGAGCAATCCCTAAATTCAGATTTTTATTACAAATAAACTATTTACCAATGTCAAAATCCATGGTATGTTAAGCAAGATGCACTTGAATTTGCACCAATAAGATTATGACAAGAAGCGTTCTTTAAAACAAAAAAACTCAAAAGTCCAACAAAATGTGCAACAAAATAACTGATTTTGTGAATAAATGCGTTAGGACTAGCATAGTATCCCGTAAACTGCGATAATATATATATATATATATATATCATAGAATTTATTTTTAAGTAAAGGCAGTAGATATAAAAAATTAAAAGAGAGAGAAGATCTTGCATACATGACAAAGTAGATAATTCATTTATGTCATTTAAGTAAAGAAGCAAAATAGAACATGTGAAGTATCTCATGACCATAATTGATAAACAAACAACCACACTATAAAAAGGATATTGGATTACATCAAAAATCAGCTTCGCAGTACCGTGTAGTGTACGCAACTTCTCAATGATTGGTTTCACACGGACAGACTGAAGAGGTATAAATGTCTGAGGAGGAAGCCTTTGATCTTTCAAGTACTGCAGGCAAGCAAGCCAAATGATATTTAGATCAACGCCATAAGAATATAATGAAGTATCAATAAAGTAACCCCATTTTCCGCAACTGCTACCTCAGAGCCACAGAAATTTCAATACTTGGGATTTAAATCCCGGACAAATAGAGGACTTAAAAATCTAAGTTAAAATACTAAATATTCAAAACATATTTACTCCATAACCAGGATGTTATGCAGCATATGAAATTCTCATTTACCTCCCTTTTCTCCGTTTTCTATTTAACTTGGATGTGCAGTCTGATTGGTCATCCTACACACATCCCTATCATGCAGTCAGCAAGCAGTTCTAGGCCATCCCTCCAGTCAGAGAGGCCATAAACTTTTATGCTCAAGAAGGGCTTAACTTCACACCCCAACAATATCTAAGAATGACAAAACTAATTATCAAAAAAAAATTGTCAAAATTCATAAACTTTGCTTTTACACAACAATTCTCTTTGTTACATTAATATATATATATATATTAGTGTTCAAAGACAATACAATTCAGTTTTCTACCCTTCGCCTTCACAAAACATTACATGCATCAGCAACATTACCATATTTGGAGTCTCAAGATTCTTAATATGTCAACAATCAAACTCATTGTCTCGAATACTGTAAGAATTATAATTACAATATCAAAATAAAGAATCAAGTGCACAAAAAAAGGGGTCCAGCTTAAAGAACAAAAAAAAAGTAAGCCCAAATCAACAATCAAGAAAGCCTCGCAAAATGTGATCCCCGTTAATCAAGTGTGTCAAGGACTGGAACAGACCCGAACTTTAACATTATTTGTATAAAGTGAGTAAGTGATTGCTCTTACACTTGAACTTGCACTCCCATGCTTGGCAGCAACAGCTTTTACCATTACACCAAGCAATGGCCGTTAAAAATAGAGCCTTACAAATGCTAAGGTTTTCTTGGTTGATTCCATGCAACCAAACTGTTAAAATCTCACTCTACTCAACAGGGATAGGGATGATAGAAATAGAAATGTTACATCACTAGTATAAGTGTCCTTGAACCCATTAACTTCTTCCTAAATCTAATGAACCAAAGGGATGGCAAGATTTGCATGTTAGATACTCAAACCAAAACCAACAAGACCACAATAAGAAAAGAACATCGGGAACTGCAAGGAAAAAGAACCTCAGGAAAATAAAAGCTTCGTGTCTTAAAAGTAATGATAGCTCAACTTAACTCAAAAGCCTTAGCCCAAGTACTAGGGGTCAGTTATTTGTGAAGCCACAACTTTGATCAAATCTAAAGCAATCATGTAATCTCCTTCCACACTCCAAAGAAGACAAAAGGAGTGTTTACACCCAACAATATACAAATAAAGCAGTCCAATGAGGCTGACCTATCCTTCAAATGGGTTTAAAAAGCCAATTATAACGCATGCTGAAAAGACACAAGAAAAAAATTTAGTATAACGGTTCCAAACGGATACAGGTCGTTATCTTGAAGACATGTAACATATTATAGACATGACTGGTTTGGCAGCTTTTGTTAGTTATTCAGACCAAGGTTGTCAGGATTGGGATTCTACATAGGATCGGTGGGGGTTCCATAGAATCGAAATCGTAGAATCGGATCGTGAATCGTAAGATTCTACAAAACTAGTAGAAAAACAATTCAAACTAACTTCTAAAACAATAATACCTCTAAAATATAGCATCAATAAGCATAAAACACAAAAATATATAAAAATACCACTCCAAATATAGTTACATATAAGATTATGTATGTAACTAGAATGACAATGTGCAATAATAAGAGCAAATATCAGTATCTCAATGCACAATGCACAAAAAAAAGAGGTTCAAAATATCAATATCTAAAATAATCACGAATATGCCCAAATAATTCAATCTAGCCAAACAAAATCAGTATAATCCCAAATGCTTCGAGTTCCCGATTACGAGCCCTAGATCTTATCGTTTAGTAACTTAAGTTTTAAAATGCTTTTTTTTTTTCTTTCTGCCTTTTTAAGTAAATTGGGCTTCCTAACTTGAAATAAGTTTTGGCCCAAACAACTACACAAAACAACTAAATGAAGCCCACTGTGTGAGATCGGTAGAATCGTACGATTCTGAAGGCGATTCTACCATGATTCTACTCCAGGAACGATTTTTATACGATTTGGATCGATTTCTTGATTTTGGATCGTAGAAGATTTTGACAACCTTGATTCAGACACATTTGGCACTCCCAATAGAAATTGAAGGACATGCGTATTGAAATATGGATTGGAGATGTTGACAACAGTTGTTCTTCAAACTATAAACGCCCAACTAAGTCATTGACGGGGTTCCTTATCGTTTCTGTTTTTCATTTATCTTTCCCTCCACTATGGTTATTTTAGTCAAACTTTCCCACAACTTTGTTGTAATTTTTAAATTTCTTGCAAGATTGTATCATCTAGTGTAATCTTCAGTTGTAATTGTTATCTTCAGGTTTCAAGAATAGAGAAGTGTGTTTATTCTTGTACCTCCAGTCAAAAAAGTACTACAAGCCTTGTTCAATCTTTATGCATTTATTCGCTATGTGCCTTATTTATTTACATATCAGTATATCTCTTTGTGCATATTTGAAGTCACATTCATCAAGGCATTTACAAATTTAAGGAAAAGGCCACCCCTACTCCAATCAATCTCCTGGTTGCAATCAGGCCGATTGCGGCCTCATAGGGATGGTTTGATTTCCATACAGTCCTAGTGGACTCTGGCATGCCCACACACCAAAAATTCCAAACAGGTAGGCACTCAAATTATCTTCTTGTGACAGCAGCAAAACTATTGACGAAGAAAGCAAGGAAGGAATAATCCACTCAATTCTTAGCAAAGGAAGAAAGAGACCCCATGTCTCTTTAGCAACCAAACAATGAAGGAAAAGAGGCTAAGAAGATGTGTGCCATGACTATAACTAACAAGGGGGTCAAAGTGCTTGGCAGTCTATTGGTATTCTATAGAGCAGCAGTAAATATATGCATCACCTCCCAACTATATATAGAAATCTTTTATGCCAAGGATGTTCATGTTCCAACCAAATATGGCAACAAAGGTTAATATCATAAAACAAGGACAAACAGGTCAGAGCAAATAAGATCATGTATATACTACCTTGATGCATTCCTTTCCCGTATGTTCATCCTCAACCACTACAGCATCCATAAATTTACCCATAGCAACGGTGACAGCAAGGTTGTATTTCTTTTGCGTTGGCCTGCAAAGATCGGTCATACGACCATGGACACCTGGAAAGAGGCGTTTGAGAGTCTCAACTGCTTGTGACAGCCTGGCATCCCTCTCATTTTCATGTCTGTCAGCCTTCAACTCACGAAGTTGGTTTTCTACTTCGCTAATTTTTGCCTTCAACATTTCATATTTGCGTCTGTAAGAGAAAAGGTCTTCATATAAGTACAAAACATCTTCTATACAGAAGAACCAATAGCTACAGATACACCTCAATGAGCTTACAGCGGGGTAGGTAGAAACAGGGAAAATGCTGACTTGTACATAAGCAAGATTTAGTGTATATCATCAAGTTGACTAACCTCGAAGTTCCAAGTTTTTCTTTCATCTCACGTTGTTCCTTTCTCACACGTGTGAGTTCTTCCTTATGTTTACCAACTGTATCAAGAATCTTTTTCTGTCTGGCTTGCATTTGTTCCTCCTGCAATTCCAACTCTTTCTTTCGACTTTCCAACTGTTGAAGATTTTCTTCCAAATTCTTTTGAGCTTCTATATCAGCATGATGATGCCTATCCTGGACCTCTTTCTCATCCCTTAAGTTTGCGGTTTTCATCCCAGCCTCCTCCTTACTTCAATGCCACAATTCCAAAATTAGTTTTAAGGTTTTCTTTTCTCTTTTCTTTTCTTTTTTTTTCATTTAACAATGAACTTGATATGCAATTCATTTGATTAAGTAGAGAAATCCAACAAGAGAAGTAAATACAAACACAAAAATAGACACATCTATCCATGCAAGTATCTGTGTGGAGAAAGAGACATTTACTTCAATATTTATATATATATAGATAGATAGAGAGAGACAGAAGAATAGTGTAATATAATTTAAATAGAGGATTTCAGGTTTTCTACAAAATAATATAAAACCTTTCCGGATTATTTGAGAGCTTACCAGAATCGGACTTTTACAATTCATAAAGAATAAAACCTATAACCCACATGAAAAGACCTATAAAAAACCAAATAAACTTCATGGAGATATGCATGTGGAGAATGCAGGAGATTTTTGTCTGTGAAGAAGACAATTTTGCAGCAAGATAAGTGCACAATTGAACATCATTAATGGTATCGTATATGATTGTGGAGAAGGTAACAAATCTGGTCTGTGGACTAGAAGGGCTGCACGGCCAGAGAAGTACGAAGCTAAGCCACTGAAGCACTGGGGGTACTTATGCAGAGAAGACAGGTCATGCAGCTAGGAAAGCACACAATCAAGCCCTGTGGTGATACAAAACGTGCAGCTGTTAAGCTGTAGAGCGCGCAAAGTGACCTGATCATAAGAGCACATCCACACAGCCAATAATATGCTGATTCTAGCCCAGGACGTGCAGTGGTGGAGATATCCTTACTTCTGTCCGAGGTCATGGGACTTGTCTAACTGTTAGTCCATTGAAACTAAATATGTGTCATGTTTTAGAATGGGCCATGCGTCATGAGGAGCAAGTCAACTTGTCATATAAGATTGGATACTGTTCTCATGGAGGATGCCGTGTGTCAAACTGCAGGAATGACACGTGGCTTTCTTAGAGATGCCATGTGGCAATGTCAAAATTCCTGTAAGCTGCCATATAAGCAATACATGGCACAGTGATGGATGCCACCTCAGTAACACATATAATGCAGAAGCCAGGCACCCGCACTTACAAGGCCCAAGACACACATTACCATATTCTCATTTGTTTTTATCTACTAAATGTTATTAACTTATTGTTTTGCAAAAATTTGAGTACAAAAACTGATACTAACAACAGCCAACCCTAAATAACTGTTAACAAATTACTCTTTAATATAATTAAGTATTTATTAAAACCAATTTGGTCTCACGGTGGATATATGATTCAAACCAACATTTAATGATTTTTTGGGGAAAAAAAATATTATTCAATTGTTGACTACAAGAATAAGGTAATATAAAAATGTATTCTACCTGACATGTTGTATTTGGTCTCAGTGTTTAGGAGATGGAGGATTCTTCCGATGGTTGTCTTCAGAGAACAGGCTTTCATAATTAAGTCCTATTACCTGAGTGGTTGGAAGACTTCCTGTTTCCCTCGGGAAAATATTTGGGGATCCAGGATGCCTCCAAAGATATCCTTCTTAGGTTGGACTACTTATCAAAAAAAAATCATTCTTAGATAGGACTGCTTATTGGGAGAAAATGATCACAAACAATAATTTTATTAGGAGGCAAAGTTCATGACATTGGTGTTCTGTGTGTAGAAGAGCCGAAGAGACGGATAATTAACTTCTTATGCATTGTCCAATGGCGAGCGATTTATGGTCTATGATTTTCTCTTTCTTTTGTGTGCTTTGTATGACACTGAGGGACATCCTTGCTAGCTGGATGAGGAGTGTCCTTCTACTAGAGTGGCTCTCCATTTGGAGTATGCTCTCTCTTGGTCTGTTCTAGTACATTTGGAAAGAAAAGAACAAAAGATCATTCAAGCTTATGGCTTTATCTTGATACAAACTTTTAGGTGGAGGGCCTTGCAGCATTAATTTTGTTGACTTCTTGAGTGTGATGGATTGGAAGTTAAAGGTAGAGTATTGTTTTTGTTTGTAGAGAATGTAATCCTGCATACGTTGCATGTACCTGGGTTGTGCCCCTATGGAATTGTTTAAATGAATGTGTATTTATCAAAAAGATATATAAAACATGTGTGTATGCCAAAGCGTATAACAATAATAATAATAGAAAATTCATTTTTATTTTTTTTTATCAGGTAAGTACTCACACAGTTTTGCCCACACCAGGGCTTGAAGCCTTGAACCCCTCCCCTCCTCTTTGAGGGTGTGGAGATTATACCATTGGGCTAAAGGCCCTTTGGTCTAATAATAGAAAACTCATATTCTCTCATATGACAGGTCATGGCCAGTAAAATTCTCAACCAATCAAATACACTAGGTGATCCGCCCATCTCACCAAAAATTTATTCCAATGTCTGACGATCTGGAGATGTCCGAGGAGACTAGTTACTTAATCAAGAGAATATTAGGACCTTATCTATACCTTAAAAATTGATACTTTTGTGAGAGAACAAATATTCTTGATAACATGCACACTAAGTCAATTCTTGTCCAAAAAGTTTGGTACTCAATAATACTACTAAACCCGTTTGTATTTCCCAGTATTAAATTATTAGAGGGGACATTTTCTGTGCAACTCGTTCCATATTCATATCACAAAGTCTGTCCATCAATTAAAGCTTATTCAATAAAAAAATTTTAAAAGAAAAAAAAAATGAATTTGTTCTATCCAATTGCAACAATTATCCAGATTAACAATTCACTCTGCTGCACATGAAGAAACACCAAGAGGAAAAGCACTGGCTGGAAGCAGGCCCAAACCCCCTAACCAATTTTGAGAAGGAACTCGCGTTTGAGGCACAAGAAACTGATGCCCCAGCTACAAAGCTAATACAAAATCATGTACGTGCTAAGAAAAATTCCATGCTTTATAAATTAACAAGAACAGAAACATTAGAACTTACATACGGTGATATGTCTCTAATTGACCGTCAGCTAACAGAAGTTTTTCACCATCATCTAGGCCTTTTTCATGTAGGTCATCCACTTGTTTAGTGAGATCCTGTAAATCATTCTGTAGCTTTTTTATTTCATCTGCATGCTTCCTCTTTTCTTCTTTCTTTTTCTTAAGCTCTTTCTCACTACTTCTGATTTTTGACGTTATTCGAGAAATTTCCTCCTTTAATTTTAGAAGCTCGGGTTGCTGTGAACAGAAAGAATCCAGTACAAATAGTAAATAAACTACATATCAGTGACCCCCTAGTGTCAACAAAGTAAAGATCAAATGTATTTTTCGCAAAAACTCTGGACTGTATACTAGAAAGAATAAAAGTAAAAAGTCATATTGCATTGATCATGCCTCCACCATATACTTACACACCCCATGAGGCCATGAGAACCCTTTAAGATGAATAATAATAATAATAATAATAAATGGTACTAATAATAATCAAAAGCACATCACTGAACTAACAAATTCAGGTCCAGTAAAAAAATGTTAGAGGCATATATTGGAACTTGATGTTGCGATTAATTGAGTGGCACAATAATTCATGAATCAGTTAAGTTTAATTTAAACATAAACTAAAGACAATTCGTCAAAAAGCATTGGTATACCATAAATCCCATCAAAATCATTAGACAATTACCCAACACGTTTTGTCCATACCAACCAATTTATGACAAAATTACTGAAGGAGAAAATTATAATTAGGGAGCCTTCTATTCTTAATATGAGCACTCAGTTCAGTCAACATACTTTTGGCATGCATAACCATACAGATGTTTCACCCATGTTTGTGGGTACATGCAAAGGTTCATTGCAAACATATCAACGACAAATGCTCCTCCTTTTTTATTTTTTGATAAGTATTATAAACAGCGCTCAAAAGGGGAATGCATCCCGCAAGCTACACAAGCATTTCACCATAATTTCCTTTCTTGGAAAAAAGTTGCCAATAACCCCACAATTTCACCCAAAGAATGTAATTGAATATAATTTACTGTGCATTAACTTAGCCATCTATGCAGACTTTGCTTATTCGACTTTTGAAAGGGAGTATTATTAACTTAAAAGCTATGACAAAAATTAAGAATGACAGCATTAAATAAGGAAAAACTCACATTCTTATCAAGTCTATTATTTTTATCCGCAATCTTCTTTTCATATTGTGCAATCTCCTTCAGATATTTTGCTTGTTCTTTCTTCTTTTTGCTCACTTCACCTTCATAACCATCAATTTCCTTCATGATTTCATGGCGGCTTCCCTTCTCAGTTTCAAGCTCCTCGCTAGTCTTTTCAATATCCTTTTCTATGTTCAATAGTTGCCATAAGAAATGTTCTTTCTTCAAAGATTTCTGCAGAAGGAAGAGAGAGAGAGAGAGAGAGATTCATGCATGAAAAGAGGAAATGTCACAGAGTTTTACAAAATGAGTTTCCAGGTAGAGCAGTAAACAACTTTATGCAATAATTTATAAAACCACAGTTTCTAAGGCTAAGTTGAAGAACACGACGCTCCTTTCTTTCTTAATAAGAACAAGTATATTTAACATATTTTAAGAAGCAACAAAGAGTAAGAGAGAGATGACACATAAAATTGCTATGCTTATCAAAAGTATCCAAACTCCTCCAGTGTCCCCCTTCATATTCTCATACCACTATCCAGTATTGCTACTGCCCATGAAGGTGCTGGGGGTAGACTAGAGATAGCCTAAATTTTAACAATATTTTGCAGAAAGTGAATAATATCATACTCAATTTTGCATCCTCACACTTTTAACTTTCAGCCCGAGCTTTTACCATTGCTCCAAGCAATGGCCACTTTTATGTTATCAAGCAAAGATTAGTTAATCAACCAAGATCCATTGGAAAACAAAATAATTCTTTAAAAAGAAAAAAATACGCACTTTAAAAGTCTTCACTATTATGCTCTCTCCATCATACACCTCCATAAGGAGCATAGAAATGATCTCATGAAACTTGGACCATTAAGAATAACATGATAGCCTGACGCATTACAACGTATCAATAATTTGAAAACATAAAAGGTTTGGACTATTGGATACTGTTACAAATTCAAAGGGAAAGGCAGGAAAACATGCATACATTTTAAATATTTTTTAAATGAATTGATAAAACATAATTTTTTGTTACAATAAACAAAAGTATACATAAGTGAAAGTGATGTCACAAAAAACTGTAGTCATTAATACATAAACATAATTAAAACATAAACAGTGATCTTGCATCTTAAAATAACAATAAGTAATCACTACTAAAAGGAATAGACTCTGGAAAGAACACAGTAAAAAGAACCAAGAACAATGCCTTCATGTAGCGGAATGAGAATGTTAAGATTGATGAGTGGAGTGACTAGAAGAGATAGGGTAACTAATGAAAGTGAGGGACAAAAATTAGGTGTGGCACCTATTAGTAAGAAATTAGAGAGTAGACTTAGATGGTTTGGACATGTACATCAGAGACCTAGAGACGCACCAATCAAACGAGGACGACTTGTTGTCATAGAAGGTAAAAGACGGAGAGGACGACCAAAATTAACATCGGATGAGGTTATTAAAAATAACTATAAAAAGTTAAATATAGTAGGCAAAATGGCATGTCATAGACAAGATTGGAGAAAGACAATTCATGTGGCCGACCCCATTCATATGGGATTTAGGGCAAGGATGATAATGATGATGATGAAATAGGAGTGGAATCCATGTCAATTCGCAATTTTGACCAAGTCAAGCCATATAAATGACCATGAATCCACCTTTACAATGCTTTTAAAATAAGGTAAAAAAAATTGAAGAATTGTCGGAGAGGGTGTAGATTCGAATCCCTGCCACATTATACGATTCCATGCCTATCAGCCACCAATGCGAAGCCATCTAATGTGCTGTAATGTGGAGTGTATTTAACAAGCACATGACCTTAGCTAAAACAAAAAACTGTATAAATGTATAATTGCATGTAAATCTGTATATGGACATATAGGGAAACTGGACAATCTAATATTTTCACACTGCCACTCTTGCACCAGTTCTCACTCTGTATGCTAATCTACAAATGCAACAGACAATCTAAAGACTAACAAAGTATTTACGTGATGCTTATAATTATTAGTGAAATATTCGTATATAAGAATACAATTACCAAACTGAAAAATGTATAACAAAGCATTATGGATCATACCAGTTCTTCTTGCAAGCGAAGATGCTTTTCAGCCTCTTCCTTCTGTTCTTTCTTCTGCTTTCTCTCCAGAACTATGGTTCTTTTTTTCTGATACACAAGTGCGGATTTTTCTTCAGCTCTGGCTTTTTGTTCTTCCAGTTCCTCGTACTCTCTCTTGAGTTCATCGGACCCAGAGATTTGTTCAAGAAGTGCCGTGAGTTCTCTGGGATTTTTAGACGCAATCGACTCCACATCACCCTACATGACAAAGTTTATCAATTGTTAGGAATTAACTTAAACAACACCAAACTCCAATTAAGAATATTCATAACTTCAATCCATTAAAGCAAAATCAATTAAGTATGATTTCAAAATGTTATCTTCAATGGAATCACTCCATTAGGACCATCAGGCATTTTGAGTAAAACTGATCCAAACTTTCAAAAAGAATGGTTACAATGGGTGACATAATGCTAATCACCAGTTTCAATCGCATAAATGTGCAGTATTGTGACAATATCTGAAATTGTTGGATATGGATGAGGGCTTCTTTGAGCTGGAAGTCTCTTTGTAGTTCAGTTATTTTACTTCATATTTTATTTGTAGTTTTTTACGTTGATATTAATATTTTACAATTTTTTTCTCCTAGTCATATCATTTTGAACCTTTTTTTTCCAGATTTCATTTTGAACTTAATTCTTACAAGTTTCTTTGTAGGTCATTTATCGAAATTTATGACTTCACTCTTTTTAACTATTCATCTCTCATCCTGAACAAAGCCCTTTGTACATTTCTTAGTAGTTTACACCCGCTGGACTCGCACACAATAAAAACATATTTAAACTGTGAAATCCAATATCAAAGCAACAAATGTAGTGAAATTATAAAGAAGAAAAGAAAAAGGAAAAAAAAAAAGATTTAAGTCCCTGAAACCACCTGAAAAACAAGGAAATTGCGAGCCTTGACAAGAATTCCAATCGACTTCAACTTCGCGCTATACTCATCCCATGTCACAACTCTACCGTCAATACGGTATTCGCTCCCGCCGGAACTCGTGATCGTCCGCGTAAAATGAAGTTCGGACAAATTAACCAACTGATAAACCAACCTCACGAAGGCCCTTCGACCCTTCTGCTCTTTCTCTTTGTCGTCAAATGCGTAAATCAAATCCTTCAATTGTGCACCTCTGAGTTGACCGGTTCGGACACCGAGGACGAAGCTGATAGCGTCCATGAGGTTGGATTTTCCGGCGCCATTCGGGCCGATGATGGCAGTGAAGTCGTAGAAAGGTCCGATGGTCTGAAGGCCCTTGTAGGACTTAAAATTCTCGAGCTCGAGTCGGAGAATTCTGCCCGGAGAGTGTATGAAGGGCATGGCTTGGTCGAAACCCTAAGTTGGAAGCTAGGGTTTTGGGGAATTGAGGTCGGAATTGGGGTTCTGAAAAAGGAGGATGAGTTAGGTTTTTGGTGAATTTGGGAGAATTTGAAAGTGCGAGTGTAGAGATTCGGGGACTCGCAGGTTTTACCGAGTGAGTTTCCACTTGAAGAGTACAAAAGAAGCGCGAACTAATCCATTGCATCCGTGTGAGAGGGAAAATTACTGTGAAGGAGCGACCTAATACAATGCATATATACGCGTATGTGTATATGCGTTGAAATTACAGTGACAGCCCTGGTATAAATTCGTATTGGATCTTCTTTTGATTTGAATTTTATATTGCCATAAAGTTTAGATGTACTTTCAGTTCCTGCACATGTACGCTTAGTTATTTAGGAAATTTGCTTTTTAATCTTACCAAAAAAATATCTTATGTTTTTATTGGATAAATTACTCTTAGGTTACTGAAGTTTTGCTAATTACCTTCATATTAAAGTTTTTAAAATATAGTGATTAATCTGTCTGAGGTTTAGTCGACTTTACTTCGATCTCACGTGGTTAGTTGACAATCAATTCCTTTAAAATCAATTAGCATAAAAAAATTAAAATGTCAAAACTACTCTAAGTGACGATAGTGCTAGTGTGACATTGATATAAAAAATGCATATAAAATATGTTAATATCAGTCAAATTATTATAAATTTAGGTTATTTTTGCACAAAACCATTATAACTTAAGGGTACTTTTGTAATTGTATATTATATGTGATTTTGTTTAACGGATCATTAGTCTGACAGGGGTGTAACAGTAATTTTGCAAAAACTTTAATTTGAGGATAATTAAACCAAATTTCAGGGAGGTCAGAGTAATTTACCCTTTTATATTAGGTAAAATACACTGACCTCTCCTGAGGTTTGGCCTAATTACACCCAGCATCAAACTAATGAATTTTGTTATAATGACATCCCTTGAAGTTTGCTCCGTTAGACAAAGACCCCACTCCATTCAAAATTCTGTTAGTTTTGTCAAAAATTTAGAATAAATTACACTGACCTCCCCTAAGGTTTGGTCTAATTACACCTAGCATCAAACTAATTGATTTTGTTACAATGACCTCCCTCGTAACAAAAATGAACTAACCGACGTTAACTTTTAGGTGAAATGTCTATTCTACCCTTAATATTATACTGATATAAAAATTAAAATATTTATATATATATATAATGACATTTTTGTCTATCTAATATAATAATATTTATTATATTATATATATAGTAAATATTATTATATATGTGTGTGTGTGCGAGCGCACAACCCTAGCTGCCATCATGCTCCCACATTAGGCTCATCAACCTCACCATGGTGGTGGCCATGACAGTAAGGGTCGTGCACGATGGTTGTGGTGATTCACAGCATGACAGCCATGAGTGGTGGGTCTAATCTGTGGCATGGCGATGGTCTTGGTGTGGTGTCTCACACACACACACACACACATATATATATATGTGTGTAATATAGTAAATATTATTATATTAGATGGGCAAAAGTGTCATTTTATATATATAAATATTTTAATTTTTATATCAATATAATATTAAGGGTAGAATAGACATTTCATCCAAAAGTTAACATTGGTTAGTTCATTTCTGTTACAGGAGAGGTCATTGTAACAAAATTAATTAGTTTTATACCAGGTGTAATTTGGCCAAACCTCAAGGGAGGTCAATGTAATTTACCCTAAAAATTTTTGACAAAACTAACAGAATTTTTGACTGAAGGGGATCTTTGTCTAATAGAGCAAACCTCAGGGGAGGTCATTGTAATAAAATCCATTAATTTGATACCCGATTTAAATAGGCCAAACCTCAGGGGAGGTCAGTGTATTTTACCCTTTTTATTTCAATTATTAATGTGTACTTTTAGCAAAGTACGTATAATATAATTATATAGTTGAATAAATTATCATAACATTTAACAAACTACCTAAACAATCCTCCACTTGTTCCAAAATTTAGGAAAATTTATGGACAATTGGTATAATGCATCAGTATTGGTGGTTTTTTAACTTCAACCACTACTTAACGAAGATTGGAGGTGTAATTTGGGTTGGGCAACCCAAATCCAACATGAGCCCAGCCTAATTTTTTACATACTTGGACAACTATTTTTACAATTAAAGTTGAGCTTGGGTTGAAAAACCTCAACCCGAATTTAATTAAGGTTGGACTTGGGTTGAAGTGCCAACAACTCGAGCCCAACCCGAACTCGAATTGTAATATTATTTTTATACATATTTTTTATTTTAAATATATTATATATAATATTCAAATTATGACAACCTTTTTCTTTTCAACTTCCTTTATTTAAATCTTAATTTATTGTATATTAACACTTTGGATAATTAATTTTCTAAAAATTTGTTTGTAATTTTTTTAGAAATTTGCATTAAGTTCTTAATTAATGTAAAACTTATTAAAGATCACTTTAAATTTTCAACATGGAAATTGGTGATATAAATAACCCGAATTAATCCGACTTTCTAACCCGAAATCACAACTTGAGTTGTAAACCCGAGTTTAAAAATTTAAAGATATGTTGGGCTAGGATTGAGTAGTTAGGGTTAGAAGTAAGGTAAGGGTTGAACATTTCATATGTAAGGTTGAGCCTGAGTTATACCTTTAACCCGCCCGAGTTGCAGCCCTAATAAAGATGTTATTTAAATTTGTCTAGGGATTTGGTGAAATAAGAACCACATTGACAAACTATAAATACTTCACACACACTTTAGTTCAGAGACAAAATATTGAAACTTTGACACGTTTCAGTCATATGTCTTCATCTATAGTTCTGAGTGTCGTTAAGGAGCAAACATATCCAAAATCTTATAGAAGCAACCCCACTTTCACACTTAGATCGGTGTATCCATGAAAAGTGATATTGCACACTCCAAACGAATATCGGTTATAAACTAGTTAATAGAATTTAATCTCATCATTTACATTACAATATTAGTCAATAAATCTATCAAGAGTGATCCTGTAATTGTAATCGAAAAAATCGATATATAGATTCATTAAGAGACCAAGTCTTAACATCCTCCCTTACAAGATTGAGCACACATAGACATAAACAAATCATATAGATAAAAAATATAATATGCTCACACAAGTTGTCATATTACTTGTTTCCCCATTAAACTTAAGAGAAACATCAATGAGTTGGGTTGCTACAAAAGTACAACTCAATCAATTACAACTTTTAATCTCATCCATTTACATCTCTTGGGCACTAGGTCCCTCCCCAAACCCTTTAACCATGGATCTGCCAAATTAAAGTTGCATCAGTCAGGACCCCCCTCATATGATTATGCTTCAACCACGTTTGTCTTGATTTTCCACTATTAACACTTGTTGTTAGCTCAAAACATTGCAACATTATTGTCAAAAAATATTATTAAGGGCATAATGGACTTACTCCAATCGAAATATCCTCCAATTTGCTTATTAGCCACTCAAGTTTCTCTCTAGCAAAGGAAATTGCTATAAACTTTGATTCCATCAAATAATGATTTATGTAAATCTGTCCTTTTTATTTCAAAAAAATCGCAGCTCTACCTAAGGTGAAAATCAAAGTTCTCACATATAAGGAATCTTTTTTGCCACAATTTCAAGTAACATCAATGTGGAGAGGGATGGATGAAAGGCAGATACCAAAGAATGTGAAAATGAGAGAGTGAAAGATAGACCGTCTAAGAAGCACAAACGCGGGACACAAATACGACATAACACGAACATGGCCACACAATCATAAAAAATTAAGACAGGACATGGTGTGGCCAAGATGACTATTAAATATATCATTTTATACATATGGTCTTTTATTTCGAGAGCAATATTATTTTGCATTAACCTTGCCATGAAAAATTCACAAAATCATAATAACTAATGAGTTGTAAAAAAGAATTAATTTATAATTTAAAGAACTATACAATTGAATCTACTCCAGAACAACAATAATAATAGATTCTTAAACCAACAAATTTAAAGAAGTAATCACATTTACACTTTAACCCGCTTTTCTTTTTAAAATTTTACTAAAACTCTCTGACAATGCGACATGCATGTTGGACAAGTGTATATGGCATGTCCATGCCATGTCCACAGCGTGCCCAAAAATTTATAAAAATAAAATAAAATTGGCCATATCTTGTGGCATGTTAGACCGTGTTCAACGCGTGTTGTGTATAGCATTGATTGTGTCCATACTTTTTAGATTACCATAGATGTGGGGTAGTACAAACTAAAAAATGAGAGAGAGTCGATTACTTTACTTTCTCTTAGACTTACAAATATCAACAGAGACATGGATATATAATGGTATTTTAAAAAAATGAGTGAGAAAATGGATTTGGTGCTGAGAAAGTGAGAAAGAGAGAGAGAGAGAGCAAACAGGTTACTTTACTATCTTTTGGACCAAAAAAAATAAAAAAAAATAGTGGGGGCTAGAATACATAGTAGGGTATTTTTAAAAATTGATCGGGGACATTTTTAAAATTTATAAATAGTAGTGTAAATAAAAAAGAATCAATGGGATCGGATGCCCCTTATAGGTCCGTGCCTGCTTAGGATCATTATTGGATAAATAAGATAAAGTTGCAACTCGGACAAATTGGGCGGATTCAAGATATAAAATGTTCAATATTAACCCAACCTAACCCTACCTTTAACCCTAACTACTCAACTTGAGTCCAACCTATCATTTAATTTTTAAACTCGAGTTTACAACTCGGGCTAAAATTTTGGATTAGAAAGTCAGGTTAATACGGGTAGCCCATATGGTGAGTCTCCACAAAAAAAATTTAATGCGATCTTGAGTTAGTTTCATATTAGATTATTCTTAAACGTAATTTTTTTTAAAAACCTAAACGCAATTTTTTTCAAAAAAATTCAAACAATTCTTATAAATTTATTTCTCCAAAGTGTTATCATACAATATATATATATATATTTAGACAAAGGAAGTTAAAAAGAAAAAGATTATCATAATTTGAATATTATACATAATATTTTAAAATATATATAACAAAATTAGAATTCGGGTTCAAGTTGGGCTTGGGCTGATGACACCTTAACCCAAGTTCAACCCTAATTAAGTTCGGGTTGAGGTTTTTCAACTCATGCCCAATTTTAATTATAAAAATGATTGTCTAAACTTGTGAAAAATCGGACTGGACTCGAGTTAAATTTGAATCGACCAACCCAAGTTGCATCCTAAAATAAAAAATGTATTTAGAGAATGAACCCACTCCTGCCAAGTTTCTTCATTTGGTGTGTCCAAAATGCTTCATATAAGAAACTTAATGTAAATACGTATATGAAAGTTTTTGCATAACAGTGGGATTGTTTAAGCTGTATAGTGCCTAAAAACAGAGAGCAACTGATCAATTTTAGACTCACCAGGGAACATTGTAGAAACTTAAATGATGCAGCACATTACACAAAATACAACCTATATATCATCATCATTCATCAACATCGTTGCTTGTTCCTATTGACACGGGTCTGCCCCAAGAATTTCTTCGATCTTTTCTATTACATGTAATTTCGCTTATTATATTTAACTTTTTAAAGTTATTTTTAATAATCTCATTCCATATTTTTGTTGGTCGTCCTCTTTATCTATTACCTTTTATGATAACTAGTCTCCCTCATTTGATTAGGACACTAGGTCTCCAAATTGTCGAAGTCGACTCTCTCTAATCTTTCCACCACGATACCCCTAATTTTTCTCTTACACTTTCATTAATTACCCTATCTTTTCTAATCACTCCACTCATTTATCTTAACATTCTCATTCGGTTGCAAAATACAATCTATAATACCTAATCCATATCTATACCTTTTTTTTAATTTTTCATATACATTTTTATACTTTTTTATATATTTCTTTTATCAAAGATAATTTTTATTTATAATTATTAGTTAGTAAATAAGCCAATAAATGTCTTTAGTATAATATCAAGAGACAACAAAACAATCGTTCAAGTTATCTTATATAACACACCCTCTTTCCACACCTAGACGATGTCGGATTGAGCACCCTTGGGGACAAGAGGGACAAACACACCTCTTCCACACAACCAAGGTCTTTACAATATCCCCAAAATTATTAAATAGATTTTTAAAATATTTTGAGGATTAGATGAGTAATTTTGAGTATATTTATTGATAGTATAAGTATATATATTTATGTTTGACAAACAAGATTAGATATTTAAATTTAAATAGAATCCTAATCCTAATGGAATTATAACCACTAAATAGTCTCTGTACAAATTATATGGTTAGGGTTTAATATCGGATAATATATAACTTGAAAATTTTACGAGAGACAATAACGATGAAGAGAGTTGCTTGGAAGGAAGAAAATTTTTTGAATTGAAGAAATAATCGAGGCAAATTGATCTTGCATTATATTTTTGTATATGGTTGTAACTTGCCTATTAATATTACATAAAATATTTTATATGTTTAAGATTTTCATTGTATAGCAGATTGCAACATTAATTGTTTTATGCACAATAACATCACATATGACTTGGATTAGTAAATCGCAATGAAAGAGTTACAATCAGTCGAATAAGCATAATAATGTATTATTTTGCCATGTTTATATATATATATATAATTGTATCGATAAACATTCTTATATGTGTGTATATATAAATTTGTGAGCTGTAAACTAGAAATATCTTTGGTGTAATATATGATATATATGTATATGTACTAAATTGTATTTATATTTAGGATATCGATATGTAGTATACTGAATGCTGAATGCGTAGTAGTTCTATATATACAAATTATATTTGAGTGCAGTGGTTCTATATGTAAAGAATTGTATTTAGGTTACAATGGGTTGATATATAGTTGCGATATAGAAATATATTTAAGTTACAAGGATATGTAGTTACGCCATATGTACATATTTATATTTAGGTTTATACATACAGAATTATATTTAGGATATAATGTGGTGAAACATAGTTGCCCTATATATACCTTATATTTACGGTATAGGCACATAATATAACATAGTGGCCCTATACCTACAGAATTATATTTAGGTTATAATGTGGCTGATGCGTATATATATACAAAATTATATTTATGATACAATATGTTGAGACATAGTGGTTATATATATACAGAGTTATATCTAGGATACATACAAAATTATATTTAGGATATAATAAACGAAAATCACACTCTACAATTTAGATGAGTTCGGTTTGATACATGTCCTAAATTGATATTTTAAGTAATTCTTTTATATTAATATTTGATTTGAGTTTTGAGTTCGGTTAGATTAGTGTATGATATATTTAGATAAGTTTCTTGTAACAAATCTAGATATTGGTAGTGTAGATATTTTGTAACAAAACTCTTGTGAAATATAACTTGAATTATTTTGATGGTTTATGATGGCATATTTGGAGAATAAATTGATCTTCAAATAAACTAATTTTTAATTAGTTTAAATTAGAGAAATTTAGGAGAAAATATTTTAAATATTATAGAAATGATGAAAAGTCCAGAAATGATGTATTTGGGCATAAATAATCTATTTATGTTGAAATATTTGAATTGAGATTAAGTTAGGTGGTGAAATTGATTTAAAAACTCGATAAAGATTTGTTTACGAAAAAAATCGGTAAGAAATTAGATTATGAAATTTTATTGAGATCTGTATTTGAGATCAAAGAACCTTTACAAATTTTGTACTCTTACTAGTTGCGTCTTATTTGCTTTGAGTAATAATTAAAGTGTATAGAAACATGTTGATTATTGATTAAATTTGCTTAGTGTTGCATATGTTTGATAAATCAGCATAATTGGTAATCAATGGATGTTATCTGATTAGTCAGAGGGTAGTCCGGGACTAACCCTATGAGGACTTTGATAGGCATGGTCCGGGACTAGCCTATTTGGAAGTGTATTATCCTTTTTTGTATGACCATAGAATCGAGCGTGCCCTTATTATGTGGATGTGATCCGGGACCATCTGGGTGAGTAGACGTATAAATCCAGCCACATGTGTGACCTTCGATAGTCCGGAACTATGCGATGCACACCATTTTGTTGGCTGAGCTAGCCATTTATTAGAGGGGAGCCCAGGGCTCATGTGAGATATGTGAAAACTTAATAAGAATTAATCAAGATGATTAATTGATTTATAGTTCATAATTAAGATAATTGTGACATAAATTAAATTGTGAGAACTTTGAGTTTTGATATGATAATTAGTGCGTTATTAATTATTATATAATAATGAAAATGATAACGTGTGAAAATCATAAAATGATTTGAGATGAGTTATATGTGATCCATGTATTTTATATGAGATTGTGCATTTTTATTCTAATTAATGTTTGTTTAAATTATCTGTTATTGAGGTAATATAATTAGTTGTTACAAGTTACTTTTATATATGAGAATATAAGGTCGGGTCAATTTGCTGAGCAATGATTGTGTTTAGCGATACTCTTGCTGAGCTTATGAGCTCGCCCCTTTAACAACTTGGAGGTTTTCATTGGGTATGCATGTGAAAAAGACCAATGGTGGAGATGGAGATCATTTAGTTTATTTTCTTATTTCTAGTTAGTTCAGTTACTTCTGTTATTGAGAACTCATATAATGAGGATGACTTTAGTCGGTGGAATTTGATTAGTGTTGATGTATGGAATTATTTAGTATTTAATGGAATTATTGAATGAAGATGGTTTCATTTAATGTTTTGTGGTTGGTTGTGGATCTTGTATTTGAGTCATGCACCAAATTTAGTACGGGACGAGAGTTTCTTGTGTTTAAATTTGGGGGCGTGACAAAAGAAGCCTATGGAAGTGAACTTTTAAGACCATTTATTTTTTGTATACATTTTCATGCTCTTTTTTTTTATATACTTCTTTATGAGTAATAATTTTTATTTATAATTATTAGTATATAAATAACTCAATAAATGTCATTAGTATTCTAAGAGACAAAATACAATCGATCAAGTTATCTCTAAATTAATACTGAAATTGAAGTGGTCTCTCTAAGTGGAGAAAGTATTGAATACCTTTGGGGTATCATACCCTTTACATTTCAAACGAATGAAAACTCTCAATTTCCTTTAATTATAAAAAATGTTAATTCATCATCTGTTGGAGGTGTAAAGGGTATTCGATGTGACCTTAATATATTTATCATTAACATTCTAAACATGTTTATCGTTGCAAAATTACAAGGAATTAAATAAATGAGACTAGTACTTGTATAATTACAAGTTAATATTTTTTAATCATATCTTCTCATCTTAGCTGGTATGTCAAAACTATTCGTTGAATGTGCCGGTTTAGAATTGTTGATTCCACTCTTAATCGTGAATCCGTATAATTTAAGGGAGTTGATATTGACACTTCACTAGTATCTTCTGACACTCCACTCCCATCCTTTTTTAAAGTAAAATTACAAAGTGATCCTATGCTATACCATATTTGATTCTTATTGCCCTTCCAAATCATGACTCAATTTTAATTATATTTTATCTTTCTTAAAATTTTTTTTTCAACTGCATCCTTGTTATTCTGAGTAATTTGTGATTAATTTTGTTTTTACTTTAGGTTTACAATAAAACAATTCATTTATTGTCACCGAGATATTATAGTTTAAATATTTTTCAATTGAAATTTGTTATTCATGTCTCTATCCTATATAACTAAAAGAATCCAAAATTTAAAATATTGTCTTTTTACTCATCAAACGTGTAATTTATTTTTCATGTGTCTTATTTATAAAATAACATAAATTAAAAATTAGAAACATACGATCAATTTGTGAACAAACGAAACAGAAAGAGAAGGAGGAAAAATAAAAAGTAAAGGAAGAAAAACATCATATTAATTTTTTTATTTTTAATTTTTTAAATATTGGTGCAAAAACTCCTTAGCTAAATTAAGACAACTACGTTTGAAAAAGGATTTCATAGTGTCATGTTTTTATCTTTTCATCTTTACTTTCCTTAGTCTTCTTAAACAAATATATATCATAATTTTTGTTTAAGTAAAATTAAACTTTCTTTTGATTTTAACGACAATTAATTTTTTTCCAAATACGTTTTATCCATTAGTATAATATTTGTTTTTAACTCAAATACTTTTTTAATATTTCTACCTATTATTAACTTATTCCCAACGTATCTAATCACATGCATTTGATTGATACTCTCTAAATTATTATATTGAATCATAAACTTTTTTACTTCTAAAATAAATATTGATAAATGGATTCAACAAGAATAAATAATATCTTTAAAATCAACTCAAATAATATAGTTTGAAGAATAAAGTAGAAAAAAAAAATCACATTACTAAGAAAATTAGGGTTGAGTGATTCATAGATTTATAAAATCTCTTTAATACTGTTTGTCTTAATAATTTAATAACTCCCTCTAACTCAGACATTGAGGGGAGAGGAAATCTAAGAGAGAATAAGTATTTTCACGCCAAAAAATAGAGGAAACGCGAGAGAAAAATTGTAATTTAGATCCAAAAATTCTAATCTTATCAAACAAGGACAATTAGGGTATTACAAATATAAAAATCAAATATTGTATGGTGGAGAGACACTTTTGTAATTTTATTTAAAAAAAAAAAAGATAAGAATAAAGTACGAGAAAATATTGATAGAGTATCAATATCAACTCCTTAATTTAATGATTTGAAATTCATGTGATATCCTTGGAAAGTTTTACATGCTTCCCGGAAGGACGCATTTACAATATGTATTATTTTGACTTTTAGATGAATACTGATTGTTCAATGAGGTGATTGAAACGACTAACCTACCGTGATAATAAACTGCATTGGTGTTTTTGCAGAAAGAATATTGGGTTTTAACAATTGTACTGGTATTTTTTTTTTCCTTTTTTGTTTTTTTATGGTCTTTTAAACCCACAGTTTATTTATTGGAAATGAATGAGGAAAAAAGAAGGCTGACAACTAAACAAGCTATTCTTTGTTTAACAAATATGCAGTGAATTTATTTATTTTTTTTCCCATTCAATTTCAAATGAATTACTTATTTTTTGGAATATTACATCCACCACATTTATAATTTTAAAAAAGGAAAAGAATATAACATACAAAATGCAGATGTATTTGAACAGATACAAGTTTTCTCATTTCAAATTCTAAATCAACTACGTGAAGAAGTTGAAAAGTTTTGCAATTGATTCGAAGGTGTGAAATTGTTACTTTTTATATTATAAGATTTCAAAATTTTCCCTTGTCTTCCATATCTTAGAATTAACTCGTTTTTGTGGAAAAAGATAGAATATTTTTACTCATGAAATTTTTGAAAATATTATTATGTTTAACCAACAATTCAAGTAAAGTACTTCTAAGTCTTGCTACAATGCATGCAATAATGGTAAGAAAAAAGTTAAAGGAAATGACAATGGTTTTGTTTGTGATAATTTTTTCGTAAAAGATGCAAAATACTTCTAAAGGTACTTCATATTTACATCCATTATTCTTACTTAAATTTATTTTGTTAAATATATATTATTCACGATTATAAATTAATAAATACTTATTTATGCAAATTTATGATGCAAACTTGATATCCTGTGAAAGAATTGGTGGAGTTAAAAACATTTATGAAACTTTTTACTTATTAGTTAATAAGAGTGAAAGACAAAACCATTTCATATTAATTTTCAATGTAATAGAATGGTTTGGATTGGTTAAAATTTTTTCTTTTTAAATCACTTAATTTGAAGAATAAAATTTCAAAAGACAAGTTTTTTTTTTTTTGTTCTTTACACCATTGTGTTGGTGCTTGGCCCTGGTGACACTAGCGGGGTTAGGAGCCCATAAAGATTAAAAAGTGTGGTGTGATCAGAACAAAAAGAATTAAAGGGTTTAAGCGAAAGGGGAGCTGAAGAAGAATCTATACATACTGCGATGGTTTCCCTCGCGACGTGGTGCCGATACATAGCCCACAAACTCGAGTACTCCGTCTCTCACAGCTGGAAGGTTCCCCCAATCCCTTCCCCTATCTCTCTCTAAATATATATATATATATATATGTGTGTGTGTGTGTGTGTATAATTTATCTGTGATTCATTCTCATGGTTTTCGCAAATTGCAACTTGTTTTTTCAAGATTTCCCCCCGTTTAATTATTAGTTTACTGTCAAGGTCAGTTTTTTTATAGAAGCACAACTGTGATATTGTGAATGGATTTTGTGCATTCATGGATACATGTTCAAATGATTTACTAGGTCTTTGTGGATTTGTATAAATATCATTTCTTTTTGTTATTTTTTGTATTTATGTACGAAAGAATGCCAAATCTTTACGTGTTTGCACTGATTTTTATTTTTATTTTTGTTTGAATTTTGTTGGGTGTCTAAATTTATCTAGTTGTTGCTATAGGTTTTCACCTATCAATGTATATGGACCCGTGAGGAGTTCACTAATACCACTGCATTTGTGATTATTGTTGCATTATTTACTTTATTGGTACAACAATAACAAGCTATAGCAATTCACTATATATTATTGGTACATTATTTACTTCATTGCTTGTTTGTGAAACATGAGAGCTCTCTTTGTACCAAAATAAAGAAAAGAAAAAAAACAACACGAGAGTTATTGTTTGAAGAATTATCGTTTGAATAAAAAAATATAAAAATAATAAGATCCAAAAAAGTTTAGATAGTAATATGAAATTTAGGAACATTAATCGGTAGCTGTAATGAACTTGTGGACACATTAGACAGGAGAAACCTAACATAATTTGCTTACTGGTTTCATCAAAAAATTCAATTTCTAGAAAAGTTACAGAAGATTAAGTGAAGAAAACACAAAAGAATATATATAAATATATATATATATGCGCGCAAATAACAAGAAAGAAAAAATCATTTTTAAATGATTTGCTTCGCTAAACGGTTGGCTAGATTAAGCCAACCGTTAACCAAGCAATGGCCTGGCCCACAATTTAGGCTAAGCCATTGTAGCGTAATAGTACCTTTTGCTTGGCCAGACCGAGGTCTAGCCAAGTCATTGTGGATGACCTTATAGAACAAATATTAAAAGAAAAACAATAAAATTGGAATAATAATATAAATAACTTGTAGTTAGAAATGACAAATTATATCAGTAGTACGGCAATGAAAATTTTTGGGGAATTTTTTTTTGATATATAAAATTTCATTAAAAGATGCTCGTAGGGGAACGAACTCGAGGGACTACAAAAAGCCGGAAATCGGCCAACTATAATCTTAAGCTATAAAGAAAGTCCACTACTTGACCATCCGATGTACAATTTTTCCCGTATACCCCAAAAATAAAAGAGATAAAATATTGTATTTGAGGGACCAAATAGAAGACTCCACGTCCTCAAAGCGCCTCCTATTCCTCTCTTGCCACAAACCCCACCATAAACAAAGGGGAGTGACCCTCCAAGCATCCTTGGCTCAGCCGTCCTCTGAACACCCTCTCGAAGCCTCGATCATATCCTTCGTGGATCTAGGAAACACCCAGTCCATACCAAATGCAACCAAGAACATGGACCAAACATCCCTTGCCACTGTGCAATGTAGAAGAAGATGGTTCACCGTTTCCTCTGACCTCTTGCACATGCAACACCAATTCATCATAAATCAACCTCTTCTCCTGAGGTTATCAATGGTAAGAATCTTTTCCAAAGTAGCTGTCCAAGTGAAGAAGGCCACATTCACGGGGGCTTTTGTTCTCCAAATAGCCTTCTAAGGAAAAGTGGGACTCGTGGAATCCGAGAGGAGTCTGTAGTAGGAGCTAACCTCAAATATTCCCCTCTTGGATCCCGTCCACACCATCTCTCGTCCATCCCCTCTCCTCCCCCTCGATCACCTGATTATACAAAATGGTTAGTAACTCTGCTACCTCTGAAAGCTCCTAATCTTGAAAAGCCCTACGAAAGCTCACATCCCAAGATAGTCTTCCGCTATCAAGCTGATAACAGTCGGCTACTAAGGCTTGTCTGTTCGAGGCAATTTTGAAGAGGTTAGGGAACCTACAGGCCAAAGATAGATCCCCGCACCAGACGTCCTCCCAAAAACTAATATGTCTCCCATTTCTTACCCTAAATCGAATGAGTTTGGAAAACTTATCCCATCCTTTCCGAATGCTTTTCCAACCCCTCACCCCCGCAGGAAGGTTCATCTCCGTGGACCGCCAACCACCAGCTTCTTCTCCACCTCTACAAACAACAACTCTCCTCCACAATCTGGACCTCTCAACTTTGAAGCGCCAAAGTCATTTGCCCAATAATGCCTTATTAAACAGTTCTAACCTCCTTATTCCAAGACCTCCTTTTTGAATCGGAGTGCACACCTTCCCTCAACTCATTAGGTGGTATTTGAACTCATCCCCTACCTCGCCCCATAGAAACTTTCTTTCAATCCTCTCAAGCTTCCTCACAACTGACATCGGCATCGAAAATAAAGACAGGAAATAAATTAGAAGATTTGAAAAAGTGCTCTTCATTAAAGTAAGGCGCCCTCCTTTCGATAGGTACTGTTTTTTCTAACTTGCAAGCCTCTTCTCAAAACGCTCTACGATAGGGTCCCATGTGGAAACCATTCTTGACGACGCTCCCAATGGCATCCCCAAGTAAGAAGTCGGAAATGAACCAACTCCGCAACCCAGAATATCAGCGAATTCGTGAATTCCCGCCACTTCCCCGACTGGCACCAATTTGCTCTTTCCAATATTAATTTTCAGGCCAAAAGCCGCCTGAAAGCATATCAAGATGTACTTCAAGTGTCTCAGTTGATCCTCCCTCGCATCGCAAAAAACAATGGTATTGTCTGCATAAAGCAAATGAGACCCCACTAAATGATTGGGCTCTCTCCCTACTAGAAACCCTCGGATAACCCCTAGCTCCTCTGCCCTTTTCATCATCCTGTTGAAGGCTTCCATGACGATGATAAACAGAAAAGAAGATAACGGATCTCCCTGCCTCAGGCCCCAAGAGCTAGGAAAAAAACTAGCTGGGGATCCATTCACCAAAATAGAGAATCGAACTGTCGAAATACATTGGTGGATCCATCTCCTCCATCTAGGCCCGAAACCCATCCTCTCTAATAAATACAGCAAGAAATCCCAGCTTACATGGTCATATGCCTTTTCAATGTCCAGCTTGCATACAATTCCGGGTAGGCCACTTCTAATCCTTGCCTCCACACACTCACTAGCAATCAGCACAGAATCCAAAATCTATCTGCCTCCCACAAAAGAATTCCGTGTATCTGAAATCACCACGTCTAAGACTCTCCTCAACCGATTAGCAAGAATTTTAGCAAAAACCTTGTAAATCACACCCACCAAGCTAATTGGCCTGAAATCCTTAGCATCTACAACTACGCCCTTCTTTGGGATAAGGGCGATAAAGGATGCATTGAGGCTCTTCTCAAAGTATCCTGTTGAATGGAACTTGCTAAGGGCCTCCATCACTTCTGCCTTAACCACTTCCCAATTCTGATGCAAGAAAGCCATCGTGAAGCCATCGGGCGCAGGAGCTATATCCCCGGTACAACTCCTCAAAGCCTCCACCGCCTCCTCTTCCTCAAAAGGTCTCTCCACCCAAACCCTATCCTCCTCCCAACAAAGGCCTGTGCCTAGAGTTTTCTGTATAAAGCTGTTGATAGAAGGTCACAATCCCTTTCTGAATGTCCTCCGCTCTAGATAACAGATTCCCATCAACTCGGATATTGCCTATGTGATTTCCCCTTCTATGAGCTTGAATATGTGGAAGAATTTGGTGTTCCAATCCCCTTCTTTCAGCCACAGTGCTCTGGACTTCTGTCTCCAGGAAATTTCCTCCATCATTGCAATCTCCCCGAACTCGGCCTTGCACTTCTCCCTTCTGCAAACCTCCATTTCACTAAGGCCCTCTTCCCCCTCCTTGCAATCAAGCTCTAAAATTTTAGATATGCCTCTGTTTTTACGCCAATTAAGATGCCGAAGACTTCCTTGTTCCACTTTTGAATATCTTCCTTTAGCCGCTTTAGTTTGTGTGCCAATCGGTAGCTTGCGTTGCCCCTGCAATCATAGCTTGCCCAACAGTTTTGAACTTTATCCTTGAAGCCCTCCGCTTTCAACCACATGTTTTCGAACCGGAAAGGAGATCGCCCTTTTCTTAAACCCCCACATTCCAGTATAATGGGAATGTGATCCGACACCGCTCTAGCCAAACCTACTTGAGCCACATCCGGAAACTTCTCCTCCAAATCACTTGAAATTAGAAATCTAGTGAGTCGAGAGAGTGTAGGATGCTCTCTACCGCTCGACCAAGTATATCGAGCTCCTTCCATAGGGAGGTCAATGAGCAGATGAGCATTGATGAATTCAGAAAACTCCCACATCGCTGGCGTTCTTCTCCCCCCTGAAGATCTCTCGCTAGGATCTCTTATCTCATTAAAGTCACCTCCCACACACCACGGCCCGACCACCTTAATCTTACAGACTCTAATTCCTCCCACAGCCCTCTCCTCTCCACGCCCCCTACCGGTCCATACACTTCGGAGAAAATTAAGTGGGATCCGTCCTCCTCCAAAGAAAGCAAAAGAGATAAAGAAGACCTCCCTTTTCACGTATCGACTTTTGAAACCCACCTCTTGTCCCAAAGAATCACGATGCCCCCCGACGACCCTACTGCTTCAAGGGCCTCCCATTCAATGAATCTACCTCCCCACAAACTCCTCATCAGTTCATCCGTCACATTAGCTATCTTGGATTCTTGCAAGCAAACAATGTGCGCCTCCCACCTACGGATTAAGGACTTCACCACTCTCCTTTTGTCCGGATCATTTAGCCTCCGGACATTCCACGTCACTATTTTAAGCTTCATAACACACCAATTCTTTTCCCCTCCCCTCCCCCCTTCTACCTCCACTGCCCCTCTCGCTCCTTCCACCATTCCTCCCGTCATAATTCACATAGGAGATCAGGTTTCTAAGTTCTCTTTCCCCTTTCCTAGACACTCTTTTTGCAATTAATTTGATCCCATCCTTGCACAAGTGAATGAAATGTTTCAAGGTCAAGCCCATCCTCCCTAGCAAATGTAAGACCCATCAACTCTCCCATTTCCTCAGCACTTCTCACAATTCTATCTCCATGAACTTCTGCCACTGATGGAATGATGTTTTTGTCCTCCATCCTTGCTACTCCAGCAACTGCCAAAGGGATGTCAACCCCTGGCTCTTCGTTGCATTCCCAAACTAGTGGGGGAAGGAACAAAGATTCAAGAGCGTGCCCTGCTTCGGCCTCTTCTTCTCTGTTGTTGGACGAAAAATCCCTCCTTGTCTCTTTTAGAAATTTGCTGTGTCCACTACATTCGCACCCAGCTCTGTCCCCTACCTGTTTGTACCTGCCTCTGTTTGTGTCGAAAGCACCATCCACCTCTGCAGCAGCTGGTAGCTCCTTGTCCGTGTTCTTGCTTGGATGTTCTATCCCTCTGTGCCGTCTTAGCTCTTCCGGCAAAGCATTTGCTGTCTCTGCCCTCAATCTCATCTTGACCCCCTTGCCAATGCATAATATCAATTGATCCTTTTCCTTACTGCTGCAGATGTGAATCTCCTCGTTACCCTCGCTCATAGAATTGCAGTCCGCCCCATTACTAATTTCCATGACCTCTTTAGTTTTGGCGCTATTGACTACGTCTTTCTCGTTTCGCCCACACCCATCTTCCACTCTCCTCGACGTTCCCAAACCCACCAGAAGAGATGAAGAGCTAGGAAGATCATAGAAAGGGCTACTTGCCTTAGATTTTCCAGTGAAGACTTGCTTCTCTGTTTCCGACCTCGGTACCCAATTTTGCTTCTCAGCTTTTGTCCACTTTAGTCTCTTCTTGTTCCTTTTGTTCTGTGTGATCTGTTTCTCATTCTCAGTCCAGGTTGCTTGAGTTGGCTGTCTGCTTCCTTCTCCTTTGTCGACCTCTCTTCGTCCCCTGTAGATCTCAAATTTGTTCTCTTTTTGCTTTGTAGCTTCGTCTTCTCTGCTATGTAGACTTGGCTTGGTTATGGACTTTTGAAAGTTGCCAACAGAACATGTGTTTTGGGCCATGCGATCATTTCTTATTTTTGAGCCCAGAATATTGAATCTGTTTTGGGCCATAAGTTATGAGCCCATATTGTTAGCTTTTTTAGACCCGTTCCCACTGGGCCCATTTGAAGGCCCATTTGGGAAAATTAGAGGGAAGAAATATAATATATGCTACAACAAAAGAGAGAGTTTCAGAGAATGAAAAAATGTAAGCAATAATAGGATTTAGAGAAATAATAGAGATTGAAAAATGAAGCTAAGAAGAGAGTAAGTAAAGCTAAACAAAACACACTGTATGATTTATTTCAAGAATAGACATAAAAGAGGGTGAAAAAGTTATTTTTAAATTGGCAAAGGATAGGGATAAGCCCACTAGAGATATGGATCAAATTAGAAGTATTACGAATATAGACCATTAAATTTTAGTTAAAGATAATGGATAATAGCTAGATGGACAAATTACATTCAATACCTTCTAAATAAGGAATACACTAGAGAAGTAGAAAGTAATGAGATTAATGTGGAGGACTTACTTTAAAAGATGGGAAAGAATAAAGTAATTGACCCCAATAGCATACCTATAGAGGCATGGAGGGGAAAAATAGGAATTGAATGATTAACAAATGTATTCAACAAATTTCTAAAAGAAGGAACGATGCCAAATGAGTGGAGGAGGAGCACAATAGTACCAATTTAAAAAAAACAAAGGATATATACAAAATTGTAACAATTATGAAAAAATGAAATTAATGATTCATATAATGAAACTACGAAAAAGGGTGATAGAACAAAGATTAACGAAGGAATCTATAGAGTTTAATAACCAATTTGGATTATGCCAAGGAGATCTACAGTGGAAGCAATTTACTTAATAAGACAATTAGTTGAGGAGTGTATAAATAAGCAAAAAGATATATGTATGGTTTTCATAGATTTAGAAAAAGTATATGATAAAGTGCCGAGAGATATAATCCGGTGGGCTTTACAAAGAAAGAAAATTTCTATAGAAATGATGAAGATTACTTGGGATATGTATGTTGTTGGAGAATATCATTATAGGAGCCATTTAAGCCTTTGATAGAATATTGATTGGAGTGATTCATGGGATTGATTTTAGGGATCTTCCATCAATATATTCTCATATTTATCACATGTTTGTATTACTTCACCTATAAATAGAGGTGATCATTGTAAACAAAATTAAGAGATAATATAATAAAAGAGATGTAACCTTTTGGCTTTGTGGTGGTTAGACTAGTGATTTTTCTATAAACGTGAGATTGCACCAAGGGTCAGCACTAAGTGCATATATAATCACAATAATTTTAGATGAAATCACAAAAGACTTGCAAGAAAATATTCCATGTTACATGTTTTTTGCCGATGACATAATGCTATTAGATACTTTTAAAGAAAATTTAGTAATAAAATTAGATATGTGGAGAGATGCAATAGAATCAAAAGGTTTAAAAATTAGTAGGATTAAAACTAAATATATGAAATGTAAATTTATCAAAGAGTCGGTTGTTAATAATATAATGATCACACTTCAAAGCCAAAGGATTATCCACAATAATCATTTTCGGTATTTAGGATCAGTAATACAAAAGGATGGTGGGATAGATGGTGATATAATTAGTAGAATTGGGGCATGTTGGATAAAATGGAGACAAACTAGTGGTGTTCTATGCGATAAAAGAATAAGAAAACAAATTGAAAGGGAACTTTAATAGAGCAATTATTAGGCCAACTATTTTATATGATACCAAGGGCTGAGCTTTAAGAAAGAGACACGAATAACGAATTCATGTAACAGAAATGAAGATGTTAAGATAGATGATAGGAATGATTAGAAGAGGAAGAAATTAGGGGTGACACCTGTTAGTGATAAAATAAGAGCAAGTAGACTTAGGTGGTATAGACACATACAAATAAGACCTATAAAAGCACCGGTAAGGGGAGGAAGACTAATTTGCATAGAAGGTAGGAGAAAGAGATGGTGACCGAAAATAACATGGGATAAAATTATTAGAAATGACTTTAAAAGGTAAATATTATAGGAGAGATGATTTGTAATGGAAAAGAATGGAAAAAGAGAATTCATGTGGCTGACCTCATTCATATGTGATTAAGGCAAGCATGATGAAGATGATGATTTTGCATTGATTGCTGTCAGTAAGGCTGTATCTGGTGTTTATTTCGATCCTTTCAGATGGACTCTCTTCTTGTAGTCCCCACTCAGCACAAGCTTTAATCTTATTGAACTTAATGATACAGACATTTTGACATTCCAGAGTTATTCAAAACTGATGAAAGGAATAACAATGGAAGTCATTGGTTCAGCAGCACTGGGTATAAATCAACAATAAAACACAGCCTTAGAGAAAAGAGAAAAAGGGTATGATACCGTTATTTCAAACATATCATGTAGTCATGAAGCAAACATAAAGATATGATAACTTAATGGATTTGTTTGTATCATATACAAGTTGTATAATTTAAGTTACTTAGAAAGAGTTACCTTCATTCAATTTGTTAGGTTTCTGTTGCTAGCTATCAAATTTCTCTTCCCCTTTAATTTCCCTTCCTTTTTCTTTGATTTCACTAATAAATATATAAATATTATGATGTAAATGGGAAGCCATGTAACATGTAAAGTGGCACAATTTGGAGAGTTTATCTTCCTTGGTTTGGCATTTTGCATCTTCAAAATAGTGTATGTGTTGTGTTTGCTGATGACCTTTGAATTTACATTTAGTTTATAATGATTGGAAATGGAATAGGATTAGTACTTTTACGTTGAAGCAAGAAGATCTGCTTTTCTTCACATTGCGGCCTTCATGATTGTAATCAACACACAACACTTAGCCAGACCAGTGGAAGTATAACATTACCACCACCTCCATCACCAATATCACTCTTGCTAACACCATGTCCACGATCAGCACCACCTCATTACCTCTATATACGGTGTGCCACCAGCATAGATGGCATCTTCTTTGCCGTTTTAGCGAACCACTACTGCCACTGTTGTCATCATTACAACATCACCTGATTTGCTATTCCTGCTTCTGTCAGGAGCTCTTCAAAGCCACTTCTTCCACCACCACTCCCATCTGGTGGCACGCCATTGCAATCGTTTTATCTTCAGTACTCCTGTTCCTTGAATGCATAGATGGTTGCTTTCTTTGTCAAAATATGAAAATATAATTATTAATCAATTACTTTTTGTGTTTGGTAGACATCACTTCTCCTTTTCACCCCCTTCCTCACCTAGGAAGGGGAATTTGGAATTTATCATTTTCCATGTCGTAAAAATTAATCATAAATTAAAGTATAAGTATTAGACTCAAGACATTGTGACTGCTTTTCACAATAGAGTATGATTCTGGAAATGTGAGCCTCAAATGTAAATTGAAGGCTTGAATCTAAAGAAGATTGTTTTATTTATTTTTGCCATCTTCTTGTTGATTCTTTTGTTTTAACTTTTAACTTGTTGCTATTCCCTTACGAACATTTATAGTTAGGGGCTGTGGGTACTTGATGTTAGAACCGTTTATTTGGAGATTGTCCTGACAGAATCTTCAATTTGTTGCAGAGCTATAAACGAGGTCAAATCACGGACAGAGAAGTCGGTGATGCAGTATGGAAACATTTTTTTCAAGGAAAGTTGACATACCTGCATTGGAATAAAGGAGAAGAGATGGCCCCAACAATAGCAGGGCAGGGGGGAACTCTTCTTGTCCGAAAATTACCGGCGGCAGATCCAACGTAATTCTTCAGTAAAAAGAATTTGCAGAATTATCTAACTTTTCCTGTGCATTTTTCCCAAAGTGATATGTTTTCACTTGTTCGACATAATGTCACATCTATTAGTCTTGATGATGTGGGACAGGTAGGGGCGCATCGATATCAAAATATATTGAGAAGAAGAGAGAGAATGAGAGAGGAGAAGAAGAGAGAAGAAGAATAAGATTAGGAGGGAAGAAGAAGAAGTAAGAGGAAGAAGTATGTAAACTCAATAATATTCAATATTCAATCATCAAAAAGTACCTTTCACAATGTATGAACCAACATATAAATAGGCAGCAAGGAAAACCCTAATCAAATTCTACTACTAAAAATAAAACCCTAAAGTATTAAATTACGAAAATATCCCTAAAATAAAAACATTACTAATATAATAATAATATAATAAAAATTATCCCTAATTATCTATCTTTGCCCCTTCTCCAGAAATAGAGGAGAAGCACGTAACTCATGTATGCGAATCATAGCTCGTCCTACATCACTTGACTATATACATTATCCTATAAAAATTCATTAACATGCCAAAGTTGGCATCCCTTTTATATGACATATTGTTATATAATTATATTGTTTATCTCTTAACATAAAAATGAATTATCATTGGCCACTTAGATGAGTTTCAATTGAGTTGTCACAAAAGCTTGTGGGACCTCAAGTTTAGAACTGTGGTTTTGAAAATTATACACTCTGCTACTCAAATAATTTGTAATCCAAGTTCACTTGTTTGATAGTTTCATTTAATTAGTATGCTGACTATCAATAGTTTGTGTTTGCTTTCATTTTTGAATTTTGATAAGGATTCATGTAGGTTGTTCCTAATATAGTTGCAATTGCCTACATGACATATCACAAATACTTTTTAGATTAAAATTGGGTGTGTGTTATCTGAAAAAGTTTTATCTTTTACTTGTGCATAATAATTGAATTTAAGTGTACCCATCCATTTAGTCCCTTCTATCTACTTTAGTTTTTACAAGACAACTTTTTGCCTGGCCAATCTGAAAATTTTATCATGGATGAAAAATTTAAGATTATTGTCAACTTTATTTCCTTTGTATATTTTATTCATGGGTTTTATACGAACTATTTAGGGTTAGCGGTGCAGAACCTTATTGCCAGTCCAGCCTCTTAGAAATTTAATTAATTCATAAGGGTGCACACATTCTAAGTTCTGTTACAATAGAAAGCTTATATATTTTAAGCTGAATCATATATTGTGCATTCTCTTCTTCAAAAATCTGCTAAGTTAGTTGCTTTTGTGAATTTGAGCATCTTTTTAGTTCTAAAAATGGTTACGGTGGTAAGCTCATTATTTATTTATTTCTTTGTTCTGGCAAAAGTGCCAACTAGTTTTTAGCTGGTGGAGCATATTGGTAATAAAACCACATGCTTGGGTTCCAACCTCCTATAAAGCACGTTTCCACTTGCTTATAAGAAAAATATGTTCTCTTTTATCATTTTAATCAAGTTCAAATTTGATATACACTCAGTAGCAATGCAGAATTTCAAGTTCGTTTGCCTTCATCCCCTGTTATATGTACTCAGTAGCAATGAAGAAAGAAATCAATAAAATTCAATGTGGATCCAAATGGGAGTTTCAAGATACTGTTTGAACAGTCTTATAGCCTTGTGGTTGGCTTGTACCATCTGATTTCTGTTGCTGACCAAATGGATAGCACAAATGTGTTAGCGTCCATCCTTATCTCTATGATGTGCTATCCCCTTTTCAGACTGGGAAGGTTAAGTAGTTATACTACATATTATATTAGGTTTAGAACCCAGAATGGGGTCATTTGCAAACTGGCATTTTCTTTTCAAACCAGAGTTTTTGCTCATTTATGCAATAACTCAGATTGTCCTGCTTGTTGTGCAACAGAGGTTTATAATTTATACCATATTGACGCTTAGTATACAATGCAAATTTTTTTTCCAAATTTGGTGTCATTCCATCAGTTTTTCAAATAAATGTTTGGTTCGCAGGTGCTAAATTTGTCTTGCTCACCAAAAATTTGGGATACGGTTTGTCAGTAATCATTGTAGATTCAATGTGGTTGTACATTTGATCTTTTTGTTAAAATAGATGTTACTGATCATGACTTGTTTCATTTCAGTTTCACAAATTTAGCATCCTTTCTTTATGGCATATTAGGGTCTTTTTACTGTACATCCCTAATTTAAGATTCTTTTACATCTTGTCGAAGCTTTTGGGCGTTTGGGTGATGGTGCTGGTAGGGTGTGCCCGTGTATATCCAGTTTCATAGTTTTCTGACTACAATCATGTTTGTCACAGGCGTGTTTTTGTTGGAGATGTTGTGGTCTTGAAGAACCCTGAAAACTCAGATAGCTATCTTGTTCGAAGATTGGCTGCCATTGAAGGTTATGAAATGGTGTCTACTGATGAAAAGGATGAGCCTTTTGTTCTTGAAAAGGATCAGTGTTGGGTGTTGGCTGACAATGGAAGTGTAATACCTAAGGTATATGCCCTTTCTTGTATAAAAATTTATTCATGTTATTCTTAAATTATATTTTTGGTGCCTCCACTTGCACCTGTCCTCTACAAAATTCTATAATTTTATTTATGGTCTGATTGTTGATAAAGAAATGAGCAAAATGAAATTAGCGTGTGTGAAACTTCTCTGCTGCTTATACTGTATAAAACCATTAGCATCAATGAGTGTTGAATATTGAGAGGTTCATATACTTATGTCTACTACATCCACTACCACCACCATCCAAAAAAAAGAGAAGAAACAAAAGAAGAAAATATGAATACTTTACTAACAAACATCTATTCAGTTGAACACTGTCCTGAAGATGCATTACATGCTCAGAATTCTTTTTGGCAGATATAGGAATCCATTTAATCTCCACCTCCAAAGAAGAGAACAAATTCAAAAACTCTCAAAAGATGACTATAGCATCAAGGGCCAAGAGATCATGATCTAACCATCCCACCGCCACATTGGAGTCGCCTTTAATCAGACAATGATGCAAGTTCAAGGCAAACATAGTGGTGTCTCATTTGCTTTATGCAGACGATACCATTGTTTTTTGCGATGTAAGAGAGGATCAACTGAGACATTTGAAGTACATTTTGATATGCTTTTAGGCGATTTCTGGCCTGAAAATTAATATTGGAAAAAGCGAGTTGGTGCCAGTCAGGGAAGTGGTGGGAATTCATGATTTTGCTGACATTCTGGGATGCGGAGTTGGTTCATTTCCGACTTCTTACTTGGGGATGCCGTTGGGAGCGTCGTCGAGAATGGTTTCCACGTGGGACCCTGTTGTAGAGCGGTTTGAGAAGAGGCTTGTGTCAATGGACAGCTCTGCTGTCCATAAATTAATCTTCTTTCCTTTTATTCTTCTTTCCTTATTTCACATTTACTTAATTTACGTAGGCTTGTACAGTTAGCATATTGCCAGAATATATTGTTTCCATATAAAGCTAGACTGCTAGAATCACTCGGCAATTAATTTCTTTCCATGTATAGCTCTCTTGTAAAGGTCCTATATAATAAAGAGGTCACTCAAAGGCTAATTGATTCGGCCATTCAAACAGATTCTGACTTATTTTGACATGGTATCAGAGCCAAGTTGAATTTTTTTTCCTCTCGGTTTGGTTGTCGCCCACGTGATTTTTTTTCTCCTCTCGGTGTTCTTGTGTTGGCGTCTTCTGGATTATTCCTGGTTTGAAATTTTTTTTTTTTCACAACCTCTGTTCAGGTCTCGGCCGGAGTTCTTTTCTGGTGAGCCTCTCGACGCGTCTGTTTCTGGTCTCCATAGTTTCTCGGCAGTTTCTGTTTTCATCTCGGCAGTCGCATCCTTCTGGTGAATTAGTTTCTTTGTGATGGACTCTGTACCTGTGTGTGTCAAGTTTACGGGTACAAACTACTTTACTTGGGCTTTTCAATTTGAACTTTTCCTCAAAGGAAAAGATCTTTGGGGTCATATTGATGGCACGGATGTCGCTCCACAATCCGCTACTGACAAATCCAAAGATCTCGGAGCTTCTCCCTCATGGGCTGTCCTTGATGCTCGGATTATGTCTTGGCTTCTTGGTTCAGTGGAGCCACATATTGTTACCAACTTGCGGCCTCATCGCTCCGCTCAATCCATGTGGAATTACTTGAAGCAGGTTTATCAGCAAGCTAATGATGCTCGTCGCTTTCAGTTGGAACATGCAATTGCCATGTTTCAACATGGTAGTCTTTCCATCCAAGACTACTACTCGGCCTTTCTGACTCTTTGGCACGAATATACTGATTTGGTTACAGCAAATGTTCCTGCTGGTGCTCTTTCGACTATCCAGACTCTTCATGAGACTAGCCAGAGTGATCAATTTCTTATGAAATTACGTCCGGAATATGAATCTGTTCTCTCCTCTCTACTGAACCGATATCCTGTTCCTTCTCTAGATATTTGTTTTGGTGAGTTACTTCGCGAAGAACAACGTCTTAGTACTCAAGCTATTCTGGAGCAATCTCATGGTAGTTCGGGCCTGACACCTGTGGCTTATGTTGCCCAAGGCCGAGGATCACCTATGCCTTCTAAACATTTGCAGTGTTTCTGTTGCAAGGAATATGGGCATATTGCTGCTAATTGTCCTAAGAAATATTGTTCTTATTACAAGAAGAAGGGTCACATTATCAAAGAATGTCTTCTCCGTCCCCAGAATCGTTAGGCCCAAGCATTTCAGACTTCTGTTATTGTTCCTCCCGCAGCAACTTCTGTCGCACATGGCTTTTCCTCAGGTGCTTCCTCTTCCTCTGATCTTGCACCTCCTGCACCAAATTACTGCACACCAGAAATGGTGCAACAAATGCTAATTTCGGCATTATCTGCAATGGGGTTTCAAGGTAATTATTCTACTAAACTTTGGTACGTAGACTCGGGAGCTTCTAATCACATGACGAATACTCCCACCGCTCTGTGTCATGTTCGGCCCTATACTGGTCAATCTGCCATTCAGACTGCCAATGGCAGTTCCTTGCCCATAGCTGCTGTAGGAGATGCCTCTTCTAAATTTACTGATGTGTTTCTTGCTCCTCAACTTTCCACGAGTCTTATCTCTGTTGGTCAATTAGTTGATAACAATTGTGCTGTTAATTTTTCTGGTGATGGTTGTGTTGTGCAGGACCAGGTAACGGGGGAGCCGATCGCGAAGGGACCTAAAGTGGGGCCTTGTTTTCACTATTTTTACCTGCTCCAACACTTTCTCCAGTTTCTTCTATTCAGTCTTTTGCTTGTAATAATGTTTCTGATCTGAGTATGGTGTGGCATCGTCGTTTAAGCCATCCCAATACTCAGATCTTATCTCATGTATTGTACTCTGGTTTTCTTGGTAATAAAGAACATTCTTCTTTATCTCTTGAGTGTGATTCTTGTAAACTTGGTAAAAGCAAAATTCTTCCCTTTCCTTTGCATGCTAGTAGAGCTTCTCACTGTTTTGATCTTATCCATAGTGATGTTTGGGGACCTTCCCCGGTTAGTTCACATGAAAAATTTAGATACTTTGTGACTTTCATTGATGATCATAGCAGATTCACTTGGGTTTATTTTCTTCGTTCTAAATCTGAGATTTTTCGTACTTTCAATGAGTTTTTAGCGTATGTTGAGAATCAATTTTTTGCGACTATTAAGACATTACGAATAGATTCTGGTGGTGAATATTTGCCTACTGAGTTTCAGGCATTCTTGGTTTCTAAAGGTATTATTCATCAACGTTCATATACTGCTACTCCCCAACAGAATGGAGTAGCTGAACGTAAAAAATCGACATCTTCTTGATGTGGTACGTACTCTCTTGTTAGAATCTTCTGTTCCATCCATGTTCTGGGTCGAGGCTTTAAAAACTGCTACTCACTTGATTAATCGTTTACCTTCCCAAGTCTTACACATGGAGTCTCCTTATTTCCGCTTGTTTGCTAAACAACCTAGTTATGATAATCTTCGTATCTTTGGTTGTGTATGTTTTGTCCATTTACCTCCTCATGAGCGACATAAATTATCTGCTCAATCTGTTAAATGTGCATTCTTAGGATATAATGTGTGTCAAAAGGGATTTGTTTGCTATGATCCTACTTTACATCGTACACGCATTTCTAGGAATGTTATTTTCTTTGAAAATCAACATTTCTTTCCTGTGTCTTTTGTGCCTTCTTCTACTGTGGTCCTCCCCTCCTTTGAACAGCAGTTCTCAGATCTTCATCAAGTCAGCTCTTGCTTTAAACCAGGTATTGTGTATACGAGACGTTCCCGCCCACAATCTCTTCCGGTGGCTCCACCGATATCTGATCCTACCATACTCCAGAACCAGTCATTTGCAGCACCTCCAGAGTCCTTGGTACGTCGCTCTTCTCGAGTGTCTGTACCTCCGGATTGGTATGGTTTTTCTTCTGATCACACTATTTCCTCTCTTACTGCTACATTGTCCAATTTTGATATTCCCACATGCTACTCACATGCTGTCAAGCATGATTGTTGGCGACAAGCTATGCAGGAAGAAATTGCTGCTCTAGAGGCCAATCACACCTGGGACATTGCACCTTGTCCTTCCACCATAGTTCCCCTGGGTTGCAAATGGGTTTACTCCGTCAAGGTTCGATCTGATGGAAGTTTGGATTATTATAAAGCTCGGCTTGTTGCACTTGGAAATAATCAGGAATATGGTGTCAATTATGAAGAGACATTTGCTCCTGTGGCTAAAATGACCACTGTTCGTACGATTCTAGCTCTTGCTGCTTCTAATGATTGGCCACTATATCAGATGGATGTCAAGAATGCTTTTCTTCATGGGGATCTTAAAGAGTGTATTTATATGAAGCCACCCCCGGGATTGTTTCCCTCTCCGACCTCACATGTGCGTAAGCTTCGTCGCTCCCTTTATGGTCTCAAACAAGCTCCGAGGGCCTGGTTTGATAAATTTCGAACTACTTTATTACACTTCTCATTCAAGCAGAGCAAGTATGACACTTCCTTGTTTCTTCGAAAATCAGACATGGGTATTATTGTTCTTTGGGTTTATGTGGATGATATTGTGATTACTGGTTCTGATTTTATTTTACTTGGTCAGCTCAAGACTCATCTATCTGAGTCCTTTCACATGAAAGATCTTGGATCTCTCACATATTTTCTCGGTCTTGAGGTGCATCGTAGTCCATCTGGTATTTTCCTCAATCAACATAAGTATGCTAGTGACCTGGTGGTTACAGCTGGCCTAGAGGAGGCTACAGCTGGCCTAGAGGAGGCTACATCTGTTGATACTCCCATGGAATTGAATGTCAAGCTTCGCAAAGAGGAGGGTGATTTACTTGCTGATCCAAGTTTATACCGGAAGTTGGTGGGTAGTCTTGTCTACCTCACCATTACTAGACCAGACATTTCTTTTGCAGTTCAGCAAGTCAGCCAGTTTCTTCAAACCCCTCGTCATCTTCATTTGGCTGCTGTCCGTAGGATCATCCGCTATGTTCAGGGCACTTCTGCCCGTGGCTTATTCTTTTTTCCTGCAGGCAATTCTCCTCGACTTACTGCTTATAGCGATGCTGATTGGGCCGGTTGTGCTGATACACGTTGCTCCATCACTGGTTGGTGTGTGTTCTTAGGTGATGCATTGATCTCCTGGAAGAGTAAGAAGCAAGACAGAGTCTCTAAGTCATCTACAGAATCTGAGTACCGGGCGATGTCTCTTGTTCTGAAATTATTTGGCTTCGAGGTTTGCTTGCTGAGTTAGATTTTTCTGAGACTAATCCTACACCTCTCTATGCTGATAATACGAGTGCTATTCAGATCACGGCTAATCCTGTCTATCATGAGCGCACAAAGCATATTGAAGTTGACTGTCACTCTATTCGTGAAGCATTTGAAGCTCGTGTTATCACTCTTCCACATGTTTCCACTGAACTACAAATTGCTGATATCTTCACCAAAGCTCTTACTCGCCATCGACATTGTTTCTTAAGTAGCAAATTGATGCTTATTGATCAACTCGCATCAATTTGAGGGGGGCTGTCAATGGACAACTCTGCTGTCCATAAATTAATCTTCTTTCCTTTTATTCTTCTTTCCTTATTTCACATTTACTTAATTTACGTAGGCTTGTACAGTTAGCATATTGCCAGAAAATATTGTTTCCATATAAAGCTAGACTGCTAGAATCACTCAGCAATTAATTTCTTTCCATGTATAGCTCTCTTGTAAAGGTCCTATATAATAAAGAGGTCACTCAAAGGCTAATTGATTCGGCCATTCAAACAGATTATGACTTATTTTGACAGCTTGTAGGTTGGAAAAAATAGTACCTATTGAAAGGAGGGCGTCTTACTTTAATGAAGAGCACTCTTTCGAATCTTCCAACTTATTTCCTGTCCTTATTTTCGATGCCGATGTCGGTTGTGAGGAGGCTCGAGAGGATTCAAAGCAAGTTTCTATGGGGCGAGTTAGGGGATGAGTTCAAATACCAGCTAGTGAGTTGGGGGAAGGTGTGCACTCCGATTCAAAAAGGGGGTATGGGAATAAGGAGGTTAGAACTGCTTAATAAGACGCTATTGGGCAAATGACTTTGGCGCTTCGGAGTTGAGAGGTCCAAATTGTAGAGGAGGGTTGTTGCCTGTAGAGGTGGAGAAGGAGCTGGTGGGTGGCGGTCAACGGATTTGAACCTTCCTGTGGGGGTGGGGGTTTGGAAAAGCATTCGGAAAGGATGGGATGAGTTCTCCGAACTCATTCAATTTAGGGTAAGAAATGAGAGACAGATCAGTTTTTGGGAGGACGTCTGGTGTGGGGATCTATCTTTGGCCTGTCCCTAGACTCTTCAGGATTGCCTCGAACAGACAAGCCTTAGTAGCTGACTGTTATCAGCTTGATAGCAGAAGACTGTCTTGGGATGTGAGCTTTCACAGGGCTTTTCAAGATTGGGAGCTATTAGAGGTAGCTGAGTTACTAACCACTTTGTATAATCAAGTGATCGAGGGGGAGGGGATGGACGAGATGGAGTGGATAGGATCCAAGAGGGGAACATTTGAGGTTCATTCCTACTATAGACTCCTCTCGGATTCCACAAGTCCCACCTTTCCTTGGAAGGCTATTTGGAGAACAAAGGCCCCCACTTGGACAGCTACCTTGGGAAAGATTCTTACCATTGATAACCTCAGGAGAAGAGTTCGTTTTATGATAAATTGGTGTTGCATGTGCAAGAGGTCAGAGGAAACGGTGAACCATCTTCTTCTACATTGCACAGTGGCGAGGGACGTTTGGTCCATGTTCTTGGTTGCGTTTGGTATAGACTGGGTGTTTCCTAGATCCACGAAGGATATGATTGAGGCTTGGAGAGGGTGTACAGTGGACAGTCGAGCCAGGGATGCTTGGAGGGTCACTTCCCTTTGTTTATGGTGGGGTTTGTGGCAAGAGAGGAATAGGAGGCGCTTTGAGGATGTGGAGTCTTCTATTTGGTCTCTCAAATACAATATTTTATCCCTTTTATTTTTTTGGGTATACGGGAAAAATTGTATATCAGATGGTCAAGTAGTGAACTTTCTTGATAGCTTAAGACTATAGTTGGCCTTTTTTTGTTGTCCCTCGGGTTCGCTCCCATTTGAGCGTCATTTAATGAAATTTTACTTGTAAAAAAAAAAAGATCTTCCAAAAGGCCTCTGATGTCAGCCTCTATCGCATAGCCTCCACATTTTGGCCTAGTGAACTTTAAATTATTTCCCACCAGCATCCACGAGTATAACTCCAATGCCTAACTGCCTCAGTTTACCAAGCGAAGTATAACTCCGATGCCTAACCGCCTCGGATTAACGAGTGAACAACCTTGAAGTTTTGCTTCACTTTTCTGGTCAGGATAGGAGTCTAGTCTTGGGGGACAAACTTAAACTGCAAATACAGGAAACACACAACCCGCAAATCTATCGAGATCAAGCAAACTGGCACTCCTTCAAACTCTTTAGTGACCAAAGCCCAAAGGGAAGCCAAGAATTGAAATTTGGTTCAGATCTTCTCAATGGGTAATTACTTATTTTTGAGGATTGATTGTTTTGCCCCAGAATTTTAGCTCTCCCCACCTTCCAAAACCAATAAAAGAAGTTTGAAGCCAAATCTAGGCCAAATATAATTAAGGGTTGGGAGAAAGGACAAAAGATGGACGGAGGTCTCATTGCACCTTTACATAGAACACCGAAATCCAGGGAGGAGCTGTATTGCGTGTTATTGCCTTGCCTGACAAATCTCTTTGTTACCCAGAGACAGATCAAAGCTTTACTTTATGAGGAACCTTGGCCTTCCAAATAAGTTCGCCAGCATGGAATGGGGAAAGATTGACATATTTTGAAAGGTAACACACAAGATTTAGAGGGAAAAGAACAACTGTATTTTAGACATCAACATCTCTCCTCCGGACTAGAAGATCAAAGATCTACCCAATCGAGATGGGGAAGTACAGAAGAAAACTCAATTGTTTTCCTATTATTCGAATTAAAAAAAAATGCAAGTTCCGAAATAGGAGCATCATGAAGCCTAGATAATCTGAAATGACGAGTAAATTGGAAGTGCAGTCTCCTCATTATAGATCTTCCAAAAACAAACCCTAGATCCATCTTCGAGAGTGATCCTAATATGATTTGAGAAATCGGGGTACACTTGATAGAGAGCTTTACAAGGACAAGAAAGAGTTCCCTTTGAAGCTAAATTTGAATCCCAAATTTCCAACTGTTATCCTGCAAACAATATTGTGACCACCAAATGCAAAATCGGGCTCTGTTCTTAGGTAATCTACTAATCTTCATAAGCATTTCTCTGATAAGGTTTTATCTTCAAGACTTTATCTTCAAGACTAGATTACACAACCCTGACCCACCCTCATTTTAGTGCCTAAGTACTGTCTCCCAGTTAATAATTTGATCTTTATGGAACTCCCAGACCACAAAACTCTTTCTGAACCATCTTTAAAATATTGTCAACTGAAAGAGTTATCCTAGAGAAAGATCATTTTCTTTTTTGGTTTAAAGTTACTGTTTTAGTGAGCTCACAAGCTCTCTCTGTTGGCTTATTTTATTATTCTCTCTCTCTCTCTTTATTTTCCCCCTGGCAAATATGAATTAACAAGGCGCTAATGGCCAATGGGTATCAAGAATTCTATTATATGATTATTTTCCTAATCTTAGGAATTCTACTCTTATGATTTCATATTTAGGGCTATATCCTCCTTCAATGGATTTCAGCAACATCAAACCAATGAACTTGGTTGCTAGAAAAGAAAAAGTAATGAACTGAATTTGATAAATTGTGTTATATCAGTCTATAAAATTGGTTTCAAACTGCCTTTAGCTCTGAGGTATGGGTGTAAATTCAAATCAGTTAGGACATGTACTCGTCCTTGGCATGTGGGCAATGCTTGACTCTGTAAATAATTGGCGATCAGCAGATCTGATAAGCCTTTTCTTCTCCTCCCTCTTTTCTCCCATTTTGTTAATTGCAGGAAGCCAATGATAGTCGAAAATTTGGCCCTGTTCCCATGACAGATATAGTTGGCAGAGTCATATATTGCCTGAGTACAGCCGTGGATCATGGTCCTGTGCAGAACAGGTGAGCTGATTGAATTAAATTAGGTCAATCCATTTTCATTTTATATCAGTAGAAATATTGTGATGATTAAATGTGGTGTTACTTTTACCAGTCATTTCAGCATGCGGAAGGATTCACCTGTGTTGGAAATTGAATTGGATGTTGACGAGATGGCTAAAAATCACAAAACGTAGATGGTACCCACAAAGCAAAAGCTCTGATTCGATTGGTCTGTGTGCTTTTTCCTAGCCTATTTTGTTCATCAGATCATTTTATTTTTGTCAAGGACAAATAAGAGTTAGGGATCTTCTCAATGTTCATCTGTCTTGGGATGGTGTGGCTTATTTATCATTTTCCTTCACCAGATATGGTCTGATAGTTTGCAGTTGGAAAATTTGACGCGGCCTGTATCAGATTTTGGGATTAATTGTATTTAACATCCCTTTCGGACAATGTTGTAGTCTGAAAATTTGCAATAAGGAGTTCCAATAACTGACTTAATATGTTTCTTGTATCCAGACCCTAGGCTTGACTTTATTGCTCAATTTAGCTTTTGTTAGCTTTCAGCAATCTGGTTACAGTGTTTTAACTTCGGAAGGCTTGATTCATACGTCCACCTGTACTCCCTGGCCTTGGGCTTAGATTGCTGATCTAAGCCCAGGGGATAGGCTTTAGGTGCAAGTTAGTCTTTCTAAAAACATTTAGGAGGTTTTTGATTGCTGCGTCAAATTGTAAAAAGTTAAAAAGACACACACACAATATATATATATATATATATATATATATAGGAGTAATTAGAACCTCTTTTTTTTTTTTAATAGAAGAAATCTTTGCCCATTTAAGTATTTTTGTTGTAAATTAAAGTGGTGTAGCACAGTGAAAGCCAAAAGGAGAAATAAAATTCACTTATTATAATTTAAACCTAAGAAAAATACATTGTTTTTTCATATGAACCTAATATTCAACCTTTATTAGAGCACACACACGAAACAAATCACACGATGTCAGATAACCATCTCTCTTTATGCTATGATACAAATGTTAGCACAACTTTTGGATCATTTTATTCAGTCAAGGGAGGGGCTCGGGTCCTTAAGTTTGGAAGGATAGTAAAATTTGCAATATGAGAGGTTAAACCATCCCTTCTAATCTCTCCTTTTTTTTCTCAATTGTAAATAAAACATGAAAATAGCTATCCCTCCATTTCATTTCTTATTTTCTTCCCATTCCATCGATTCAAATTTCTTATTTTCTTCCAATTCCATCAATTCAAATGATTCTCAATTGTAAATAAAACATGAAAATAACTATCCCTCCATTTCATTTCTTATTTTCTTCCAATTCCATCAATTCAAATGAAGTCAGAGTCTCTGCAAATAAGTTGAAGGAATGATAAAAAAGACGTTTACATTAGTGTAATACAAAAAATGCATACATTAGTGTAATACAAGTATATAGGATATGTTGTGGTGATAATAGTGAACTTATCTAAAAAAAAAAAAAGAAAGAAAGAAAATAATGTAAAGGAAATAAAGAACTTGTGGTGTTGGAGGCCTCTTTTAAAGTCTTCGCCCCAATTGTATTAAGCGGCCCTGCACCAGAGCAACGAAAGGACACCTCCAATTGTATTAAGCCGGTGTATATATATATATATATATATATATACACACACACTAGTGTATGCTCGTGTCTATAGTACTATCATGCACCCTTAATCATGATCGTTAGATATGATTATTTTGAATTGGCAAATACATTTTGACTTATAAGATTGATTTTTTTAACAATTTTGACGGTTAGATTGACATTTTTTGTCTTATTATATCAAGCTTAAATGTAATATAATATATATATATATATACCCAGCTTTTCTTATTTTCTTAAACCAAGATAAAATTGACTTGACAAAATTTTAGAGCGGCGTCATGCCATAATGTCATATTCTTGATTATGATGATGAGAAATAAAGATGAGTTATTAAAGTTGTTGCATTTTTCTTTGTATGACAGAATTTTCCAAACATTCTTAAATCTCCATCTTTCACATTGAAATGAGATGAAAATGAAAATTTCCCTAGGCCACATATAACATTAATAAAGAATGTTATGAACTTGATTTGTTCTGTTTGTTAAATAAATTAAATATACTTAAAAAATAAATTAATTAAATATAAGAAATTAAACGGGATTAAACAACAACAAAAATTTGCAAAAAAATAAAATTAAACAACAAAAACGCCATTTTATTAATGAATTTTATTATTTGAAGAAAAGAGTATTGAAGTCATTCATTTTTTTAAACAGAAAACACGCACAGAGTAACAATACTTGTTTGCTCGTCACTTTTGTTCTCTTTCGTAATTGACACATTGCATTTCTTTTGGAAAGCTACTCACCATGGAAGCATTCGCTTCCTGGCCATTGCTACCTCTATCTACGAAAAAAAACTCACTGAAAGCGTAACGCGTAATGTTGCTGGAAATGTGGAGTGACATGCTCACCATTTATGAGGGGAACATCACATTCTAATTAATTTGTCTTAAGTACACAGATTTGCCTCGTGTATACCGATTTAATATTAGAAATGACATGTGACTAAATTTGGATGTTACATTGAGATTTTTTTGGGACAAATTTAATCGTTTAGAGATTAATTTTTACGTGATTTGTCATCAAGCTATTAAGATAGTTGTACTGTGAAGTAAATTTGAGACACTAATATCAAATCAATTTTTACTCTCACTCTGTTAGCTTAGAAGTTGGAGCCTGTTGCAACAAATTACACTCCTAGCTATATATAGACATCCTCCTTCATAATGAAGGTCTACAATTGATTACAATAAATGAGTAAGATCTATCTCTAAACTTCTAGAGATAAATATTTAGAACTCTGCGAAACTCTCAACACTTTAATAATATTCTCTAATCTAAAAATTCCTACAAGTTGTCTAGTGTTCTGTAATCTTCCACCACTTTCACATTCAACGATTCTCTCTAATCTACAAATTCGTACAATCTCTCCAGTGTGCTGTTGAAATAATGTGCTGTAATTTCACTATTATTCACCTTCAACAATTATTACACAAATGTGAATCCCAACTCTCCTCATGTGCTCCTCCTCGTTACCATGTTAAACTAGGGAGAGAAAAGTTGAGCATTTGGAACATTTAAGATAACCATGCCAATTTTATATTTGTTCCTCCTCCAATAGCCTAATTTGCAAGAATTTTTGTCTTTTTTTTTTCTTTTTCAGAGAAAGAAATAGAAATAGTGCATCGATAGCTTAACATTTTTATTAGAAGAAAAAGTGATTGCTTAAACTTTTTTTATTAGTGAGTAAAGTGCAATAAATACCTACTATATAAAAAATTGCAAGAAACACCTTGCTATTTGGTATGGACACATAAATTCCTATACTTTTAAAACTTGGAGCAAATTACCCCAACAGTCCATTTTTTTTTGAAACAACAGAAAGGACCTTTTTTAAATGACCAAAATGCCCTTGTCTTGTTTGGATGCTTCTTTTCTCTGGGTAACATTTTTTCTAGCTACATCTCTATCTTGCATGTACACACTGTCTCTCTCTCCAAATTTTTACATACATATATATATATATATATATATATATCTATATCTATATCTATATCTATATCTACGGTTATATAAGGTATGAATATATTGTGTAGGTACAGACGTTTTGGCTATAGGCATTTGTCTGGTTAATAAAATTGATGCCAAGTTGTGATTCTGAGCATGAAGTTCCTACTTTGCATTTTCACATCTAAGCAAAACTTAGGCTTGAATCATTGGCCTTTTGCTTACTGTTTCTTGAATGAAAATCTTGCAAAAGGTTAATGCTAAAAACAGAGATATTAACCATTGATATGAAGGCTGGCTGGAAAATGGGATAAAGATCAGCTTCCAGATCAAGGAAATGAATAGCAAACCAGAAGATCAAAATAAAGGACAAGCATCGAATTATTCGATCTTATCTTGAAGAAAGTTTCAACCATCAGACAATCATCGATTTTTTATGCTTCTAATAAAGATTGAGATTTTACACACACATATTTTATATAGATCGTAATTAAAAACAACAACAAAATTATTAATATTAAATACAAGCATAAAGTACAGACTTTAAACAAACTTAAACAAACTGACAAGCTTACAAACTTACTCTTTAAACAAACTTAAACAAACTAACAAGCTTACAAACTTACTACTTTAAACAAACTTAAACAGATTGACAAGCTTACAAACTTAAACACACTTGATACTTATAGAAAGCTTAGTAGCTTTTGAGAGCAACCTTAGGAAAACCTAAAAAGATTCTAAAACTGAGATGCTAAAATTTTTGATAAATTTTCGGTATCCTTCCACAAACCGGAGGTCACCTTTTTATAAGAGAAATTTTCGGATTTGAATTCCGGACTTCAAAACTAATTTGTTTACAGATAACGATGAGGATAAAGATGCCAGATCCCATTGATTGTAGAGAGAATCTACTTTTGTTGATGGATGACTTTGTCGGTGATAATTGCATACTTTTACTGTGGCGAATATGCTTTTGTTGATGGATGCCTTTGTCGGTGATAATTGCATATTTTTACTGTGGCAAATTTGCTTTTACTGTGGGAGGTCATAATTTTGTTGGTATGATGATAATTATTTTGTGCAGACAATTTGTCTTATTTGGACATGGGTATTCCGTAACAATCATCTCCATTTTTAGGAGTATTGGAAATATTTTCATCAGAAGGAAGAGACTGTTCTGAATCAGAGTCTGAGAGAGCTTCTGCAAGCTGGGCAGCAATTTGTTGCCTTAATTCTGGTTTGGAAATTTTTGGAGATTTGCTGAGTATTTTAGCTTTACAATTTGTCAAACTAGCACCACTCAAAATACTTGACAGGGGAGAATTACCAGTCACAGCAGAACAACTTGCTAATATTTCTAAACAAAATAACTTTGGAAACATGATTTTAAGTACCATTAGGGCACAAACCAATCGGATAGAAAGCATCCTTGATTCTATTCAAAATAGCCAAAAAGATCATAGGAAAATATCAAGAGAATCCCAAAACTTGATCAAATCCAGCCAAGACCAAGTCCTTGCCTCAATCAAACAATTTCAGGATACAGTTGAGCCTTCTCGTCAATTACCTACAAATCAACAATTTTTTGGGCCACTTCAAGGCTCTTCCCAACATTCTGTTACTCATCATTTAGTTAAACCTGCAATTCAATTAGAACATGATTTTAGTCTCAAATTCAATCAAAATCAATTCATGGATGAATTAATCAAAAGATACAAGACTGCTGAAAGAATTGATCCCACTACATCAAGCTTCAAACCTTATCCTCACATTGACCCAGACAAGCCAGTTACTGCCACTTCATCTTCTTCAGATGAGGAGGAAGATTTAAAACAAAAGAAAACTCTTTCTGTTCTTTCTAAACAAGAAAATTTAGAATTAGAAGAAATTAATCATCTAAAACAACAGTTTGATCTCTGTAATATTCAAAATCACAAACCATATCATCCTCGACCAACCCCCATTGATCTTCAATTAGAAGAAAAACTGCATCCTACCACTTTATATAATGGATCTGCCATTTATGAATGAAATTTAGATGGTCTGACTGAATATCAAATAATCACTCTTCCACAACATATGATGATGGCAGCCAATTCAGCCAGAAATCGTAATCTTCATAATTTTGAGATAGGAATTGCGAAATATCTCATTGCGGGATTCTCTGGTCAGTTAAGAGGATGGTGGGATAACTATCTCATAGTTGACCAACAAAATGCTATTTTATTAGCTATAAAGAGAATGTCTGATAACTCCATCATCTTAGATGACAATAATCAACTCCTTCTTGATGCAGTCACAACTCTTATCACTGCAATTACACAACATTTTCTTAGAAATACTCCTGCTCTTTATGAAAGAGGAAAGGAAATCCTCATCAATCTTAGATGTCCTACTTTAACCCATTTCAATTGGTATCGAGATGTTTTCCTCTCCAAACTTTACCAAAGACATGATGCCAATCATGATTTTTGGAAAGAAAGATTCATAGCAGGATTGCCTACTCTTTTTGCTAAAAAAGTTATGATAAGAATCAAAACCAAACATAATGGAGAAATCCCTTATAATCAATATACCTTTGGGGAAATCATATCTGAAGTTTGTGCTAAAGGCCTTAATTTATGCACAAACATTAAATTACAAAATCAATTGAAAAAAGAAAGAAAATCTGGTCAAACTGAATTAGGACAATTTTGTTATCAATTCGGATATAATACTCTTAAAACTCCTTATTCTTCCAAACCTAGACCAAAGAAAAATAAAAAATTTAAAAAATCCATAAAGAACTCTTCTAAATTTAGGCCTACGGATCAGTCAAGGAAGAAATACAAAAAGAAATCCTTTCCAAAGAAGAAAGTTCCAAAGGGACATTACCAAAATCAGTGTAAATCCAAAAACAAAAATGATGCCAAAGATAAAATCAATGCCTTACAAATTGAAGAAAATATTAAAGAAGAAATCTTTAAAATCATCTTCCCTGAAGAAACCAGTTCTTCCAAAAGTGAAGGAGACAATTTTTATATGACGATCTCAATTCTTCGTCTTCTGAATAATCAGAACATTCCTCTTCTCCTTGCACTCCCTGCAAAGAAGAAATTGACTATTACAAAGCTATATTAGAAACCAATGGATTGCAAATCAATGTTTTAACTACCGAAGAAAATTCAATTCTTGAGATCCTTGATCAAATTGAAGATCCTCTCAAACGACAACATGCTATTCTACAATACATTGAAATCATTCGGAATGCTTCTCCAAAATCAATACCAATAACTTACCAGAATAATGCCCCTTATGAATTTCAAGATGTTAAAATAAACAGGGAAAAACAGGACACCTTTCTCTTCATGACCTTCATCAAGAAGTAAATGATGTCAAAAAAGAAATTCGAGATTTAAATCTTAGAATCCAAGATCTTGAAATTCAAGAACAATTTCCTCAACAAAACCCTCACAATCATTTAGAATCAACTGCTGATTTAGATCTCTCTCCGTCGGAGAATAAATTTCTGGAAACCATAAACCATATCAATTTTCAAAAATGGTTCGTCCATTTCAAATTAGTCATCAACCAAGAATTCATTCTTGAAACAATAGCCCTTCTTGATTCTGGAGCAAATATGAATTGCATTAAAAAAAGTTTAATTCCTCCCCAATATTATACCAAAACAAATAATAAACTTCATACTGCCGATGGAAGTAAAATGAAAATTAAGTATAAACTTTCCTCGACTCAAATTTGTAATAACCAAATCTGTATCAATACTAGCTTTCTCTTAATTAAAAATCTTAACCAACAAATTATCCTTGGAACTCCTTTTCTATCCCTTCTCCAACCAATGAAAGTAGACTCCACTGGCATAAGCTTATATTTTAATGGAGAAAAATTTACTTTAAATTTATCCACCCTCCACAAGAAAGTATTATAAATTCTTTAAAAAAGGATTTAATCACCAAAACCAAACACATCTTTTCCCTCCAATCAAATCTCACACATGAAGAAATAGCTATCCAAATATCCCCAGAAACCTTTCAGGAAAAAGTAAAAATATTTCAAGAATCTTTACAATGAGAAATTTGTTCTCATCTTCTCAATGCTTTCTGGCATAGGAAAAAACATATTGTTTCTTTACCTTATATTTCAGAATTCAATGAAAAGAATATTCCACCCAAAGCCAAACCAATTCAAATGAATCATGACTTAATGAAAATTTGTAAAAATGAAATCCAAGATCTCCTCTCAAAAAGTCTTATTCGCCCAAGTCACTCTCCATGGAGTTGTGCTGCTTTTTATGTCATAAAAAATACAAAATTAGAAAGAAGATCACCAAGACTTGTCATAAATTATTGTCCTCTAAATAAAGTTTTACAATGAATTCGATACCCAATTCTCAATAAAAGGGACTTTCTTAATAGGTTATTTAATGCAAAAATATTTTCCAAATTTGATTTAAAATCTGGATTTTGGCAAATTCAAGTTGTTGACAAAGACCGGTATAAGACTGCATTCACTGTCCCATTTGGACACTATGAATGGAATGTCATGCCTTTTGGTCTCAAAAATGCCCCCTCTGAATTTCAAAAAATTATGAATGACATTTTCAATCCTTACACCTCTTTTAGTATTGTTTATATAGATGATGTACTAATTTTCAGCAATACTATTGACCAGCATTGGAAACACTTAAACCATTTTGTCAAAATAATGAAAAATAATGGTTTAGTTGTCTCGGCTCCAAAAATTAGTCTTTTCCAGACTAAAGTCAGATTCCTAGGACACAACATCCATTTGGGAAAAATTATTCCCATTGATAGATCAATTAATTTTGCTGATAAATTTCTTGATGAATTGAAAGATAAAACTCAACTTCAAAGGTTCTTAGGAAGTCTCAATTATATTTCTGATTTTTATAAGAATCTTGCTCAAGATACTACAATTCTTTACCAAAGGTTAAAAAAAAATCCTTCACCTTGGACCACTCAACATACTCAGGCCATCCAAAAAATTAAATCTAAAGCAAAGGTTATTCCATATTTATGTCTTCCTGACCCTTCTGCTTTCAAGATTGTAGAAACAGATGCTTCAGAATAAGGGCATGGAGGTATTCTCAAACAAGTTACAGATGGAAAAGAGCAACTTGTTTGTTTCACATCTAAAACATGGAAATCCTCTCAGAAGAATTATTCCACAATCAAAAAGGGAATTCTTGCCATTGTCCTCAGCATTCTTAAATTTGAAGGAGATTTGCTCAACCAGAAATTCTTGTTACGAATTGATTGCAAGGCGGCAAAAGATGTCCTTCAAAAAAATGTCAAGAATATTACCTCAAAACAAAATTTTGCTAGATGGCAGGGTTTATTATCTACTTTTGATTTTGATATTGAATTTATTAAAGTAGAATCAAATTCTAGCTCTTCCTGATTTTCTGACGAGAGAATTTTTGCAGGGAAAACAATGAGGCCAGAATTCTCCAGCAAAGATCCTTACAAAGGAAAAGATCCCATGAATGAAGAAAATGATCCAATTCCCCCAAATACTCCTCTACCCAAATATTTGACACATGAAACTCTTTGGCCTATCATCCTAATTGAGCAAGATGAAGTTCATCTTCCTACCAAAGAAATTACTCAAATTTATTTTCCTGAAAATTTTCACACATCATCTGGCACAATTTTCACTCAAAGATCTTCATGTCATTTCTCCCAAATTGGATTCTCTCAGTTAATAATTCTCAAAATTCTTTCCCGCAGAGAATGGGGAGATCCATCCCGAACTAGAATTCCTCGTGCCTCCAACATTCTTCCCGGAGAATTTAATTTCTTTGACTATCAAAAAGCCTGAAAATTCATCCTTTATTTACAAAATAGCAAACTCAAACATTCCTGGTTTATTACTTTTGTTTGAACTTTGAAACAAAATTTCCCAAGAAATTCCTACGTGGTTTCATAGTTGGTGGACCCAATTTGGTCTTGATATTGGAATTCTCCCTATTCCGCTTCTTAAGTCTTTTGAGGCTTATGATAGCATGTTAAGAACAAGTTCCTCATACCCGACTGATCCCCTTTTAGACTTCATGGCAAAATTTGCCATTCCCTGGATCATTGCCTGGTAGTATGTTGTTGATACAACAGAAAGCCTTCCTAGCTTGTGTAGGCAATTTGCTTCTAAATGGTGGGACAAGTTTAATTATGATCATATCAATCTTGGCCAAATAGAAAAAATGACTGATTTCTATAAGAGAGCTGAACCTTTTCAACCACCTCCAAACCTTAATGACATGGATAAAATTTTCACCTTGCGAAGAGCTATCAAAGCTAAAATACTCAACAAATCCCCAAAAATTTCCAAACCAGAATTAAGGCATCAAATTGCTGCCCAGCTTGTAGAAGCTCTCCCAGACTCTGATTCAGAACAGACTCTTCCTTCTGATGAAAATATTTCCTATACTCCTAAAAATGGAGATGATTGTGACAGAATACCCCTGTCCAAATAAGACAAATTGTCTTCACAAAATAATTATCATCATACCGATAAAATTATGACCTCCTGCAGTAAAAGCAGATTCACCACAGTAAAAATATGCAATTATCACCGACAAAGGCATCCATTAACAAAAGCAGGTTCGCCACAGTAAAAGTATGCAATTATCACCGACAAAGTCATCCATCAACAAAAGCAGATTCTCTCTACAATCAATGGGATCTGGCATCTTTATCCTCATCCTTATCTGTAAACAAATTAGTTTTGAAGTTCGGAATTCAAATCCAAAAATTTCTCTTATAAAAAGATGATCCCCAGTTTGTGGAAGGACACCAAAAATTTATCAAAAATTTTAGCAAGTTATTTTTCTCAGTTTTAGAATCTTTTTAGGTTTTCCTAAGGTTGCTCTCAAAAGCTACTAAGCTTTCTATAAGTATCAAGTGTGTTTAAGTTTGTAAGTTTGTAAGCTTGTCAATCTGTTTAAGTTTGTTTAAAGTAGGAAGTTTGTAAGCTTGTTAGTTTGTTTAAGTTTGTTTAAAGAGTAAGTTTCTAAGCTTGTCAGTTTGTTTAAAGTCTGTACTTTATGCTTGTATTTAGTATCAGTAATTTTGTTGTTGTTTTTAATTACGATCTAATTCCGCATTTTATATATATATATATATATATATATATATAGTGAGAGGGGTACGAAAGTTCTTTTGTAACTTTTTGCTTCACCTTTCACAACTTGGTTCATCCACAAGACTCTCACTCCAAGAACTGTGTCCTGAACCGTCTGATTATCTTCAAGGCAGAGAAAGATGTCGTTTAATTTCTTTCGGGCTGGGCCGGCTCTGAGATTCTACAAATTTTGAGAGCCCTTAGACGGACTTTCAAATGGTGCCTTTTATGCATAAATTTTCACACACGCATACATTTTATAGGAGTGCAAATTTTTTATTAAAATGAGACGATATGTACAAAATTTTCATTTGCTGAAAAATGAGAGAAAATGCTTACTATTGGCGAGCCTGGCGTGAAGAAAGAAGAAGAAAACGTTGATCAGTGATTGTATCATATGAACTGAGAGTACCCTCGTAGAGTAATTGAAACAATAGTTAGTAAAAGAAATTTTTTTAAAAATGAGGCCCAATAATATTGTTTTTAGATGAGGCCCGGTAGTATTTCTTTTAAATGAGGCCCAATACTATTTTTTTTATAGATTAGGCCTAGTAGTATTTCTTTTAAATGAGGTCCAATAATATTTTTTTTAGATTAGCCCAGTAGTAGTATTAGATTTGGTAAAATTTGGGGGCCCTAGGCGACCGCCTGGGCCGCCTGCCCTGCTTTCCGGAGAAGAGGTTTGTAAAGTCTAAGTCTTCATTGATGCCACAAACTCACGTAAGTGAAAACTTTTCTATGAACTTGATCAAATAGGTTTTCTCAGTTGAAAATTAAAAATTTCAATGAAAAAAATTCAAAAATAGAAGCTGAAATAAAGAAGATCGTATGGGTTTTCTCAATTAAATAGATTCACACTGACATAAGTTTTCTTTTTTTTTTCGCAGGAGGTTTCAAGAATGCATCAATGGCGTATGTTGTTATCTTCTCGAGATGTTCTTCTTTCTCATTATTGTATGAAGCTTCACATAAGCACTAAACGAGAACAAGTGAAAACTTTTGTTTCTAATTCAATATATATATATATATATATATATATATATAAAATTCTCTGTATAGAAAATTAGGAAGGAAGAAAAAAAAATAGAAGTTGTCTTTATAGAAATTACTAAATTTTAAAAGTTGATTAATGTGTATTAAATGACTAAATTCTAGAAGTTGTCTCCTATATATATACATAATTATATATTTGTTGTGTTTGATTTGTATGAGGTAAGAATTATAAAACCTAGAACTTAATTAGAACAGTAATGTCAATACTTATATCTGTCATGTTTGATCTGTGTGAAGTAAGAACTAAGAAAGTTAGAATTTAATTAGAACTATAATGCTTATACTTACTTGCCATAATAAGTACTTGTTTATTTTCTCGATCAGATTCCAAGAGAGGCATAGTATAGATCGAGAAAATGACAATTTTGTCCACAATAATTATGTTAAATGGATTATTTTAGTAATTTTAAACATTTTAAGGACATTTTGGAATTTTCAAGTGCTAAAAACCATGACATTAGCAATTTTTGTACTTGAAAAATTGATTAGGGGGGGGGGGGGGGAGGTCGGTGTTACAAAAAGTACGTTGACAAAGGAGTGTAGTATTATTTTTTAAAATACAGGGAAATTCCTTGTTATTTAGCCTATTTAGAGGGATGTTAGTGTAATTTATCCTATTTTTTTACATTTCATTTCCTTTACAAGTCTTTACATTACATTTCATATACTTTATATGCTATTTCCAAGGTCTCATGTTCAATATCAATGCTTCAAGCCTCTATTACGGAGAGTCATATGAGATTGGTGTTCGATGGCCTAATATATGATATACTTCTACTAGATATACATTTATATTTCCTTTAAAACATTCTATTTATTGTTTTATGCAATTTTATTTTAATTTCATGCATATATCCCAACATACATTTCTTGGCCCTTTTTTTTTTTTTTCCATTTTTGTGTTCAAATGACATTTGCTTGATTTAAAACTCATTGATACTAAAATAGTTGTGGGTGTAGCCATGTGGCCATCGATGTCATCCTTTTTGAACACTTCATGTGAAAGTTTAGGACAAAGGCCATGTCAGCTCTTTTAAAGGTCAAGGCTAGCTTTGACCACAAAAAAGCTACAAAACAAACAATTATATAAAATATCTCCAAAAACTTCTCAAAACTCTGAGTTAAACTTAGGTCAAAAGAAACAAGAATCCTCGAGTACAATACCAAGTGCTCTTCGACTCTCAAAAACCTTAAGTCATGCTCAAGTCAAAAACAAAACCTCGAGAACAGTACCAGGTGCTTCTCGAGTCTTAAAAATCTTGAGTCATACTTAGGTCAAAAATGAAACATTGAGTACAACACCAAGTGCTATACGAGTCCCAAAAACCCCGAGTAATGCTTAGTTAAAAAATGAAACCTTGAGTATAGAACCAAATGCTTTTCGAGTCCCAAAAAAAATTGAGTCATGCTCTGGTCAAAATGGAACCTTGAGTACAACACCGAGTGTTTTTCGAGTCACAAAAATCTTGAGTCAGGCTCAGGTCAAAACGAAACCTCGAGCACAACACCACGTGACCCTCAAGCCTCAACTACCTTTCAAAGTCCCGATTCCTCATCAAGTGTTAGTACATCTTCATGGAAACTTAGAATAGATAGAACCTCAAAAGTGAAGCATCGCGCTCCTCGAGACCCTATCTTAAAATAAAAATGATGCCTAAAGGGAGCATAAGTAGGACTTCCTTAAAGTATCAGTTCAAGATAACTTGGAAAACTTAGAGGATTTTGTATTGGTGGATGAGAAGATAGAGTTAGCCCATCACTATGGGCCCAATCTAGGGAATGGTGAAACACGTGTTAAGGCAGAAGCCTTTACCATCACATTTAATGTTTCTGCTAGGTCTTTAAATGCTCACCCACCACTGCTCTCATAATTGAGTGTAGCAGGCAGAGGAACTTAACCCTCTAGGTCACTATAGTGTTGACAGTTTGATCATGAAGATATTTGTGCATTGCCCAGTCATTTAAACACTATAAATCGATAGGTCTAGTGAACATTAAAGGGGCGTAACTTGAGCAATTGAGAACTAGAACAACACTAGACCATTTACTCTGTCTTTAGCATAAAAATGTTTTTACATTCACCACAAATTTCCCTGATTGGTCTATTTCTTCTCCCTCTTGAACTTTATGTACAAAATCTCCCACACAACTACTTTATCATGCATAACATACATTCTTATTTTGTCATGTTTATCTTTTACAAAATTCAAGTTTCACTAACCTTACACTAAAAAACGCTTTTAAGTCTCTTGTGATGTTTTCTTTAGAAATAAATGATTTCAAAATTGCTTTTAAGTTGCTTTCTCCAAAAGAGGTATGTACCCCCTAACCCTCTCAAATTAATCTCCACGCCATTTTTGGACACTTTATTTAAGTGTTCATTTTCTTACATGCTTGATTGCCATTTTTGACATTTTATTTAAGTGTCAACCTTCTTATTTGCTATTTGTTCAATTATCATGTCCTTTTTCGTTTACATTTTTGACACTTTATTTAAGTGTTAACTTTCTTTCTTGTTATATGTTCTTTTTTATTTACATTTTCGACACTTTATTTAAGTATCAACTTTCCTACTTGTTATATCTTCTTTTCACTTACATTTTTGACACTTTATTTAAGTGTCAACTTTCCTACTTTTTATACATTCATTTTCACTAGCATTGTTTTTTACATCTTCATACTTTTTACATGTTATTTTTCATTTCAATTTTCGGCACTTTATTCAAGTGTCAATTTTCCTACTTGCTACATGAATGTTAAGTCTTCAATTTATTTCATGTTCTACATCTTATATCCATTTTCATTCTTCAATTTTCACTTCAAGACCCACTTTATTCTAGTGGTAATTTTCACTTCAAAACCCACTTTATTCAAGTGGATATTTTCATTCTTAAAATTTAAAAGCCACTTTATTCAAGTGGAATTTTTCATTATTAAATTTTCACTTCAAAATCCATTTAAAGTGGTTATTTTTATTCTTAAATTTTCATTTCAAAACTCACATTATTCAAGCGGTTATCTTCATTCTTAAAATTTTACTTCAAAGCCCACTTTATTAAAGTGGTTATTTTAATTCTTCAATTTTTATGTCAAAACTCACTTTATTCAAGTGGCAACTTTTCATCTTCAATTTTCAATCCAAGTGTCTAATTTCCCATCTTCACTTTTCGAGCTTCAACTACCCCTTTCAATCTTCAAAATTCTTTCATCTAAATATCATTTTTTTTTTCATTCTTCTCAATACATTTTTAAAATACACTCGCTCTAGCATTGATTTTTCATCCTCAAATACATCTTCATACTTCAAAATGCGCGTTATCAAGTGTTGATTTTTCATTCTTATATTTTCAATTCCAAATACATTTTCATTCCTCATAACACAATTACTCAAATGTTGATTTTTCACCTCTACACTTTCAACTTCAAATACGTTTTTCAAATTTTGATTTTTCATCCTTACTTTCAATATTCAAAACACTCTTGTTCAAATATATTCACTTTCAATCCTCAAAACACACTTAGTCAAGTGTTGACTTTATGTTTTCAATCTCTAACATATTTTCAAAACACATTCATTAAAGTGTTGATTTCAAAACTCCTTCAATATTTTAAGATCCATTTTTCAATCTCTCTCTCTAGGATAATTCTATGCTCCTATACAGTACTTGTTTTTCATATACATTCACATATACATTACTTACTTTTCATACCACTACATATACATATACATCACTTGCTTTTTATGTTATGTATACATATACATTGCTTACTGACGGGTGTAGAATAATGGTTGTCGTTATTTCTCTACACTTCGTACAAAAAAAATAAAGAAACTTGCGAACACTTAATTAAAAAGAATGTATAGTAGTAAGCAGGGTCGAACCACTCTTAAGTGAGATTCTGAATGAGACTTAGATTCAAAACCTTTATTATGAAGATGAAAAATGAATAGTTTAAAACATTTTTTTATTTTATTTTGGAATTATAATGAAATAAATAAAACTAATACTAATAAAATGAATCTCAAGGGAAGAGATTCCATCACCACGGATCCATACAAATAAATTTTCTAGTATTATTATATGATTTTTCCTTCAGTAAATATACACTTCACCAATTCAATTACAGCTTAAAAAGATGAATGGAAATATGACATAAAAAGCAACTTGATTATATATGAGAGAACATTTTTTTTACTTAATGTGATGTATCTTTGCTAGGTAAATAGAGGTCGACATTAATTTAGCTTCCGAAAGACCACATGACAGTCATTCAAAAGGGTCCACACATACACTCTTATGTTTCAAATGGCCTAACATACCATAACTCAATGTTAGGTAGCGACTTAAGGAACACTTCTTTGGCCATTGTTTCCCAATCAACTCCCGGCATGCGTCGACCTCGTCGTGATACACAGAACAACAGCTAGTGACCTTCCACCATGGGGGGTGGGGGTGGGACCGACCAGCAAAATTCACGGTGCAATAGTGTCCAAACCATCTCAATTTACTTTTTCTAATTTTTTTACAGATGGGTGCTACACCTAATTTTTCTCTTACATTCTTATTAGGAACCTTATCTCTTTTAGTCACTCCAATCATCCACTTTAGTATTCTCATTTTTGCTACATGAAGACGTTTCTCTTGTCCCTTTTTTAGGGCCCAATACTTTGCACTATACAACATAGTTGGTCTAATAACGGTCTTATAAGATTTTTCATTTAGTTTATGTGTTATCCTTTTAGCACACAATATCCCACTAGCTTGCCTTATTTTTTTTCTAACTCACACCTATTCATCTAGTGATGTCGCTATCTATCTCTCCATCATTTCGTATTATTGAACCTAGGCATCGAAATTTGTTGTTTTGGGTAACCTTTTGGTCTTGAAGTGTTATCATTATATTTTCAATGTTTAAATTGTTGTTAAATTTACACTCCATATACTTGTTTTAGTTTGACTAATTTTAAATCCTTTCGATTCTAGCACATTTCTCTACATTTATAGTTTTATTGTTAAGTTTTCTTTAGAGGTATCCAAGTTCACAATATTATCAGCGAACATCACACATGAGGGAATCTCGTTTTGGAAGTCTTTGGTTATCTCATCCAAGATTGTTGTAAAACGATATGGGTTTAGAACTGATCCTTGGTGCAATCCTATGTTTATGGAGAATTCACTAATGTCACCACATGTGATACGAACTTTAGTTTCGTATTCATATACATATTTTGAATACTTTTTATAATTTGTAAGAGAGCTTGTTTCATTTGTAGGGCCTGCCAAATTATATCTCTTGGAATCCTATAATACGCTTTTTCTAAATCTGTAAAAATCATATGTAAGTTTTGTTGCTTCTACATGTCTCATCTAATTGCCTAAGTAGATATATATATCTTCCATTGCTGATCTCCCCGGCATGAATCCAAATTGGTTATATGACACCATGGACTTCTTCTTTAGTCTTTGTTCTATCACTCCTTTCCATACCTTCATGGTATGGCTCATTAATTTAATCCCTCTATAGTTGCCACAATTTTGTATATTTCCTTTATTTTGGTAAAGTGGTACTATTATATTTTCTATCTATTCATTTCACACCATACCTTGTTTTAAATATTGTTAAACAACTTTGTTAGCCATTAAACTCCTACATTACCTAATGTTCACCATGCCTCTATGAGAATATTATCTGGCCCTAGTGCTTTATTACTCTCCATCTTCTTAAGTGTGTCATCTACCTCCTTGTTCACACCATCTCCTTTTACTTCTTCCCTAGGGTATTCTTCATTTAAAAGAATTTACAAATAATTCTTCCATCTATTTAAAATGACACTTTCTTTAACTACAATTGTGTTGTCTATGTCCTTAATACATCTAATTTGATTTAGATCTTTAGTTGATATGGGAGAGAATTGAAGTTGCAAAAGAAATAATTGAATAAGGGGTGGAAATTGTCTGTAGCAAATGGGACTAATATTGATTTTTGAGTGATCCCTGACTACCAAACCCATCCAATTTACATGTCTCAATTCGATCAGTAGCTGATTTGATTCTTCCTAACCTTCTTCAATGAAATGCTACTCTCATCAATACAGTCTTTAACCAAGGAGATTCAGGCCTCATCCTTCAAAGATAACATAAAGACTTTGCCTCTCTCGACAGGTATGGGGTGTGGATTAATTTTCAGAGACTACCTGGCTCAGCCAATCCAAGTAACATCCTTGGTTTTTGTGAGCCATGGGGGCTGGTATTTTTGTTCGTTGGTTCTTTTGTGTTGCTAGTAGGGGTGCTTATGGTACGGTTCTTTATAGTTTTTGGTGGAATTAGAAGTGGAACCGTTTTCAACGGTTTCTTAATTTTGAAACCAGAATCGGAATCGTTGAGTTTGGTCCGATTCAGTTTTTTACTATTCCGATTCTCCAACGGTTCTTTGTTAAATTTTATTTTATTATTATTTTTAACATTGACAAAATGCATACTCATACTTGTGCACCACTAGTTATAACAATAGATTAGAAACTTTTAGTATTTATTTATATATCTTATATTATATAAATATATAGAATATTAGAACTTAGAAACTAAATGTATTCATCAATATATTATATATTTTGTACTTTATATATAAATAGAAGACTAAAATTTAGAAGGTATTAGTATTTATTTATATATTATATATTTTGTACTTTATATATAAATAGAATACTAAAATTTAGAAGGTATTAATATTTATTTATATATTATATATTTTATACTTCATATATATATATTTATATAGATTATTAGAATTTAGAAGCTATTATTATTCATTTATATATTATATATAAATATTTTTTCAATCGGTTCAGGTTCCTTAACTTAAAACTGGAATCGTAGTGAACAGTTCGGTTCGATTCAGCTACGATTTTGATTCTGGTTTCGATTTCACCGATTCTCTGTCCACTCCTAATTCTTAGAACAAAAAGAAAAAAAATATTTATTATTATTTTAAATTTTAGGCGACACACATGTACATGTATTATTTCATAATTCATATGCTAGACACGCGCACATAGCAAAACCACTTCTGTGTGTCTCGTCTGTAACCTGCGAGTGAGAACACCATATAAAATGCAAAACCGCCTCTAAATCTCATTTGCCTACCAACTCAAGCAATGTCTCGAGCAATCCATCTCGTCACAAAAAGCGTTCCAGGTACGATTAGGGTTTCGTTGATTGTATTTCATTTTCAAGTTTTAGTTGTCCAAACATTTATAATCTTGAAGATTTTATTAGGATGGCAGATTCTCTATCTACTCTCTCTCTCTAAATAATCTACCTTGGGGAGATTGTTATATATGTTCTTGAACCCCATTCGCTGGTTTCTTCGATTTTTTGAGGATTTTTTCTTTGACTTTTTGTGAAACGATAAGGTTATGTTCCTTATTTATTTCGACATTTTTTTTTTATATTACAAATGGGTCATGAAAGTTCTGTATTTTCCTAGAGATTATTGCTTTATTGGGGAAAATTTAGATTTTGGTTCACTGAAGTTCAGTCGTTTGCTTAGGTTTGTGGCGTGAAACTGTTTGCCAGTGCATATATATGTTTATATATAATATATGCATGTGTATATTTGTGAATGCAAAAATCTTTGATGAGGGTACTTTTACTGAGCTCGTGCCTTCACAGTGGATTGAGAGGCTGATTTCAGACCCTAGCTATGTTTGATTTTAAGATTCAGTGAATTGTATGGTATAGGTACTTGGTTGGATTTAAATTCCATTTTCTTTTTGTACCCGGTAGAGGTGAGAGCTGTATTTTAACTTCAACATCTGCAAGAAGATAGTTCGAAGAATAATATTGCCACTTGACTAGTCTATTGGGTTAGATTAGAATTGAAATTACTACTAGGAAGTCCCATTATTTTACTTGAAGCAGACTAATTGATATATGTAGAACATATAAATGGGACATAAGTTCAGTTCATTCTACTCGTTGAGGTACATAATCTGCTAAGAGCGATGTAATTGATTTGTTTCGCAGTGGTGAATTAATATTATAATTCTTCAAAAACGCTGTCAGTCTGAATCTCTGTTGGCTTCTGAGCATATTTATATTTCACAACTATATAATGAAGTGATCGTTTTGTTTGTTAGAGTGCTGAATATGTATGTTTGTGTATATCATGTTTCAATTTTGTTATTAATGCCTCCTCTCTTCTTTTGGGACCTGAAAAAAATGAAAGATTTTAAGTTACGGTGCTTGTTAAAGTCATGTGTTCTGGTAAAGCATTGATATTTTGGACATCGTCTCACTATATATCCCTAATTTCTCTAAATTCGTAATAAGCTAAAATGCATGTGAAATATTGTATGGTGGTCATTGATGGCTGTAAGTTGGATGGCGGGCTCTATTATGTGGGGTATGCCTATTGCGACGGTGACACCATATGGGGGAAATTATCGGGTTGTTAGGTTGGGCCCTTACTTAAGGTTACATACTAAAGAAAACAGAAAAAGGACTTCAATATCTTTTTTTTTGTCTTTATTATTCGGGGTGGCTTCGAGGTGAAAAATGTACTTTACTCCCCTAAGTCCACCCTTAGGGGGAGACCCCATCCCTCGCCTGAGATTCTAGTAGTCTCTATCGCATTTTTATCATCTAGACAAGAAAAAAGAGCACATGTGCTATTGTTGTTTTGATCAAGTGTATTTGTAAGATAATTAATCCTCAACATCAACTTGGCTTAACATACATACCTCTGTTTGATAGCTTAGTTGACTGATCCATGATAAACAAGTCTATCAATAGGCAACCCTATTTCTGTATGCCCCGATCTGTGCTTACATGTTGCATGACATGCTTGAAACTCAACTTAAATGGCATCGGTCTATTCGGGATCGTGACGAGCTTGAAAAGTTGAGCTTTGGCTTGGCTCGTTTAATAACGAAAATCATTTGGGCTTGATTGAGCTCGTGTTCAAGATCGTTTTGGCTTGTTCATGAACTTATACGAGCTTACACAAGCCTATGTTCATGAACATGTCCATGAGCTTACATTCATGAACGTATACAAGCCTACGTTTACGAATGTGTTCACGAACATATACGAGCCTACACGAGCTTATGCTAACTAGCCAAGTCCAATACTGTTCAAGATCGGCTCGTTTACTAAATGAGCCTGGAAATTGAGCTCAAGCTCGGCTAGTTTGCTTAACGAACGATCCCAACCCAAGCCTTAAAATGGGCCGAGCTCTAGCTGTTCATGAACAGCTCAGTTCATTTGCAGCCCTAGGAGTGCATATGTATTGCACGACATGCTTGAAACTCGATGTAAATGGCTTTTCTAAACAATTAGTTTGATTTGGGACTTTTGAAATTATTAATCTTACATTGGAATTCTTAATCTTCAAACTATGGAAGAGGAAAAAGCTATTGATAGGGAACGCTATATGTGCCCATGCACACATCTTTGCATGCAAGGGTGCATACATGTTTGCACTGCATGCTTGAAACTCAATGTTAATTGGCTTTTCTAGACAATTAGTTTGAGTAACTATGGAATCAGTCAATCAGTTCGAGTAACTTGAAAATATGCAATTCTTATTTTTCAAGGGATCAGTCAATTAAGTAACGATGGAATCTCTACACAACCAATACTATTGACATTCAAATTCTTACTGTCTAAAGGAACATCAAGCCTTTCAGATTGGTTCGATCAGCTTCCAACTGCCTGCACTTGGATTCTTGGAAGTTTGTTCTACATTTTATTAACGTGTCCATAAAAGGCCCACAAAATGTTCCACATTTGGTTAACTGGTCCAGAAAAGGCCCACGAAAACTTGGTGTATATAATATTGTCTCACAATAAGAGTAGAAAGAATGGGCTGCTGTTTTATTGATTATTCTAGCTTCCATATCCATTAATTTGTGTATTTTTTTTCTAGAGATGTAATTTGATAGAAATATTTCTCTATTTTAAATATTAAAATACTACTACTTTGACTGCGGGCTCCTTAAATTACGTGTGTATATTTATCAAGAAAACAATAGTTTTAATTAGATTGTGGAAATATAGGATTTGAAAGTCGCAAGAGATGAGATGAATGTTACTAAAAAGATTGGCTTTGGAGGTAGGAATGCTTTTAAATTCTTTCTTTTCTCTATAATAGTTGCAAACTGAACTATTGACTTTGCAGTCGTACTCTTATTTAGAAATTTAGGACATCCTAGAACTCTGGCTTTGGCTTTGAGTTTTGCTATGCAAACAGACAACCTTTTATTTAGGGATCTTTGATCTGCATTTTTGAAGTATTTTTATCTATTTTTTATTTATACTTTTTTGTGCTTTTGAAAGCAAAATTTTCATTTGTTTTAGCTGTTGATTATTTGTTGAGCTCCTAGCATACTCCTGAAGGCATTCCTGTACAAACTAAATTTATTGAAAAACATGCTCTAGTTCATTGTCGTTCATCTTTTTAGGATGATACAAGGTGAATATTTATGAGTTGCAGTTGCTAATCTTGCAACACTTAATTCACACGGAAGCACACATTCATATGTCTTCTACATGAATATGTAGCATCTGGGTGTGTGATACAGAATATTACTTTTTCGATATGAAGCATATAATTTCCACTTTTCCATCCTACATGGGATGCAAACAGTTTTTTTTTCCGAATCATTGCAGGATGTTGTTCCCCTAGAAGGCATAGATATAACGCCAAGAACTTATGCTGTTTTAGGTACCCTGCACGTGGTGCCAGAAATAATATTTTAGATTCCCCGTCATGTCATTCCAGTCTATTACCTTTTTTTTCTTCCTGCTAAATTATTTGTTGAGAATTTATATTCTCGTCATTAAATGTTTTGGTAAGATTATAATGCCAAATCATCTGTTCACCCTAACTCTTATGCTTCGTTTGGTACGCAGGAATGAAATAAAATGGAATGTCTATTCCAATCATTCTTTTGTTTGGTATGAATTTTAAAGTGAGAATGGTCATTACCTTGGAATGAAAATCCATTCCATAGTTAAACCTATGGAATGGGCATTCCATTCCCAGTAAGATTAAAAAAAAAATCATATTACCAAAAAGCCCGTCACCACCACCACCACCGGCTTTACCACCACCTCCTCCACGACCTCCACCCACACATCGCCACCTTTCTACTCCACCACACCACCACCTCCATATTGCCACCTTCCTCCACCGCCGCCGCCACCACCACATTGCACCGCCACCTTCCTCCACCACCACCTCCGCTGCCACCCCCACCACATCACTGGCACCACCTCCACATCGCCGCTACCACCCCTACCGTACTGCTACCACATCGCCACCTTCCTCAACTTCCACCCCCACCCCCACCCCCACCACACCACTCCACCACCTCCTCATCGCCGCCACCACCCCCACCGCACCACCGCCACATCACCACTTTCCTCCACTGCCACCCTCACCACACCACTCCACTACCTCCACATCTCCACCTTTCTCCACCATCACACCACCACCTTCCGCCACCACCTCCACATCACCACCTTCCTTCACCACCTCCACCACCACACCTCGCCACCACCTCCACCACCACACCTCGCCACCACCTCCACATCACCACCTTCCTTCACCACCTCCACCACCACACCTCGCCACCACCTCCACATCGCCACCTTACTCCTTCACCACATATTTGTTGGTTTGATTTATTTGCCACTAGGAGGGGTATTTTGGAGAATTTGATTTAAAATTTATTTCATTCCCACCTCATTTCATATTTGCAACCAAACAATAGAATGAGAATGGTCATTCCATTCCATTTCCATTCACGCGTACCAAACGTAGAATTAGTCTCTTGCCATGCAATTATAAGTGCAAGCCAATCTACTGTTGGGTATTGATCTTCTTCTTGCAGGTCACATTTATCAGTAGTTTGATTACTCGTATTCAAAATTTCCCTATCCTTGAACTGTGGCTATTATTTTCTGACTATGAATGCTGGTTTTTTGCAGGTTACGGACCTTCAGATGGCAGTTGTCTCCCCTGCTCAGGAGTTTCAGGAAGGGCCGTCAGTGTATCATCTAGATCTTTCTGCAGCGAGTACAAAATTGTCAAGATTGCATCACTTAAAAGCACTTTCAGGGGGACGTCTTATGTGTGCAATGCAAGTTCTAGTGGTCACAGAAGAAACCCAGACTTCTCAAGGCAAAACAAGCGTGGATTCTCCAGAAGCAGAAATAGGCAAAATGAAGAGAGAGATGGCTCCGATAACCTTGAAGAGTCTGAACTATTTTCATCAAAAAATGGGCCATTACTTTCCCTCTCCAGTACCCCGAAGTTCCAGGCCACATCTACTCCAGGTCCAAGAGAAAAGGAGATAGTTGAACTATTCAGGAAGGTCCAGGCTCAACTTCGAGAAAGAGCAGCCACCAAGGAAAAGAAAAAGGAGGATTTGCAAAAACGAGGTAAAGAGAGTGAGACTGTTGATTCACTCCTCAAGCTTTTGAGAAAACATTCAGTTCAACAAGGAAAAAGAAGCAATAGCAGTAGGAGCAGCAGAGACTTCAATTTGGACCAGGCTAGACAGAATGGTCCCCTTAATGAAGAGAAAAGCACAAGCTTCTTTGATTCAAATAACACCAAGAAAGATGAGGAGCAAGAACATGAATCCCCATCTTTTAGCAGACCAATATCAAAGTTCCAACGTAAATCTCCTGTCCCTCAAGTCAAGTTTCAGCAACCCCTTTATTCTGATGAAAACCCTGTCAATTCTATTTCATACCCAAATGTAGATGGGAAAAGAGAGAGGACTCATCTCGAAGCTGAAATTGAGCATGTGCCTAAGCTTGAGGTAGAGCTTGAGCCTGAGCCCAGTTTTTTTGATGGGGATGAGATCTCTGAAGATGAAATCATAGATACTGTTGAAGGTTATAATGATGATGATGCAGATGAACAGGCACCAACTGTATTTGGGGATTTAAGTGTAATGAAGCTGACAGAATTAAGAGCACTTGCAAAGTCTCGTGGCATGAAAGGGTTCTCAAAGCTGAAGAAACGCGAGCTTTTGGAGTTGCTAACTGGGGGTTCAACCTGATTCTATGACGCATCAGAGTCTCAAAATCAACAGATCAGTTTTTCATGTTGAGACAGTCTTTACATGAACCTTTTTGTTGCCATATCAATACGTCTTTTTCCTTTAATTTACCTAAGATTTAAAGTAGTGTTGTTAATCATTGCGAAGATTTTGTAGCAGTAGTTTGTATTATGGTTCTTTTGACCAGTGATGGACTCCTTGATGTGGTTTGATTCATTCTTTTCCTGTTGTAATGTTCACTTTTCCATGTCACCATTGATGTTTCTTGGTCAGGACTTACTTAAAACTGCTCAATTCAAAGCCTGTTAGGTGTTGGCCATCTAATGTACAACATCCCATAATTGGAGCAGAGCATGTTTTGAACAGCCTTGATTATCAGAGACTCTTCAATAATTATGACAAACTTTTCAATCTCGTTTGTTGGATGACATGAGTCTCATCATGGGGGCAACCTCATCCAAGGTGTATACAATTTTGCAGTTGTGAGCTTGTGATTGTCCAAATCATTCCTGATTTGAGTATCTTTTGGTGCCCTAATTTCTTTATTAGTGTTTGCAACATGAATGTGGCTAGGGTTTATGAAAAGTTACATTCAACACGATTGTGGTTTTGTAGATGTAGCTGCTCTCAATCCTTGATATATGCAGTTGGAAAAGCATGTGCTTGTTTTTGTTTTTAGGATGATAAAAACTTTATCAGTTAGTGGGAGATTCAAACCCCAATTATGAGTTTATATGATAACATGTGGACCACGACCCAATTGTGAACTGAGAGAGTTCAATAAAACACTGGCAAATCACTAATCTTTTGAATCAAACGGTAACTTTCACATGTGTCATGTTTAGTGCCTTGTCTTTACACAGTCGGTCCCAAATATGGACAAAATAGGAAAATTTTGTTAAGTAGCTTCAAAGTCAATTTAATTTTTTTTGTCAAGATAAAATGAATCCAAGAATATACAAGTAATTTTTTTATCAAGTAGGCAAGGATTTCCGTTTTTTCAGAACGAGTACTATAAAGAAGTTAGAAAAGAACAGTAGACTTCAGATAGAGAATTGGAATACATGAATACTAACAGTTAAAAACGGAGTTAGGAGATACTAAAGCTCTATTTGGATTGGTTTTGAAAATCATTTTTGATTTTTCAAACTCAAAAGTTGTATTTGGGTGTGATTGAATCGGTAAGGTTAAAGAGTTTTAGATTCCAAAAATTACGTTCAAAGAAAACTGATGAGTTATCAGCTTCCTCATTTAACTGCCGTTTTTTTTTTTTTTTTTTTTGGTGTAAAAGTCAAAGCAAAAATTTTGTCAAACATGGTCTAAGATTAGGAGGGTTTAATGTAGTATGTCTACAAAAAATTAGGTGGGTAGGTCCAAAACTTAAAGAAATTGAAAACACGGAATATAAACTTTACTACACTGAAAAATATTGACATAGAAATGTAGAGATAATTATTGATAAGAATATGTAAGAATATGTAGCGACTGTTATTGGAAATGATGATAGAATAATATTAGTAAAATTTGTACTAGAAAAATAAATAATTAATATAGTTAGCACTTCGCACTCCAAATAGGACTAGATGAACACATCAAAATATAATTTTGGAAAGAAAGACTAGAGGCAAACTTATCATTTGATATTATTGCATAAAAAACGACTACTCTTAAACTTCAAATAATGAGCTAATGGAATTTATTTTATTTATTTATTTATTTTTTGTAAAAGGCCAAAAATGCTTTTGATGGGCAGAATTTAAAATGCATTCAATATGTATATTTGACAAAATTTTGACGATTTTTTTTATGGGATGCGATATTCACATTCCTTTTTTATACATTTGCACTCTCATCTTAAATGAAATGACACTATAATCCTAGCTTTACAAGTGAATGATTATTATTTTTATCAAATTACACAACTACCCTCTAAGATATCCTTCTTTGTTTTTCATCTTTAATATTTTAGGTTTCTTTTGAGAGAATCTAAAACGAAAAAAGTTATCTCTTCTAAATATGTTCTCTTTTGACAGGACAAAAAAATGGTTATTTATGCTAAATAAATTATCTATTTTTACCTGATTAAAAAAAAAAAGTTATCTATGTTGAATAAAAAGATTTCTTTTGACAATAACTGAAAAAAAAAATCCAAAAAAATGTAACTTAATTATTTCTTTTGACATGACCCAAAAAAAGTTATCCTATGTAGAATAAATAATCTCATCCGAGGAAAAAATATACTATACAAAAAAAGGACTCAAAAAAATTTATCTGAATAAATTATATCTTTTGGCATTACTCTAAAAAAAATAAAAAAAACGACACGAACACCCATTTTCTTTTTCCTAGTTCCAATGCTTGCTCCAACCCATCTTGCGAGTTCAATTCACGACCATGTTCAGCCCAATTAATTTGGCCAACTCCAAACCTCAAACCTATTTTTTCCATGTCCAAGCCCACCATCTATGAGGGCCCAAAATATAATGTAGATCCCTAAAAATAGGCAGTCCAAGTTCCTCACTTAATTTATCCAAACTAAACACTAAGTGCAGCCCATATTCCGTAACTGATCAAACAAATCCAACCCTTGGGCCAATTTGCATTCTAAGCCCAATTCATGGTTGCTTCTACCATGGACAACCAACTCAAGCTCCCCCACCATAGCCGTGAAGGCCCAACACCACAAGGCCGCCATTCTTGGCCCAAACAACCGCAAACCTTGACCACTGCGGGCTGTCCAAACTGAGCCCACAAGCTCCCGAACCTAGCCATCATTATGGGAAGACCCATAAGCCTAAGTTTATGGATTTTTTTTCATTTCTTTTAAAAGAAAAAGGCAAGTGGAGTACTATAGGAGAGAAGGGGAGTGTGAATATCGTCTCCATTTTTTTATTTCTTTTTAAATTAAATTTGGTCTTATTTTTCTCTTTTTACCACCACCCAAATTCTCTAAGATCATGTTTGGTACAATAGAAAAGAAAAGAAATGATAACATTAGTAATGAGAGAGAAGAAAAAAAATGAAAGGAAATGATAGTGTTAAATTTTTATCATGTTTGGTTGATCAGTAAAAGAAAAAAAAGAGAATAATAGTTAACATGTTTGAGAAAAGAAAGGAAATGAAACTATTTAAATTTTTTACCATTATATCTTTTTATATTTAAAAGAACAAATTTTAACTTTTATCAAAATAAGAGTAAAGTTAGTATTAACAAAGTTTCATTAAAAAATTATAGTCTTTCCTTCCATTTCTTCTCATTTTTGGAAGGTGAACAAAAACTAATATTCTTCCTTAACTTATCCCTCCAAATCCTTTCATTTTCTTTTCTTTTCATTACAAACTTCATACCAAACATAAAAAAACATATCCCTTCATTTCATTTCCTTTTCTTTCTTTTCCTCTCATTTCTTTCCAACCAAATTGGGCCTAAGTCTCGAACAGCCAGGTTTTTTTGCTGCCTCTGTTGTGCTGCGGGCAACATCCACCCTTTAAAATAAAAAGATATTAATGTAAATGTAAAGAGCTATTAAGAGTATACAAAATTGTTAGATTCATGCAACAGAATATAAATAAAATTAAATGGAATATACAAATAGTTTTGGAAGTCAAACAAAAACTTGGGATACTCAATTTATTATGATATACATAAATTCAATATTTTTGAAATTAACAGATGTTACAAGTTTATGAGCAACGTAGTTTAGCCGGCACGTTTGGCGGTTCAAATGTTGTGTACTTTCACCTTCATTAAGTGAACAATTTTGTAATATCTCTGAGTACTAGTTTAATATTATAAGGGATAAAGTGTGATAAATCTCTCGCTATATACAAATTGTGAGAATACCTATTGACGTCTAATTAATCCCTTATATTTTTTAAATTATGCAAATAAGGACACTATGTCGAAGGACATTATGTCGCTTTGTTGTTAACAAAAAATTGAAATGTCTAAAATACATTTATGACAAAACTAAAAAAAGAGTAAAGTGCAAGAAACCCCTCTATTGTATGCAAAATGTGGAAATACAACTCTGAAGTTTAATTAACTCCCTACATTTTTGAAATTGTGCAAATATGTGAGAGAGAGAAGAGAAAAAGAAAAAATTAAAGGGAGAGAAAAGAGAAAAAAAAATGATATATATATATATATATATATATATCGAAAGAGAAGAGAAAAAATTTGAGGGAGATTGTGGTCATTTGAAAAGGGTATTGAAAGGGGATTTGTTGCACATCTTTTATATAACAGGGAGTTTCTTGCACTTTACCTTAAAATATATAGAAATTTGTGAGAGGCATTGTGGCAGTTTAAAAAGGGTATTTTGGAATTTTTATTAATTTTTTTTTCTTTAAAATTGATGGTCAACCAATAATTTTTAGCAGTCATTAAATAGAGGGGCAATTTGCACAAATATATCAAATATTCAGAGATTATATACACGTACCAAACAGAACAGAAGTAGGTTATAAATCGAGCTTTTTTTTTTTTTTTCCCGCACTTTATCCTATTATATAAATTTAGTATGCTCCTATATATAATGGAAAATGGATAAAGATACGTCTTATCATTATGGCCAACAACTATCCTCCAAACAACCTTATTTTGGCATAATTGCTATAGATACGATAAAGATTGCCTCGGCCAAATTTGTATGTTTTCTACTACACACTTGAATTATTAGACTATTGGTTTTGTTTGTACCGATCTGCAAAGGGTAAATCTGAACAAATGTTCTGGTTTTGTTAAGAACAGTGTCCATGGGAAGGGTCAAACTCAAATTAAATGTGGATAGGTAGGGTCAGAGAAATGATAAAAGTGTTGATCGATTTTTAAAACCGATTGAGATGTCAAACATTGATTGAAAGTCTATCTGATTGATTATGGTGTAAAAGTCCTTGTTAGACATTGTTTATTGAAGTCGTCAAAAAATCGATTCGGGTACTGTAGCATTACTCAACATTTAATCTTAGAGTTTAATTTCATCAAATGGATTCGGTTTCAATTGAGTCCAATTAGAAGTATTCGAACTTAAATTCGATTAAATTTTTGAAAAACCAAACTTAAGTTCGATTTTTTTATTTAGTTTAAGATTGGCTCGTTTGGCAAACTTCAAGTTTAAACTTGAAATTGTATTCAAATTTAAGTTCGAATTTGAATTTGAAATTATAGGTCTAAATAAGTCATATTCCCAAGTCCTAGTGAGGCTATTCACCAACATATATTTACATGAATATGTTTGCCATTCTATAAAGTCAAGTCTTATTTAGACGTGACTTCTTTTTTATGTTAAATATTTGGGCATGACTTGTCTATTTGCATTTTGCATTTAATTCTTTTATTTATTCAACCAAATACGAAACCGAGTTTTTTTTTTTTTGAGTAAGGAATTCTTCAATATTGGCATTTAAATATCTTAACAACATATAAATAACAATATATAAATGATAACAAGAATTGAACAGACCTTACCTTTGATTTCATTTTCTTTTGGTTGGCCATTGGTGGCCAGTAGCTACCTAATGCTGTATACCTCTAACAAGAGCCCTAAATTATTGAGTAACGAGGCTTGTCCTTTTTCAGTAAGCCTGAGGCCGGGTCTGACACGTGGCATTGAGATAGACCAACCAAAAATAAATAAATAAATAAATAAATGGTACTTTTGGACATTCTCTGTGAACCAATAATTTTATTTTTATTTTTTTTCTAATTCCTTTTGAGCAAAGAGAGAGACATATGGAGAATAAATGATATTTTTGCGGGTAAAATGCTCTAACACCCCCTCAGGTTTGAATTTATTACTCACATATTAAACTTGTGTCAAAAACGGCTCTAACACCCCCTCAGATTTGGTTAAACTAGCCTTAACACCCCCTATTACCAAAAATATCCTCTGGTTCTCTCTCTTAATTAGATATTTGTTGAATAAATTATTATTTATGCTACATAGTTCATTATTAGTTAAATTAATTTTTAATTACATAGTTTGTTAAATTAATTATTATTTATGTTACATATTTTATAATTCAAGACAAATTATTATTTATGCAACATAGTTTATTGTTAATTAGATATTTGTTGAATAAATTGTTATTTATGCGACATAGTTTATTTTTAGTTTTATTATTAATTATATATTTGTTAAATAAATTGTTATTTATGCTACATAGTTTATTATTAAATATATTATTTTTTAAATAAATTATTATTTATGATACATAGTTTATATTTAATAAAATTATTATTATTTAAGCTACATGGTTTATATTTAATAAAATTATTATTATTTAAGCTACATAGTTTATAGGAAAAGAATCTGAGGGTATTTTTGGTAAAAGGGGGTGTTAAGGCTAGTTTAACCAAACCTGAGGAGGTGTTAGAGTTTTTTTTGACACAAGTTTAATCTATAAGCAATAAATCCAAACCTGAGGGGGTGTTTAAGCATTTTACCCTATTCTTGCTAAGTTGAAAAATAAAGTTTGCATTTTTAGTTTTTTTTTTTTTTTTGAATTCCTTTTCTCAAAGGGGCATTCTATCCATTATAATAAAGTAAACACTTATCTTGTGTTGGCAGTACAATATTCGCCTTTTATAATTGAGTTTTTTGAGAGCATAAACTTTTCTTAAAACTAATAGCTTTGTTAAGTCCATCTCTAATCTTTTTCTTGCAGTGACATGTGTGAGCAATACCAACACACAGTAACTTTGTAATTGAAATTGGAAACACTGTTTTTGGATGGGCAAGTCAAAACGAATTGTGGGATAATAATAAATTAGTATAATCTTGAACTATATATTTATATTATATTTAAGTTTCGTCTAAAATTTCTCTCCAAATCTACTGTTTAAATAATATATTTAAGTACTGTAGACATGATCATATATATATATATATATATATATATATAAGGTAAGTGTGATTTTGCATTATGATTGCAATGGTAAAGATCTGAGATGTCCCATTTTTAAGGGGCAGGGTGAGGTGGGTGATATACATAGACCATGTGATCTTTTGTATAAGGCGTGGACTACACTTTGTCCTCTGCCTCCTCTAAGGACACATTACATGCTCAAAATGTTTTGGTAAAGTGCAAGTGACATATATACCTGCCCTCAACCGTAGGCCACAACACAATTCACTTTTGACTTATATCACATTAATTAACCCAAGGGATAGAACGGTCCATCTGGACTACCTCATGAAGTGGACGTTTTTGTTTCCACCTTGAAGGTATATCAAAAAAAAATATATATATATATACATATACATACACACACATGGGTTTATCCTAGAATCATTATCTTTTTCTGTAAAACTTCTTTTTCAATCTCTTAAGTGACAATATTGATCACTAATAACTCATGTTATTAAAATATGTGACATTCAATAATATTGTATCACTTATTTTAATAACGTGAATTATTACTCATAGTTACAAATATTATTCGTTGAAGAAATTACAAAAAATATTAAATAGAGAGAATTTTTACTATTTTATCTATTCTTGAAGAATGATGTTTAAAATTTAGAAACTAATGGCATTGATTGTGATATATATTGGGTACCGTAAATGGACAATAAAATACTGTAAGAGGTACCAGTACCAACATAATTACTAAGGTGGCAAAATGGTTCACATGAATGTTATTAACATTTTAGGACATAAAAAGAAAGTTTTAAATCTTCTTTAATTAGATATATTGCAAAGGACAATACTTATTTACTCACCAGTATATAAGTGAATTCTTCTGATCACTAATGTATTCTAATAAAAAAATACTTATTTATTGCATTTTAAACTTCATTTATTATACTTATTTATTACATTTTAAATTTAATTTTGTAATTAAAGTTGATGTGTTCATTTTTTATTGGAACACATCAGCGGTCAGGAGGACTCACCTACACACTAGTGAGTAGGTAAGTATTATCCTTACGCAAAACTCCAAAAATGAGTGTATAGAGATGCACAAAATGTGTTTTTTTAGATTAGAATCATCACTGAGAAGGATGATTACTTGGAGCAATTCTAAATTCTAAACTAATACGCATGAGATTACAACTTTGAGAGTGACAATTAATTTTGTGAAAAATAATGTTTTGAGTTTAGGTTTGTCTCTCATCTTCTGCTTTGAACACTCGTATAAATGAAGTGGCATGCACGCATGGTAATAATAGCTTTTCTTGGGCTCCTATCCCTATTTCTTTCTTATAGAACTCGAGACTATACATTTCGTATGCATGAATAAAATGCAGATAGAAATGAAATGAAAAAGAAAAAAAGAATGAAATGATAATTCTTATTCCAATATTTAATTGCAAATATGAAATTATGCAGGAATAGAATAATCATCACCATTCTAGTATTTGGTTGAACTAATTTAAAACCTAGGATGTAATAACTTTTAAATTGAATTCTCCAATATGCCCCTCTTAATGACAAACAAATTCTTCTAAAATACCCCTTCCAATGGTGGTGGCGGAAGGTGGCAAAGATAGTGGTGGCGGGAGGGTGTGGTGGTGAAAGGTGGCGTCGGTGGTGGTGGTGGTAATGGTGGAAGGCAATGATGGCAGTGGTGGTAGTAATGGTGGAAGGCAATGACGACAATGGTGGTGGAGGTGGAGGTGGTGGAAGGCGACGATGGCGGTGGTAGTGAAAGGCGGTAGCAAAGGTAGTGGTGGAAGTGACGATGGCAGTGGTGGTGATGCCACCGGTGGAAGGTGTAGGTGTTGGTGGTGGAAGGCAGCAGTGGTGGCAATGGTGGAAGGCGGCAACGATAGTTGTGACTATGGCAATGGAAGTGGCAGCAAAAGTGGTGGTGTGAGGGTTTTTTTGGGAACGTGCTATATATATATATATAATTTTATTTGAGAATAGAATGGTCATTCCATAGGTTAATAAGTGGAATGACTTAGAATGATTTTTGTGGGAATGACCTGAAATGGTTATTCCAACTTAATTTTTCTTACCAAACAAAAAAAATGATCCAAAATGGTAGAATAGACATTCCATTCCATTCGAATTCAGCGTACCAAACACAACAAATTATTTGTTGGAGAACGAATATCAACGCAACTCAACAAAACTTTTTTCTCAACTATTTGAGGTCGATTACATGAATATTATATTTTTCATTTCATTCCATCTAAACCATAATCTCAATCAGGCCACATGTTATCATATTCATATATTTTCTTACTAACTCTAACTATGTTAATTTTGGTTTTTTCTCTTTCTCTAGCATTACTCTCAATATACATCATGTCATTTTTCTTGAATGGTGCACTTAGTGATCTTCTTTGCATATGTCTAAACTATCTTAATTGAATTCCTCTCATTTTTATCACCAATTGATGCTACTTCAATCATCTTACGAATATCCTCATTTATCATTCTTTGCCTTGCCGCATATTTATGTTTTATCCACACACAATTTATGCATATGTTATTTTTTATCAGTCCAACATTTTGTTCCACAAAGAATGTTTGATTTAATAACTGTTTTGTAGAACTATCTTTTCGATCTTTGAAGAGACACTATCACACAATATATTGAACGCATTCTTTCCTTTAACCTAGCTTTCTTTGATCTGTGATTAACATCATCTTTATTTTTTTCTTCACGGTGAATACGTGAGCCTGAAAACATAAATGTCCACTTCTAGGTATCTCTTGATCCTTAATTTTCATATAATCCTTATTTGTAATTCTAAATGTACTTACATAAATGTCCACTTCTTGTAAATATTTGTAATTAAGTTTGAAGTGATGGAAATAGAAGGAAAAGAATTGGAGGAATTGTCAAATTGTTTTCGTCTTACAAAAGTAGAGGGGAGGGGAAGGGAAGGATTTGGGGAGAGAGAGAGAGGAGGATATCCACTACAGTAATTTTTTTTCTCATATCAAAGAACTCCCACGATTCTTTAAGAGATGCTTAGAACTTCTTATCTTTCACTAATTTTTATTAAGTGACTCCTGAAAGTGGGGGGAAGAAACAAGAATAAAGACAAGATAGCAATTATTCATTTTGTCTCCAATTTTTAAAACAAATAAATTCTTGTGTTGTCTTTACCACTCACAAATAACATAAATATATATTTTTTCTCCACTAACCTTTTCAAACATGACAAAAGATTATGAATGTTATCATTTGTTTTCTTTTTTCTTTTTCTTTTCCTCCTAGGCTATAACTTTCTTATGTTCTTCACTTTCTTTTGGAACTAATGTTATCATTTGTCTTAATTTTCCAAACCAAGTGCCAGCATTTGGTGTACAGATCCAAACAGGCTCTAAAGTATTCCTTATGGTGGGTGACAAGAATTTATAAACTGCATTTCTGGCGATGCAAGTGAGTTAAGTGTCCAACTAAGTTACTGGTTTACTATTACTTACACCTTCCGATTCATTCTGACAGAGCTGTCATAAAGTAGGGGTATAATAGTCATTAAAAATTTAATTACATCTGGAATCTAATCACGGTACTTATCTACAATGTTCTTGGATTTTATTCCCTTTCCTCACTTAATTAGATAAAGGTCCCAACTTTTTCCCTTTTTATTCCTTAATAATCAATGATTAATATTCTCATTAAATTTTCATCACCCATTAATCAAAGTTCATTTTTTTCTAACAACTAAAAGAAAGGCCCCACCACTTTAACCCCCCATCTTTGTTATTTTTTCAGTTTCCTCTCTCCTTATTTCTCTCTCTCTCTCTCTCTCTCTCTCTCTAATGGAGCACTGTAAGGAGGAGGGCTCAGAAAGGATATTGAAGGAAAGGGATGCACTGATTCTTTAAAATTAATCATATTAATGGAGTTTCCATGTTAAAGCTTTCATCAAGATCTGTTCATGCCTCCAGACACAAGCTCATTCCACAACAACAGAGGTATCTTTCAATTCAACTTTGTGGTGATATTAATAATATACATATATATATATATTTATATATATATTTCTGGCATGAATTTAGGTATTTTTCGTCTAATACTTTGATGGTTGGGAGATAAAATCAGCTGGGTTTTCTTTAAAGCGTTGAGCTTTTTTTTTTTTTCTTGTGAATTTGAGGATTTTATTTAACAAATTGGGTTAATCATATTCAAACATGTTTAATTTATTATTTTTCTCAAGTGGGTAGGTTTCGTAACATTCTTGTGTTGATCAATGTAGTCTAAATTATTCCCAGAGTGAATCTAAGCTGTAAAGAAGATTTTGTCATTCCAAAATTTTAAGGCTTTTAGTTGAGAAAAATTGGCTGCCATTTTCTCAAAAATTCATAGAAATTGCTCTTTTCTTTCTGCTTTTCCTTTCCCCCCTGTTCTTTTGGTTTTCACTGAACAAGCGGTGGCCAAAGCTTTCCCTTCACAATGAATCAACACAATTCTCTTAATTTTTGGAAAGGAACTTAAAATGGGAATTTGATTGTTGTACTGACTTCTTAATCAAATGGAACACTTAAAAATTAAGTTAAAGATTGTTAATTTTGATGTAAAAAGGACAATTATGTTCTTATTCCTGACTTTGCAGCATAGCTGCCACTGAAGTACATTGCAAAATACGTGCTTATGGGGGTTATTACTTTAAGTGCAATAGGCCGGAAAGGTTCTTAGGTTTGGATATGTTATTGATGCTCTGCAATATTGTCATTTGTTGGTGGACTTCTATTTATATTCAAATAGTTGCTTCATTCTCTTGTTTAAATTTTTCTGGTTGCTCTTCTGTTTCTTATCTTTTATCTGTTACTATAATTTGTTATAAAGTGACATCAACTGGCATTGGAACATGTTCTCAATGTGGGTCTTTTCATCTCACATTCATTCCCTTTTAGCACACAAGTCCAGTCCCGCTCATCAATTTCTTTTCATTTATCGAATTTTGTTATTCATGGAAAATATTTAGACATAATGAAGAATCAATACTCTTATTTTGTCAAAATGCCAATATTTCGAGGTTTGACTAGTTCTGGTTGTCTCAGTTCGCAACAAGCATCGTGGAAGTACTACATTTTCTCACTTATTCTGACATCTTAAATGTGTTTCTAAGCAACACTACTATATACTATAAAGAATTAAGAAGAAACTTGAGTTACATTTGTGTTATATGGGCTACTAAACAGAATTTCCTTCCCATGTGTTTGTAACAACTTAAAATCAAGCATTATGAATCTCAGATGACTACCAAAGTTAGTAGTAATGGGAAGATTGGTATAAGCTAGCTGCTTTGTAGATTGCAGACCGTAGCAATGTGTTCCAACTCATTAGATTATCTGAGGGTCTTGCTTCATGATTGGAGTTGAATTTCTTTTGTTCTGGGTAAAGCTGTAGAAATAGGTGGTTTAGGGTAAAATTTGTCTCACTTCTTTCATTGTACACACTCAGTATTTACCACTTTACAAAATACATACAAGGAAAAGAATCACAACAAATAAGGTAAGAATAGATTACAATTGTCCTAACTAAATTAATATAAAGAATCTTGGGATTGTGAGTTGATCTAGGCAAGAATCAAGCTGATTGTCCTAACTAAATCAATGCAGAGAATCTTGGGATTGTGAGTTGATCTAGGCAAGAATCAAGTTGTAACATCTTCCTTAAAATCTTCCTTTGATTCTGTTTGATTTTCAATACTTTCCTTATTAAAAGCTGTCACCAGAAGTGCAATCCTCTAAGTAATGAGCAACCCTTACCTGTTCTGTTGATTTGGTGCCTTCTGGCTATATGCAGAGTGCTCATTCTGCTTCTGCTGGTTCTTCTGCATGTCTTGCATTATTTTAAGATGGTGATTCCCTTATCATTCCCCCCTCTCCTTGCTAGATTGCTTTGCCATCTTAAATCAAGGTGGTTTACCATCCATTCAACATTTAGTTCAGTAAGCCTCCCTTTATAGAATTGTTGGGTGCATTCGTGATATGTTCTTTTCTCCAAGCTTTGAATTATGGAACACGAGTAATGTAAAATAATATGTAATGTATCTAATATTGTAGTACTTCATGTTTTACAGTATTGAAATTCTTTGAGATGTGAGGGGACACTGACCAATTTAAGTTTATATTCCTACAATATTGTTGATTCCTGCAGCAGTTCATTTACATAATCTTCATTAGCTTGTCTCTGTCCACATTTTGGATATTTAACAGTTGACAAGGGCTTCTATTATTTACTTACTATTTACTATTTTGGAATAGTTTTTTTTTTTTTTTTTGAGAAGTAAGATATTAATAACAAGGCACCAAACAGATTGCAACACAGGTATGCATGCACCATAGAAAAGGACCTCCCATCGTGCCAAAATATACTTATAATTCATAATGTGCATTACCCAGTGTATGACCCATCTACGCAGGGGGAAGACTTTCTTAGAATATATGCCCTAAAATCCAATGAAAGAACTTGTAGAAACAAAGCCCTTCTCTGAGAGCCACCACTAGAAAGAACTAAGCATAGCATGCTTGAGCTTATGGACTAGAAGCTCCTCCCGCTCAATGGCACACCTGTTCTATTCCTTGCACACTGTTCATAACTAGAGCCACTAATCAATTAGTTTAACTTTTTGATTCACTCTTTCGAAAGAAGAAATGGTATAATACTTTTTGTCTTTCTGGAATTTAGTTGCGATATAACTAGTGTGCTGTAAAACCATAAAGCACCTGTGACTGTTATCATGATAGACTAATGGTTTTCAAGGCCATCCTTTCATGTTAAGATGTTATTATTAAGATTTTCCATCGAAGCACAACATTATAATTTGATTTCACTTTTCATTCCTTTATCTTTTGTGTTATTAATATCGTGACTTGTTTAACTTAAGCAGGTCAGATGGATGTAAAATCTGTAAGTTGTCTTATTAACAGCATTTCTCGATTCATTCATCTAGTCTCATGCCAGACATTGAAGAGTATGCCTACTCAGAAGAGTTACAGAAATATGGCCAGTTTATTAAAGCAGTTGAAGCCGGTGCTTGATAACGTTGTTGATTATAAACTACCTTCAGATGACGTCCTTTGTAAAGAGTGTGAAGAGCTAGATATAGCTGTTAATGAGGCTAGGGAGTTCATAGAGAATTGGTGTCCCAAGATGAGCAAGATTTGCAGTGTGAGTGCCTTCTAGATCCGTTTCATATGAGGAAATCTATTTTGAAATAGATAGGAAACACGTACATTCTCTAGTTAAATGTATTTGTATTCTGAAGTGCTTCTATTTATTTATTTTTAATTTTATTTGTTCCCTGAAACTCTTTTTATTTGCTGCAATTGATTATTCTAATACTTGGAAACTTTCTTTTTAATCAATGTTTGAGGAGCCCATCTTGTATGAATTTCTTTGAATTCTCTTAAGCTCCATGTGAATACTGAAAATTTTGAAATAAAAAGAAGACTTGGAATTGTGTAACAATCATTTTAGCCTCAAGTTATTATAAAATTCTTACCTTTCATTTCTTTTACTATGTCTTCTTGGCAATCAAAGTACTTCCTGAAAAGGTCGTCAGGGAATTATTGTTTCTTTTATACATCTTATATTATTATTATTTTGAAGACTAATTCATTGTTTTCTCTCATTTGCCATTTGACTTCTGCAGGTTTTGCAGAGTGAACCATTGGTGATGAAAATCCATAGCTCTTCACTTGAGATCTGTCGTATTTTATGCAGGCTGTTACAATCATCACCCTCTACTTCAAGTTTAACTTGTATTCAGGTGTGCACGAAGTTGGAGCATTTTATCTTTTTGCATCTTTTCTTTTTTCTGTTGTAATATTGTTCTTTATGACAACGTCTCATTCTTAATTGCTTATCCATTTCTTTATTCTTTCGTTCTTTTTCCTTTTCCCTTTCTCTTTTGATTTGTCGATTTTGCTGCTTTTATATAGCCATCACTTTCTTTATTGCCTGGCCGACCATGCCAAGCACAAGAATAATTTCTCGTAATCTATTTCAGCACTGTATGCAAGAACTGCAATGTTTGGAGCTGGAAAGAATATCAGAGCCCATAGAAGAGGCATTGAAAAGTAAAAGAGAAGAAATCATTCCTCCATCTGAGCATCTAATAAAAATTATTGAGTCACTTTGTTTGACATCAAGCCAGGAACTGTTGAAAGAGAGCTTGGCCTTGGAGAAGGAGAGAATGAAGTCCCACACCAATAAAAAGAAAGGGGATTTAGATCAAATTAACCACATTGTTGACCTTATGTACCATATTCGTGATTGCGTTACTAAACTCGAGAGCTTTAAGGCCATAAATGGTGTCCGGATCCCTTTACACTTCCGCTGCCCTTTGTCATTGGAGCTTATGTTGGATCCAGTGATTGTGGCTTCTGGCCAAACCTATGAGAGGGTGTCCATCCAAAAATGGCTGGATCATGGGTTGACTATTTGCCCGAAAACCCGTCTAACACTCTCACACACAAACCTCATTCCCAATTACACTGTCAAAGCTCTGATAGAAAATTGGTGTGAGGAAAACAATATAAAACTCCCGAACGCCAATGTGTGCACTAGTAATATCTCAGCCCCATCCAGATCTGAAGATGTATCTGCTCAGGATCTTATTCGTATGGACAGTTTCCGTTGTTCGTCACACAGTAACGATTCTGCGTCAAGATCCTCCCTTGACGACGGACATGGATATCAGAAACAGAAAAATGATGTATCTTTTAATTTTAGTGAGCAAGAATCCAATGGGTTCCAGATTAAGGAAAATGAAAAGTTTGGCCACTCATCCCCCGAACAATCATACATTCACAGTAGGAGTGAATCAACCTCGAGTTTAATGTCAATCATTGATTATCCTCCTACAGCATCAATTGAAGTGTCAAGGATGTCCGGTAGGCATGAAAATATGAGTGAGTTGTCAGGAGAAATGGTATCTGAGTTTCCCAATTCTTCTCCTTCAAATAAAAGTTCAGGATTCTCTCCCTGGTTATCAGGAAAACTATATCATAGCTCTAAGACAATGTCTGAAATGGCCGGCAATGGAAACCGTAATTACCCGAGAACACTCACCTTTCCATCTGCTGAGCTAGGATCTGATGATCTAGCTGCTACTTCTCATGTCGAGAAACTGGTTGAAGATCTAAAGAGCCATTCAAATGAAGTTCAAACTTCAGCTGCAGCAGAATTGCGGTTTCTTGCAAAGCATAACATGGAAAATCGTGCTATTATAGGCCGTTGTGGGGCTATTGCACCGTTGCTTTCACTGTTATATTCAGAGGTGAAGCTAACTCAAGAACATGCTGTTACTGCCCTTCTGAATCTATCAATTAATGAGAACATTAAGGCCATGATTGCGGAAGCGGGAGCAATAGAACCACTAATCCATGTTTTGAAAACAGGAAATGCTGGAGCCAAAGAGAACGCTGCAGCAGCTTTGTTCAGCCTTTCTATTTTGGAAGAATACAGAATAAAAATTGGTCGCTCTAGTGCAGTTAAAGCATTGGTTGATCTGCTAGGGTCGGGCACTCTCAGAGGGAAGAAAGATGCTGCAACTGCCTTGTTTAACCTATCGATCTATCATGAGAATAAGGCCCGTATAATTCAAGCAGGAGCTATTAAGTATCTGGTTGAGTTGATGGACCCTGCAACAGAAATGGTTGACAAGGCTGTTGCTCTTCTTGCAAATTTGTCTACAGTTACAGAGGGATGCTCGGCAATTTCACGTGCAGGGGGCATACCATTACTGGTTGAGATTGTTGACACAGGATCTCAGCGAGGAAAGGAAAATGCTGCTTCCATACTTTTGCAACTGTGCATTAACAGTCCCAAGTTTTGTCGTCTGGTGTTACAAGAAGGAGCTGTTCCACCTCTTGTTGCATTATCTCAGTGTGGCACACCAAGAGCAAAAGAGAAGGTGATTTTATTGTTTTTTTTCCTTCCTATTCCTCCTCTTTTTTGTCTGTGTGCGGCCAGTGGGGGGAGGTGGCTGTACTTTCTTGATGCTTCAAAGTTTGCCAAAACATGGTATGGAATTTGCTGCTGTTACTTACTGCTGTCTACCAGAAAAAGACAAAAGCATGACAGTGAATAAAAAACAAACTACTTTTTAGCAAAATCATAGCAGTGCCCTATGCACTAAGGATAGGATGTGCTTACATTTCTTAATCTGAACAAGTGCTGTCCTTTTTTTAATTATTATTATTTTTTTTTAACATGTGTTTGGTGTGTATAAATAACATTAAAACTGGCAAATTGCCTATAGGAAGCATTTTCTAATTTATATGATACCGTCATTGGAAGTTTGAATATTGGGGCAGTAAGGGATTTTTACTGCAAACAAAATTGGTAGTGGCCTTTACTTTTATGAACTGGTTTAATATTAAAATAGGCCTTCTTGTGTGCATTAGTGGAAATTATAGAGGTGTTGGAAAATGAAGATAATGATATCTTTTTGTCTTGCAGGCACAACAGCTTCTGAGTCACTTCCGTAACCAGCGTGAAGGGACATTGGGAAAGGGAAAATCATGAGGAGAAATAGTTAAATCAATGAATACCTGCACATTTGATATTCTATTCCATGTAAGTTGCTTACTTTCTCTCGTTGACATGTCTCTGTCATAGTTCTTTTTCAGACATCTATTTTTCACTCTTCATTGTAATGTAGTGGTGAACTTTGATTACATGCAACTGCCACTAGATTGTCTGTTTCTATTTCACACATGTCTCATATATATAGCTCTTCCCATTGTCAACTGATGTCAGTGAAGTCAATTATGCTGTAACTAGTTTAGTTGTCATCCCAGTGTTGCAGATATGTTTATACTAATGCTTGAACTGCTGAATTTTTTGTATTATTGTTTTCATATTCTCTGATGCACACAAGTACCAACTTTTGTTTTCTTATTCAAAGAAAACATGCCTAACGCATCAATAGCACTTGATTGGCATTTTTTGGTGATATTCTTGGTTACTTCTTATGCTCATCCTTAAGTCTTGAATATCGATTCACAATTTTTGTAGTGTTCCCAATTCAGATCCTATGATCTTACAATCAAAAGATACAGAATTGTTCTGAATCTCCAAAAAAATTACGAGTGTAGAATATTTGTGGAATCTCTATAAGATATGTTAGGTATATGAGTCATGTGTTGGGAAATTCCTTCTCAAAACTTGTGTTATAATGTGTCAAAGTGTCTTGAGCATAGTTGTCAAAGGCGCGCCTCGGGCGCGCCTCAGGCTCAAGGCTCAGTAGTTGCGCCTGGACCAAGGTCAGGCCAGGCCTCTTCAATCAGGCGCGCGCCTTTGCATCTGAGGCCCCAGGCACAAGTCGCGCCTCAAGCGTGCCTAACATAAAACACTCATTTTTTTCCCCTACTTGTTAGCATGTGATGTATTTTTGTGTCACGGTGGACTATAACCATATAATACAATCCCTAACGGTAAAATAAATAAAAATGGTCGATCGATACATTCGATACAATTAGTCGATTTAAGGCTTTTTAGAAGTTACATAGTGGGACGAGTTCTCCTGCAACTTCTTCTTCTTCTCTATTTTGTGTTTCTTTTTTTTCATCCTTATTGCTCTGTTTTTTTATTCTCTGTTCACTTTTTTTTTTCTTTTTATGGTCTTTCTGTTCTTTTCTCTCTTTCTTTTTTTTTTTTTTTAAAATATTTTTATGAACTCTTAATTTGTTTATGTTTTGTAGTTTATTTCTCTAATGTGTATAAGAGTTGCTAAAGCATATCATCACAAAACACACTGAAAATCCTGAAATTGGAATATTACGTATTCTTATTTTGTGGTTTGATGTTCTCATTCTTTTGACTAAACAGTAGTTTGAGACTGTTGAGTAACTGTTGCTGCTAGCTTTGTATTATTGGCTACAAATTTTATTTTATTTTCAACTTGCGCCTCGCTTCAGTCAGGCTCGCGCCTCGCCTTGCGCCTCAGGCTCTAGGAGGCCATAGCGCCTTTTTGCGCCTTGAGCCTTTAACAACTATGGTCTTGAGTCATTCGAGTTTCAACATTGAAGACAAGGTAGACACATCATTGTGAAGAACACTTGAAATTCACATCCTCAATCATATATCTAAGGCACAAGTAAATAGACCATAGAAAGACCTAAATTGACCTAGTGTTATCTTCGTTGGACCCATAAATTTAATTTAAATTTGTTTTTGAAAAATGAATTTTCAAAGTTAAGGTTTTATACAGTTTTGAAACTGGATAAAAATGTCCGTCTATCAGATGATCAATCGATCGAGTAGCTTCTAGTAGCCATTGATCGAATGGTCAATCAATCTGGATTTGAACTGGCAAAATAATTTCAAGTCTATTATGCATTGATCGAAGGCTCGAGAAAGTATTGGGTACCCCGGGGGTATCAAAAATATAATACCCCCTGCCAATGATATATTGTTATTTTCTAGTATCAAGGAAAATGGGGATTTTTCATTGGTGGGAGTACTAGGGTACTGAAAATTTTTCCCGAAGGCTCAATAGATCGAACTTGACGGACATATTTTTGGTAACTCTTTCAAAATACTATTTTAAAAGGATATTGGCTTTAAATATGGGGTTATAGTCAATCTAGGATGATTTCAATATCTCTAATCATCTTGAGAGAGTGTTAGAAGAGAATCCCCAAATTACTCAATCTAGGGTTTTCTTAGATCATACCATATGTGATTGAGTGATTATCAAGGAGGAGTTCGACAATTTGATTAACGTCAATTGTTCAATTGTCAGAGCAGAAAAGGCGAGCAATCACTGGAGAAGCGGATTCATAAGGAGCAAGTCTGTAGACGAGCGTATCGTGTGCTTGGAGACTCGAGTAGAGTTCGGTGGATTGATTTGTGTCCAGATGTAATTAGGGGTTCTAGGGTGTGGGAATTGTTAATCTGGTTGTAATCTCTTTCTCGTATAGTGGATTGTGCGTTATTGGACTACGTCCTGGGGTTTTTTCCTTTTGGGGTTTCCACGTATTAAACTCGTGTGTCCCTGCTTTATATCTTTCTTTATTTTCTATTGATGCATGACTGTGAGCATGATTGATGAGAATTGACAATTAACTAAATTAAAATATTAATCATCACAGCTAACTGAATTGCAGAAATAATTTTATGGTAATTGAATAGTTAGTTAAGTGCTAAATAATATCCATAAGATCTCTTTAGTTGTCATAGGTCAAAACCACCGCTTGTACTGATTATTGTGCAACATGTGATGTTTTTTTTCTTATGCCTTTTTGATTAAGTTAGGGCCCGGGGCCCAAGTAATATTATGAAACAAAAGATTGAAACCCTCTCAAATGTTCTTTACTTTCCTTTTGGTTGCTCTTTTCCTATGACATTAAGGGAGATCAGGATTGCTTCAGGCCACTGACTTGGGTTCCCCTCCTCCCCCCTCTTTTGTACCAATCATTATAATCTCTTCTACACAAACATTAACACTCATTTTTGTTTTATTTCCATAATGTTATAGGCCTTGCTACCAACTTCTGAGTAGTCCGAGTTAAACTTATGTAAATTCAATATTTTCATGCAACATATGGTAATAGATATATATATATATATATATATATATATATATATATATATATATATCCATTTACATTTGCATATAATATTATAACCTACTATCATAGAGAATACCTGGATCTCATAGAAAGACTTAATTTTATGATTTATTCATTCAGTTAATTTCAAGTAAGTTAAATCTTGCTCTAACCAATAAATACAGCTAGATTATATATATTTTTCCTTGTACTTAACATGCTTTGTTATGGCCTGAATTATGTCTCGGCTTGAGTTGCGTTGTGACTCGATTATGACCTGAAAATTTGGCTTTGCATGGCCTAAAGCAGGGGTTTGGGGGCAGTGCCCCCAAGGAAATTTTTTTGACCTGTTTTGCCTGCGGATCTTGGACCCTGTTTAGGACTCTCTTGTAGTCTAGTATATAAGGGCATTTAGGGTTTGGAGTGGGATTAAGAGAAAACACTGAAAATCTTATAAAAGAGAGTGAGAGAGCTAGGGTTTGGGGGTTGAAACTTGTAATCTCCTGATTTTTATATAATTTTTATATAGTGAAAACTTTTGCCGGATCTTCGTTGTGGATATACACATCACCAAACCTCGTAAATTTTTATGTTCTGTGTGTGGTGCTTGCTTTGTTTTCTGTCGTGTTTTATGATTTTTGCATGGTTCGTGGTTGTTTGTCGTAACATGCTCTAAAATCATTAGGAGAGCTTTTGGAAGTTTAAGTGTTCCAATTATTTATTTATTATTATTTTTTTGTATTTTTTACATGAGTTTTAGGCTTGCTCATGGTTTATTTTTAAGAATTCTTAAGATACACAATTATAATTATATATTATATTATCTTTCTATTTTTGTAGAATATTAAGATTTTCAATATGGTCCTACGATCTGGTTCTTAAAACACCTCTGTCAATCCAACAACATAATATGATTTCAACAAGTTTGGTTCAGATGGCAATATTAATAAAACAGTTCTCTTTTATACTCGTTCCTTAATACAATGATACAAGGTGTGGTTGCTAAGCATGGGAAGACAGATTTTTAGATTCTAGGATAGTCAACTTTTACAAATAATGCCTAAGGTTAGTGCGTAATCATGTTTATTCCCTATTACCTTGAATTGACGGAGCTTATATTCCGAAGTTGCAGTATCTGTGACTCACACTCACTTGAGGGTCCTGAGACAGCTTAGTCATTGTGCTTCCAGTTGTATTGGTCAATATGCAATCATATGCTATATATAAGGCTCAAAAAATTATAAAAATATGATGAAAATTTTCTGGAAAAATAAGAACAACAAAATGAATTCATCAAGTAAGAAAAAAATTACACCATCTAGTACATATTACGTTGTCTAAATGAGTAATGTTAAACATAATCAAACTAGTGTATGACAATATCTCAAAAATCAACTTTACATGATCAAATTATAAAACAAAAAATGTGATTCAATTTGACATATTAAGTTGTCTTACATATATAATATCTAGGAATATAGTTTCCAGTTACAGCTAAGCTTTAGCTTTAGCAATATCTCCTCCACCTCTAGAAAAGGAGGCTGAGGGTTCAGGTCCTAATTTGGGACGAAGTGTGTTGGTGTGTCTTACAAAAAAGAAATGAAAGAAGTTGCTAGTTTATTACACTTTTTATAAATTTTTAAGAGATAAAGGGAAATTTTGAAATGGTAAAGAAAGTCCAAAGTTTTAGCATATCTTGAAAAAATTCAGAATCTAGTCATGGCTCTTGATTAATATTCTTTTTCCTACTTAGCTGCGTCATAGATCTATTTAGAAAACTTTAGGTAAAATACTTTTTTACCTTTTAAGAAAGTACTAAGCCCACCCCAGGTAAATTCACTTCTTGTTATCTTGTTCCTGGTCAAGGTCTTGCACCTGCACCTTACTGCCATCCTCTCCATCGAATTAAAGTAACGTAAGGAGGGGCCACTATCAATTTAGAAAGCGTATCAAAGAGAATGAGGTAAATAGAAGAAGAAAAAGTATGACAATGCTTTTAGACCTAACATAGAACATTTAGATAAATAAAGGCATTATGTAGGGTTGATCCCTCCTACGTGGGTGCTAGGAATGAGAAACTGGAGCTAGACCGAATCTTCGGTATTATTTTGTATAAAGTGATTGTTCTTAGACTTAAACCTGTGTCTTCACACTTGTCATCACAATCTTTTACCATTGCACCAAACAATGACCCTAGTCATATGACTGATACCTATATAACTTAAAAATTGAAAATGAGTAAAAACCATACCTGTGAGTGGTATTCGATGGCTGAAGCATGAAAGAGGACTTGGGAGGTGCACAATGGGGTGGCTGGAGAGTGACAAACAGGACTGGCTCCACACCTCCACCTTATGTCTCCTAAAGCAGTTGCCTAAGGCCAGACATGGAAAAAAATGCCCTAATGGATATTTTTTGTAGCCCAATTATAAGTAGTTTCATATACAAATTCATGTGTGCATACATAACATATATGTAAGAAATATTTTTGAGAGGTTGAAGGAGTAAAATCAAGGAGAAATGATGAAGAAAATTAAAGTAAACAAATTAGAAGAAAGTATCAATAATAATTATACGAGTGTATATATAAAAATTGCCTCATTTATAGATGGAAGAAGTTATCGTGAGGGCTTTTTCATCTGAGTTGGTGCCCATTGGATCAAGAGCTCTCACATGGCGTGCTTTTCATCCAACAGTTGAGGACGTGAGCTCACAGCAAGAGCGCCCTCTTGATGGTGAATGATGTTGCTGACTAATTGTTGCTGCATCAGAGACATCTTACATGATGTTCTGCAAGATGGTGGTGATATCTCGGGTTAGACACATCAAATGTCTAACATGACTTAGGGAGACATCGCCATCTACCTTATTTGTTGAGCCATGTCATGTATTTGGACTGGCACACAGCAAGACCGAGAAATCTTTGGCATACTGTTGTGGTCTTTGATGCAACTTTAAATGTTGCAGGACCATGAGCATTGGCCTATCACCATCATCTTCTTATCATGTGCAATAATCCCAGAAATGGTTTTTAAACAAAACCGAGGCAGCACCAGATTGATCAATGGCCTATCACCATCATCTTCTTATCATGTGCAATAATCCTAGAAATGGTTTTTGTGGGGCTTTCTTTGGCTACTGGAAGGAAATAATCCAGTCAGTTGCCATATGTTGAATAGGAAAACTTGGTGGTAGTCAAGTTTCTGCCTAGAATTGGACTTGTTACTTTTATACATTTTCGGCAAGAAACTTATTATACATTTTAAAAGAAGAATCTCACTGTAATGACGGAAAATTGGACTTGTTACAGGAGGTTCATTGGTGACTTAATCTTGTATTACAAGCTAGGAAGATCAGGTTCTATTGGTGAGATCTTTGTACTGATGTTGAACAATATTTTTTTTCTCCTTTTATTTTTCTAAAATAACTTTGGGTGTCTCCAACTCAGTTTGAGTCAAAACTAATCCCTTGTGGATGCATTCGATATCCCAACAATAACATGCACTGTTTGAGAAAAAGGAGAGTCAAACCTAAGATATTTGGTTCCCAAGCTCAGTGTTGATGTTTAGTTTTTTGTGGATTTTCTCTTTATTTATTTCATAAAGCCCAATTATAGATAAGAGTGGACCAGAGTAGAATATTCTATTATAAAGAGCTTTGTTCTCTTCTTTGTGTGTATGTGAACTATATCAGTAGGCTATGAGCTTGTTCATCTTAAGATCTTTTGGTATTGTCTCTCTCATTTTCCTTCTTACCTGATTTAATGTGCTTTAGGGACCATTTACTTATTAATTCGATGATCTCTCTGATTTGTTTCTTGATCTCGTTCATTATTTTTTGATGCTATGCTTAAATTGCCCTGTGAAGCTGTATCAAAATCTCACAGATATTGGGATTTGGCAATGCATCTAGAATTTTTGCAGGAGTTCACCTTTTGGGTTATGGGCTTGTTATGGTTATATCAAGCTACAGGGTTTGCTTATATTGAAAAAAATTAAATATTGGGAATGTTCAACCATCTTCTCCCTCCAAAAAAAAAATTAAATATGAAAGAAAGAAAAGAGTAGAGGATGCTTCACAGATTTAGCCAGATAAAAAGAACTGTCTATATACTTCAACCAGAAGCGGTAGAAAAACACAACAGGTTTATAAGGAGAAAATGAAATTATTTTATAGATTTAAAGTAGTTGGGTTCACATTTTGTTGTAATTGGAGCTTTGAATGTTGGGGATTGAGTTGGCCCAGTTGGGCTGTGACTTAAATTCAGGTCCAAATTCATGGTCTTAATGAGTTTTGAAATTGGTCCCCTTACTAGATCCTCCATACAACAGAGTGGCACTTTAAATTGTTCGCCTTCATGTTGTGAAAATGAGAATGCTAAGATGGATGGTTGGAGTGACCAGAAGAGATAGGGTCACCAATGAAAGTGTTAGAAAATAATTAGGAGTGACACCTATCAACGAGAAAATAAGAGAGAGGAGACTTAGATGGTTGGGACAAATACAACGGAGATCTCTAAATGCGCTGGTGAGAAGAGGAAACTTAGTTTCCATAAAAGGTAAGAGGTGAAGAGGACGACCAAAAATAATGTGGGATGAAGTTACTAGAAACGACTTCAAAAGCTGAACATATTAGGTGAAAACCGTGAAATGGCGGGTAATAAAAAAGAATGGAGAAAGGGCCCATTCATATAGGAATAATGCTAGGATGATGATCACGATGACTAAACCCTCCATACAAAATGGCTTTGTTGGTAAATCCCCTTCCCTTACTAGACACTCTATACAATACGTATACATACGAACTTTTTAATAATATGTCCGTCTCCCATTCAGTGATTAAAGATACAGTAAAGTATGTGTATTTTAATTTGTAACCTTATAGAACTCATGAATTCAGGTGTTCAAATTGCCCAAAGTTCCTAACCTTAACCTTTTTCAGTTCTGTATCCTATTCAAACTCTGAAGCAAAACCACCTTCTCAACACTTCTCCTTTTCCTCTTTCCCTCTTTCCGTAGACGTGTGAACCCATATTCTCTCACCACAAAAGAGGACAACTGCAACCAGAAATATAGATCAAATTGAGAGAGAGCATCTCCAAGCCCACAACTACCATTAGCTTGAGCAAATTGTGAAGGCACGAGCAGCTGCAAGAGAGAGTGATGGTGCTATTAGACATGAACTCATATTCCTCTTTTCTACTCTCTTCTCTGGTTGCTTTGAGATTTTAGCATGTTGTATAAATAAAATTTGGGAACTCTCTAGCTTTTCTAAGAATGCCTTAAGATTTGACTATAATATATATTATATTTTTGAAAGGTAAATAAAAGCAGTTGAACAACAGTGTACATCAATCTCTCTTTTCCAATTTCATATGGAGTACTATATTTGTATATAATAATACATATATAATATTTGTAAAAATTGAAAAGAAGCTATGAACTCAAAGGATGGTGATATTGCTATTTAAGTAGACAGTGATTTTGACTTTTCTTTTACTATTGATAGCAAAATATGACACATGAAAAGAAAAATAAAGCATATATATCTGAATTTTTGGCCCTGAATTTTAACATAAAAACGTATTAGATGCAGATGTTTCTGTATTCCTATTTTTCCATTTTCGTCTTTTATGCCTAAATTTTAAATGTATTTTTAAAAAAAAATCGAATCATACCTGCACATAGCTGAACACGCTAATTAGCAGACACATCAACATGAAAAACCCTAAAAAAGTAGGACATGGACACAAACTATATGAAAATACACAGTTTTATCTATATAAAACAGTTTTAGAAATTTATTTAACTTTTAAATTCTATACTAAGTGTTACATAATTTAGAAGACGAAGCTAGACAAACATCAAAAAGATTATTATATTATATAACATATATGCTGCTACTCTACTACTTTTTCATTATGATTATATTTTTGCCTTATGTGAAGAAATGTCATTGTATGCTTGACTTGTGGTAATCATGTGTGTAACCTCTATTTTCCTTAAAGAAAAAATGGTTGGACACCTTGCCGTGTGTTCGTATTATTTCCAAGATTATCGGATGTGGCACCTCTTAGATGTGTTTGTATTAGATAAGACTTGTGTTGGAGAGTGTATGAGTCTCTGAGAAATGTCTGTCAAGTGTTTGGGATGTGTTGTTTAAGTGTCTGAGATAATGAAATTTATTTCCAAAATATGGACATGTCCATGAAGTATCGTACACTTCTGTAGGAATATTCGTAAATTGTTGGTGTCCGACATGACACGAAGACAATACCTTCGCAGAAGTATGTGTAGAGTTTATCTTTTGAATAATATTTGGCAGGCCTTGTTTGGGTTGATCTTTTTTCTTGCATCTATGACCGATGTAGCTTTGTTTGAGGGGGTGTAAGATTGCATATAAGGTCAAATATTGATTGTTGAAGTTTCTCTCTGAATCGAGGTAAAAAAGATAAAAAGGAATTATGTAAACCTATACCTAATTAAGCTACATGGTATATTTATGTCAATTATTCTGTATCTCACATGGTTTGTGTTGTTGCGTACAGGGAGCAATAATATCGCGTGGAAGAAATGGTTTCTGGAGTTGATTTTCTCCTTGATTGATGCTTGCTGAAAGGATATGATCCATCTGGTTTAGGCTAAATGAGTTGCAGATGAAGTTTTCCATTTTTGTACAGACAAATCATCTACTGATTTCTTGTAGCATTTTAGTCCAGGTTGGTTGCTTGTAAAGTGATTTTCTTGATTAACAGTATAGTATCCTGTCATGTTTGTTTTGGTTGATGAATTTGAGACTCATTGAATGTCCCTAGTCATTATATGATTAATCATTTCAATTTGGCTTGTGTTTTTGATGTTATAAAAAGCTATATAGAATAAATTTCATTACTAAGGGCTGTAGTCCAGTATCTTTTCTATCTCCCATAGATTTCAAATGGGGGTGTTATTTGTGAGCCAGGAAGAATGGATACTTCTCGAAGACTGCGTACCTTTATTGTGTTCGTATCGATACTGATACTTTTTGAATACTTACGGATATGTGCCCAATACTTTCTAAACGTATTCATAATTTTTTTAAAAAATATTTTTATTTCTAAACACATATCTGATACTTCTTAGATACTTTGATTACGTATCTTATATTAGATCATTTAGAACACATTTTTTAACAAGTTTTGAATATTAAATTGTACCTTTTCCAACAATAATATAATAGTATAATTGTTAAGGATATTTTATAATTTATTTAAAAAAGAAGTATTGAGATATAGATCATCTTTTAGTAAGATATTTATCTATACAAATTATGCAATATAATATATATATATAACACATAAATTACTATTATTTAAATTTATCCATGGATACATATATATATTTTGTATATATAAAAACACAATTTATCAGGCAGGTCTGGTTGGTCTCCTATCATTTCTTTGGGTCAGTTGGACTAAATTCGAAATGAAAAACCAGAGCTCGGAACGGATCAATATGCGAGAGTCATTTGCTAAAGCCATTTTGAATGAAAAAAAAAAAAAACTTAGATGAGAGTGAAAATGAAAAGAGGTCGTCGGAGCTTACTCCGTTGTCATTCTTATTCTTACTTGTCAGTTCATAAATATCCTAGGGGATTTCCGGATTAAAAAAGTCAGAAACTTCAGAAATTTTCTGCCTTTGAACGTTTTCATATCTATCTTGCACCAGAAAATTTCATTACAAGCACTGATACAAAAACATAAAAAACATTAGAAGAGAGTGTATGATACAAGATGATTCTTAATCTTCAGCGTTCTTGATCTTTTATAGACCCAGGATGACTGATGATCGGAGGCTTTTACAGTAATCGGTTGGCGCTACTGTAGCAATACTGTAGTCTTTTTGACTTTACCCCGACAAAGTACTGTTTGTAGTTTGTCGATATATGTCTGCCGACACTGCTTTCATTGTAGCAGTACTGTAAACCTTTTGATTTTGATACATTTCTACCGACACTGCTTTAGTATCTACATCACTATGATCTCTTGTCGTGTGCTGGATGGGTTGCAGTCGCTTTTGAGATATATGTCATGATTCATCCTTCTAGCATATTCTCAATATTATGGAGTTCATACTTGTCAAGCTCTAGAGGAGTTTCTGGGCTTTGAGCGTCATGATGATTGGCATAGAAATCATTCATTTCTGCTGAGTGAAATCTTTCTTGTGGTAGATCAAGTTTGAACTCGGACATATCTTTAAGCTATTAATTTTATAATAAAGTACATTCTTAGACAGAGATTCCATTGGGGGTTAATAATAAACAACTCTTCACATCACTTTTATCTCAACCATTTTCTAGGAGAGTATGAGCTGTTTTTCTAACTTCTATATTGTTTCGACAAATCAGGAAAAACCATGTTTCCCATTTTGGAGACTCTCTCTCTCTCTCTCTATAAATATCTTTTTATATATATATATATCATAAACAACATACTCTATGACAAGACTTTATTAAGATAAGGGTAAACTACTCTTTTCCTTTTTAAAATTTCATTTAATTACTTTCAAATTAGAGTTTTTGTAAAATTAGTCTGAGAGCTCTTTTATTTTAACGATTTGTCGATTTGTGAAACAAAATCACATCTACTATATAACTACAGAAGTAATATTAAGTTATAATATTTTTGTGCAAAAATAATTTCAATTTTTAATCTATTGATTGAGATTAACACGTTATATATATATATATATATATATATATATATATATATATATATATATATTCTATCAATGTCACACTAACATTACCGTAATTAAAGATAATTTTAATATTTTAATTTTTTACATTAATTAAGTTTAATGGAGTTGACTGTCCATGACAGAAATACTCATAGCAAGTTTTAATTTTTTAATAATATTCAATATATATATATATATATATAAAGATTGATACAGGATATCTCTAATATCCTTTGCTTTTCTCAAGAAAGGGAATAGAACTGGGGCAGGTTTTCCCACTTTTGCCCGCTGCCCAAACTCGATTTGGGAAATTGAACAAGAATTCCATCGGTTGGGAATTTGAAAATGATTAATATGAGCCTTATCTGTGTGCTTAATCATAGTTTTTATAATTTACAACATCACAGTAAAGTATGTGTATTTTTATAACAACAAATTTGGATCATTAAATTAAAATAAAATAAGCCTACAGTAACACTTTCTTTGAGAGTTTATGAGAGAGAGAAAAAACAGAAGAAAGAAAATATATTTATCTTTTAAGATTGGGAAAATTATTGATAAGTCTTACTTTTAAACTCTAAAAACAAATAAGTCACAAAAATATCCTACTTTTAAACATTAATGATAACTAAGTCCAATAAAATTTTTACAAAGACAAATAAGTCATACTTTTAAAAAATATTTCCAACTAAGTTCAAATTTTACAAATAATTAACTTTTTTTTTTCAATTTTGCCTTTTATTTCTCAATTTTCATTAATGCCTTTTTTTCACACTAAAATACAAATTTTCTCTCTACTTACAATATTTTGTAACTAATAGCTATTTAAAAATATATATTAATTGTTACTAAAATTAATAATCCTAAAACATTTAAAAAATTATTTCAAATTCACTTTCCGTAAATACTCACAACATGTTAAAACACAATGAAATACTTTTCATTCATTACATTTATGAATAGTAAATGATTTTTTCTATCGTTTTCGAATTTTCTATTTAATATTGCTTAAAAAACTCAATAATAAAAAATAAATCTCTATGAATTTAAGACAATGTTATCTAAAAATATTATCAAATTATCTTATTAAATCAAATATAATGTGAATTTGAAATAACTTTTATTTCTTAATTATTTATTTTCAATAAAGTTTTTAGCAAAATAGTTTGGAGAAAATTAGTTAGGCAACATACGTGATATATGAAAAGGATAAAAGAGGAATTGTACTAATTATAAACTTCATTGGAATTTTTTACGAAAAGTAGGACTTCATTGTCCGATGAACTTTTTTTAGGACTTATTTGTCTTTGTGAAAATTTTATAGGACTTATTTGTCTTTAGAGTTTAAAAGTAGGACTTTTTTGCCTTTCTGAAAATTTTATAGGACTTATTTGTCTTTAGAGTTTCAAAGTAGGACTTATTAGTAATTTTCCCTTTAAGATTCCTAAATGCATACCATTAGAAAAGCTTCCTTAATTCATGGGTAAAATGCAAAAAAAAACCCTATACCCATTTTACAAAAAACTCTCCTAATTTTTTTTTGTGCAAATAACCATTTAATTATCACATTTTGTGCAAAAGACCCCTCTCAATCAATGAAAAAATAAAAATTTCAAAAATACCCTTTGCCCCTAAGATTTAACACCCTTATAAACTAAAAAAAATAAATTACTAACATTCTCTAAATTACATGACTGTTGACAAAGAATTACATTTATATTCAAACACGTTTTAAGTACAAATAAATGAATCTATACTATATATATTATTATCCTAAATTGTTACATATAATTCTTGAACTTGTATATGTTTATTGCTTTATTTTCTAACAATAGTAATTTTATTCATTGCACATACTTTTTTTTGTAAAATATTAATTTAATTATAAATTAAATATATCAAAATATTCACCAAAATCACATCTAAAATATGTTTTGTAAATTTTAAAAAATTACATTTAACTCCAAAAAGTACGTTTTTTGGTGGTTCATATGATTTTTTGTTGGTGTATTAAAATTCATTGTCTATAAAATTATTGGAGTAAAATGCAAAAAGGAAAAAAAAAGAAATCTGACAATTTTCATCAATGGGTAGTTCTGTAATTTTTCATTTTTATTGCATTTGTTGCCCATTTTATCAAGTTTAGGGGTTTTTTTTTTCAACTTTAGGGGATTTTTTTGCAAAATGGGTAAAGTATAGGGTTTTTTTTTCATTTTATTCTTAATTCATTGATTGAGATGAATATGTAACAATGACATTCCACTCATGACCCCTATAATGAGTTACGTGGAGTAAGAGATGCAGTGGATACATAACTTCAAATGAATCAAGGTTAGTTCAAGATCGACTTGTTTAAAGTTCAAGTCAGACTTGTTCATTAAATAAACAAGCAGAATTCGAGTTCAATTTTTGAGCTCATTTAATAAACAAGCCGATCTCGAACATTTTAGGCTCGACTCGTAAACACTAAGTTTGTATGTGTTCATGAACATAGGCTCACAAACACGTTCATAAAAATAGACTTGTATAAATTAATGAACAAGTTAAAGCGTTCTTGAATGTGAGCTCAAATTGAGTTTGAACATGAACATGATTTTGGGTTTGATTTTTTATTATTATTATTAAATGAGCTGAGCGGGATCAATTTTTCAAAATAATGATGAGTTGAGCCTGGACTTAATTTTAGCTTTTCGAGCTCATCAAAATTTCGAGTTGTACAAAGTGAAGATCTAGAAAATATCTATTGAAGGGACTACAATGAATGCTATAATAAATCTAGAAATTGTGGTTAATAAGGTATATTGATCGTAGAGAAAATGGAATTCCCACAACAATTGCAAATTCATGGAATATCATTTAAGAATACAAAATCTTTGTTGTGAATAAGGGTGGGACTTGGGTGGGCCTAACCCGAGCAACCCGAATTCTATTCACAATTTTTTCGAGCGTGGGCAAGGTACTTGTGACCATGGGATTAGGACTAGGTTTAAATTTTAGAGTCCAAATTTATTTTGGATGGAATTTGGGTAAATGTTTTACTAACCCGAACAACCCAAGGAACCCAAAATACAAAAAATTTTATATTTTTTATATATTTAAAGTTATACGTTGATTATGTAAAACAAACTTAAAATTAGATGTTTATAGTATTATGGGTATTAACCTAACTTTGACACGCTTGTTTTAAAATTTTTATTATGTAAACTTTTTAGAACATATTATCAGTCTTGAAATATCGAATGAGTGATGTATTTTTATTACAAGCAATAAATTATTGTCATAAGATCATATTACACATAGTTTGGTTGATTTTTGTCACATGATATGAGTGATTTTATTTCATCTCATATGTATATAATTATATAATTTAACATTTATTTTTTTGTAGTGTTTATTTATTAATAAGTTATTAAAATTTGAAACGACTCGAGAAACCCAAAATACCCATGAAACCTGTGTGTAGTATGGCACTGGTTGAGATGCGATGGGTTTATCCAGACGTGGGCTTGGAGAGGGCTAAGGTATTAGAACTTTAAGTTTGGCATGAGCTAACCCCTTGGCCCACCCAAGTTCCACCCCTAGTCGTGAATACAACAATCGTCAATTATTCCTTAATTAGGGGTTATTTCTTAATTAGGGACATAATTTCTGCTTTCCTAAAGTGTTGTTTTCCTTATTTTATGTTCTTAAGAACATTATCTATTCTGATTGTAATCATCCTTTTGTAAATTGATATAAACAATCTATTATTCTCTCTATAAGATTTATCTCTTAATTTAGTTTATATTTCTAACATGGTATCAAAGCAGGTAAGGTCATATGTTCAAACGTCATTATCACCTTAATAATTAAAATTAAAACACGTGTTGGACCAAAAGAAGACCACATGTGAGGGGACGTGTTGAAGGATTTAAATATTAAAGTTACACCCTCTCTAACAACTTAAGATTTTATAGTAGATGGTGGTTAACAATATTGGGCAGGTTCTCCTTCAAACAGATGGTCAACGACTGATTACTGTACTTTTATAAGAGGTAATCTAGTAACATGAAAAAGTAAGAATCAATTAGTTGTGGTGTGGTCTAGTGCTGAAGTTAAGTACCGCGTAATGACTTATATTTCCTGTGAGCTAACTTGGTTGAGAATTCTATTAAAAGAATTTGGATTTTCAGTTTAAGACCCATATTTTCTCTATTGTGATAACCAAATAACTATTCATATTGTCAATAACCTAGTTTTTCATGAGCGAACCAAAAATATTGAGGTTGATTGTCATTTCATTATTTCTAATGTGACTTCCAAATGAATTGTGACTTTGTTTGTATCATCTAGTAATCAGTTTGCAGATATCTTTACTAAGGCCCTTCCAAAGCATGCCATCGATTCTACGTGTAACAAGATGGGAGTTGTTGACATCTACTTTCTAGCTTGAGGGGAGTGTCGTGAATATAACAAATAGTTCACTATTCCTTAATTAGGAACATAATTAGCTAATCCTTAATTAGGAGCATAATTTCTGCTTTCTTAAGGGGCTGTTTGGTAAGGCTATCGGATTCCATTTTCTGATTCTTGAAAATGAAATTTGAAAACTTGTTATGCTTCTATTTCTATCAAAAGTATAATTTGTTTAATAACATCATCTGCTTTTGAAATTTTGAAAGTTAAAATCTAAAAATTTGTTTGGTAACCCAAAATTATAGATATATATTTTTAAAAAATAGTAGTATCTTTGGCTATAAATTATGTTTGAGTAATATGGTTTCAACTGATTTTAAACAACATAAATGAATTATACATATTATAACCTTATTTTAATCTCGTAGACAACGCATTTAATTAGCAGGTACATATTTGTCCTCACATTTTTACTATACAAAATCACATAACATAGGATAATGTTAAATATTACATGTTTAATCTTATACAAAACAAGTGTTCTAGTAAATATCCAAATAAAAATATTACATTGACTATTCTACTACATAGTTCATTTTGCAATCACTATTATAAATTCAAAAAATATTACAATGATCAAAACAAATAAAATGCTTATAATACCACACCCACAACAAGCACAAAATATAAGTTTTTTCATACATAGTGTTGCTAGTTAGTTCACAACCACTGAATCTAATTCTTTATCATCATAATCTTCAGTAGCATTCTGTTGATGTTGATGATTATCCAACCAATAAAAGGAATTGACATGATTCTACAAAATAGAATATAATCATTATTAACAGGTTAATGAAAAAAAAATAAATAGTTAATACCTTCCATGTCGGACACCTATAAAAGTAATAGCCATAATTTTGTGAGGTTATAGTCATATAAAGTCTCAACGAGCCTCTACCATATGCACATGGAGGTCCACCTCTTTGTGGTCTAGACATCTTGCACCTTGTAGAAATCTAAGATAAGAAATGAACAATTGAACAAAATAAACTACAAAGAAGATATAATCAAACATATCAAATGTTGTATATTTGGAATATTTCAAAATATATAACTATATTATGAATTTTTTTTTTTACTCAAAAATACCAAGTCAAATGTTCACGTTCCAAAATATCAGGCATGTTCAAATATTATGTAGGTTGAGTGCATATATCATGCAAGTATAAACACGTTGAGTCCATATATCGTGCAACATTGATCGTGCATTCAGTTTCTAATCTTGTGTGTATAGCCATTGTATGAGCTCTACGAAGTTGAAACACATAAATACCTCCAGACTTTCACTCTTCTAATTATCTCATTTTTCTAGTTTAACTAAATTATTTCACTCAATTTGGTTCAGTTCGAGCTATTCAAATTATGCCAAATGCTATATTGGCTAATTGGTATTGTGCTTCCAGTTTGGCTTTTATTGTTAGTGTTTTACAATTCTATTATCACTAGGACTATAGTGAAGCTGTTCGATTTCCTCTGCACTATGAGTGTACGTTTGCAAATGATTGAGCTATTGTATCGTGGAGAGTAGGATGCTGTAACCTACTACACCATATTGTCTCATAGAGGTGAATCTACTCTTAAGGACAGTGTGTTCATATGCCTCAGCTAAGTGGTTTTAATTGATTATTAATTTTTCTGTTCTCAATTATTTCCTATGCAAAACAGTATCTCAATATTCTTATTTGCCTAAATTTTATACAACACCAAATACAATCATACATAATATCAACGTCTAGTTAGAAAATAAATTCATTACAAATACATATGCTTAGTAAAAATCACACATGTCCTTAATAAAAATCATATATGTTCTAAATAAAATTACAACAAATTGATCTTCATGCATTAGCATAATTCCATATTGTATTGACAATAGAATCACGTAACTCATTTGCTCTTTGAAGTTGATCTTGAGAAAGATCAAGTCTTTGCCTTCTTCGGCGAGTACTAATTTCTACTTGATTGTCATCAACAAAATCGTCTCTCCCATATTTCATAAATATTTTATCCTGTTGTGCTTGCATTCTAATGAAATTATGAAGAGTACAATAAACAATGACAATATATTTTTGAATATCTACACACTCTCTAAACACCCTAGCATCATTTGCAATCCCTTCCCAACCTGCCATGACAAAAGTAAACTGTATGTCGAATGAATAGCAACCATGACATTCATGGTAGTGTTTGATTTCCTATCACGATAAGGAATTTGTTGATTAGAGGGAACCCATGCAGATATGTGCGTTCCATCAATAGCTTCAACACAATTCTAAATAAAAAGAGTATACAAATAAGCACATTAGTAATATGAATTCTTATAGATATTAAAATAATAATAATATGTGATTCTCACATCAAAGTAAGGATAAGCTTTTGGATCATGTAAGATTTGTGGTGGAACCACGTCAAGATTTGGTGGGGTAATAATTCGCTTCCCCACCTCACATATAGCCATAAAAATACTTGGATACTATCCATCCAGAGTGCTGAAATCTCTTAGCCACAACACAGTATCTCTTAGTATGAGCTAAAATATAAAAAAATATTGCAACCTATTTTTGAATTGAGAGATATCTAGAGTCTATCGTTCCGTCATTTTTTAACTAATCACATAAATTCAAGAATACATGTTTCTCCATTCTAAACATTTTTGGCATCTAGAGTCATGTCCATAAATTATTTCGAGTATATAATCATGGCCTTGTAAAATACTATTCATACATGGCCTATTAGATATCAAGTCCCTTTTATACATTTCATCCATGTATAAAAATATTATAACCTGTTGTGCCTCTTCTGCTTTATATATCACATAAGTCTTGTATCTCTCGATATCCATCTATTAATAAATGAAAAAAATTTGAATATAAGATAACTATTAATACACAATATGAATTAATTCATAACAAATAAGTACCACAAATACAATGCAAATAATGACATAAGTTTTCATATTACATTACCAAATCCAAACTAGAAATACATAATTACCACAAATACAAAGCAAATAGAATACATAAGTTTTCACCATTTTAGAGTTTACAAACCATAAAAATAAAAATTATTCTAGTCACTGCAAACTGCAAGCAAACAACTACAAGTAAACAACAAGGCCATCACATGTTCAATACCCACACTTTCTTTATTCGTTTCGGAAGTGTAAAAAAGAACTCCTTCTATGATATATTATCAAATACCCTATTAAGAGCTTTTGCCATATGGACATCGTCAATGCCCTCAGTAGCCTGTAAAACATCAATACAATCCTGAACCAAATGTATCTTATCCACCTTTGGAGACCCAGAAGAACATACATCAGTTTCTCGATGTATGCTCTTCTGAGTAGAGGAAGAATCGCCTACGTACATTCAAAAATTCCTCACGGGTCCCTTTTTAATTTGCTTCAAATTTATCCATAACTCTTTCCATGGACAATGCAAAAGTATCTTCCTTTACCTTACGACGAGGCACCCTCAGCTCTTCACTACGTTCTCTCTTAACTTCCTTTTTAGGCAAATGACTTTCATCACTATCTGAGAGGCTTAAGGTGGAGGGAAGTACCTTAGAGCCAGTTGCATTTGTTCCATCAAAAATTCCACACAACCTTCAAAGTGCTGACAACCTTTTTTTCTCGAACCGTTTTACTCTTGGCATGACCTATAACATGTAATTCTTAGGGTCAAGATGAACTAAACATAAGCAAACTAAAAAAAATAAATAAATATAGTACTATACACACCTGCTCTAATTTTTTCACCTATCATCATCCATTATCATTGTCCTAGTGGTTGAGTTATATCTAACTCTAGTCTCTTGTAACAATCTTTTGAGTTTTTTTTGTGCAATCTTCATTTGACTGTACTTGTTTTTAGTTGACGTTTATCATAACTATAGTTAGTGAAACTTTTCATTCCCACGATGAGGTTATTCCAACCAGAATTCAAAAATGTAGTCGTAAATCTATTCGCTTTTTTTATTTCCTCCTCGATCAATTGGATAAACTTCTCTTCTTTAGAGGCATTCTATATGTTTTTGTCATCTTTACCAACCTCATTCACTTTATTATCTTTACTAATCAAATTGGAGGTTATTTGAGATAATAGATCAAACTCTGTATCCATCTATTAGATAAAACAACGTTCATGAGTAAGGATTCAGTCAAAATTACACCACCACCAAAAAATTATCTACCTTTATCTTCTTCTGACACATGCCTACAAGTATTATATAAATAGCATGTAAATATTGCATGAAAAGGAACAAAAAGATAATTACGATTCATTTATAGTATTGGTGTAAATGACAGCTATATTAAACTAAGAAGACATGGCTTCCAATAACAATCGAATTCATAGTTTAAAAGCAAGATTATAAGTTATAAATAAAGTTTTTTTAATAAATAAAAACATTAGTATTTATAGAGGTATAGAAAACAAAGAAATAAGCTTCATTCTCAAACCACATAGGAATTGGGACAGACCAATCGACTTAAACATGAAGGAGCAGAATTGGGTCAGCTAGTATGTATTGTCATTCACTTATTATTCTCATGTCCTGGGCCTCATAGCTATGTACTGTTTATGCACTATTCATAATAAATACATAAATTACAATTTAACTTAATACATTAAAAATTTCATAAACGAAATCCTAGATTTTTATCAACACACACACACACACACATATATATAAACAAAAACCTAGTTTCTATCAATATATATATAATAGAAACAAAACTCTAGTTTAACACAATACATTCATGCATTATAAAAAATATATATATGCATATAGATATTGTTTTAAAGGTACTTCTCTCTTCAAAAACAAAGGCATAATTCACATAAACAAAGCCCGTTGCCCAAAAATCACGATCATCTTCAATTCATGTTCTCAAATCCTCTTTAGAGTTTGTATCTTTTTTGACGAAATTTATGTCGTAGCAAGTAATATGTTATTAACTACGGAACTAATTTCATAGTAAATAGCATGTGTTATTTGCTATGGGGCTAATTTTATAGTAAATAGTAAGGTATTTACTACGGAAAATTAAATCTGTAGTAAAATACCTATTACTACGGATTCAATTTTGTAGTAAATAGTAAGGTATTTGCTAGGAAAAATAAAATTCGTGAAAAATAACCCTTCGTATTTACCACGAAAAAATTTTCAAAGTAAATATTAGGGTATTTGCTACGGAACACTGAATCCGTAGTAAATACTCTATTTTTTTTCTATTTAAATATACATGATTATATATAAATGGAGGATATATATATATATATATATATATATATACATCTATATATATAGTGTGCTTATATGTATATATGTTGTATTGTATATATATATATATATACATTTATGCTTATATAAAAATACTTATATTATATATATGAGTGGACGAGAGTGGTTAGGAATGAGTGGTGTACAAGAAAGGATTCAAAATTTAAAAGAGATGATGTGATGGTCGGCTGAAGAAGAGATAAGAGAAAAGAAGAAAAGGAAGAGAAAAAAGAAGAAAGAAAAGAGGAGAGGAAAATTAGGAGTTTTAGAGAGAGAGTGAAGCCGAGAGAGAGAAAGTTAGAGAGGGAGGAGCGCGATGGTGGCTACTTCTCGGGTGGAGAATCAGGTGGGTTCCTCCATGGCGGGTTGATGCTCCACGGCTGTGGTGGTTTTTCGGCGGTGGAGCTGGGACTTCTCTATGTCCAACGGTTGGGTAGTTGTGGTTCCAGAGTCCATGGTTCAGTCTCCTCCTGGTGTATGAATATATGTGCAATATACATATATGTGAGTAGTGATTTGAGCAAACACAAGATTTTTATTCCATCTTACTTCTATGTTAGTGGGTTTTTTGAATTTGGGATAAAAGATGAAGAATGACATTTTCTCTTCAAAAAATGATCTTTTTTGTTGCATATTTATGAAGATGTGATAATATACTTTTTGAGAGGAAAGGATTTTAGGAGTGTTTTACAAGTAGTAAAATTCTGGTAAAACTTATAGTGGCTACTGTGGGAACTAATTAGAATCTACTTCGTTAGTTTTATTAGAATTGTTTTGTCAAGCATATGTTCTCCTCTATTTGTTTAATAGAAGTCCAAAATATATATATATATTAATTTTCATAAACTATCTCTCTACTGATTATCGAAATTTTGAAGAAAAAATAAGGGGGCTTTGGTATGCTGAGTTTGATGATATATTGATAAAAAAACTAATACCAATATAGTCCATGGTTCAGTCCCTTCCTGGGTGTATGAATGTGTGCAATAGACATATATGTGAGTAGTAATTTGAGCAAACACAAGATTTTTATTCCATCTTACTTCTATGTTAGTGGGTTTTTTGAATTTGGGATAAAAGATGAATAATGACGTTTTCTCTTCAGAAAATGATCTTTTTTGTTGCATATTTATGAAGATGTGATAATATACTTTTTGAGATGAAAGGATTTTAGGAGTGTTTTACAAGTAGTAAAATTCTGGTAAAACTTATAGTGGCTATTGTGGGAACTAATTAGAATCTACTTTGTTAGTTTTATTAGAATTGTTTTGTCAAGCATATGTTCTCTTCTATTTGTTTGATAGAAGTCCAATATATATATATATATATATTAATCTTCATAAACTATCTCTCTACCGATTATTGAAATTTTGAAGAAAAAATAAGGGGGCTTTGGTATGCTGAGTTTGATGATACATTGATAAAAAAACTAATACTAGTATATTCCAACTTTGGAGATATGATATATCATGTTTTTGGTGTAAATGTCTTATTTTTTTGGTAAGTGAATCAGTAAATGTTATTGCTTGGAGAGAGAGAGACCTTTAATTTTCTTTGGATTTGGAACTACAATGTGGGTCTGCATCAAAACATAAGGGCAACCGTGTTATATATATATATATAATGAGCTTTCTTGATATAAGTGGTACTTGTTAAAAAAAAAGGAAAAAAACATAAAGGGTAAATTATACTGACCACCCCTAAGGTTTGTTCTAATTATACACAACATCAAACTTATGCATTTTGTTGCACTGTGCTCCCCTGTGGTTTGCTCCGTTATAACACATACCTCCTTCCATCCAAAATTGCCCAATGACGTTAGAAAAATTAGGTGCAATGACCAAAATGCCCATTAACTCATTTGAAAAGACATTATTACCCTTGTTATGCCATCAAATTACAAAAATCCCTTATTTTAATGGACCAGACTTCCCCTCTCTACCTATCTCTGTAAAACAACTATACAAGGTAAAGAAAGGAAGAATCAAAGAAGCAACTTTTAACTCTAATTGGGTTTGTAAAACAGATGTTATATGTGTATTATATATATGTGTGTTAATATATATATATATATGTGTGTGTGTGTGTGTGAATATATATATATATATACCACCAACACGGCACCACCCTTATCAATTCTTATATATATATATATATATATAAGAATTGATAAGGGTGGTGCGGTGTTGGTGGTGATGTATGGCTGTTAGCGGCGGTAAAAATGGGTGGTGTTGGGGCTGGGTGTGTATACTGGATTATAAAAATTTATATTAGTGGATCAGTCTCCTTAGTACAACAAGAATTTATGTTATGGAAACGTCGGGAAACCCAAATCAGAAAGAAAACATCAAATGTTGTTTCAAGAAATACAGACCAATTCTTAGATTAGTGGGTCAGTGGATCTCGTTTCCTTGTTCCATCTTGTTGGGCAATCGGCGATGGAGAGGAGAGGACTGAAGTATACATATACACACACATATCGATGTGGGTTTTCAAATTTGGGGTTATATTGATTTTGATTTTTTTTGATTAATTCTCATCATGTTGGTTCAAGTTAATGCTTATTATGTTTGATCTGATCTTTTTTAAGATTTTAGAGGATTGATGCATGATTGTGGTGTGTATATATGTGTGTAACTGTGTATATGTATGTATAACTGTAAAAGGGGAAAAATGATATATATTGGTAACAAGCATGGATGTGTATTTGAAAAAAAAAAAAAGATTAGCTGCAGTTTGGAAAATGAGAAATATATGTGGAAGAGGTGGCAGTGGCCATGGTTGGAGGAGGTGGCGTGAGTAATGGAAGTAGGTGGAGAAGAGAGAGAGGGGGAAGAAGAGAGAAAAGAGTGTTTTATTTTATGTGGATAAATTGGTAATTTCATACGTTCAAATATTTATTTTATTTTTAACAATAATAAAGTTGGGATAAAATGGTAAAATCACTTTAAAATTTAACATTTGTTTGTCTATTCTGTTACAGGGGAGGTTATTGTGACAAAATATATAAGTTTGATGTTGTGTGTAATTAAGTCAAAACTCAAGGGAGGTCAGTGAAATTTACCCAAATATAAAATAGTGATTATATAAATTTGTATAATCACTGTTTTATATATATATATATATATTTTAAAAATAATTATAATTTGCTACGGGTTTTTTTTCGTAGTAATTACTAATTTTCGACGCTTTAATTCGTAGTAATTACTAATTTGCAACGAAAGAAATTTCGTAATAAATAGTAAGGTATTTCCGACGGAATACTATTTTGTGGGAAATAATAAGAATTAGCGACGGAATATTATCGTAGCAAATAATTATATTACCTATAAAATTTTACCGTAATAAATAATAAGTATTGCGACGAAATATTTTCGTCGCTGTTATCCATAACTTGCGACATATTTCGTCGAAATTTACAATTAGAGACGCACATATTGCAACAGTTGGTGCTACGAAAATATTTCCTGGAAAAAGAGTTTTTGTTACGAAATATTGACTTTTTGCTACGAAATATTCCGTGGAAAAAAACTAAATTTCTTGTAATAAGTGTCATAAACAATACCCGTGAACAATATCTATGAAATGTGTTATTTATTTATTTATTTAATAGAAGATGATAAATTAGTTTAAATACACAAATATGTGCATTTTACTTATAACTTACTCTTCATAATAATAAAGATATGCATAAGATGTGTTACAGGAGTATAGGATATAATACGGAATTCGGAGATAGCTAACAATCAGTCTCACCAATATATATACGGTATGTTAGGATTGCCTATTTACATTTACATATTGTTATTATTCTTTATTAGGTAGAATTGTCCATCAAATTGCATTATAATCATAGTGAAATGTTTACAGGTATGAAATTGAATCTTTATCATGTAATTTAGGTTGTTTGGATAAGAGATGATTGATTTATTAATTCTTTGATTGGGATATAGTAGCTAGGACTTGCTCGTGGGTTTAATCTACTCTTTGTTGATGTTTCAGATATAGGCAATTTTAGCCACAACGTTGAGGACATTTTTATTTCTCATAACTCGTGATCATCTACTCTTTTCAATTGTTCATTGTAGCTAGGGACTCTATCTAGATTATTATATTATCATATATTTCCAATATAGATTTAGGAGTCCTTGAGTTTGATTTTCCGAGTTATATTTAAATGAAAGATTTTGGTATTTACTCTGAATTATTTATGAATTAAATTACATGGAGATTTATGAAATTAATATTTATTATTTCTTAGTTTTTCTTTCTGTTATTTAATTCTTTCTTTATTGCATCTTGTATTATGTGCTTGTTTATTATCAGATGTCGATGCTCCCTATTTTCGTGTGTAAGCCTAGCCAATTTATGCATGAAAAATGGAAGGTGTCACACTATTAACAAAAGGGTACTTGTACCCAAAACTGACATGCATGAAGAATATTTAAAGGTCAGCGAGAGACAATTATTTATAAAGAAATTGGCAAAGTAGCCTTGTAACTTCGAGAGATGGTGTTCCCTTTACAAAAGGCATTGTAGTGATCAAGCTTGATTGATTATTTACCAAGAATATAGATACCTGCTGTAGACATTAAAAAATTATATGATGGACCCAAAATATAATTTAGAATTTTCTTCGATTTAGCCCACTTTGGAATGTGGTTCAATGAGTCAAATAATTCAAAGTCCAGACCCACCACAAATAAATGGATCATGGGTTGATCTAAATTATTTAAGAAGTCCAAGCCCACTAGAAAATTGGTCAAATCATAATTGATATATATGGATAAATATTTATCATCAAAGATGATTATTAAGGATACAAGAAGTTACTAGTTTGCCCCTCCAAGAAGTTTATAAATAGAGGTAAAGGAGAGAGACAATCAGAAGACTCTCAAAGAAAGCTGAAACTTTACAAAATTCAAAGCTTCAAAACATCTAAACCCTATAAGAGAAGAGCAACAAGTACATCATCCACATGCTGTTCTTCACTAAAGTTTCAATTTAATTCAAGATGAAGCTTCAGCAGCCCTTGAATCCTGATCACCAAGGATATCTAATTAGATGAATTTATCTTTCTTTTATAAAAATCTACAGAGATTTGTAACACATATTTCTTGAAATTAATATATTGATATATTTGTCCACGTGTATTGATCTTATTCTCAGACTCTAAATTTGTGTGTACAAATTTCTGGCACGCCTAGTGGGACATCTTTGCCTCTCATCTTTGTCTCCTACATCATACATCCAAAACTCTGCTCATCATAATTTATAGCTCCTCCCAAGGTTTAGACGACAAACAAGAAAAAGTCAAAAGACACCCCTGTTGCAATGGCTAACACCAGAGTTGCTGCAAACAGTGACAAGAACATTAGGAACCCGTCCAGTGCCAGCAGCACCTCAACAGGTCCTATGACACGTAACATAACCAACGTAATTGCTTCGCTCAAGAATCAGCAACATCTAGTGAAAACCAATCCTACTAAACTAATAGATGTGAAAAATCAACATGTTAACACCATTGCTCCTCAGGGGGCAAAGAACTCTAACGTTGTTTCAGAAAAGTTGGTGCCACCAAATTCATCCCATTCTATCTCTAACGCTAACTTTAGCATTGGTTCGCTCTCGAAATCCTTACTTGAGAGTTTAGAATAGTCGATCTCTTCAAAAAATGTTGGCTCTCAAGGTCTTTCCTATTCGAATATTGTCATAGCTATGATAACTGGAATAACCTTGGTGGAAGGCCAACTGGCAGTGATGGCACGAGCATTTGAAAATCTCACAAAAACTATTGAAGAGAACTTGCAAATTGTTGCGCTAATTAGTAAGCTTGAAATCCAAAAGCTTGACAAGTCAACACAACTACCTGCGAATACTTTAAATCCAGCCCTTCAAGGTGCCCAATCAAAAGATCGTCGTCACACATATGCGTCAAGACATGTGGTTGACGAAACTAACCATACTTTGCCAATCACCTCGTTATCTATCCAATAATTACAGGATATAATAACGAACACAATCCGAGCACAGTATGGTGGCGCCCATCAAATCACTCTCATGTACTCAAAACCCTACACCGAAAGAATTGATAGTTTAAAAACGTCAGTGGGGTATCAATCGCCAAAGTTTTAACAATTTGTTGAAAAAGACAATCCTAAACAACATGTTGCACACTTTGTGGAGACTTGCAATAACGTTGGCACCGAATGAGACTTCTTAGTCAAGCAATTTGTTCGTTTTCTCAAAGAGAATGCATTTGATTGGTACACGGACCTCAAAGTTGGGAGTATTGACTGTTGGGAGAAAATGGAGCTAGAGTTTGTCAACTGTTTCAACAGTACTCATGGAATAGTAAGCATACTAGAACTTACTAACACTAAACAAATGAAGGACAAGTTTATGGTCGACTATATTAACCACTGGCGAGCTCTAAGTCTTGATTACAAAGATCATATTTCTGAAGTCTCAGCAGTCGAAATATGTATGCAAGGCATGCACTAAGAGCTTCTTTACATTTTATAAGGAATTAGACCTCGTACATTTGAAGAACTTGTTATTTGTGCCCATGATATGGAGCTCAGCATAACAAGTCATGATACAAAGGCTCTTGCATTTCTCAATATGTCTGATAACTTAAAGATAAAGTGGTTGAGTCAAAAGAGAAAGACAAGATACTTCTTAACTCAGACGATGAAATAGATATATCTTATGTTACAAGCATCGTCTCTAAAGATTTATATCAAAAAACACACCATGTTGCTTCAGTGACTTCATCTGAAGGTTTTCAGTTATATAAGACATTGAGTCAAGAAAACCTTGGTTAAAGACTGAACAAACAGGGGGCAACCTCCATGCAAAGCTCATTCCCAACTCTCTCATATAAAATATCCTTGGCAAGGGGGCAAGATTCATGCTTGTCGTTTAAAAAGGCTTACACACTTTCTCAAATCTCAAAATAAGAAAGAAGTTTAAAAAAAAGAATAAGAAAAGTCAAGGCATAACCAAAGTGACAAATCGCAAGAATTTGCATAAAAGAAGTATTATAAAGGTAATTTTTCATGTTCTCCTCAAACAACTTTAAATAGAAAGGATCAAAAAAATTATGCTCACATGGAGACCAAAAAAAAGAGTTCAAGATGGAATAGTCTTACAAAGATCTCGTAAGAATCATTGCCTAGAAACATACAAGTGATGTCTCAAGAGTCACTTTCTCGAACTATCTCTAACAAGTAGCAAAACAAATGTCTTAAACAAGAAAGTGAGGAACAAGAACAAAGTCGTCTCTAATTCTAAATAGAACGAGAAGTTGTGAAAATCAAAAGACTGAAGGAAGAAAAAGTGTGAGGACCAAAGCTCGAAGATGCTGTTTGGATCGAATCTCGCAGCGGAATGAAAGCATACTTGGTGAGGTTCAATCTTTCTACATGGGCCATAGCGAATGAAATACCTTTTCTTTCTTGGTGGGGAGACAAATTCGAAGGAGATGTTGATGCCGAGCTGGTTTATACATTTCAACACAAGCTTGGATTGTCTTCTGAATCTTGCAAAGTTGAAAAATAATTAAAGTTAAAATACTCCCCGATACGAGCCTAAATTGTCGATGATATTTTATGATACGAGTATAAACTGTCTACAAAAAAAAAAATACTTCTTGACACGAGTATAAACTATCTATATATATAAAAAAAACTCTTTAATGAGTATAAATTGTTTACCAAAAAAAAATAGTACTCCTTAACATAAGTATAAACTATCTACCAAAAAAAAAAATACTCATTTGCACGAGTATAAACTGTTTTCATGAAAAAAAATCAAACATTCCTTGATATGAGTATAAACTATCTTCACCAAAAAAAAAAAAATTGAACTACGTGATGACTTGATCCCTTTTAAGGGTATGTAGGCGTTTTGGAAGATTGTTCCAAGTTTAGTCAACCAAAAAAAAAAAATTCTTTTGACATGCTTTCAATTCAAATGTTGACAAAATTTGTCACATTGTGGTGACTTGGCTTGCTGCCAAAACATTGACGATGTCTGTCGCATCGTGGTGACTTGGCCCACCGCTAAGATGTTGACGATATATGTCACACTGTGGTGACTTAGTCCATCACCAAGATATTGACGATGTCTATCGCACTGTGGTAAAAACCTGGCTCACCACCAAAATATGTTAAAAAAATGTTTGTCGCACTGTGGTGATTTAACTTACCGTGAAGATGTTGAAAGCACCAGTCACGCCGTGTTAATTTGACCCGTGGAGCAAAATGATCAACCAGTGGAGTTTTTACATTCAGTGTAGTTCCTTTCTCTATGACATCATTCTCTCGTTCTAAATTGGTTACTGTATTTGCCTTGAAATTTTTGAAGAACACTATGATTGACAGAAGTCAAAGGTTGTTTACTTGAAAAAAAAAATATAAGAGAAATTTCAACACTAAAAAAAATAGAAAAAAAGGGAAGATAAAGTGTTCCAATGGAACTAAGGGACCCCGAGGAGAACATAAAGTGTTCCAACGGAACTAGGGGATGCCGAAGGGATGATAAAGTGTTCTAAAGAAACTAAGTGACCCCAAATGGATGATAAAGTGTTCTAATGGAACTAAGGGACCCTGAAGGGATGATAAAATGTTCCAAAGGGATTAAGTGACCCCGAAGGGACTAATGAATGACATTTGAAACTCCATATTTTGAGAAAGGCGATTTGACCTGCAAGAATTGACAAAGGAAAAAAAATATTGAAACTTGCCAGGAAAAGAGTTGATTGACTCACATGAAATTGTCTTTCTCGATGAGGTCAATGGATTTGTACGTTGTTCCAAAGGTAATACAAAACTCGAGCAGGGCCCACAAGTAGAAGTCGATCTTAAAAAAAAATGGTTAATAGTGATCATGGAGGTTGAAGTTGCTACTAAAAAAAAAAGAGAAATTTTGCTCGCCGCCAAATTATTATGAAAAAAGGTGTTCTTTTCGAAATTCAGCTGCATGTTATACTATATTTTAAAGGTTTGCAATACATGAAGTAGTGCAGGAGAGATGGTGTGGTGTTGTAATAACTTTTCACGAGGTCTCAAGTTCTAAACTAGTAAGCAGCACAACAATTCTTATATTTGTGACAAGTTCTTCACCAAAATAAGATCAAGCTCCATCAACCTTTGAATCCGGATCATCAAGGAGATCGAATCGAGATTTATAATACATATTTCTTGAAATTAATATATTTGATATATTTGTGTACGTTTATATGATCAATCTCTTCACATCATATTAAGACAAAAATACTAATGATAGATACTTGCAAAATTATCATTAGACCCTAAAAAGAAAGATGTGCAAGTAGGGACTTACCAGGAGAAATAAAGAAAGGAAAATAATGAACGTTTTGTTATTACAAAGGATAAAAATAGAAAATAAGGCTGGACTCTATTTCTTCTCTCTTCCACTTTGAAGCACCTAATCAAGGGAAATTGGATTATTCTTGCCTATTTTTTCTTGGACACCTCTTCCTGCTTACCTGCCCATTTTTATTTTATTCTTAATTTGCCCATGTGATTCTTGGTACATGTGATTAGTGGATGATTTTATGCATCCAATAAAATTAAATTTGTCTTAAAATAAGTAAGCTCACACTATACATGTGATTTTGAAGTGAATATATATAGATATAATTTATAGTTAAAAATAAGTAGGAGACACTATGACATAACCCACAAAAAAAAAAAAAAAAAGATAAAGATAAAGATAAAGATAAAAGGAAGACTTTTGCAAGACAAAAATAAAAACTAGTGATGTACTCCTATAGTTGGTCCAAAAATATTGTCGGGTAGCAATAGGTGCATTACTGCCTCATTTACTTGATAGCCTAGTCTAGGTTGAAGCCCTTGGGAATTGATCACTTTAGCCTCATTTTCGCTCTTCCGTACATACAAATTCAGGGCACAACTTGACCCAAGACCAAACAAATAAAAAATAAAAAATAAAAAATAAAAAATGCAAAAACCCATGTTTACTAGCTATATTTCGAAGGAGTAAAACTAGTTTCTGAGCTCGAGAGGCCATTTGTTGTATACTAGAAGAAAACAATGCAAAACCCTACCTTCAACTCTCAACTCTTTGTGGTGCCACTTCGCTTCTATGCTTTTATCGAAGAAGTGGCTTTTAGAACCGATAATGTTGACCCATTTTTGTAGAAGTCGTCGTCTTCCACTGTCAGATGCATTAAATTAAGTGCCACCAATCCGGATCCCACTTAAATACATCTGACAGTACTCTTTGGTTCTACTCTAAAACAAAATTTTCATCAAAGATATTTATATCGAATAGTTTCTTCTCACTTAAATTGGCCATCCTAATTCTTCTATTTACAGCTATGCATTCTAATTTCAATCTAGGAAGCAGCCTCTGACATCTGGACACGCAAACACGTGTCCAACATATATTCCGTGTAGCTAAAAGTGTCATAAAATAAAATTATTTTTTTCTAGTTGAACATATTGGAATAGAAATGAGACACAAAAATTCAACTCTAATCTTCAAATTTGTGATTTTTATGAAGAAAATGAGCAAAAATATCTGTCATTACTGAGTCTTATTTTCTTAAGATTTATTGCATTGTTACGCCTCTACTGTATCCCTGTACGTGTGCGCTTCTTACCTTTCCATTATGCAAGTATATATTTATAATACATTATGTTATAGGGTAAAATGTTCTTACTCCCTCTTCAGGTTTTGTTTATTACCCATAAATAATATTTATATCAAAATTACTCTAATACCCTCTGAGATTTGGTTTAACGGGTTCTAACACCTCTTTTTGTCAAAACTATCATTTCTTTACATTTTTTTTTCCTTCTCTCTCTTCTCACCTTTTATCTCTCTCTCTCTACCTTTTATCCCTTTCCCTCTCTCATTAACTGGAATATAAATTTAAAATGTTATTTTGTATATTCTTATATATTACTTTATTATATATTCTTTATATATCATTATTGTGTATGTTTTTATATGTATGTTATTGTGTATATTTAACTATATATGTTATTGTGTATATTTTTATTTATATATATAATATAACAATATATAAGAATTTACAAAATAACATTTCAAATTTATATCTCCAATAAACGAGAGAGAGGAAAAGGTATAATAGGCAGAAAGAGAGAAAATGTGAGAAGATAGAGAAAGAAAAAGAAAACAGGAAAAAATAAAATAAAGAAGAATGGTAGTTTTCACAAAAAGGAGTGTTAAGTCTAGTTATATTGAAATGACAAGAATTATATCACCGAAAGAGAAATACAATCAAGATGAACAACATGAATGAACCATTTCGGCCACACATTCCAAACCAAATCAGAAAATTTCTCAAAGCATAAGAAGATGTGCAACATCAATAAGCCATTTCGGCCATACATTCCAACACTCTCATCTTTCAAAGCATGTTTACTCAGTCTATGTGCCAAGATATTGCGAGATCTTGCACCCAAAACAGAGAACAACCTTGGAGGCCAGGAAGGCACTATACATATAGCCTTTATATCTTCAATCATTACTTGAGTTCCACATATAGTCCACTGCTGTCAACCTCATAAAAGAATGATTATCTACTTGTATATTCACATCATAGTAGCCCTATTGGAGCAGCAAATGAATGCTATGTCACAACACTAAAGCTTCTGCAGTACTAGCAATACTTGCCACTTTCTTGAAGAAAATTGTATCAACTCGAACTAGTTGATCTTATAATATAATTAATCCAATCTTACACTGTCGGATTATCAAATTAAATGTTTCAATCAATCAAAATTTGATCGATTCACGTGTCAAAATTTTCATTTACCAAAATAGTGCATGTTAATTCTAGTGATATCGTTGCATTAAAATTGATTTAATGATATTTCTATTATTAATATGGCTGCTTGTTTAGGGTCAAACAAAAACTATCTCAATCTCATTTTTAATTCAGAATTGATGGGCAGCCTTGGTAGTCTTCAATGACTACTGGCCGTTTAAGGAACACTACTATAGTACTATGGCTGCATTTTCTACATTCTAATTTTATTTCCTAAAAAAGGGCTGAAATTTGAATTTGATATATATATATATATATATTATTTTCTTTAGGAGGTCATACTTCCCTTTTCTTCGGTTGTACTCCTATCTTAAATGAAATGTCACTTTTAACCTTAATTTCACATGTAAATGATTACTTTATTTTTAAAATACTAAACTACATTTTTAGATATCTCATCTCTCTTTCCAATTTTTAATGTTTTTAGATTCTTTCGACATGATATACAAAAAATATCCACAGAAAAAAATAACCCAAAAAAAAGGGTTCTTTATTTTTACTGTACCTAAAAAAATGTTATACATGTTGAATAAATTATCTCTTTTGACAAGACAAAAAAAAATTTTCTCTGTTAAATAAATTATCCCTTTTGGTAGGAACCACAAATTAAAAAGTAACAAAAAAAATTATCCTTGAATAAATTATATCTTTTGACAGGACCTAAGAACAAAGTACTTAAAAAATATTTATTCTTGTTAAATAAAGTATCTCCATTGAGAGGACCCAAAAATAAGGTATCTTTATTGAATAAATTACCTCTTTTGATAGGATCAAAAAAAGAATTATCTTTTTTTCAATAAATTATCTCTTTTTGAAGGACCCCAAAAAAAGTAATCTTTGTTGAATAAATTATTCCATTTGATAGGATAAAAAAAACACCTAAAAAAAAGTAATCTTTGTTGAATAAATTATTCCATTTGACAGGATAAAAAAAACACCTAAAAAAAAGTTCTCTCTTTTCACAACCAAAATAAATAAATAAATACAGTACTAAATAAAGTAAAGAAGGTAAAAAAATTTATTTATTTTGACAGGAACCAAAAAAAACAAAAATAGTAATAAAGAAAGTAAAGAAGCTAAAAAAAGTTTAAGTTTATACTATAAAAGATAGTTGAGGTATTGTAAAATAAGAAATGATGTATTAATTAGTTTAAGGACTTTTTTATCATTTTAAAAATTAAAAAAAAATAAGTGAAGTGTAATTGTAAAAAAATTGGATTGCAATATGGCCTCCCTAGTGCTGTTTGGTCTCTAACTTGACTTATCATTCAATCATTTTCCCAAATTATCCATCCCAACCAACCGTATACCTCTTTCCATTTCCTAAAAAGCCCCCAACAGGTACGTACACAGCTCTCTCTAATAAGAACAAAATTTGTAGTACACTAGCTATTCATTCACACACAATTTTGTACCACTTGCATTAATTTGAATTTTTTAATAATTAAAATATCAAATTATTCCTCAAAAATTGAGTGATATTGTACTTTTTGTGAGTTTTTTTTAAATATGGGTATGTAAATAATTTCTCTTTTTCTAAAAGTAATTGAAATGCAAGAAAAAAAATTAGGAGTACAAGTATCATATAAGCTATGCACTAATTCATTAGCAAATAAGCAAATAAGAGTCAATTTTTTCTTTTCTTTTTTTTTTTTTCCGATAAGATAAGATTGCATTGAGTATAAGGTGTTTGTATCAAAACCAAAAAAAACAGGGCTAAAAAACATAAGCAAATTAAGATCCTCTACTACACTGTACTGTACTGTACAGTAGAGGATCTTCATTGTTGTATTGCATATGTCCAGTATTGCAGAAGATCTTAGCTATAGTTGCTACCTTATTTTATATATATATATATATCCGATGATATTTTCAGAAAACAAAGCTTATAAATGCAGTAGCATTGGAGCCTCCCAAGAGTTTCTAGTACTCCTCAAAGAAATAAAGAAGACCACGCACACAGAAAAAAGTCGTCCTCTCACTCTCCATCAATCTCGATCATCAGTACTCCACTCATATTCACCATGCATGCATCAACATCCATTCATCCATTGTTTTTTTCTCTCTCTCTCTCATGAATAATGTGATAATTTTGTGGTGTCAATCAATAGCCAGCTGAGTATCTTTTAACCTTTTTTTTTTTACCTTACGCACTGTACTTTCAAAGAGTGAACAAAATCACAATAATAATAAAAAGAGTAATGCTACACCTCATGAAATTATTTTATGAATTTGTATCATGAATGATATGACAGATAATACGGAGAGTTAGCATTAGTGGGAATAAAAATAATAAAAGAAGTATCCTTGAGGGGAGAAAATTAAAGAAGGAAAAGTTATAATTTAAGACACATAATTCATCTAAATGTGTGTCGGTCTTTCCTTTCGCTCCGCACTTGTTCTATACTCATGTTCTCACTGTGTCACTCTCTTTATAATATATAATTTTTTACTTTCGTTCTCAGACTCCTCCTTTTCTCACACTCTTCTTTTAAGTGAAATAGCTTAAAAAATGGATTCTCTTCATTCAAATTTGTATTATGAATACATCATATCTAATGTTCAGATTCGATCTTATTATTATCAAATTTGTATTATGAATTCAGCATATCTAATGTTCAGATTCGATCATATTATTATCTTGATAAACTAAATACTATTAAAATAAAATTTATATTATAAATAATAAAATTAAATAAGATGATGACGTAACTAAATCTAAGCCACACGTTAAAAGTCAGAAATCGATGTCCAATAATTTTCCTTTTCACAACGTTAACATCTGAAAATCAGCTCATCAATTGCTCGAAGGCCCGGAGGAACTCTGTCTCTCTCTCTATCCTTGTAGTCTTTATCTCTCTCTTGGGTCAGAAATTAAGCAGCAGAAGTAGAAATGGTAAGAAGACTAGAATAGCTAGCTAGAGAAGCACTCCATCAACACCATTACCTTACCACATCAAACCCTATTCATCATCCCCTAAAATTAATCATCCCTAGACCCCCAAAAAGTAACAAAACCCCAAATCAACATTAATTCCCAAACATGGATTCAATCCCAGAACCAGAAATGTCCAACTTTGAAAACACTAACACCACCATCAGCTCATCAGCTGCAGCAACCTACTCACCACCTTCCGCCACCACCACCACCACCCCTAGCCGCTACGAAAACCAGAAGCGCCGTGACTGGAACACCTTCCAGCAGTACCTCAAGAACCACCGCCCACCGCTCTCTCTCCCCCGGTGCAGCGGAGCCCACGTGCTTGAATTCCTCCGCTACCTCGACCAATTTGGTAAGACCAAAGTCCACACCCCAATCTGTCCCTTCTTTGGTAACCCTAACCCACCCGCCCCCTGCCCGTGCCCGCTCCGACAAGCTTGGGGCAGCCTTGACGCCCTCATCGGCCGCCTCCGAGCTGCCTACGAAGAGAACGGAGGCAAGCCCGAGACCAATCCATTCGGAGCTCGTCCGGTGAGGCTTTACCTTCGTGACGTCCGTGACTTGCAGTCGAAGGCGAGAGGGGTTAGCTATGACAAGAAGAAGAGGAAGAGGCCACTACAACACTTGCAAGCACTGCCACCACCAGGTGCAACTTGATCACGAGGCCTCCTCTATTTAGATATATATATGTGGGTATTTGTTTTATTTTATGTTTCAAGTGTTTTTCTTTTATTTAATTTTTCTGATCAGTATGTTGTAGTAGTTAATATTGTTAGTAGTATTTTACTAGATTTGTAGTGGAAACTATAAACTGCATGTGATGATCTTCTGTTTAGTTTCAGAGAATAAATTTCCTAGATCTGGGTTACACTGATATATATATATATATATATATATATATATATATATTCTGCTCTTGATGCAAACAGTACTTGCATTAGAAGCACTACTTCTTGTAGTAATGGTGTAGTGGTAGTTTAGTTCTGAAAGTTGCAGGAGTTGAAGTACTTGCAGTCATTTTTTATGTGGAAGTGAGCCAATTGCTCACAGACTGGTACCTGAACACACACACACACATGTATGTATATGCTGATTTAGTATTGTATTGGGAAATTATGTATAAATTTCCACTTTTTCTTTTTTGGGTTTTTTAGTCTTAGATGTTGAGGATAGGATTTTTAGATGTGTAGGTATAAAAGTTGAGAACTTTACAAGGGATCATTAATATGAATATATTAAATTGCCAATTGCTCACAGAGTAGTACTTTGAATATATTCATATATTTGTTATACATGTTCAACAGTACTACACTTGTTTGTTAGTGGTATTTATATATTTGCAGATTTCTGCAAATCTTTCTCTCTATCTTTTCCTCTATCCCTCCCCCCTTCTGTTTCGAACTTTGAAGGCATATTATGTATTGAAATAACAACACCAATAAAGGTTCATTTTTAGAAATGGTTTTTGGTTGCTAATCTTGATAATAATGAAATTGCATAAGTATTTCAAATGTGCTCGATTAATTAATTAAAGAGAGATTGATTATCGGTGTTGTTATTTCATGTTTTGGAGGATAAGATATGGAAAAAATGGTTGACAATCTTGTTATTTTCTTCTGTCTAGCTTCAAATACCTTGGAATTGAAACTCAAATTGGACATTTGGTGAAAACTCTGACCCCTTTTTTTTCTCTTAGCAAATAATACATTGCCCCCTCGACTTTTCAACTTCGAGAGATAGAGATAGAGGAGATATCACTAGGCTACATTCGTTGGTAATAACTCTGACCCTTGTTTACTTTCAAATTCATTTTCCTCATTATCACATGTTAATTCCTAAAGATGGAAACAACATAATTTTTCTAGCTAGGGAAAGTAATGGAAAAACAATCTATGTGTAGAGTTTCAACTTTCAAGGGCAATTTTGTCAATCATTCCAGCCGACAACACTTCTATGATTGGCTTTAGATGGTGAATCTCTACCAATTTTTTGGAACATTTTTTTGTTTAAATTAAGGTGAAACATCAACTGTTCTTTTATACTTTTAGAAAAGAAAGTGTTCATTTTATGTGCATTTGGATTTAAAGGAAATGACTAATGGTACATAGGATATATGCTAGAGAGGGAACTTTGTTTCCCTTTAAGCAATTCTAGTGGGGTATGAAACTACCACTTTGAAAAATAAAGCATCTATTCTCACTACTATAATCATTTTGATTCATTATTGGGATAATTTTAAAGTGTTCTAGTTTTGATGAAGTTTAGGGACCCTATAATGAAAAAGAAGTACTCAGAAATAATCAAAGCATTTTCTTCTGATTACATGAAGCATATATATTCTTAATTATTGACAATGGGCTGATTGTACCTATGATTATTAGTTTTTAATTAGACTTGTTTATCAAGATTTCTATCTTTTTGTTTCTATTGTGTTGTTTGTTTTTGTTCTCTCTATCTTTCATGAATGGATGCCATTTCTTCAGGATGTCTTTTTCATCTTTCTTTTTTTTTTTTTGGTTAAGGTAAGTGTGAAATATATATATATATATATATATATATATATAGTAGAAGCTAGCATCACTACAAGGTACAAACACTACAAAAGTGCAGGTAACTAAAACTTCTAATTAGTCATGATATTTCTTTGTTTCATCTCTATTTGATTAAAATGTTACATTGAGGGAGGACTATTGCAGTAATTCTTTTACATTCTAGCTATACTAATACGATTGATTTGTGTGTGTGTGTGTGTGTGTGTGTGTGTGTGTGTGTGTGTGTGTGTGTGTATATATATATATATATATATATATATGATTGAGTTGTTTGATGCTTTGGCGAATTATATCTTCTCTGTAAATATTTTGAACATTGACTTCCACTTATCTATTGTATATGCTATCTTATTGTATGGCTTTGCTTGTATTCCTTACTTGAATTTATTTGGAAGAACACCAAGACAACATTTAATTAGCTATCCCGAATCTGATGTAATAGAGACGTCATTCATGGTTTTTTTTTTTCTCGGAAAAATTGTATATTTCTTGATCTTTTCTCCATAGTTTGCTTTAGCAATATTTAGGTTCATTAATTTATACCAATTAATAGCTGTTTTCTTTTGTTCTAGTCGTCACAAGTTAGTCATCCTTTTTTCATGTGTTATCTTTGTCTGCATGAAATATCTGTACATTTAAGTATGGTACATATGTAATGCAAGAGGATTATCATATACGTATAACGTATAATCATCAAGGTATACAAGAACCTCCTCGTACGAATTTCAGCTCTGAACCTTTGAACTCATATCTAATTAACTTGGGCATGAGAGAGGGAGAGATAGAGAGAGAAAGAGACCTTAAGGCAGTGTTTGGTTATGAAGAAAATCACAAAAAAAGTACTGAATTATATGCATTGGTATGGAGAAGTTCTGTTATTGCTAAGTTAATGCTTATATATATATATATACACATAAATTTGTCTTTCTTTCTTTGCCACTAATTATTTTCCTTTACCAGGATTGTAACATCCAGTGTATTGAGAACATTGTATATATTTTATAGAGTTCCTGTAAATTTCATGCTATTATACTGAAAATTTTGTTGTCGTTATATTGTCATGATCATCATGTAGCTGTTTAGCTCTTCTTTAATTTCTTTTCTTCTGTTTTTCTAATTATTAATTTTCTCTTAATTAATAAGATCATTTGGCAAGCACTACTTAGTGTCATCGATCCAGTCATTTCATGCAGCTGGAGATTCAATTTCGAGTCAATGACTAAATTAGTTACATTTGGATGAAATATGGTTTTTATTACCACAAAGTGAAATTAAGTGAGACCAGCCTCCATGGGAGCTTGACTTGTAAGGATTTTTGGGATACTCTCCTTAAGTTTCTGGTTCGAGTCTTACTGAAAGTGCATGAGATCTGGATTTAAATTAATGATGCACGTTGTTTGGAGGAGATTGTGTACATCCTGAGTTTGCAAATCATCTGACAGTACGAAGTGATTAGTGGGTAGGTTGATTATTTGTTATAAAAAATAATAAATCTCTAGTTGGATGAAATGGGACAAGTGTATTTCTGATTATTTGCATTTGATAACGAATTTGAATATTACTTAAAAAAAACATGTCACTTAAAATAGGGTTAAATTCTTCCTTACTAAATAATAATAATAATAATAATCAATATTTGCATTTTATAACGCAATTTGAATATTATTTAAAAAAATGTCACTTAAAATGGAGTTAAGTTCTTCATTACAAAATAATAATAAATAAATATAAAAAATCTCTAGTTGCATGAAATGGGGGTAAATGTGCATCCGATTTGTTTGCATTTGACAACGCAATTTGAATATTACTTAAAAAAAATTATGTCACTTAAAATGGAGTTAAATTTCTAAGTGAGAGTGACATAATTGAATGCATAAATACTTTAAATTTTTAAAATTACCAAAAAAATTTCATTTTGCAATTATCACTCAAATCTTCTGCACTAAAAAAATCAAATTTTCAAATTTTCTGTACATAATTTTCAATTTTGTCAAACAACGTGATGGAGTGACAAAAAAGAACTTACCATTGAGCGATAAGAGAGCTTGAATATTGCATATATTTTTGGCAAATAACCTCCTCAATTAAAAAAAAAAAAAAAAAAAGAACACTTCACTCCATTGGTCGTTACTTGTCCATTAAATAAGGAAGTAAAATGACTTTACTATCCATTTTAAATAGAAAAATGTTATTGAATAGAAAGTATATGAAAGGGGCAATAAAGTCATTTCACCTACTTATTTAACGGACAACCAACCCTACTGGGGTTAAGGCACTGGCGGAGCTAAAAATTTACACAAGTGGGAGCAACCCTTAATAATAGAGTTCTGTAATTTGAGCTGATTCGGTTTAAGCCGAATACATTCATGTTATGGAAAAAAAAAATTCTTAATAATAATAATAATATAAAAATATATATTTGAACCAAAACATGCAAAAATTGAAGTATAGATTGATAATATTAGGAAAAAAGTGATGGAAGAGTTTTTTAAGGGTATCTTCGAGCTATGAATTCTGTGTGTACAAACATACGTGTATATGTGTCTACATGCGTGATGGTGTGTACGTGCGTGCTGGTGTCTGTGTGTGTTTGTGTTTATTGGTGGAGAGAAACGGACGAGAGAGAATGGTGGTGGTGGTGGTGGTGGTGGAAGAAGAGGGATGGTCTTGCTGATTAGAAAGGGTGGTGAAAGCAATGTCGGAGAAAAGACACACACACATGTTTACAAAAGACGTTAATTTTGAGAAACTTTAACAAAATATAGTCTTCAGAATACTAGATGCTGCCCCCAATTCTCTCCTGTAACTTTTTTTTTTATACATTTATTTTAAAATTTTATCACTTTCAGTAATTAATAAATTTATCCACCATAAACTTTGTGGGTGTCAATACAGGACTTGAAAAGAAGTTTGACAAGTCAACCCATGCCAACATGGCAACCACGTCACAAATAAAAGAGGCCCATGTCCTGAGGGCTCGAGCATGACGAATCAAGCTTCTAAGCCCAGCCTGCGAGCTTAATGGCCCAAGCCCATTACCCAGGAATCAACATCTAAAAACCCCAACGCTACAGTTTAAAGCCTCGCGGCCTGTCTCTCGAGCACAGCCATTAAAGCCTCGAGAGCCATCCCTCGAGCACTGACAACAAAGCCTCGAGAGCCATCCCTCGAGCACTGTCAATAAAGCCTCGAGAGCCATCCCTCGAGCGCTGTCAATAAAGCCTCGAGAGCCATCCCTCGAGCACTGTCAATAGAGCCTCGAGAGCCGCCTCTCGAGCACTGTCAATAAAGCCTCGGGAGCCAGCCCTCGAGCGCTGTCAATAAAACCTCGAGAGCCATCCCTCGAGCACTGACAACAAAGCCTCGAGAGCCATCCCTCAAGCACTGACAACAAAGCCTCGAGAGCCAGCCCTCGAGCACTGTCAACAAAGCCTCGAGAGCCATCCCTCGAGCACTGTCAATAAAAGCCTCGGGAGCCAGCCCTCGAGCGCTGTCAATAAAGCCTCGAGAGCCATCCCTCGAGCGCTGTCAATAAAGCCTCGAGAGCCATCCCTCGAGCACTGTCAATAAAAGCCTCGGGAGCCAGCCCTCGAGCGCTGTTAATAAAGCCTCGGGAGCCAGCCCTCGAGCGCTGTTAATAAAGCCTCGGGAGCCAGCCCTCGAGCACTGTCAATAAAAGCCTCGGGAGCCAGCCCTCGAGCGCTGTTAATAAAGCCTCGGGAGCCAGCCCTCGAGCGCTGTCAATAAAGCCTCGGGAGCCATCCCTCGAGCGCTGTCAATAGAGCCTCGAGAGCCACCTCTCGAGCACAGTCAACAAAACCTCGAGAACCACTTCTCGAGCGCTGACAACAAAGTCGTGAGAGCCACCTCTCGAGCACTGACAACTAAGCCTTGATAGGCGCCTCCCGAGCACAGTCACTAAAGCTTTCTCATGAATAAACCCTACGGTGCAGCAAGGAAGGGGATTGGTAGGTCCCACCCCTTTGCAGCCACTTAACGGGGTCTAAATGGGATACCAGAAGGGTTTTGGATTGGAGGATGAACAAATAGAGAAAGCCCAACTAAATCATAGGGGCCTAGTTAGTGGAACAGTGAGCGATGTTTTGCCAAAACAGAGACTCTTACCATCACCATTAATGCTCTGTCAAAGAGTAATTAATGTGGCCAACTACCGCCGCTAAAGGATGTCTGAGAACATTCAATGCAAAAGGAAAGAGGTGACACGTTAGGTGTTTAGGGCACTCATGACCTAAACACCTTCGACCCGTTTAGGGTGGCCCGAGACCGATGACTTCCTATAAATAGAGAACTCTGTAATAATGACAAGATAAGGTCCTACCCTCACTATCCTCCCCATTAACTAGCTCTAATTGTTTCCCCTCTGGTCTGGATACTCTCTGGATCCTTCATAGTTGTGTTGACTACCCATTTATTATAGATTCTTACTGTTATCAATAAAGAACCCCTACAAACTTCATGCACCATCTTGAATTTCAACAACTTAAATGCTGAATGTCATTGTTTAATGAATTTTAACACCATAAACTTTACTATTTCAGAAATCTTAAATGATTAATTTTATTATTTTTATAAGTAAGTAAAAATATATTATTTTTATTCATTCTGATCGTCCCTTTCATATCTACAGTTTGAAAGCGCGTAACTTCATTATTGTTATTGGAGTAACAAAAATAAAACTCATTGATGTGAGTGACAGAGAAAGATACAGTTCTGTGCAAATTTTTCTAAAAGTGTAGGGCACACTCACTGAAGGATTACGTGTTGATATGCATGATCGGCAAATACTCTATTAAACAAACATAGAGTAGACTGCTATATGTTTATATATATATATATATATATAGAGAGAGAGAGAGAGAGAGAGAGAGAGAGAGGTAAGTGAGTTGCACGGGCATAATTTGGTAAACAGTAAGCCATGGCACTGATTACACTCACAGACAAACATATTTTTTCTATCAAATAATACTACTACTACGACTACATGATAAAACTTGTATATTCCTGCAATAGAATTGAGAATTAAATTTCCGACATATTTTGTCTGAATGACCAACAACCTCAAAAATAGATACTAAAATAAATTACATTAAATAATATTTTATCACTTATTTTAGTAAAGTGAATTACCACTTCTAATTACGAATATTATCCACTAAAGAGACAGTAAAGAATATTAAATGGAGAGAATTTTTACTCCAAAGACTAAAGACTATAAAATTTACCTATTGGATCACAGCGCACTGTAACCTTGAACTCAAATTAACGAGTGGAAGTAGTAATTCTATTCCTTCTACTAACTTCAATGGTAGGGTTAATAAGTGACCGAGTCGACCCACTTATTATTATTATTATATATATAAAATAAGTGAAAGACAAGTAATTCAAGTCCACATAGAATATTTACCATTGCAAAAATACAAATAATTTTTTAAAGTAAAATTGTTAACTTACAATACAAATCAATTAGTTTAACATATACATATAAATTAAAATGCTGATTTGTCTTCGCTGTCTATACATTTATACAATAGTGTATTGTTCGTGTCTACAACACTATAAAAAAATTTAGTGAACTAAATTATTTTTATAGTATGAGAGTAGATAGATGTATATGTAAATTTAGGTCTGAATGTATTAAGTGAATCGTAATCGCTAGATTAACAATAAAAGAAGTTATTTAGATCATAGATATGTATAAATATTTTAAAACGTAAGATTAATTATTTAAATATTTTTTACTATTAGATTATAATTTTTTTTTAGAGTTTAAATATTTTTAACCGGTAGATTATAATTTCTTTTTAAAAGGATATTCAGAAGTAAGTAAATGATATATAACACTTTTATTATTATTATTTTTTTTAAGGTTGGGTATGGCACCCTTCAATGGGAAAATAAAAATAAGAAAATGAACTAAAAGTTGACATGTACGAGAATCCCGCATTCTACGGTCAATCGGATGGGACAGCGATTGGAATACAGTGGGCCCACTGAGTCCACGTGCATCCCTGTCACTCATGTCGGGTACAGTGAACCCGCATTTAAAAAGCCTTCACTTTAGGTAGCCAATCCCAAATTTTAGTTTTGAATGTTTATCCTACTTTTTAATTACTATTTACAAAGTTCAATAAAGCCGATTAAGACCATAAACTTTATTTTAAAAAAAAAAAAAAATAGCACAAATTTTATAATAGTTAAAAAATTCAATATTATCCAATTAAGGTCATTAACATTAAAAAAATCATATTTAAAGTATTCAATAAGTAATGTTAAAAACTTTAAAAAAAATTATTACAAACGAATTCTGAAATGAATATAAAATACATAAAAAATAGTAGAACTCTATCTCTTGATTATAACGTTAAAGTGAAATTTTTTTTTTACCACTGTAATGTGGAATTAACTGATAATTTTTACTACAAATAATGCATTTGTTCTAAAATTATAATAAATTTCTGGAATAATCATTGTAGTATATATATATTTTCAGAAATTATAATGACTAATTTAAAAGTTGCATGGGTTTGCTAACTTTCCATTTTCACGGGACCAAAAGGTGTTGTGGGTCCCAGTCCCATCTACTCGAGGGCAGTGAAACTACTGTTTCCGTACAGACACTCATCGGCCTGGTCTAATATGGATTCTTTTAAGAGAAAATTATGGTATTATATATGTGTGTATAGATATATATATATATATATATATATATATATATATTCAAATGAGGTTAAAATGTCATGTCTTTTATGTTTGGTAGGTATGACATGTCATGTCACTTCAAATAAGTGCCAAAGTCACTGTAAAGTCATGAGAATTGAATAGATGATGTTATTCTATTGGGCCCACCTCTGAGGAAACATATTAAGAATACTAAAAATTTAATATTTAAAGCAATAAATTGTTTACCAACAAATTAGATTTTTAAGTAGGCTATTATTAATTGGATTGTTAGACACTACATGGACTTGTGTGGGTCATTTCTGAGTTCAAAACATTGAGTTCGATGTTGATTTGAGTGTGCTTGTGAATGGACTTGAAAACACACTTCAGCTAATCAAACTTATAATTTTTTATTTTATCAAATCATTTGATTTCTTTTTTAGGTACTTTTTATCAATAGATAAATATGAAACTTTTAAATTTTATAAAAAAAACCAATTATATATGAATTGATGAGTATGCATAAATTAAATTCATACTATACTATGCAATCTCAACTCATTTATAATTAACTACTCCTTGAAATTTAAACTTGAATTGTTAATATATAAACCAAACAAGCCAAACTTTTTTCGTCTGATAAAGAGGAGACACAAGAAGGTAGATGAATGAACCATCTTTTATACTTTACAAATTTTCATAATTCAAATATGAATGGAAGAGAGGAATGAAGAAATGCGACATTTTATATGTTTATAGTATATCCACGGCATGGAATAGAATTAACCGAACAAAGGGTCCCACTTGGAGATTAAGTCCGAACTATATACCTTGGGCGATTCGAGTGGTATCGTCATATGCACGAACAACTGTAGTGAGGAGCAAACCAGAAAGTATCAAAATTCAACTACCTAGCCTCTTCTTTCTAGTGTATATCAAGTGGATTAATATTCAATCAGACAACTCTAGAGATCAAATTCTGGAGAGAATTGATCGTATGTTAGTAAGGAGGCGTTGTCTTTTGTTAAGGTTAAACTGAAATGTTTGACGAGCATTAGTTTAAGGGCAAGCAGAGCACTCAACTCTTACTCCAATCTAGTTGTTGTTGTTGAAGATGAAGGGAAACAATCGAGGATGAGAACTCTTCGGTTGCTTAATACCTTGAAGGGGCAAGAGACTAGAGAAGGATTCAGACAAGCTCAAGGCAGTTTCTTAAGCAGCTTGGGTGGTTCATGGCATGGCTAAGGCAAGTGCCCATCGAGATGGAACAATTGTCACGGAGGACCAACTAAATGGCTATTTCTTGTAATTTTTTTAAAATTATAATACTACTCTTCACAATTATTAAATAAACTCAATATTAACAATCTAACTATCATTCTTTTTCTCTTAACAAATTAACAAAGTAAAGTGTTAACCTCATTATTTTCTCTTCTATCCAATCGAACAAAAAGAGAAAATGACACTAACTCTTCCCAAAGAATGTATCATTCATCCCTTTTTTTTTCTCTTTCATTCAATTTTCTTCTCGAAATACTAATCTTGAGAAAGAATGTGCCACTTTAAATAATATTCATTCCAATAATAGCACTTCTTTCGTAATAACTTTGAATTTTATAATACAAGAGTTATTCCAGTTAGGGGTGCACAACAAACCGGTGGAATCAGAACCGTACCTGAACCGAACCAAATTGTTCACTACAGTTCTGGTTTCAATTCTAAGTTATAAGAACTGTTCACTACAGTTCTGATTTTAATTCCAAGTTAAGGAACCGAAACTGTTAGGTATATATATATATATATATATATATATATATATACCTTCTAAATTTTAGTGTTCTATTTATATATAAAGTATAAAATATATAATATATAGATAAATACTAATAGTTTTTAATCTATTGTTTAATTAGGTATGCACAAGTATGAATGTGTATCTTGTCAATGTTATAAATAAATAATAAAAAGTTGACAAAGAACCATTGAAGAACCGGAATCATAAAAAATCAGAACCGGAATCGAATTGAACTAAACCGAACTTAACGATTTCAATTTCATTAAAAATCATAAGGAACCAAACTGTGTGCACTCCTAATTTCAGTCACAATCTAAATAGATCATGATGTCAAATTCCTGATAGTTGTGGTACACTCTTTTTAATTGGTATTATAAGGCACAAAATTCTACAACATTGCAAGATAGTTGTGGTACACTCTTTGACATGAAACTTCTATTATTGGATCTTCGTATCATTCTCTACCTAACATTCCATTTTCACGGATTACTTCGTTAACATTTTTACTTTCAAAAGAGTTCTCCACACACACACACACACACACACACGTATATATAGAGAGATAGAGAGAGAGTCTTCAATCTCTTTTTGGGCCATCTAAGTTGTTTGTCTTAGTACACTGGGTTTGCACATTTTCAAACATTAATTTGAATTTTTTTAGTTTAATTTAAAAAAATAAAGAAGGTCAAAATGAGATGTATAAGATAATAAGATGCCCCTATTTGAATTCTTAACCGTTCATATACAATTTTCTTCATTTATATTCTTGATTTTGAATTTACTGGGAAAAAGAAAAAAAAAGAAAGAAAAGATGGTCCTATCTTTTATGATGGACTATTTGTAGATGTCACATAAGATGGTGTGTGTGTGCGTGGTTTTTTTTTAGAAAAGGTATACTTAATAATGTTTGGAAAATGGGAAGGGTCAAGCCTCTTGAGTCATTATTATTGTATTGTATTATTGAAGTTTGGTTTCGAAGTTCAGTTTAGCTGATTTTAGTGGTTAAGCAAATTGTTGATGAAGTTTCCAATATTTTTGATCCGTTCATGTTCATGTAAGTTGCATCATCATCTTGTGAATGTATATTGAAAAGGATGGGTACTCGTTGAGTCTCATTTTCACACCTAAATTATATTGATTGCATTTTTCACACTAGAATATTTTTGAGCATTGACTTGAGCGTTAGAGGGTTTTGGTTGACACCTCGTCAGCTGGCCTCATCTACTTTATCTTGTAGAAAAACGACATTGAACTGGATTGTGAAGTACTGCATCAACAATATTAACGTTTTTCTGTTTTTTTTTTAATTGTCCTTGGTTGTGTGTTTTTGGAGAGTTTTAATCTACTTTAGGCCATTCTAGGGAATTTTTCTAACAATTGTCTCGTGGAAATGAAGACTGCGTTAATAGGATACTTTATATCTAGAATACATATAAAGATTTGATAAACTATCTATAGATATTTATTGTAACAAACTTCTGTTAATTTCTAGATATTGTGTAGATATAATCTCAAAACAATCGTTGAAATATTTTTATGATATTCTGGATAGTTTGTTGTATAAACTCCTATATATGGTTAATGATAATAATAAAAACGATCGTTCGGTGTTTCACCATAAATATCGTGTATTAAGTTCTTCTTTATGTCAGAGCTTCCAAAGCTTTAAAGAGCACCATCCATTGAGTTGATCACAAGTTGATTTAAATTCTCTAATGTAACCAATTTCGTATATCTGAAACTCACGTCTTCCAATTATCTGTTGATTCCTGTCTTTGATTGAAAAAGGCAACCTAATATTGTTCAACTGAATAAGAAAGCAATCCTAAAGCGCCTATGGAGTATGATCTCAAACAACACTAAGAGCTCATGGTCTCAATGGGGAAGGGAATACCTTGTTATGAATAGATGCTTGTGAGATATCAATGTTCCTCAAAATGCTCATGAACATAGAGAAATCTGATGCAATTAAGGGTTGCAATCAAACCTCTGATTAAGGTAAAAATTGGAGATGGTTGTTCCACTTCTTTTTGGCATGATATCTAGTTCACTCTGAATCCTCTCTATAATAGATTTAGCACCACATAAATTAAACACTCAATTCCATCTTTAACCACCCTTAATTCCCAATTCGTAGACCTTTCCACACACCATCCACATCCTAATCCCTGAACTTCTATATGCCCATTACATGACTTAAACTCTCCTAAAACGATCTCGTCCTCAATAGGTAAATACTCCTTGAAGAGCATAATTGCAGCAATCAGTTAACCATCTCAAGCAATTTTTTAGGTTCATTTGGTTTGAAACTCTATCTTTATTCCGAAGCACAAATTTTTTTTGGCTGACAATTCAAAATAGGTTACTAACCTTGTATCAAAAAGCTATATCTTACAAGCATATCCCCAATCGATGTTGCCTCTGCCTCTCCTCAAATGAATCAATCAACCATCTTATTTTTTCATGCCCTTTTATAAACCCAATTTTCAAATGAATCAATCAACCATCTTCTTTTTTCATGCCCTTTTATAAACCCAATTTAGAACTTCCCAGAAGTACATTGTGGGTTTCACATTTCTCCATCTTCTTGGAGGGATATCATCCATTGGGCAAGCCACCACCGGAAAACAAAGAGCATCACAAATTCGATCAACAAGTTAGCTATTTTTGCATCTGTTTACCACATATGGAGTGAACGAAATTCGTGGATCAACAATGGAATTGCAAGCTCTCAGAATGTTATCCTTACCAAAATACTCAACTTAGTCAGAGAACGCTTGATTTCACTAAGTCTCAAAGAGCTCCACGAAGCTAGGATCTTCCTTCTTCATTTATCAAGCTGCCACCGCATCAGCCATACGCAACCCACCCACTCCTCCGCTATGAGGAGTTGATTTCGAGTTCAATCTCATGTGATAACCATATTCATTACATAGCCTTTGATCGGCTATCTGTTTGCTTGTAGGGCTTGTTTGGAGCCTCAATCTTGGGGTACTTTTGTTGTTGGCTTTTAGCCGTTTGTTTAGTGGGCCTCCTAGGCCCATGTCCTAATGGACTCTGTACATTTTACATATTAATACATTGGTTAACTTTTCCCAAAAAAAAAAAAAAACTTCATGTTTTTATTATTTCTGAAAACGTTTTTAGATCAGAGAACTTATCAAGAACTAAATTTTTATGGATAAAGATTCTGCCTCCAAAATCCGATGGGCGAACTCGAGAGATCAAGTTTATTAAATCAATTCTTTTGAGACAAATTTGAAAATGGGACAAATTTGAAGAATGTCCCATTTTCGAAAATGAAAATGTCTTCTTCTAGAAATTAGAGATGGTTGTGGACCATTGATACTTGGTGATTTCATTCAATTAAGATTCTCAAATTAAAAAATGTGAACCTACAAGAATGTAATAAGATATCACAAAAAAAAAAAAAAAAAGATAAATTAATTTGAACATTAGTTCTGAATTGGACCATCAAGTAACAATGATCGATCATGAAGCACCAAATAATTTCTCCTTCGGAATAGAAATTAGAACATATTTGAAAGCTCTTTTATATTTATTCAAAAGGCCAAAACATATCATCAATTCGAGCCATTTGATTGGAAATTTGCACGTGATGGTCAAGTCAAGTTAGATTTTGATTGAATGGTACGAATCAAACAACCATGAGGCCAATGCTCACTGACTAAATATCATTCACAGAAATGAAAGGATCAACTTGGGCTGGGCTCAATCCGAAGAGGCCCAACATAATTTGTAAACAGTATCAGTGGGCCATTGCTTAATCTGAAATTCACTTTCCTATTTATCTTTTTATCCTTTTTTTTTTTCTTTTGTCACAAAACAGAGTATTTGCAATGAAAATCTAGACCTTTGTTGGAGAAATAAATTTCTATTTAATTTGTCCTAAAAATGAAACAAATTTTAATTTTTTTTCAAGAAAAAAGAGATGAATTTGAATTTTGTTGCAATAAAAAAGTATTTGCAACAAGTCCAAATTTCTGTCACCATAACAAGCTATTTTGCAACGAAAACTTGATCCATGTTTGCAACAAAAATTTTTTATTTAATTTGTCCTAAAAATGAAACAAATTTTAATTTTTTTCCACGAAAAAAGAGATGAATTTGAATTTTGTTGCAATAAAAAAGTATTTGCAACAAGTCCAAATTTCTGTCACCATAACAAGCTATTTTGCAACGAAAACTTGATCCAGCTTTGATCAAGAACTTGAGACCAAAACATGTTTGGTCTCTATCAATTTTAAATAAGAAAACACACACACAAACTGTCTCTTAAAGTGAAAAAGTTTTTTCTTCTCTGAAAATGAATTTTAATCCTCCTAGCAGTACCCTTTATTGGCAAGACAAAAACTTGGTAAATAAGGAACAAATTGCAATCACTTATCAATTCCCATAAAGGGAAAAGGAAAAAAAAAAAAAAGTTAAAAGTGACATCAATCATTTTCTCACATAGACAATTTTATTGTTCATTGATCGATAATATTTGTGGCAAAGGTCAAAAGTATTGTACAAGAAGCTTCCTCCATAGTTATGATTAGCTGATAAAGTCTTATACAGTATTGTTGAAAAATAAGTCTTCAATCACAACTCATCAAATATTACGATGAGAGGATAAGTAAGTAAACAAGAAGAAATTTACAAGAATATATCAATTATTATACGTGATTCGGCTAAACAAGTCTACGTCTACGGAGAGCCCGATTTCACTATATAGATTGCAATAATACAAGTTAGAAGAATTGTATCAACAGTATACCCAACTCTCAACCCTTAACCCTTATACACTCAATCTCACTCAAAAGAAAATCACAAATTCTAATAGAGTGTTCCCTCTATTCAAGAGTTGTCATTTCAAAACAATGAGAGTTATCTCTCAAATACAATGAAAGTATTCTTGTTTTCTTCTTACTTGTCTCAACCTATAACATATGTAACTATTTATAGAGCTCAAAACTCAATTCTTTGGTGAACAAGTATTACAATTTCTTAGAGTCCAATGCTTGTCTAACAAGTATTTTCCTTCTTTGAGACCATAACTTGCTTGCTAAAAAAATTACCTAATAAATTACAACTCTCTCTCTCTCTCTCTTTCTCTCTCTCTCTCTCTCTCTATGTATATATATATATAATCTTTTCAGCTCAAAAAAGAGAATTTGAATTGGTTGATGATTTCCATGTAAAAGAATATTGATCCTTAGAAAATGACATTAAACGTACAAAGCCCATGTATGTATATAATTACAAAGCCACCAAACACTGTATACATATCTTTCATATATATATGTAACAAATTTTTCTAAACATCAATAAAACATGAATATATTGTACCTAAAACAAAATACCCCACTATATATAATCACAAACAATAGGCTATTTGCTCCCTAATCAAATATAATTTAGAAAAAAACTAAGCTGTTATCAACATCAAACTTCATTTCTTCTCCATCTCCCAAGCTGCTTTCTTCGAAGCTCATATCGAACAAAAACCCATACTGATCATCGTCGCATTTAGGGTTTAGTCCAATACTAACCGGAGCACTGACGTTCGTCTGCTGGGATGAATGCAGAAAGCTAGGGTTTAAGGAGGCTAAATTTGGGAGGGTGATAGTGTTGTGATTTTGGTAAGGTGGACTTGGAGAGAATGGTAGTGTGATTTGGTGATAACATCCACATTGTAAGGTTTGGTCAGTGGGAGGAGATGCAGCCAAATTTGGAGAACTGGCACCTGCTGTGGTTTCAGACATGTTTTGTGGGCTAAGTTTGTTGCTGTTCTCTCCCTTGCCTTTGTGAAATACTCTACACAGCACCCAGTCTTCCTGTAAATGAGTATGAATCTATTAGAATTTACATATAAACATGCACATGCTACAACTGTATATATATATATATATATATATATATATATATATATATATAAAAGAGGATTCTCATGGGACAGAGTCAAGTTACATAATAATACATATGTCTACATATATCAAAAGGTAGTGTTCTTTTTCGTTAAATTATTAAAGGATAGTGTTACAGAATTAGACGGTCCAGTGCCACTCCCGTCCAATGCACAAGAGAGGATAGTAATTCGTGACATAAATTTTAAAGTGAGGTTAGACGGTCATGCAATCGTGACGGAAGTTCAAAGCATTTTCTTATGCATAAAAGACTTGAGGAATCCATGGTAAAGATTGTATGGTAATGTCCAATCCCTTTTCTGGTGACTCTAATAATAAATAGTGTTAAACAAAAACTCTTAATAAGTTTGTGACGACTCATAAAATATTTATCTCAATCATAGGAACTTTTATACTTTTCTATGGCTAAAGACAGAAAGACACGTGAGAGTGTTGTAGTGATAGGTCTTTTTCAAAGGAGAAATGCTAAACGTCACAATTTTATTTCACGAATTTTAACTCGAATCTATGTGGCAGGTGATAATACCATAGGGATTTCGTGTATGGGGGAAATCCCACCAATAATAACTTATCATTTAATTTTATTTCCTAAAATAATAAATTATATCACCTGCCACGTAGATTCAAGTTAAAATTCGTGATATTTATTCGAGACGTGTAGCATTGCTCTTTTCAAAGTTTTATTATTTGAACCCTCTTTCTCTCTCTCACACACACAAACAGAGAAACTGAATTGTAACAAAAAAGGATGGTGATAACAGACCTTAGGAGGCATATGGGGATTCTCAAGACGAAACTCATGCATGATCCAACCAGTTTTAATCCCATTTGGAGCTCTGTTCCGGTAGAAAACCAATGTCTTTCTCATCCCCACAACGGCACGAGTCATCGGATCATGCACCGTACGATCCTTTCCGGTGGCTTTCCAGTACCCGGACACCGTAGCGCGATTGGTCCGATAGCCGGTGGCATACTTCCGGTCCCGGAAGCTAAAGAAGTACCACTCGTTTGAATTGAGCTTTGCCACCTCTTGACAACATAAACATGTAGGCTAGTTAATTTAACCAGTTAGGAAAAAAAATATATATATATATATATATATATATAGATACGCTACTGTAACTGAAAAAACATACGGATTACATGTATGGAAATACAGGAATTTAGTTACATACAAATATATATTCCATCAATATGATATAGTATTTGCCTTTAGGTGATAAAGATAAAGTTGGTACATGTCACATTGATGGTGGCATTTTGATTCTTCTCCACGCTAGCTAGCTAGGTTTTTGAAAGGGGCTAGCTCTCATGTGAAATGTCCCCATGGTACGTTGAATTGATTAAATGGTAGAAAGTCTATATCACCTTACACTTTATATATATCTAAACTAATTCAAAAGATTCTCAATCAACCTTTTAACATTTTGCTTTTAACATAGAAAAAATAATTAAATAAATAAAATCTGCACACTTATGAATGATGATTTTAAATGTAGAAACTAGATTGGGAAATCATGGTTTAACCTTTAATCCCTTTGTATTACATCTCTCTCTCTCTCTCTCTCTCTCTCACACACACACACACACAAAACATATATACCCTAAGAATTGCAACTCACACACGCATTACACGTCACCAACTGGTACCTGGCCAAGGAAGCAAAGTCGCATTTTACCCCCACAAAAAAGGGAAGGAGGAGAAATAAATTCATTGAATCACCCTCAATCTAATCTAGAGCATCCTGTTTTAGTTGTCAAATATCTCTCTCTCTCTCTCTCTATATATATATACATATATATACACACACACACAATTATAGTGAAAATATTCGATATTATCCACTAAACATACTAGCTAACTCCATAAAGGCCACTAAGCCCTTACTTAAATACTTAAATTGCTTCAATTATTATTTACAAACATCATTTGCAAACAAACAAAAAATATGATGATCAAAGAGTTATATCAACAATCAAACCAAAAACGCTACAGTCATACTTCACTTACGCAAGCCTCCCTTCAAATACATGCAACCTATAGATTCTATCTATGTGGTCACGGGAATGAATTGAAACGCGTTACCGACTTGCTGAGTCCAAAGTTTATATCCGTAATAAATTAAAAGGAACACATATATAATTTTTGACATTATTTTATACATGAGTTATAGTTCTAAGGAAAATTTTCTTATATATAGACACTAAAAATAAACCAATAGAGCGAAGTGTTTCTTCTTTGGAGTTGCTATGAAAATGAATCCTATATAAAGTATTCTTTGTTCGGTTAAATGTAAATTCAAGAAAAAATTATATATATATAAAAAAAAAAGGTGATTTTGAACAAAGTTTTAAGGAAAACAAGTTCTTTCTTTTTGTTGAATCATTAGCTCATCATGAACCCAATATGGTTAAGTTTAATACACTAACCCCCCCCCCCCCCCCCCCCCCCCCCCCTTCTGAAGAACAACCTCGTTTGTTTTGGAGTAATATTCCCCACCATATACCCTTCAAATATATCTAAGGACTCAGAAAAGATATATCTTCTTATGGTGGGGAATATATATATATATATATATTCCCCACCATAAGAAGATATATCTTTTCTGAGTCCTTTCCTTCTTTAAGGAAAATATGGAAAAACGAACTATTAAAGATGGAAGGATAACACAATTGCACTTTAATCATATATATAACTTTTGAAACATCAAAAATGATATATATCTTTTTTTAACATGCCTAGATTTATACCAGTGTTAACAATTTGATAATAAAATAAACTAATTACCAACCAAGAGAAGTCATTGCTCAATTTATTTTATTTTATTTTTAAATAAAAAATTAATTCAGGAAAAATTTGTCCAAACACATGTGCCTCTCCTACCCAATATCCCTTACCCTCCTCTGATCTCTACAGTCCTTGGAAGCATTCGTTGCTCCATGTTTGTTTGCTAATTAGAGCAGTCAAGAACATGCCATAACATGTTATGTCTGCTTATAAGAATCCAAGTGATTTTTTATTGTCCTTATGTCTCAAACCCTGCCAAAACACTAACAAAAACAACTACAGATAACCATACTGCAATTCATTCAGGTGAAAAATATGCTTTTCATATATATATGTATATATATATATATATATATAGTGAAAAAGAAGAATATATCATCAGTTTTGGTGAAAAAATTAAGAATATTACGCAAAAAAATCTTGAAATTGCCATAAAAGGACAATATATAGTGAGATATAATAAGTATTTCCACAAAGAAAAAAAAAAGAGATTCCATGGAAAGAAAAGATATACTAATTACCAGGAAGCTGCCATGGCTCACAAGTATGCAAATCAATTTCCATCAAAGTACCCTTATGAACTTCTTCGTTGGCGATCTTCTTGTAGAGATAATGGCAGACCAACTCCTCATCACTAGGGTAAAATCTAAACCCTGGAGGCAGTGTGGCTCCAATGTCTCTAAGACCCATGCTTTAGTTGGTTTTGGAAGTAATTGAAAAGGTTGGTGGCAAAGACAATAAACTATGAGTTTGAGATTCCAAAGCAAAATTCAGTTAGGCATATTGGTAGGAGAGAGATGGGATATGGGGTGGTCTAAAAGAAGCTTTAAATTCTATGTTTGAGAGAGCTCAAATACTATATATATGGAGAAGAAATGTATATGTGTGTGTGTATATATATATATATATATATATATATATATATATATATATATATATATATATATATAGGTTGATAGGGACTTTTGCCTGCTACTTTTTCTTACATTATTTTAGCAGTTTATGCTTGTGTGGTGTTTTATGGTTATAGAAGGAAGTTTCAAGAAAAGCACAACTCACAAGAAACCCTTATTGGGGGCCATAATGAGAGAAAACTTAACGCATTAAATGAGTAAATTCCAAATCATATACTTACAGAAAACCTCCAAATTGCTCCTTTTTAAAAATGTATGTATTGCAAGTATAATGCAATTGTTTGTATACTTTCTAACCTTTTAGGGGTTAAACATAAACAAACATGTATAAGAAGACAAATTGAAATAATTTACATACAATTCATGTAGTCTTTTACCAACCCATTCCTCTCACTTTCCAAGGGGATACTGATTCCTTGTCATGATCCCACGGTTGGGGTTATCTCATTAATGAGGCTATATATAATATTAGATTGTGACCCTTCACTTGGAGGGGGGGGACCTAATATCTTATTATTATATGTTATAACAAATACCACCGATCAAAAACACAACAGATGACATAAACAAGCCACACAAGAAGAATACAAAGACGTATACGGTGAAAATCTGACTATACGAGTAAGGAGATTAAAATTTCAGTTCCAAATCGTAACTCTTTCTCTTACGATTTTCATTGTTCTTTCATGCCACACTCCAAACCTTAAACGCACTTATATATTGGGTTACAAGAGAGTCATACCGAGTCAAGGACCTGCAAGAAAAAAAAATGGGTTAATTTTTTTTTTCTTCACAAAACCCATTTTTGGAGAACTAGGTCTCAGCACGCGCGACCCTGAAACAAATTTCAGATCGGCCATAGCATTACATTATAGTTAGATCATTAAATGACTTTGATCTCTGAAAACTGTGATTAAGAAAAGCTAATTTGTTTTATATATATCAAAGAGAAAAATTATTTGGGACTTAGCCAAATGGAAATACAAATTAGCTTAATTCCCTATCTAATGTCATCATCTATAATTTAAACTATGTTAATTCTTTTTCGAATGGTAAAACAAAAAAAAACAAAAAACTATGTTAATTAATAAGCTAAAAACTTTGATTTGTAATTTTTGAAAAAAAAAACTTTTGATTTGTGCTAACTTTTCTAACACCTCTAGCTTCAAATTCCGAAGTTCTAAAGGATTGTTAAGAAACGGTTTGATATTCAAATTTGAAAAAAAAAAAAAAAAAAACTTTGATGTGTTACATTGAACAGTGACATTCTATAAAAGGGCACAATCGAGGCATAGGGTAATTGAGCATGTTGATAATTAGCTAATTACTAGATGAGATGTCGACCATGGATTTATAATTAAACCTAGCTATAAGACCTCTCTCTATATATGCTACTAATTAGGCTATTAAATTATTGGTATGGTAGGGTCAGTGGGACATTTGTTCTAATCCTGAAACTTGGACAACTTAAAAAAATCAAACGAAACAGCTTGATATAGAATGCTAATCATTCAGTTAGCTCGCTAGAGAATTATATCTGTTCCAATCTCAAATCTAACAAGAATAATTTGGATCGCTGGACGCAGATTGTCTTTCATGTGGGCTCTACTAATGATGGAGGACATATGGACCATCATAAATTGAATATAAATATATATATATATATATATATATATATATATATATATTTATTTATGAATTTTGTGAAGTATTGTTGGCAAGGCAATAATAATGAAAATGGAGACAAAAGTATATTTGTCACAACATGTATCATTTAATGATAATAATTAGAATTGTATATCATAGATCATGAAATGGATGGGTCCATATTGTGGTTATATAGCACACAAGATGGAAATATTAACATAGCTCAATTTTTTCACCTGTTTAATTGAGTGTGACACAAGAACAATAAGATCTCATATATCTTCTATAAATCCAAGATTAACCATTCAATTCCCGACATTTTTTGCTATTGTCCAAGACTTATTGTCTGCCTTAACTGGCATTGAATTGAAGCACATTAATCACGGAAATAAATAAATATATATATATATATCTCCATTAATTCTATCAATAGAAACACTAGGACTAGCAAACTAATTAGTGTTGTAGGAGCATCTTGTTGGGTATGTTATATATATATATATATTCATATAAGAGTAATCGACTCTGGTGTCTAATGAAGCATCAGATCTAAGATTTGACTTTTTTAGAGTGCAAAAAGTTTTTAGGGGGCCATGACTGCGGTCTGAGATGAGTTTTATTTGACTCGTGTGAAAGGGACACTTTGCATAGTGTCTTGAAAATTGATCGGAGCAAAGCCTCGAATACTCTGATTATTGAAAAAAAAAACTATAAAACTAAATATTTAACTAGCCAAGTCATGACCTAATCTGTGTCTGGTTGCATAGGATTTTGAGAATATTTTGATTCATGCAGTTCCCAATCACATATATTGTACTATAATTAATCCAACCCTAAATCTAAAGATCTACTATTATTTTCAAATCATTAATTAACTAATCACAGTATATTCACACATAACTAAATCACATAGAATAATAATAAAACTCTACATCAAGGTTACCATGAGAATGTATTTGATGGGATGCCTCAAAACATGAATGACACGCGTCATTACTGTGTGACGTGTTGATTATTGGGGGCTGCATATGATATATATATATATATATATATATATATATTAATGATTATTGGGGGCTGCATATGATATATATATATATATATATATATATATATATATATATATATATTAATTATAGGACTATTTTAACCATAGAAGGAAGAAAAATACAATGATTGTGAATTGTAGAGTTATAATCTAGGTGGTTATTTTTGTTAGGTGTGTGTTATATGATGATGAAGAAAGAGTGACGGCTTGATATTCCTATCTTTGGAGCCAATAATTTATCCCCTTTCAAGTGTCCATATATTTAATTTCCCTTCCATAAGTTATGGGCTCTTTATGGGGACACTGGGTCCCCAACTTCGCAAACCAACCTCACCATTCACTTTCTTGTATAGTGTGACTTTAATTCTATGTGCTATATATATATATATATATATATTACTTTCTATGTGGGTTCCACAAGTATCCAGGAAGATAGCTACAGTAATATTCCACATCCTCTTACTTGTTGCCAAGTCATCAGAATCAGCTGATTGGGACCCACCTGGCATTCTCTGGTGTTTCTTGTCAAAGATTTTTGATAAATGGGTGTCGCAAAAAATCAACTCAATGATATTACTTTAATGTTTCATTCATTATCTTATGATTTGCAGGCCAGTTGACAGGCACGTTCCTTCAGCAACACTTTTTATTGTTTTTTTTTTTCTTTTAATCCCTCGTTAACGGCAGAACTCTCTCTCTCTCTCTCTCTCTCTCTCTATCTCTATATATATCAACTCTCTCTCTCTGTCTACATATACAGAAAGATATCGATCCTAAAAGTCATCTTAGAAGCTTGTATCACAAGATATGAGGACTTTCTTCTTTACATCCGGGAACTTTTCTTCACATTTTTCATGATAAATAATCTGTCGCATGACATTACATTCCGGTGTTTTGCATAAAGTCTAAAATACCCCTTTCTTGAGCCGACACCCGATCTCATTTTTTTTTCTTTTTTAATTTTACCAAATATTGTGATGTAGTGTTAAAAGTAAAATATCTAGAATTCATGTCCCATTAAGAACAAAAAGCGAGTGTATGACTCTTCTAATTAAATTTCTTCTTTCTATTAATATCAATTTTACAGTAAATTTATTTTTACAAAATTCTTTTAAATAAGTGTCACTTTTGAACTCCTCATGCACTCACACTCTCGTTCCGCATGACATAAAATTTATTATTTTCACACTCCGGTTAAATTTTAACATATGAGAGATTAAAAACATAAAGAAAAATGCTAGACAATGACAACTTCTGCACTTGGCAATTAATTAAGGCAATGCTTAAGACCAACAACAACACAATAACAAAGTCTTTTCCTAATTAACTTGTCAGTTACGTGAATTTTATTATTTTATTATGTTAAATCACAGAATTAAAGTTTTACACTAACTGTGAAACTACTAACACAACCTCTATCCGACCTTAAGCTTGGGACCAACCATGCAAGGATAACACAGGTGAAGGTAAGGAAAATGCTCAAGCCCCATGTGACAAAAAAAGGTCCCATAATAGTTTTTTTATTTTTGTTGTAGGCCCTTAAAATGATGTAGAGTAGAATATTATCAAAACTTGTATGGACCGTTTGGACCGCTAAAAGGTCAAAACAGTGGGATTGACAAAATTTTGGTGTAATTTTTGGCAAAACCATTTTGACTTGTGAAGACTCGTTCCCGATACTCATTAGCTATGTATCGCTAGCTCATGAGACATATCCATTTTTCAATCAAATTCTATTGTTTAAGGTCACATTTTTTAGTTTTTCAGTATTATAAGAAGACTATCTAATTTTTTGAAATATTTATGGGAGGTCGAAACAAACTTGAATTATTTTGATTCTTGGTAGTTATCTTAACACACCCGTTAGAATTTTATCCCTTTTTTTTTTAGAGATAGTGCCAAATTAGTCTATTTTTAGAATTCCTGTGCCCCCTATATAAATAATAATTGTAATATTCATCAATTATTATTATTTATTATTAATATATTAGTTTTCTCTTTGTTAAATTTTGTGAATTCAAAAAATTGTTCCAATATATACTTTCATATATTCCCCTCCGTCATAAAAATATATTAAATTCAAAGTGAGCACATGCATACATTGAAATATATGATAGTCTAATAAGTAGAATTTAAAATTTGAAGTATATATTGTATTTCACTTGCATCTCTCGTACTTTTTTATTCATTGTATTTATTTTCACTTATTATTATTCTTTTCTTCTCCTTTTTATTTAATATATACACAGATATAATATAACAAGTATTAGTGTTACTAATTTTTAATTTGTCCTCGAAATTTTGCCAAGTATACACATATCATGAATTAAACCCAATTAAAAACAATCTTCTTCACTACTGAGACGTCCAAAATTAAGCTTGCACGGTATGGAATTATATTACCAACTTGTACAACTTCATTTTTACGTACAAAATTATTTCTTGTCTAATAAAACTGTTTTACTTTATTTTGCAATTTGTTCCACTACACGTTATTGCGTGCGTGTTGTTACAGTTTCTTCTTACATATCCAGAAAAGAGGTAATATACATATATAACTTCAAATTAACAATCAACTATCTAATCATCCAATAGATATAAGCATCTACAATATATATATATATATATATATATATATATATATATATATATGGGAAGTGCAATTGAAATATTAATAACAGAACAAAATGAGACAAAATGAGGAAAAGATAAAATTAGGTAAGGAATATTAGTAGTCTAGACACTAATTGATGTGCATGAAAACAAGAATGAGATATTTGCAAGCAATTCGAGCCGGCTCATAACTTCTATCTCATCAAGTTGGATTATATGCCAATTTGGTGAATTGTATAGAATAACTTTAGCAATCAAATGCTTTCTGATGATGCAAAAAATATAACGGTTCACGGGACCGGCATTGGTGGGTGCCAGTGGAGTTCTCCGACAATCAAGTTAGTGATTGGAGATCATCAATTAAAGGAGAGTAAGTACGTATTAAATGTTGCGTACCCCGTTCGATCACCCTCTCGTATTTATGAAGGCTTAATTGTCTTATCCGATATTTAAATTGTGATATATAATTCGTCGTCTATCCTTTTCAAAGAAATCGCCATTAGACTCTTTGGATTACTATATCTGACTGTTGTAACTGCTCTTATCTCTCCATATCAATCGTTACAGGATTTCTAGGATCACCTTATCTCATTGGATCACCTTATTTCATAATCCCCCTATCATTGACCCCCCATTTCAGAGGGTTGCTAGTCAAATCACTGAAATGTAAGTTTTATTTTTTCTCAAATACTTATGTTGTATATGCAAGCATGCCAATAATTTTTACTTAATAGTCAAGACTTTTGTTTTTAGCCTGAGTTGTGTTCTGCTCGGGGTCTTCTTTTTTTGTTTGCCCGAGGTATGTTTGATTTTTCTAAGTTATGTTTGGTTTTTGTTTTTCCTTGCTTGAGGACTTGGCAATTTTTTTTATTTCACTTGACCCTTTATGAGAGGGAAGCACTTGTAGCAAAGTTATATCTTAATCAACCTTTTAATAAGGAAATATTTTACCTTTTAATAAGGGAGTTTATGTTCAACCCTTTGAAAAGGGAAGTTGTTCAGCTCACCCTTTAATAAAGGGAGGTGTTATAGCCTTGAGCTTCACTCAGCCCTTTAACGAAGCTCGTAAGCTCGCCCCTTTAATAAGGGGATATCATCATCGTCCCGGGCTTCACTCAGCCTTTTAATGGGGTTAGTGAGCTCGTCCCAGGCTTCACTCATCCCTTTATGGGGGTTTGTAGATCCGAGCTTCGTGAGCTTGCCTCGGGTTTCACTTAGCCTTTCATGGGGTTTCGTAGATCTAAGCTTCATGAGTTAGCCCCGGGCTTCACTCAGCCCTTCATAGGGTTTCGTACATTTGAGCTTCGTGAGCTTGCCTCGGCTGAGCTTCGTGAACTTACCACGGGCTTCACTCAGCCCTCTTAAGGGATTCATAGCTTTACTCCTTTAATAAGAAGTTAAAGTCATTGCCCTGGGCTTCATTCATCCTTTAATGGAATTTGTAGCTTCACTCCTTTAATAAAGAGTTATTGTTATCACTCCGAGTTTTCATTCAACCTTTTAATGGAGTTTTTAGCTTCACTCCTTTAATAAAGAGTTATCATCGTTGCTCTAGGCTTCACTCAGCACTCCTTTAATAAAGAGTTATCATCATTGCTCTAGGCTTCACTCAGCCCTTCAATAAAAGGAGGTGTCGGCTCGCCCCTTTAATAAGGGGGAGAAGTGTTTTCAAAGTCTGAGCTAATATACCCCGGTCTTTGAACAATTGATTTCATTACAAAATAAATTGCTAGAGGAATCAGTGGATAACGTCGATTGTTATTTCGGTAACAATTGTTGGTCTAGCAGCCTACGTCATTTTTGGTGATAGGTGAATGTTCATTTTTTATTACGGTTAAACCGAATCGCGTCTAACCTCGAAAAATCAATCATTCCCACAAACGCAGTGCCAGTTGATGATGATGCAAAAAATATAACAGTTTGTAGGACCGGCACCAGTGGGTGCCGACGGAGCCCTTCGACGATCAAGTCAGTGATCAGGGTTCATCAATTAAAAGAAAGTAAGTACGTATTAAATGTTGCGTAACTCGTTCGATCACCAGCCTCTCATATTTATGGAGGCTTAAATGTTTTATTCAAGATTTAAATTGTGATATATAATTCGTCATTTATCCTTTTCATAGAAATCATCATCAGACTCTTTGGATTACCATATCTGACTATTGTAACTACTCTTATCTCTCCATATCAATCGTCATAGGATTTCTTGGATCACCTTATTTCATAATTCCCCCATCACTTACTAATCAAATGTTTTTTCATTAATGGAAAAATCATTAAAAAAAATTGATACTTCTTATATTGTCCTGGTGCCAAAGCTGTGTAACCTTTCCTCTCCAAATGAGTATAGGTTAATTTCTTATTGCAACTCATTATATAAATTCATTTCCAAGTTGTTTGCTAATAAATTAAAATCCATCCTTCCTTAATTAATTGACAATGTCCAAAATGCATATGTTTTAAGATAAAAAGATTGGGGATACTACTATACTAGCCAAAAATTTCTTGAAAAAGTATCATAGGAATTTGAATCCTCTTAGACGTACCCACTACCCATAAAGTCGATCTTCAAAAAGCTTATGATACTCTTTGTTAGCCTTTCTTAGTTAATGCATGCACTTGAATTTATGAGGAAATATTTTGTGTTTTTGAAGTGGATTTCCTCACATATTTATGTGTTAAAGGCTTAAGGCAGGGGATCCTATATCCCGGCCCCCTACCTCTTTGTCTTGGCTATAGAAGTTTTCTCTTCCATAATCAATCACTTTCCCATGGTGATCTCCAATCTGTTATAATCCCAAAAAAAATTCTTGAATTACTTCTCAGTTCTTTCTGGTCTATAACCAAATCCATCAAAAGTCTCATGTTATTTTCGGGTGTGTGTTAATCTTTCAAATAGTCCATCATTCTCATCAGTTTTACCCTTAGAAATCTCCCTAATATATCTTGAAATCCCCTTGATCACCTTAAAACTATTAGTCCTCAAATGCAACTAAGCCTTCTTATTTGTAAGTAAACTCTAATCAGTTAAGGCCCTCTATAACATACATTTTTTTCTAGACAAACCTACTCATTCTTCCTTCCATGGTCATCAATCAAATGAACTAGGTTTTTAGAATATTTTTGTTGTCAGACTCTTCTATGTCCAACCAAAGTGCCAAAATAGATTGGGTTGAAGTGTGCAAGCCCTAGTCTGAGGGAGGTTTGGGTATTTCAGACCATAGTTGTCAAAGGCGTGCGAGGCGTAGCTTTTGCGCCTAGCGTATGCCTAGGCGAGGTGCTTTGAAAGAGGCGAGCGTCTCAAGTAAAGAGGCACGAGGCCCTAGGCGCAGCTGAGGCGCGCTTCTTTGAAGCCTTAAGTTTTTACTTGTCACCTTTTAATTGGTGGACTAACCGTTAAAAAAATAAAATAAAATAAAGGTCTTAATTTTTTATTATTTTCTACTTTTCTTTTACTTGGTTGTGGACTAACAATAAAAAAAGAAAAGAAAAGTAAATAAAAGGAAATATAGGGTTTGGCTTTGCGATTTGAGACATTGGGCTGACTTCTGCTATTCTGAAAGCTCTCTTCTACATCTGAACCTCTTAGGTACTCTTCTCTCTTCTTCTTCTCCTTCTTTTCTTCTTTTGTCTTGTTCAAACTTCGAATTGATTCTTGGACTGACTTCTGCGATTGTTCGAACTGTGAAAGCTCTTCTTCTTCTTCTTTTGTCATGTTCTATCTTCGAACTAATTCTTGGACTGGCTTCTGCGATTGTTCAAACTGTGAAAGATCTTCTTTTTATTTTTATTTTCTTCTTCTTCTTATTTTTATTTTCTTCTTCTTCTTCAAACTTTTGCAAAACCTGTTAAGTGCATGCTCTGTTTTTTTTTTGTCTCTCTTCTTCTTTTTTAGACTTCTGCAGAACCTATTAAGTGCATGCTCTATTTTTTTTCCTTTTCTTCTTCTTCTTCTTCTTCTTCTTCTTCTTCAGACTTCTACAGAACCTGTGCATGCCCATTTTTTATTTGTTTTAATCTATTTTTCTGCAAAAGCTTTTCTTCTTTTTTTTCTGTTTTTTTTTTATCTTTGAAGTAGTTTCATATCAAAAAATCAATGATTTTCCTCTTTTATTCTTCAATTTAATTCCTCCACATCCTCTATTCTGTTATGATCTAGCTTCACTAATTAATAGTTCTTTTTGGCGCTTAGTATTCTACTTTCATAATGGGGAGGTTGACATGTAAATAGTTTGTTATGTTTAGATAATTGAATTACAAGTATCTCCTCAGTTTTCACTTTTCACTCACTCTAAACTTTGTTTTTTTGTTTCATTTGTTGTTAATTGCCATGAATATGCTTTTTATTTGCTCTTAATTTTTATTGTTCTACATTGTTTCACTCACACACTACAAATGCTATATTTTTTATAAAAAAAAAAATCAACTTGTGCCTCGCTTCAGTCAGGCCCGCGCCTCAGGCTCCAGGAGGCCTTAACGCCTTAGCACGCCTTGAGCCTTTAACAAATATGTTCTAGACAATATGTGGAATACTATTACTGTTCTAAGGTATTTTGGCACTTCGTTTCCAATTCAATTGATAATATATGAATTTATTGGACTAAAAAGCATTTACTCAAGGACATAATTATATGGGACATCAAAATTCTAAGTAATTATTCATGGTTTTGGAGAAAACTTCTTCAGTGTAGAGACATAACTAGTCCAATGATGATCACAAGGTCAATAATGGCCACAACACATCTATCATCTTCAGTGGACTTTAGGCATTGTTGGGAGGTATCTACCCCAATCGAAAATGAACATTGGTCATGGCCACGACAGCTTCTTTTTTTAGTTTCTAGTGTTTTTTATCCATCATCCCTCATCCCCCCCACCCCCCCCCTCTTTAGACTTCATCTCCTCATGGAAATTTTGTTCATTATCACTCTCTTGTTTGGTTCTCTCAAGCCATCCCCAAATAATCCTGTCTCCAGCTTCCTATATATCCAAAGCAAACTCCCAACAAAATATAGTCAATCCCCTAGATTTCTTATGTAACCAAACGTTTGTATACTTTTCCTTAATGATGTAAAAACTCGTGAACACCTTTTCTACAAATGACCATACTCTATCTTTATTTGGAGCTCAATTTAATTTGTGTGGTTTCCATGTCAACCCTCCAAATTGGAAAATCCCTTCTTACAATATACGGAAGAAAAGAAACTCAAAGACTTTTAAAAATTCATACTCACAACCTTTCAAAATATTTTTTACCGTATGTAAATCCATTTATTGTCGGCTTTAGTCACTGAGATGTTGCAAATGAACACGGATTCTTTGTGGTAGAACACCCGTGTTGTACCATATAGGATCCCATCACGTTGCAATTGCCCTCTTTCCAAGCGCATTACTAGAGACTGAAATTCACCCTGCTCTTTCCATGATCAGCTTTCTATAAATAAAATGTTTTTCGCTTCTTATGACTAACCTATTGACCCAAAGGTTTCAACCTAAAAGCAATCTAGTAATTTTGATAATAACAAACCAATGAAAGATTTATGTACTAACCCTTCTATTTGAGTATATGCTTTAATATAGGTTTTACATTAACTCAAGCAAAGCAGTGACAAAGTCATGAAGACGACATTTCTAAAGAGAATGAATTCATGCTCAAAAGACCTCGATGCAAAAGAAGAATGTTAGGGGTAGTTTTGTCTGCTAAGAGATAGGAGTTATTTGTCAAAGTTATTTTTGAATAACTTGCTTGAAGTTCAAATTATATGACTAAATCTATAAGACCATAATGCATGTCATTCATATCACATACTTGGTTTATAAACCCTTAGAAATAGGTCTTGATCTTGTATGTATTATTTTATAAAGACCTAAAATGATTTAAACCTTGAACCTTGCTTTAAAAAGATGATCTTTAAGGTTTTAGCTAAGATTAAAAACCTGATCAAAAGCTTGATGATAGACAGCGAATTTGGCTTACTGATTCACTAAAATCAGAAGTTTGATCCCTAAGACCAGGCACCTGATATTGTCCACTAGATGAAGCTCTAAAGTCTTCAATTAAATTCATCACTTTATCATGTTTCTAACTAGGCACCTGACCCGGCATCTACTTTCAAGGATTTTAAATTTCAAACGGTTGTTTTGAGCATTAAATGCACCCCAACCACCTCCAACAACTATATTTTTTAGAGACTTTATATAAATGGGTTAGAGCTGCATTTAAGAAGATACAACAACTATCTTGAGTACTCATTGATCATCATTTACTCTACTCTGATTTATTTAACAAAGATTTAAGCTTCAGCTTATAATTCAATCGTAACTATAGTCTTGTGAGCTCAAAAAGGATCTTGAGTCATGGATTAGGGGATTCCGAACCCTACTATATGCTTGTGTCGATTGCGTTTGATTTTCTATATCTCTATCTTATTAAATTTGTGCTTTGTTGATTCTATATCTTTTTCATTCTTGCACAAATTTATTGTCCTATTTATTATCTTACATTTTTAATTGGAATAATTTGTCACTGTTTGCCAAAGACCATATTCACCCCACCCTCTCTAGGGTCAATACTTGGGTAACATAACCAATTTCCTAGTTGAAAAATAACCTTTGTTCATAGTGATTATTCCAGTGATGGTCGGTTTGGTGTTTCCCACGCTTTGGGTGGTTTAAGTTCAATTTTTAGTTATTATAATTACTTTTTTTTTTTTTTTGTGAACCATATTTACTTTGGGTCATTGGGTATTATTTATTTATTTATTTTTGGGGGGTTTGTGCTTCTACCTAAGTTAATGGCTCTTAGGCCCAGTTTGGTTGGAAAGAAATGAAAGGAAAAGAAAGAAAATGGAGGGATGTGTTTTTTTGTGTTCGGTATAAATTTTTTAATGAAAAGAAAATGAATTAAAAGGATTTGGAGCAATAAATTAGATATGAATAGTAGCTTTTGTTATCCTTCCAGAAATTGGAGGAAATGGGAGGAAAGGCTAGCATTTTTGAATGAAACTTTGTTTATATCAGTTTTGCCCTTATTTGATAAAAGCTAAAATATCTCTTTTAAATTTAAAAAGGGTATAATGGTAAAAATTTTAAAATAGTTTCATTTTCTTTCTTTCTTCAAATATGTTAACTATCATTTCCTTTCTTTTCCTTTATTAATCAACCAAACACGATAAAAGTTTAACACTATCATTTTCTTTCCTTTTTTTTTTTTTTCTCTCTCATAACTAATGTTATCATTTCTTTTATATCAAACATAGCCTTAGCGTGTTGCTTTTGGGCTTATGGCCCTCTTTTGTTGTTGGGCTCCTAGGTATGCCCCACGTTAATTTTTCTCTCCTTTTATATACATATTTATTTATCGGCCTTTTACGGTGTTAATCTTATTTGAAGTACCGTCATGTAATGGTCACATTTAAACTTTAGCATTGTTTGCTCTTTATTGGAGGTGCCATTTTTGTGCACAACATAGAACTATGAAATTTAGGCTGCACTTCCAAAGATTGCTCACACTTCTTGACATTGAACTGATGTAGTATTTAAACAGAACCCTAAATGCAGAGTTGATGAGAACGGAATAGGTGTTGAGTATTCCAAAATAACTAGAATATAATACCTTAGTGAATAAGAAATTGTTAGGGTACTAGTACTAGTACTAGCTACAAATTAGGTGGTATATGGGAATGTTAAAAAAATATCGGCACGTGAGATTTAACCAGAAAAACAAGAAACCCTAAAGTTAACAAGGGTTACTTTCAAAGTTGTTAGAAGCTGAGTAGGCATGATTTAAGGGGATTGGATTAGCTAGCCTAACACAAAATTTATAACTTTGAAATGTCTTTTTCACATTTTTGAAATAATAATTATACTCTAATATATGTATCCATATCAAAAGATTCTGCTGATGCTTGAAAACGTGGGAGATTGTTATCTACAAGGACAAGCATCCTATATCACGGACATATATACTTGATGTGGATTTGGAAAAATTTAGATAATTTTATTTTGTTTTTTAGTTAAGGTAAATTTCATTTAATACAACAATACAAATAGAGATATCTAGAGCCCAAAAGCAACTCACATCTTCATGTTTGCGCTGATTAGCAGTATGGGCCTGGGCCCACCTCTGTAAATTTTACCGTTATTAATGTACCTTGCAAGTAGCTGCTAGAACGAAAAAAAAAATTGGAGATAATTAACATAAATACATGCGTGTATATACACATATTTAATGCTTAGTTTTGGTAAAAATAGAAGGAAAAGGGGTAGAGGAAAGATTGGAGGGAATGAATAAATTTTATTCGTTTGGTAAAAGAGAATGTAAGGAAATGAAAAAAAGAGGATGAATAGATCATTCTTTCTCTTTTATAAATTTTCATCCCTTTAAATTTGGACAAAAGACAGAAAAGAAAAAAAACAAGCCTATTATAAATGTTTTAAATTATAAAACTTTTCTTATTTTTTTTTCTTCTCTCTTAACAAACAAAATAAGGTATTATATGTTTTTTTTCTCTTCTATCCAACCAAACAAAAAGAGAAAAGAACACAAACTCTTTTATAGAGATGTTTCATTTGTTCTTCCTTCTCTCCCCTTCTATTCAATTTTCTTCTTCATACCAAACAAAGCATGAGATTGAATGCATATTTGGTTATATATTTAAATATGGCATGATCTGAATATATCTTGACGTTTATTTGGAAAACCTTACATAATCAACATGCACTATTACACACACACACACACACACACACATATATATATATATATATATATATATTTGGATAAGGATCGGAATACATATATATATATTTGCATATATATAATTTAATGTATTTGATTTTATATACACACAAATATGTGTATATAAATGTCGGGCTCCATGCCCATGACCGTAAAATTAATATTCGCCTTCTCTTAACGGAATGCTCGTAGATGTTGCTATTATATTGAACCTAGCTTGCCCACCCAAAAGTATTTAAAATAAAAATAAAAATTGAGAATTACTATGTGTACAATATATAGAAAATATGGTTTAACTCTTTTATTTAACTCACTCGTTCTGTTGGATGAGATGTGTTTTATCTTAGAAATCACTTAACATAATCGTTAATGAAATGCCACAATGAATTAGCACTCTTTAGAACTCGCTGCTCTTAAAATACACAAATTATTCCGTTGGAGTGATTAGTATTTTTAAAAATGTTAAGTGCAGTCGCGATCACAGTTTTCAATACTTGGATCTCAGGGCCCCATTTTGAAACCCACAAGATTCAAACACGTAGAACCACAGAAAGCATACCTCTAGTATTTTTCAACCCAACGAATTGAATGATTGGTATTTTTTTTAACCTAACAAATTGCATGATTGCTGGCGACTGGACACATGTTATGTGATGGCACACTTCTTGTGGTGACAGCTGGCTGAGTGTGTGTGTGTGTATATATATAGATATATAGACATGTTGAGAATGCGTATGCCCAAAGGTTAGGAGTGAGTCATGCACTCACCGACGAGCACTGCATGGACATGCACACGTACGTGCATAGAGACAAATAGATATATGGACAGAGAAGGGTCGACGCAGATTAAAGTCATGCATGCATGACTATGGTCACAAGAAGACTGAGAATATGCATATTATTCATGACCCACATTTTGTCATCACATAAAACTATACCATACAGCTTGGAACTTACGTGGATAGGGTTGCTTCATCCATTATTGCTTCCTAATCAGGACAACAAATCCATTCAAAACCCTAACTTTTTCCAGAGCTCATAGCTAGCTTAAGTACTTGTATTGAAAGCTCTGTCTCACCAAACCCTCTCTCTCTCTCTCTCTCTCTCTCTCTCATGTTCTGTTTTTTTTTCATTATTGCCTTTTGAGTCACTAAAACTCTCCTCTATCATTTCCAAATTTCAAAAGAAAATGGCCAATCGTACCCAACTAATGTATACAGTAGAGTAGAAGTATGATTGGGTGACCCCTTCAAAAGTCTTCTTGTTGCATCCGGTTTTTTTTTTTAATTTCATAAAAAAATAAATAATATTATTCAGACCTAACAGTGTACTCGAAAATACATGTTTTATTTATGATACATTAGATAAGATCAAAGTTTGTAACTCCTCTGATGCATCCAAGAGATAGAAAATTTTCGACTAGCATTTTCAATTAAAGTATTAAATCTCAAAATTATTATGTGAGGCCTATTAATGAATATATTTATTAATTTTTCAATTATCACTACATCTTTGGAATCTACAATTATGAGGCACATATATCATATGACTGTTTTAAATTATCATCCTCTCATATATATATATATATATATATATATATATATATATATATATATATATTGTTAAATCTATTAAATTAACTCTCCAATCTCTCGTTTTGATGGAAAGGATGAAAGTCTTTTAATCTTTTACTAAGTGATCCTTTTCACTCTAAATCAAACCCGTGATCTTCAAGTAAAAAGCAGCCGCAATTTTGCAAACACAAATTAATGTCAGATTCTTAGATAAATGACTTTTGAGACATTATATGAAACTTTAGCTACACAAAAACTAGATGACGTTCTGAAGAGACAACCATACCTTTAATCATACATGTCGGGACACATAAAGTAACGTATGACTATATGAGTGTATATATATATATATATAGAATTTTCATACAAAATACGTATTATGTTTGTTTGGAGTCTGGACGTAGACTCATCATAACGATCAATCAACTCTCTCTTTTTTGTCGACGTGTGACAATACGTCTTCTAGCTAAAATTAATGTCAAAAAGAAAATTAATAATTTCACGGAAAACTATATCTATATCTATCTATATCTATATCTATATCCAACAGAGTATTGCTAGACTCCGTGAACCATGCAGTACCACATTTTAATCATAATATTTTTGTTTGTCTATCAATTAATACAAATACAGCTTTAACCATAATATTTTTGTTTTTCTATCAATTAATAAAAATACAGCTTTAATCATAATATTTTTGTTTGTCTATCAATTAATAAAAATACAGCTATATATGATAACGGCTGTGAATTGGTTTTTTATTTACATAACAATTTGATCATTTTTATTAATCTGGGTTGTCAATTTGATATGATTCTATCGATCTCACAATATTGTTTAATTTCTTTTATATGTGGATTTAAAATACTCGAATAAATTGACACCATCTTTCATCTTCTAACGATTTACTTGTAACGTTACTTTTTCCTACCAGAACTTGAACATTCGAAGAGAATATATCAGTAGATTATAACTGTTGGCGGCATTATTAAATTCTAAATTAATATCAACAATGAGAAGTTACTAACTTTTAACTTTTATTACTTAAAAAAAAAATTATTGAAAATCCATTTAAATGAAAATATATTTAAAGGATATCCAATAATAAAAAAACGTTGAAATAACTATTAACTACAAATATCTGCAATCACCCGTAAACTACAAATATAGCTTAAATCAAAACCTAGGACGCATGATATAAACAAGGGTAAGATGCAACATATTTAAAAAGAAGAAAAAAAACACAAATAAGATATGAATACGTCAAAAAATATTAAGTTTAGAGATCCATGTTTATTATTTTTGTTTTCTTAAATTTTATATTATTTTCTAATTAATCCATAATATATTTTAAATTACATTTAATTCTATTTTTCTAAAAAAAATAATTATAAAACCACTCTGTAGTGTCTGAAATGTGTCCTTGTCGTGTCCAAACAGTAAATAAAAGATTTAAATTTTAGAATACCTTCTAGTCGTGTTTGACACGTGTCCGGATTGTGTCTACGTGTCTAACACGTCTCCGATATCGCGACGACACCTCAGAAGAAGTGTTTATGCTTTTGCTTGATCAAGACTTCACCTTAAGAAATCAATATAATAACCCTAATACCCTATCTTCCGAACTTGAGACCTCATAAACACATCCAAAACAATAGTTTAGTCAAACAAGACCTCCCAATTAACAATCCATTGAATAACAAATTTAGGTAGGAGCATGAGAGAAAAATGAAAGCCGAAAACATAGCAATTAAATAAAATGTCCTAACCATTTGATTCAATACGTAATTCATAACAATATTGCCATACCATACCGTTACGTAACACGTATTAAAGGCTATTACTTAAAAACAAAACAAGTGTCCTTTTAGTAAATTCCAAGATCTAAAGAATTTCCATGCAATTAAAATAAGTGGAATATCATTTTTACAATCGTTGTCATACACAAAAAGACAATATATAACAAATATCAAGTCACTGATATGGCAAATCCAATTATCAAATAAACTATGAAGCTCTATTCTAAAATAACATCAAGCTTTCTTGTATGATAGTCTTTGCTATTATTAAATCATTCCAAGATCGAGATTATATATAGCAAACTCCCAAAAAAGATCGAGATTATAGCTAGGTTTACACGTGAAGACAGACACAAACACTACCTATGGGTTCCTCATTGAATGTGACACATCTCGAATCATTTCTAGCATGAAGAAACCTCAAATCTACTATTCCTAGAAATATACATACATACATACATACATAAATGCATATATATACACATCATCACTTGTATTTAATCAAAATGTAAAGAATAATCCTATGCCTATATTACTAGGAATATCACATGAAGAGAACAAACATGGTTCGACTCCACTACACAGCAACTTAAACTTTTAAAGCAAAGAGTAAGCTTCCGACCTATTACAATGATATTAGAGTCAAACTCACTTCTTGATCCAATATCGCCCCAAATGCCCGTCCGGTAGATGTGCAAATCCACACCGGATAGGCAAGCTGGTCCGACTTTAATGACGGCGCTAAAAGTAAAACCTCCAATTCTAGAGAACAATTGCCTTTTATTCTCCGAAATTTGACCCTACTTCTTCTCGTGCTTCTTCTACTCTTTTGCACTCCTACATGTACATCTGAAAGTCTTCAAATTTCTTAAAAGAGTAGAGATAGATAGTAAAATCTTTTCGAGAGTTCTAATTAAAATGCATGTGCTATGGTACATTTGATCACCACCACAAGGAGATTAACTGCATCTAGAAGTCCCAGTTGGTGCACATAACAGTACTCTAGTGGCAAAGCAAGTCCAGGAGAAAATCATGCAAATATGGCATTCATACCACCATTTCGTAATTGCAGTAACAAACATTAGGGAAGACACTCAAATTTGTCTACATGCAAAGGGGCAAAAACATGTTTGCAGGCTTAAGTGGTCCATCTCATATACGGTCCAATTTCAGCAATCCAACATTAATTACTAATCAAAAGTGATGCACGACCACCATACCAGAATTAATCTGAATAGCCATGGATCAAACACTTCAAACACGTTCTTCTGGCATGAGATAGGGGAAAACTTCAAATACAAGAAACACTTCCAATGAAGAACCCTGTTTAAGTGCTCAATACTTTGGAGGTGGCTTTTGGGTTGGCAGCAACCCAAAGCGCTTCTTCAGAAGAACTCTCTGTCTCGAGTATTTGTCATCGGGGGAGAAGCGAGCTGCAGGGGGGGAGAAAAAGATGAAAATGGAACAAATCAATTAAGGAGCTGTATAGAAATTGTGTTGTTCAACAATAACATACCATGGTAAAAATGTGGCACCAAATAAAATAAAATAAAAGGAGCAGAACATCACTAAATAGCATGAAAGCATTAGTAATACACATTTCTTGAAGGAAAAGCTGTGCATTTGCTTGCTGATTTGCTCCTACTTTTGCCAAACAAATCACACAGACAGAAGACGACTTTGGTCAAATTTTGAACAGAGGCTTGTGTCCTTAACAAGAGAGTGTCAAATGGCCTGACAATGTTCGGTGCCAAATCCTGAGAAAAGGAAGAAGTCTTAAAAGAAGAGCGTTTCCAGCCCCCCTTTGCACCATGTGCTCGGATTTCCTCAACTTGAAATTAACTCAAATCACAACATATTCCAGCAATGGACTCAATTATAACTTGAACCAATGATAAGAAATCCATAATAATCAAACCAAATGATGTGATCTTAAGCAGGCTGTTATATCAAGTGTAGGTAACAAATCCAAGTCTAAACATTATAGTTTCAAACAGCTTATAGTAGATCTCTAGTAATCAAAATGAAATAACATGGTGGGATGATGGTGTTATGTATAAATGAACATGTCAAAGAAATATGGGCAACACTTCAACAGAATATAAAACCAAGTTAAAAATGATCATCATGACTGTAGGGACTTTCCAAAAATGGAGCATGCCAGGTCGACTGAAAGGCATCTCCCTCCCTCCTCTCTCCCCCTCTCTCTCTCTACGAGACCAACTTAATTTTTTCCTTTTTTCTTTTAGAAGTAAAAGATTTTATAAAAGGCGCTCAAGAGGGGAGCGCTCCCAAGAGAATACACAAAAAAGCCACAGGCCCACCTATAGTTTCAAACTATCCACAAAATCCATAAGGTTCTCCATAGATTTACAATTTCGCCCATTAACCCAAAAAAATAAATTAGTCAAAATATTGTTTCTGAAAGACCAAATAGGAGTCTCTTCTCCATCAAAAGACCTCCTATTTCTCTCACACCACAAACCCCACCGTAAACAAGTGGCCCTCCACGCGTCTGTGGCTTGGCTCGCCACTATGCACCCTCTCTAAGCCTAAAACATATCCACCATGGAACTGGAGGGCACCCAAAGAATGCAAAACACAGACAAAAACATATCCCGGATGTCTCTCGCCACTGGGCAATGAAGAAGAAGATGGTTCACTGTTTCTTGTTTACACATATTGCACGAGTTTACTACAACGTGTCACCTTCTGAGGTTGTCTAAGATGAGGATCCTCTCTAGTGCAGCTGTCCAAACAAAGAAGACCACCTTTAGAGGGACTTTCAATCTCCAAATAGCCCCTCCAAGGAAAAGTGGAAACGGGAATCTCCAATAGGCTTTGGTAGAAAAGGCGAATCGCAAAGGCCCCTCTCGGGAAACCTACCCAAACCATCTCATCCATCCCCTCACCCTCCACCACCTGGCTATAAAGCACTACTAAGAACTGTACAGCCTCATCAAGTTCCCAATCATGGAACTCTCTTCGAAACCACACATCTCAAGTCGTCCTCCAGTTATCAAGTCGATAACAGTCGGCTACCAAGACATGTCTATCCAAAGCAATCCTGAAAAGCTGAGGAAACCTTCGAGCTAAGACAGTGTCCCTACACCAGAGATCCTCCTAGCATCTGACAAATCTCCCACTCCTGACTCTGAATCGGATATGTTTGGCGAACTCATCCCAACTTTTCCGGGTCAGCTTCCAAACTCCCACATCCGATAGAGGATGTCACCTCCCTAGACATCCATCCGCCAGCTCCTTCCCCACTCCGACAAGCAAAAACCCTCCTCCAGAACCTGGTTATCTCTCCCCCAAACCTCCAAAGCCATTTGCCAAACAATGCCTTGTTGAACAAATTCAGCCTCCTAATCCCGGCCTTCCCTTTTTGAATGGGAGTGCACACCTTATTCCAGTCCACCAAATGGTACTTAAACTCATCACCTAACTCTCCCCAAAGGCCTCTTCTATATCTTCTCAAGCCTTCTGACAACAGACATAGGCATTGGGGAAAGAGACATTAAAATGTTGGAAGATTAGAAAGGGTACTCTTCATAAGAGTTAAACACCCTCCTTTCAAGAGATATTGCTTCTTCCATCCCGTCAGCCTCCTCTCAAAGCGCTCAATCACTGAATCCCAAATAGAGGTCCGTCTCGACGAAGCCCCCAAAGGCAACCCCAAGTAAGTGATTAGGAAAGAGCTAACTTTGCAACCGAGGATATCAGCAAAGGCGTGAATCTCCTCAACTGCCCCAACTGGAACTAACTCTATCTTCCCAATGTTAATTTTTAGTCCCGAAACTACTTGGAAGCAAGCCAAAACATATCTCAAAAATCTCAACCGGTCTTCCCTCGCATAAAAAAAAAGTGATGGTATCATCCGCAAAAAGCAAATGAGAAATCGCCAATTGGTTAGGCTCTCTACCCACCAAGAAACCTCCGATAAAGCCCATCCCTTCCGCCCTCTTCATCAACCTGCTAAAAGCCTCCATACCAATGATGAACAAAAAAGAGGAGAGCAAATCCCCCTATGAGCCCTCGAGAATTGGCAAAGAACCTAGCCGGAACACCATTGACCAGGACCAAAAAACGGACTGCGGAAATACAATAGTGAATCCATTTTCTCTATCTGTGCCCAAACCCCATCCTCTCAAGCATTTTCTGTAACGCCCCACCCTATCCCCCAACAAAATAGTTCGCTTTTGGCTCCCCAAACCAGAGACTTCCCCAAAGGTCACCCATCCTGGTACTACTCCTAGCTAAGCACGCTTAACTGCGAAGTTCTGTTGGGTTCACAGTCATCACGGCTTTAAAACGCATTGTGTCATAGAAGGGTGTTGAACATGCATATAGCACTTCACCTTCACCTGCCCAGACGATGTGGGATTGTGACACCCGTAGCTTACCAGTGTTTGCCCACACCACACCTGCCCACAAAGGTCGTCACAATTCACCCCCCCTTGGAGACCCGACATCCCCGTCGGCATACTTCCAGATGGGCTCTGCATCTGATACCATCTGTAATGCCCCACCCTATCCCAACACAATATTGTCCGCTTTTGGCTCCCCGAACCAGAGACTTCCTAGGGGGTCATCCATCCTATTACTACTCCCAGCAAAGCACGCTTAACTGCAAAGTTCTGGTGGGTTCACGACCATCACGGCTTTAAAACGCATTGTGTCATAGAAGGTGTTGAACGTACATATAACACTTCACGTTCATCTGCCCAGACGATATGGGATCGTGACACCCGTAGCCTGCCAGTGTTCGCCCACACCACACCTACCCACGGAGGTTGTCACATTTACATCAAGAAGTCTCAACTCACATGATCATAGGCCTTCTCAATGTCTAACTTGCAAACAATCCCCAACACTCCACTTATAATCCTGGACTCCACACACTCATTAGCAACCAACACCAAATCTAGAATCTACCGACCTCCAACGAAAGCGTTCTGATAATCCGAAATCATCTCATCCATCACACTCCTTAATTGAATGGCTAAGACTTCAGCGATAAGCTTGTAAATTGCACCCACCAAGCTAATTGGTCGAAAGTCCCTAGCCTCAATAGCTCCACCCTTCTTTGGGATGAGAGCAATGAAAGATGCATTAAGACTCTTCGAAATGGCCAGTTAAATGGAAAGTGCTAAGGGCTCCCATCACCTCAGTCTTTACCACCTCCCAGTGTTGTTGGAAAAAGGCCATCGTGAAACTATCCGGGCCTAAAGCTTTGTCCCCATCACAACTTCTCAAAGCCTCAACTACCTATTCCTCCCCAAAAGGCCTCTCTAACCAATTCATGTCTCCAACTACAACTCTCCGAAAACAACTGCCGATAATAAGACACTATCCTTGTATGAATATCCTCCTCTCTGGTCAGAAGATTCCCATCAATGCAGATCCTACCAATATGATTGCCTCACCTGTGAGTGTTTTTCATTCGATGAAAGAACTTCGTATTTCAGTCCCCTTCTTTCAACCAAATAGCTATGGCCTTCTGTCTCCACAAGGTTTCCTCCATCGCTACAATCTCTCCAAACTCCGCCTTGCACTCCTCCTTCCTACTCACTTCCATTTCACTAAGACCTCCTTCCCCCTCCTTTCGGTCCAACTCTAATATTTCAAGGAGAATTCTATTCTTTCACCACTCCAAGTTGCCAAAGGCATCTTTGTTCCACTTCTTAATATCTCCCTTAAACAGCCTAAGCTTGTTAGCTAGTTGGAAGCTTGGGCTATCCCCTCACCTCATACCTAAACCACCAATTTCAGACCCTCTTTAAAATCCTCTGCTCTAAACCACATATTTTCAAACCTAGAGGGGGTTGGTTCTCCCTCTCCTCAAACCACCACAATCCAAAAGAATAGGAATATGATCTGAACCTAGGCGAGCCAAGGCCACATCTAGGAACTTCTCCTCCATCTCCCCAGAAATCAAGAATCTATCCAATTAAGACAAAGGGAACAACCGGCCACTAGTCCAAGTGTCAAGAGTGCCCTCCATCGGAAGATCAATAAGATGATTATCTTCCACGAAGTCCGAAAACTTTGTCATACCCAAAGTTTGTCTCCCTCTTATTGACCTGTCATTAGGCATTCTGACCACATTGAAGTCCCCTCCCACACACCGTCCATCTCCTTCTAACACTCTCGAACTCAACCCACAACACTCTCCTCACCACATCCCCTAACTGGCCCATAGACCTCCGAAAAAACCCAATGAGAAACATCCTCCTCCATAGAAAATAAAAGAGAGACAGAAGACCTCCCCTTCCACACTTCAATTTTCAAAACACATCTTTTATCCCAAAGAACAGCAATTCCCCCCCCCCCCAAAACTCCTTCTGCCTCTATAGTGTCCCACTCCACAAACCTACCCCACCCCCCCAGCTACTTCTCATCACCCTATCCTCCGTGGTTGCTAACTTTGTTTCTTGCAAGCAAACCACTTGTGCCTCCTACTTCTGGACAGCCGCCTTCACCACTTTTCTTTTGTCCTGGTCATTCAACCCCTGAACGTTCCATGTCACAATTTTGAGCTTCATAGACAAACAGTTTCCCCCCCCCCCCCCCTCCTCCCCCCTTTGCTCCTCTCACTCACTCCCTCCTCCACTCCTACCTTCATAATTCCCATAAGAAATAAGGTTTCTATTGAGAAATAAGCCCTCAATCACAAACCACCAAATATTACGATGTGATGATAAGTAAACAAGCATGAAGAAATTGGCAAGAACACACCAAGAATTATACGTGGTTCGGCAAAACAAACCTATGTCCACGGAGAGCCCGATTTCACTATATAAATTGTAACAATACAATTTGAAAAATTGTATCAAGAGTACGCTCAACTCTCAACCCTTAACTCTTGTATACCCAATCTCACTCAAAAGGAAATCACAAATTCTAAACAAGAATTCTCTCTCTAAATGTCCTCTCAATAACAATGAAAGTATTACCTCTATGCAAGAGTTGCCCTCTCAAAACAATGAGAGTAACCTCTCAAATACAATGAGAGTATTGCCTCCTTTCTTCTCGCTTATCTCAACCTATAATATAGGTAACTATTTATAAATCCCAAAACCCAATTCCTTGGTGGATTGGGATTACAATTCCCCCCAAGACTTGCCTAACAAGTACTATCCTTCCTTAAGACCAAGACTTGTTTATTAAGAAATTACTTAATAAGATACAACTCTATAATAGAAACCTAATCACAATAGGAATTTGAGCCAACCTAACAAATCTCCCCCTTGGCAAAAATTTTGACAAGTCTTCAATACACGAGACTCCCGTCTGCAAATCCAAAAAAAAACAATCGGCCTTTCAAACTCCAGCTACATAACCCGAAACAAGTATGAAACAATACTCCCCTTGATCCACATAGGCAATGTATATATGCAACTGTATCAAGTTAACACTATCAAGTGACTTTAGAAGGGGGCTTCGATGGAACCCTTCTCCAAGCAAGAACTTCCATCTCACCCACGTCTGTCCGAAAACGTGCAACCCGTGTCTTCGATAAATCAAACGAAACACGTCTCCAGATCTTGTTACGAATTGCACCCCGTTTCCAATCCACAATCGAAGTCTGAGTGCCATTGGCACTCCCCACCAGACGATACAAACTTCCACTCTGTTCTCCTCGCATTAATACCATGCAGCCCTTGGTGATCTTCACGACTCTCCCTGCAATGAAGCACTTGCAACCCATGAAGTCCAACCGGCTCAAGGAAATTAAATTACTCTGCAATTTGGGTGAATCTAAAAACCACTTATGTTGAGTAAGAGTGTTACCTTTATAAATTGTGAGAACATCCCCAATACAGAGTCGAATAGTACTAACACACCTTGACTCTATATCCTACCAATCATTAACTGACATTTTTTTTGGTTTTCCATCCTTCCCTTTCAATGCCCGCGCTAAGCCTTGTTGAACCAGGATGTCCTTCACCCTCCTTTGCCATAGGATGAAGTTACCCTTACAATCAAATCTCTCCACCTTATATTGTGTAGCAATATTATTGGTCATGATTGTCACAAGTGCTCAAGACGAACAACACCAGTATTATGAAGGAAAAATCTAAACAATATTTTTATCATACCTTGTGTGTACCTTGAAGCTTTGATACCAGTTTGTTGAGAAATAAGCCCCCAATCACAAACCACCAAATATTACGATGTAATGATAAGTAAATAAGTACAAAGAAATTGGCAAGAACATACCAAGAATTATACGTGGTTCGGCAAAACAAGCCTATGTCTACGGAGAGCCCGATTTCACTATATAGATTGTAACAATACAAATTGAAAAATTGTATCAAGAGTACGCTCAACTCTCAACCCTTAACCCTTGTGTCTAAACAAGAATTCTCTCTCTAAGTGTCCTCTCAAGAACAATGAGAGTATTACCTCTACGCAAGAGTTACCCTCTCAAAACAATGAGAGTAACCTCTCAAATACAATGAGAGTATTGCCTCCTTTCTTCTCGCTTATCTCAACCTATAACATAGGTAACTATTTATAGAACCCAAAACCCAATTCCTTCCTTGAGACCAAGACTTGCTTACTAAGAAATCACCTAATAAGATACAACTCTATAATAGAAACCTAATCACAATAGGAATTTGAGCCAACCTAACAGTTTCTAAGTTCTCTTTCCCCTTTCCAAGAAGGGCTCTTCTTTCGTTTCACCATCTTCCACTCATCCTCCATGGCTTGAAACATGTTGTATGCTTCCCCATCACCTCTATATAAGATAGCCCCAGTAACTTCCCTGCCTCACCAACACCCTCCATAAACCAGCCCCTGCCACTCTTACTGCTGCCATAAGGGATATCTACGCTTGCTTCCCCACTACTCTCCCAAACAGGCACCGGAAGATCAAGAGTTTCATCAACCGTGCCTGCTACAATCGCTTGCTCACTCTCACAGGCCTGCATGTCACCTATTCCCCATGCTTCAGAATTGCAGTAGCCACTATCATCACTGAATTCACTATCACCATTGCTCTGCCCCCACTATCACCATTCTTCTTCTTCTATCACTATGTAGCCTTAGATCATATCTAAAGTCCTCAACTGAGTTTTTTTCAAGCAACAATTTGACCTCACATCCCAAGCATAAAATGATGCTCCCATCTTCCCTTCCACTTGGTAAAACTTTCAACTGCCCCCACTATTGAAAATGGTCAACTCCCTATAAGGGCTTTCATCTCGCTCCGTCGCCAGGCAAGCCCTTTCACTCACAAATCCCTGCGGTGATTGTACTGACATTGTCTCCTCCCTTTCTGAATCACACACATCACGTTCACCGTTCGAAAGTTAGGATTCAACTGAACACAACCCCTGCACTTCTTGCCAGACACAATTGCCAATGCTCCCAATGCCCAATCTCTCAAAGCAACCCAACTTCTCAAACCCAACCACAACAGAAGGAGCAGATGTAAATTTGAGTCTCTGGATTTAACTATACAAACCTGAGGATTGCACTTGGTGGGTTCTTTAGCCACCCATTTTTTCTTCTTGGCCCAAGATAATATTCTAGATGGGAAGTTTCGGTCTGTTTGATTTTGCTCGTTCTAGACCCTAACTTTTTTAACATTAAAGCCCAATTTCTTTTGACGATTGGGCTTGGTGAATCTTCCAATTTTAAGCCCAAACTTGTGATTCTCTTTTTTGTGTTTGTTTTGAAATGGGAAGCAGTAGGACCAGCCAGCTTTTTAATGGGCTTAACTGCTTAAGGTCCCATTTTTTAACAGCTCCATCCTCTGTTTCATGGCCTTGACCAAAATGCAATGGCCCAAATCGGTTTGAAAGGTCTGGACCTTTGGAAAGGTGGGCCAATCCTCCTCCACTACAAGATTCATAAAAGACACCCTCTACCTCACGTGCCTCAACAGGACCGCTCCATAAGCTTTTGGCGCATGCCCTAGGCCCCTACCAGCTGTTTCCCACCCAAAGTCGCCATTGGTAGAAACATCACCATGTGTCCAACTATTTGATCTTCCTCTCCCACGCGTTCTCAGCGCATGAAAGCCACTTTGCCTTCTTCCTTGCGTTCCAATAGCTCTCTACAACTCGTCATTTCAAGGTTGTCTTTGGCTCATCTTCATACGCCACCAGTCGTCTTCCTTGTCAAGCTATTTTCATCTCATCCGACAAGGGAACTCAGTGTTGGAACCAGTTCCTGCAACCTCTCCTCCATTACTCTGTAACACAGTTATTCGTCCTCCACCCACACATAATTTGGAATAAAGCCTCCCTCACGCACTATTAAGATGATTCTAGAGGCATCAACGCTCGCGTCAGCCAAAATTTCTTTAATCCACCACAAGCGTCTCCTATGGCCCGGAACAAAGATTGGCACCAAACATGAAGTGGTAGCCCGTAAACCACCACTCTCTTTTCTCCTCTCCCTTTCATAATCCTTGAACATCCAACACAAAACAAGTATACATCAAGTCTCATATTGGCTTCTCCCTATTCCCTTTTACCTTTCCGCAAAACCCTAGATGTCTCTACGAGAGACAACAACTGGAACAGAAGTAATGATTCCGGCAATGGCGAGACACCCACTTCGCTCGCCACACCCCAAGCCTTAGTAGCCCAATCCTTGATTTGATCGAACGATCCAACTCCTCTATCAAATTTACCCACCAAGCAAGGTTAAAGGGATTCTCGCAGTCACCGGAATCCCTCATCCCTTACTTTGAAGCAGTTTTTCCTCATTTCCGTCGCCGGTAGACGCAGATGTTGTCGTCGATAAGGAGACGAGAAAGATGTGCAATCTCCAAAAACGGTCACCTCAGCATGAAAGTTAATTCTCCAAGAAAAAGAGAGAGAAGAAACAAAAGAAGAGGGAAAGGTTAGAGAAGAAAAAGTCAGTGATCACCGGAGTAGATGAATCAAGTGCCGAAAAGGTACAATGAAAAGAACAGACTAGGGCAAAAGGAAGAGGGTCAAAGGTCGCCAGAGTAGGAGATAACGGCGCCGAAGAGGTGAGGAGAGAGTGGAAGTCTAGAGAGAGAAATATTCATTGTTTGGCATGACTTTTGATTGTCTTACTCTCAAACGGGCAAATCAAACTGCAAAAGCTTCAAAGCTGGCTGAGCTAGGCGCAGCTAGCTGGTTTTCTTAGCTTTTCCAAAAAAATCACCTAAATACCAAAGCTGAAGTCTAATTCAAGAAGAAAAACCATCTTTCCTTTCTATATTCCTCATGAAAATTCAACATCAGATAATTACCTGGATGAGCAGATTGTGTAACCAATCCCAGCGGTGATTCTTTCTGCAAATAAAAGACAACTGAATGTAAATAATGAACGTTGTAGAAAGATGAAATAAAGCAAAATATTACTAGACAAGTATATGTACCCAAAAATATACATATATATACACACACACACATATATATATATATTAGAAAAATAAGATGAACAAGTGCAACCACAAAACTTTTGCCAGAAATATTTTACGTTACAATAAGAGATAAATAATATAAACATAAGACAATGGTAGTGTAATCAAAGCATACATCTCTAACTAAGATTTTTATGGCACCATAAACTTGAAATTTGATCTTGAAATTTGTCCCTGCTTATGACCCTTTGGACTGGTGGTTTTGCCCCTAGTAAACTGCATAAATTTCATTGCTGCTGTGTCACAAAGGGAAAGAGTAGAAAAGCTAGAATGCCACATAAGGCCACTCTATGGGATTTCAATCCAGTGAAGTAAAGAGCTGCAAAATTATCAATGTAATAGAAATAAATATCCTATTAATCAGGTTCATGACTCAAGTTACTGATTTAACTCACAAAAAAAACTTTGTACTGCAGAGCTAACTTCACAGCCCCTTAATGTGGAGGAGTTGTTATCAACTTACATTTTATCAACAATTCCACTTCCTCTCCATCATTTCCCCTCTTTTTCATCAGTGCTTGCTTTCTATTTCCACAAGAGCACAACCACGAAATTCACATACCTCCACCACCATCATCAATCTTAAAATACCACTGCCTAATCCCACCAATCCACCTCCAAACCTACACAACACTGCCTTTTCTCCACCTATTTCTTCTATTTCCTCTTTTCAGAGCACCATCACCCAATGATGGCAACGAAACCTTCCACCGAGACCACCACAAACACCAATAACATCACCATCACTTTCATCTTCAATTCCCTGGTATTCTTGTCATCGCCACCACCCTATTCACTGACTTGGCACCACTCTAGCCTCACATAGCCAATTTCAAATTGCACTTGATTATAGTCCTCTAATCATAACTACAAATTCCTCCCAAGTCCCAATTTCTTGAAAAAACTCTAATTTTCTTAATTTAAAATATTAATATAAAGAAAGACTTGAAGAGCAGAGAAAAAGGGTAGAGTCGGTAGACACGCAAGTAAAATATATTTTTTGACAAACAAGGTAGGTTGGAATGAGAAATACTAGAGCAAATGGATTCATGACAAAATGAGAAGAAAATACACACACCAAAAAAAGAAAAAGAAAAACATTTTTAATCAAAAAGAAAAAATATTGTGTATAGGTGTCAACATAGCAATCTTGGTTCGGCGAATTAAAACTATAACTGCTTATTATGAATCAATTAGGGTCCGTTTGGATAGATGGAAATTAATACGAGAAAGTGAAAGTAACGGAATGTGAAAGAAAGTGAAGTGAATGAAAGGAAAATAAATTTCCCAGCATGCATTTGTTTAGCATGAAAAATTTTCAAGAAAGTTATAGGACATTACAATTTTATAGTTTGTAATGCATTAAACTTACAAGGAAAAAAGGGTATTATTGTAAATTTATAAAACTTTCTCAAGAATCAAAATTTTCTTGTGTTTTTTGTAGAAAAATTTTGTGGGAAAGTTAGGTGGTTGTGGAAAGTTACTTTCCCACAATTTTCCTTTTCCTGCTAACCAAACTCCTAAAATGTTCAAAAAAATTCCATTTCTATTTCTTTCCTGCTATTTCTATCTAACCAAACATAGCCTTAGAATATAATACAAATTCATAATAATAATATGTTGTACAAAAAAACACCAAATTTAGAAAAATAATAACTTATTTCTGCAATTTCTGTGAAGATATACTTTGAAAGATAGAGAGAGAGTATGAGAGGAAGGAAAGAGAAGAATTGAAATAAGTATCACTGGTCCAGCGTCACCATTGTAATATCTTGAGGTTGCATTTGATGTGCTTCAAGTTCAATCCTGAGGATCATGCATGGTGGCCATGTGATGGAGGCATGGACCAGATCTAATGTGAGGCAGCCAGGCAGGCATGATAGTGATGGTTGTTTAGCAGATAATGATGGTAATAAAAGAGTTTCAATAAAGTTTAAAAAAAAAATTTGTAGTAGAAATTTAGTCATGATTCATTACAACCACCATTTGGATGGATGAAAACTTTTGAACTGATTTCTTGGTGGGTGTTTAAAAGATTTTTGGTATATGGGCATGTATTAGGTAGGGTTTTAAATGTGGTGGTTCTGGGTGTTCAAAAATTTTGCGAAGCACCTGTCAAAAAGAAGAACTTCATGGAAGCATCATATTTTTCATTGTGCAATCATTGTTAACATGACTTTTTCTAATATAGCAAATCTCTTCAATTATTGCAGAAATTGTGATCCAGACAAGCATGAAGTAAAGAAGTCTTGTGAGATAATTGAGAAATATTAAGCTGCAACAACCATTAGAATTGGGGAAGTGGATCCAGTAGCAATGTAGCACATACGAGTTTGAAATTGATATATGAAACTGAATACTTAACCAGTCATTCATGGCCTTGTATGAAAATGGTCATTATAGAAACATAGTTGAGATCAGAGAAGCTTGTGTCTATGCAGTTCATAATTATGGCTACAGGGTGCATAACTGTCCAGAAAAATGAGAAGGATTTAAGTTTAGATGTATAAATTACAATATTAGGTTCTATTATAGGCATGCAGCACAATGGGTTCATTGTCAAAGAGCACATGGATCACCATTTTTTTTTTTTTGAGTGGGAAAGAATAGTGCATTAGTCAACATATGGTATTGTGTCTTTGTAAAGCTCTGTGACAAAGAACTGTGTAATTTTTTTCATTTTGATATAAAGTTGAGGAACCGCATAAACTATTTGATAGCTGAAGTAAACCTTGGCAGAGGCACGCCGCATCATTCAAATGCATTACATATTCTGGAGCAGGTTCAATTGGAAAGAATAACAACGGTGCAGCATTCATCAGTGCCCTGAGAATTAATATGAGCTTCTATTGTAGATAAAACCAACATGTCTAATCTAGAACGGTTTCACCAAAATATAGTATTGGCAAATTTGTGGTTGTTAACTAAAACCATGAATATGTTGTTCCAGGCTGTGGCCAACACAACATTGTTGGTATACTCTGTTGTAACTAAGAGTTGCTAATATCCTGAAAAGGTTAGTGATTTGTCTGATGCTATCAGTATACGGTGCAAGTAAATGGATGCACCACAAAGGCTACTTTGGGGCGGGCCTCACTTCAAGGAGCTTCAAAGGCCTTTTCTACAGTAGTTAGGATTGCCAACACCAGTACAAATCATCACGCGTGAACTCTAGGAAAATCCTTGACCACTTTTTGATCAATACACATCAAACCATAATTAGGTAAATAGAACTGAAAGAATAAAATAATACATTAAGTTCCATCTCTTAAAAACCCATCAGGTAGTGCAAGTTCACATATATTTTACTTAATTCATCCATTAAACAACTTAGTTTCACTATGCATCGCTCTTAAAGCATTTATACCAAGTAACAGGCACAACATTGGATTAAATTCTTTTAAGATGGTAAATCAATGAAGCTACTAGAAATTAATAGACTGAAGAACTTGTAGCCTCAATTCAAACTCCAACATTGACACAGTACATGGTATCATCTGATAGAAACAAAAAGAATGAATCAGTATGACAATGTCGTACCTTAGTGGTGTACACTTTGTCCCCATTCTCATTTTTGTAATACTGGAGATACATCGTATAAAGTTGTTCAGCTGTGGAAAGAAAAATTCCATGAATGCATCTAACAGAAGATTCATGAATTATAAATCCAATAGGAACTTAACTTCTGAAACCAACATAACACAGAGACCAATTTGTTCATACAAAATAAAATAAAAAAACATATATATATATATATATATATATATATAGATATAACTGAGAGCAAGAGGAAGCATTAGATTGACAAATTAGATATGAAATTAACCCTAATAAATGAACCTTGGTTTATTCGAAATGACAGGGACGACAAATTAAATTATAAACCCCTCATGGCCAGATTGTTAGCTAGAAAAATAAATGCACATAAAAAATGATAAATTTTGAGTCTGAATAACTAAAAAAATTGGAACTTGATATAACAATAGACTCCAGTCAACTGAACTTGTATATAGCTTTTAATTGTGCTTCCCTTTTTCCTATGTTTTCTCGGCAACCAAACAGTTGGTGAATAAGAACAAACGTTATAAGTGAAGAGAAACAGATGAAAAATATTATTAGGAAAAACGAAAAGACTAACCTTCTTGTTGTCTTCTTACACTTCTCACCCCCTAAACCCCAAACCAGTAAAACCCTGGAAAGTTGGGGAAGCCCTAATTAATTTTTAGTATAATTTTATAAAGTCACTGGAATTACAATATCGCCCAACAAAAGAGAAAAACAGTAATATAGAATATAGAAATATTAAAATATGTGGACAAGTTGAAAATGAGAAATATACAAGAAAATAAATGTAGAGAAGAAGAGGGTAGAGAGATTAGGACCAATGGAATTTTGTTTGCTCTATTTATCTATCTATACTCCTTACCAATTTCTATAGGAATTATAATATTTATATACACTTTTAACTAATTTTTTATTTTAATAAAAAATATTTACACAGCTTCTCGCATTTTAAAACGAGTTGTTTTATCTTCATTAAAATACATTCAAAGAGTAATCTGACTTTCTACTTTTTATATGCTTTTTATTTACGTTACTTTTCTGGTTTTCAAAGACTTGTCTTCTGAATGAAACACTCATTCAAGTGAACTTCTTTTTATTTCAAAATAATTTTACGTGACTTTTTCCTTTTTTTACCAAAGAAATATAGATTCATTAGATTAATTTATATATAAATTTATATTAATATTAAAACTACAAATGAGTTTCTTTAGTTTCAATACATTATTTTTTTATTTTTAAATTATAAAATTATAGTTATAACTTATACAAAACTTTTTTTAGTGTCACTGTATTATTAATTTATCTTTAAATAAAAAAGGGTAATGCTACTCAGACAGAATTCGTAGGCAGAAACATTTACATCCATTAAATGTATGTGGTAGGCCCCACCACATACACTCACCATATGCATCCAATGGATGTAAATGTTTCTGCCCACGAATTCTGCCTAAAAATTCTACCTGAGTAGCATTACCCAATAAAAAATAGAGTTATAACATAAACAAAACCCCTAAAATTATAAACACACTTTTCAACAAGTGATTCTTTCTCTTCGCTCTCATTAACTCTCATCAACATACATTCCAATTCAATTTCTTTTCGACTCACATCATTCGATTTCCTCTCGACTTACATCAACTCTCATGCGATACATTATTTTTTTATTTTTAAGTTATAACTTATATAAAATTCTTTTTTAGTGTCACTACATTATTTATTTATTTTTGAATAGAAAATAGAGTTATAACCTGAACAAAACCTTAAAACCCCTAAAATTATAAACACACTCACTAGCACGTGATTCTTCCTCTCGGTTCTCATCGACAGACATTTCAATTCGATTTTCTCTCAACTCGCATCATTCGATTTCCTCTCGACTCACATCAACTCTCATGTGATATATTATTTTTTTATTTTAAGTTATAACTTATATAAAACCCTTTTTTAGTGTCACTACATTATTTATTTATTTATAAATAAAAAATAGAGTTATAACCTAAATAAAACCCTAAAATCCCTAAAATTATAAACACACTCATCAACAGGTGATTTGTCCTCTCGGCTCTCATCAACAGACATTCCAATTCGATTTCCTCTTGACTCACATCAACTCTCATGTGATACATTATTTATTTATTTTTAAATAGAAAATAGAGTTATAACCTAAATAAAATCCCTAAAATTATAAACACAAACACGGCTCTCATCAACAGGTGATTCTTTCTCTCGATTCTCATCAACTCTCATCAAGTTTCTCTCAACACACATCAATTCTCATGTGAGTTTCTTTTTTTTTTTTTTCTTTTTTCTATTCTACTATTAAAAGTACAAAGGGATTTTTTAATTTCAATACACTATTTTTTATTTTTAAATTAAAAAATTAAAGTTATAACTTATATAAAACCCTTTTTAGTGTCACTACATTATTTATTTATTTTTAAATAGAAAATAGAGTTATAATCTAAACAAATTCCTAAAATTATAAACACAAACATGGCTCTCATCAACATGTGATTCTTCCTCTCAACTCTCATCATCTCTTATCAACAGTCATTCCAATTCGATTTTCTCTCGACTCACATCAACTCTCATGTGAGTTTCTTTTCTTTTCTTTTTTTTTATTATTTGTTTTCTTTAATTTTTTTCCCAAGTAAGATTTTTTCTTGTATGCTTGTTCATGTTATTAGATGCTCTATACTATTTATTATCCATGAATTTCTATCTTTTCTTGCTATTTAATAATTGTAAATCTTTTCTTTTTCTTTTTTTTATTATTTGTTTTCTTTAATTTTTTTCCCAAGTAGGCTTTTTATTGTATATTTATTCATGTGATTAGATGTACAAACAAAGAGGAAAAAAAATTGAGATAGTTGAAATCCCAATAATTTCTTAGAGTAGGTCGATTACTTGATTTCACTTTGATAGGAGTCCAAAGAAGAGATGCGAGATACTAGATGAACTTGCATAAATCATGTAGGTAGAAAGTAACCAAAATTTAATATTTTAATATTATTATAATTATTATAAAAATAAATAATCAAAATTTAATATATTATTTTCCAAAAATTCAAGTTGATTGTATAAATATATAAGCAACTATGTAATCATTTTTTCTCACTCAACAAGTAATTGGGTTGAAGATTTTCTTTCAATTTAGAATTAGGGTTTTTCAATTAGGGTTGTTTGTTTATAAATATATATATCATCTGAATTTAAAACATAATTTTCATGCATGTAATTTAGGGAGTCTTAGGATTTTCAATTTGAAATTAGGGTTTTTCAAAGAGGGTTTCAAATATAGAATTAGGGTTTTTTGGTGTTATATATATATATATGATCTTAAATTTGAGTATTGAAATTAATGAATATATATATATATTCTTTTATAGCTAATTTTTCTTTTAGTTTTCCAGAAAAGTGGAGAAAAAAATAAAATAAGTTTCAAATCAAATTTTTATTGGTCTTGGCTTTTAGGATATGAAAATCTAGCTCATCTAAGGCCTCTAATATCTGAAGCTCGGCAAATAAAGATTTTTGTTTATTTTGGTTGCAAATTATAGTTTCATTAATCAAATAAAGCATACTGCTACTTTCACTAAAACTTAAATAAATAAACTTAAGCCATAAGCAAATTAAATTAATTGAAACATAATTTTCATTCATGTAATTTAGGGGTTTTTAGGGTTTTCAATTTGGAATTAGGGTTGTTTGGTTATATATGATTTGAAATTTGGGTATTGAATTGATGTATATATATATATATATATATATATATATATAATTTTTAGCTAATTTTTCTTTTAGTTGTCAAGAAAAGTAGGGAAAGATAAAAGAAAACTAAATAAGTTTCAAATCTCATGTTTTTTTGTTGTTGGCTTTTAGGATATGAAAATCTAACCCATTTAAGGCCTCTAATATCTGAAGCTCGGCAAGTAAAGATTTTTTGTTTATTTGAGTTGCAAAACTTAATTCATAAGCAAATTAAACTAATTAGAACATAATAAGATCAAACATAACTTAAGCTTGACTCTAAGAGTTCCAATTAAGTGGACCTTCCTTTGAAACATGAGCAATTTTTAAAAGTTTCAATATTTAAATTTGCCTAACTTAATCAATTTTCTTTCTAATCCAAACAATTTGTTTTATAAAAAAATTTACCGAAGCAATTTTTAAATGTTGTAGTCATAGTTATATTCAAATTTTTCTGAAAATGCACAAAATTAATCTTAATTAATTTGACATAAAGCCAAATTAAGTGATTGCCCTAAGCTTTCCACAGTCTACTTAATTAATAATTAGCTACTTGATCATACTGAAATATTTTTTTAAAAGTCTATAGTATCCTTAGCCATTGAATAATTCGAGATAATAGAAAACTGATGCTCCTGTGGTCTCTCTAGATTATATAATCTAATACTAAAAGAGATTAATAGTATAGCAAACATTTCAAGAAAATTTAATGTAAGATTTGTTTGAGTAAATATCATTGATACCCCCTGAGGTTTAATGTATTATTGAGCAGCTACAACTTCGTGATTTTTTGTCACTAACACCTCCGGTCAGAATTTTTAATTTTTTAATAAGTGAAAGTACCTAATTGCCCCTGATTATTTAAATGAATTTTAATATAAAACATTAGAATTAAAGAATGACAAAACTGCCCTTATGATAATATGCCCACCATTTCTCTCTCTACCTTTTTCAACCACATAAATCCTAACCACCATCATAGCCGCCACCGCCGCCACCACCATCACAGCCGTCACTCTCATCTCTTTCTTCAACCACAGCCGCCACTCACATCTCCTCCTTTAACCACCACTGCCACCAACCATAACCACAACCATTTCATTGTTATTACATAATATATATACACACACACACACACACACACACACATATACATCTCCTCCTCCTTCAGCCACCACCACCACCAACCATAACCACCACCATCTAACCACATCCACCACCCTTAATCACAAAAAAATAAGAAAAAATAGAGTAAATCTCCAAAAAATTTCTCTAACTTTCACACCCATTTTTCTTCAATTCAAATAATAAATCTAACTCTTGAGGAGAATGCTCTATAAGGATGTTGTCGAGTTGGACCTAACCAGAAAATGTAAATTCACGCGCAGCACAAACTCAAAGATTTTCGTCTCCGAATCACCGTAAAAAAGAGAAATTCCAGATGCACCACCACCATTTGTCGGCACCAATCGATAGCCAACAAATCCCATCATACGCAAAACCACCACCAATTTAGAAATAGATCTAATTTATATCAGACCCATATTTGATCCCAAATTAAGATCCGATCAACACAAAAGAATAACAGAAAGAGGCCTTCGTCGTCACCGGCATCTTCATCAATTATTGCCGGATTCATCATCAAAATGGCGCATCATCGGAGCAGTCCTGTCGTCAGTCGATCTCATCGCTGTCTTCATCAGCCTCATTCGCCAATAGCTGATATCGTCCATCTGTATTCACCATCGTCCGCTACCTTTTCCATCACCTAAGTTCTTATAGTCAATGGTTTTTTCTTGTTCATGATCTATCCAACGTGAGACTAGAGAGAGAAAAACAACGGAAAGAAGATAGAGATGAGAGAGAGCTTGTTTTTATTTAACAATTCATTGGTTGTTGACATGTTGTAATTTTTTTTTCGTCTATGGTTGTGGTGGTGGTGGTGGCAGTGGTGGTGGTGGTGGTGGTTGTGGCAGTGGTGGTGGTTGTGATTGGTGGCAGTGGTGCTCGGCATATATATGTATAATATATGTGTGTGTGTATATATAAAATATAATAACAGAGAAGTGGGATGTAATAATAAGGAATAGTTGGGGGTATTTTGGTCCATTAGGCAGGGTTAAATAGGTAATTTTAGTATTAAAAAAGGTTAGGTCAAAATTTAAAGGGTAGCATGGTCTTTCACTATCAAAAAATAGTCTGACACGGCCTACTTTTGGCAGAGGGGGGGTGTATATGATATACGGTACAAACTTCAGGGGGTGTTGGTGACAAAATTACACAAAATTGTAGCCACATGACAATACCTCAAACCTCAGAGGGTGTCAATGAAGTTTACCCAATTTGATTCTATCCTAACAGAGGCTAATTATTAGTCAATTTAGATAATAATATACACAGTTCAAGTTCTCTTGAGATAATATTGTCATATTAGGTATGTATGATTGAATTAAATTAATATGGCAATATTATTTCAAGAAAAGTGAAAAAAATAAAAGAAAACTAAATAAGTTTCAAATCTCATGTTTTATGTTATTGGTTTTTATTATAAAAATCTAACGCATCTAAGACCTGAAGCTCGACAAGTAAAGGTTTTTGTTTATTTAGATTGCAAATTATGGTCTCATTAATCAAACAAAGCATACTACTACTTTCACAGTTTGTTTTATTTTATCTTTGTTTAGAATTGCTTAAATTCATTTTATTGGAGTTTGAACAAAATATTTACTATTTGCTTTATGTGTAACTGATGGCATGTGAGATATGTACGATGAACAAGTTTCAACTTTATACAGGCATATAATAAGTTTGTTTAATTTTATAAATTTGAAACTTTGCATAATGACTCATATTTTGAAACTTCAGAATATTATATTTTGTTCAAAATATTATGTTTTCAATTTGAATTAGGTTTTTGTGCAATTTCTCTTTTTGTTTGTTAATGATATCTTTATTATAATTTGTGACTATTTTTCATTGTTTAACAAAAAGTGCCTTCCGTATAGTTGATTGACTTGGATTAGTTATGATTAATTATTTTTCACAGTATCTATCCATCATCCATTTATGTGGATTGTGCAGTTTCATTTTCTATTGTACATTAATTTTTTAAATTTTGTACTAGCTACTTTTAGTTGACTTGTTTATCTGAAACATTGTCTGAATTGAAAATTTTAGTATCACTTTTTTGAATGTTCTAGAATTGATAAGCGTTGAATGTTATACATTCTTGCGCATTTACTTATGTATCTTGATTCCATAGTTGCACATATTGTATAGTTTTTACGTGTTTTTATATTTTTAATGATTTCATGTTCAAGCTCGGAATGTGGCGTAATTTGACCATTTTGTTAGTTCAACAATGCATTCTTATTTCCTACCATCCTTCATGGAACATCAAGGAATAGTGAATGGCGTGTCAAGACCGGAGTCAGAAAGTTATGAAGTTGAAGATCTGCAGAAGAAGGAAGATCGATACAACGAAGTGCCTACTTCGATGCATCGCCCGAACCTGCTGAAGTTATTTTTCTGCAAATATTTTCTCTACTTGCCACTTGTCTAATTTTGCTTGGATAAAGCCTTGCACGGAATTTTTATGATATTTTGAGCCTCAAATCAGTTATATAGATATAGATTATGTAATAGAACAAAAAGACACAATTCTTGTAATTAATAGAGAGCATATTTTAGAATTCTAGAGAGAGAAAGTAAAGTTCTGGAGAGGGAAAGCTTCAAAGATGGCTTTGTAAGGCCTTGAATACCATTTTGAGTATGGGACCATCTCTGTCTATGGAGTACTTCCAGCCCACCATGATCAACTAATCATTCTCTAGGGTTTTGACAAACCTTAGCTTTGTAAATATGTTCTAACTTCAATGAATTGGGGATTTTATGTATTTTGTGTATATGTCTCTTACCTTGAGCCTTATATATATATATATATATATATATATATAAGTTTACAAATTCTTCATGCTCGTGTGTTGTGATTTATCTTCTGGTCTTAGAATGCTTAAATTTCTCACATGATCTTCAAACACTTGTAAGTTTCACAAGGATTACAAGTGATGGCTTGAAATTAGTTTTGACTATAACATGCATAGCTAGATTTGCATAGTCCATGCTTAGATAATGTGATTTTGCTTCAATTAGGTAAGTAGGTAGGTAGAAAAATCATGTGACGATGATTTCACTACAAGTAGGTAATTAGGTAAATAAGAAAAATCACATTTTTCGAAGATGGATTATAGTATATTAAGGTATGTGTATTCTCTTGACGACGTCGTTGTAGGTGGGACTTGTCAACGCATCATTTAGTACACATTTGCATGAATTCCCCCAATTTATTATAAGTGTGATATACTACGAGGTTAGTGGGGAAGTCTAACCCTAGTCCTTATTTCTTCTCTCAACCTTTGTATTTAAATTACTTTTAGGCTTTCAAAGTAGAGTAAGCAACAACCAACACGGTTGTGGTTTAAACAAGAACCAACCATCAACTTTTAGTGAGTTATAGCTACGTAATCTCTATGGGATCGACACCCTCAACTTAGAGCCATATTCTTTAAAAATTCGTTCTATTACAAGTGGTAAATTTATAAATTGTGAGTAGCGCAACCACATACAACAAGAATCCATAAAGGGAGGTTGATGCTTTTATTTTGTTAAATATTTTATTAAAGATGCATATCAATGGTGAAGGCTTAGATTTTTTATATTTGTAACTCTATAATTATATTGGATTACCAACATAGAGGACATTATTGAATTTGAAAGGAAAAATATGAAAGCTCTCTATTTTCTCTCTCTAAAATTGGGTGAAAAGATGATAGGAAATTATATCAGGTTATTTAACTAATTGGGATAGCTTTTAAAAATATGTAAATTTCTCTGTCTTAGTGATTATAATTTCAATTCAGGGAGATTGACACTCGTGGTGATTTGACTTTCTAATTTATATTCCTTGTTGTTTTGAACATAACTTGATTGTTGGTATTTTGAATGGTTTAATCATGAATATGAATTAGACAAAAAAAATTTGACTTGAAAGGTTGGACGCTACTCATGAAAATTCAAAGCATAAAGAGAAATAAACTACAACTATATTTCTCTTAAAAATTCAATGCATTCCTAAAATTGATGCTCTGAACTTTTCTTACATCATTACCTTTTAGTACGATATAATGTCTCTTATCCATAAGAAGTTGAAATTAAATTGATTTCAATTAGATTTATTATATATAATATAAAATTACTATGTAGACTTAAAGTACAAATCCATTCTTTCTATCTTATAGTTTTATTTTTTCAACAAGTTTTAGAATTCATTTTTTGAGTTGCAATATTCTTGAGAAAATATACAAAAAAAAAGTTGTTGGATTTAGTTTCAAACACGTATTTATTGACTTAATGTACATTTAATTGTGTATGTTGAGTATTTTTTTTCAGTAAACCATGCATGTTGAGTATTACTATTGTGTTGTTACTAATTTTTTTATTTATATTAACATTTATGATTTATTTTACTATCAGATCAATTTAGTTAGCCATTTTGTTAAGCAAACCTGATTATGAATAGTTCAATGTTGGCTTCACATAACATTTTTTTCATGCTTAGTGATTCACAAAGCTTTGGTCTTGGGTGATTGGTCTCAATTTAAGTGTATTTTCTTTTGAATTAATTTATCAACTAAATTTTCCTCATTTAATTAGTGTCATGTTAATCACGTTTAGTCGGGGATCTTATTTTTTAAATAAATAGGCTAGTCAAAATTGGATTTGTTGTTACCATTGCTACATGGTTGCATATTAATAATGATTTTTTTAGATGTTTGATAATTTATTTTTTTATGTACATTAGATAGTTGTTGATGCAGGAAGTGAACCACCTCTGTATTGTTATGCTTTCACATAAAGATGTCAAGTGGAACATCCTTTGAACTAAAAAGTCTCCGGACTCAACTTTTCAGATTATAAATTTTTTATGTTTCTTCAATAAAGCAATTGTGGGCTCACTTTTGTATGAGAAATCTAACCATTTGTATAATTATGTGTATATTATGTCAATCATTAAATATATGCCTAAAACAAACTAATAAAAATGAAAGAGGACATATTATATTTGTCTCCTTAGATTTTAGAATTAGTACTAATTAATGCCAATTAATTATCTATATAAGAAACTTTAATTTAATTTTTATCCACGTGTATTGTTTTACTAGTGTGTGTGTGTATATATATATAATATTTTATTATAACTTTTCCTATTTTCAAAAAGGTCCCAGAATCAAAAACCTATTACTTCATAACTTTTGCCATTTCCCAAAGAGTAGCTACCAAATCTAAACAATTTTTTTATTTTTTGTATTGAATTAATTTTTTTAATAATCGACAATTATTCCAGTTAGAATAAATCATCCCTCTAGTTGTTTTTAGACAATTGTGTTTTTCACATACAAATCCTTCTTCAACTAATAAATGATTCTTATATTTTATATTATATTACTTTTTCAACGGTGTGTATTGATATTGGATTTAAAAATTAGGATTTATTTTTTTATTTTCAAAATATAAAAATATATAAAAGACTAATAATTTCTCAAAATGCATAACTGTTAATTCTTGAATGTTTATATTTGGTTATTTTAGAGTCTTCAACAATGAAAAATATTTTTCCTGCATTTTCTTACTAACCAAGCCGAGTATTATTTAATTTGTTGGGATGTTTAGTGTATTCTTTTATTGCGTCTTCTAATTCTTACTTTAAACAAATGTGGTGAATTTTCTCATTATTGAAATCTATGTCAAATTAACTTTCAACAAATATATATTTCAATTTTTTTTCCTTTTTGCTAAAATGAAAACATACAAACCAAACCCAAATCGAAATTGTGTCCTGAGATTGACAGAAAAAGGAGGTTGAATCCCTTTGACATTTAACGCGATTGTAGGCAACTTTATGTTGAAAGAATAAATTTATATATTGTAAAATTGTCAAATGATTTGGGGTGAAAAAAAGAAAAAGAAAAAAGTTATTTGCAAATAATATACCGCAATCATCTATAAGTACATGCATTATACGTAGGGGATGACAAAATTGGACACAACAATACGACACAAGTTAAGCGGGTTTGGATTTGAGATAAACCAACATATTTAATAAATGGGTTGACACGATTATGACACAAAAAAATTGGGTTAGGTTTGAGTTTAAACTATCTAACTCGTGACACGATTACGACATGAGTTATTAATATATTCTAGTTTTATACAAACTTATATATACATAGTTATATATATTGCAACTCTTTGTAATCTATTTGTTTGTTTACAGGACTAAGGCATAAAATGCAATAATGAGATTATTATGATATTTTTTTAGTTGTTGAATCACTTTAGTATATTTTTAAGTTTATATATAGATACAAAATTTATAATATAGTTTGATTTTAGGATTTATGTATTGATATATACTTTATTTTTTATATGATCTTCAGAGATATTTTTAGGGGTGGAGAAACTCATACAATACAAGTTAAACGAATTAAAAAGATTATTAAATAAGTGGTGCCATTATAGGACATCTTTATTAAACAGGTTACGCAGGTCAACACCGGTAACACGTCTAATAAACGGGTTAGGTTAGTGTTAAGGGTCTCTAACACGATTATTAAATTGGTCGGGTTAGGGTTGAGCTATTTAGCAGGATACTCATAAATTGACACGACACGGGAACATGAATTGTCACCCCTAATTATATGCATATAAATCCAGTGAAAAATAACATACAATAACTATATGTACATATATATACATGCATTATATCATTACCGAAAAAATACATGCATGCATTATACTCATAGTGCTTGCAAGGAATGCAAGAAGAAAGTTTAAGTGAATAAAAATGGTTCTCACTAAAGTAAATACAACATAAGGGGAAAAAAATAAGCAAAATGTGCTTATGTTAATCTATTACTATTTTTGTTAAAAGCTAATTTCTTTTTTTTAGGAATAGGAGACAATGAATTTTATAATATGGTAACAAATTGTATAGTAAATTTACTTTTGTTCCTTAATAATTGCAAAAATGAATTGATCACAAATCGTTTTGTGCCAACTACCTTTTAAACAAGACTAACATTGTTATAATAATACTTAAAGGCCAAAAAATTAGGTTTTCTATTCATTGGATTTTAATGAATTTTGTTAGAACTGGTTTTCTAAAATTTTATGTAACTAATACTTCTAAATATCAAATAGAGTAAAATCTCTTGTTAGTTTATTTTATTTTATTTAATATATCTCTCATTGCCAAGATCATTGTGTGTTATATTAAACAAATATTGATATTTAAAGCAACAGTTTAAATATACAAATATTTTTCATCACGTGCATCGCACGTTAATTATACTAGTAATAAATAAATAGTGCTTTTAAATTCATCTCATCTTTTAATAATTTTCATTTTTTTTTTGTTGTGTATGAGTTAACTTATCTTCCAACAAAATATTTTTTTGTAACAGTATCAATGAATATTTTAATCTATCATTTTCAATTGCCGTAAAGAAATAGACATTACAATAGTTCATTGCTCAAATAGGTATGGATAATGTAGATCATTTACATGAGAGATATAGTGGTAAAATTAAGAGTCTATTGAGTTGACTATTTGCTTTTAAAGTAGTTATAGTTACAATTTTTAAAATATAATAAGTGAATTTCTCAAGGAGAGAGAGATAAAACTACAAAAATAAGGATAATAATTTTTCTTCGGAATTTGGTTGTTTTTGAAAGTTTGTTTTGTGACTAGGGTGGTGGAGTGTTACATCCCTTGGATTGGACAACAGTTTCGTATAAGAAAAAGGAAGAGGAAGATGGAAAAATTAATAAAAGAACAAGCTACTTCAAGGGTAGCAACCTCCAAACAAGCTACTTCAAGGCTAGTGACCTCCTTAAGACATTTAAGTTTGATTCATTGGCCCCTTTCTTATTCACCATGTAATCACTTAAATACAAGAAGATGAAAAACAAACTCCTTATCCCTACAATAAAGTATAAAGCACTATGTCCTATTTTCTAGAAAACACTATCACTACCAAGTCCAGAATTTGGCGAGATTTTGATAAAGTTATAGGCGGTCAAACTCAAGATTTCGGAGATGTTTCAATGGAGGTTTGACAACTGAATTTTGGTATTCCAATCAATTTTTTGGTAACATTATAGGAATTCTCTTATAATTATATTTTATTTTGGACAAATGATTAGACGGAGATGAATACATGAGTTCATAGAGGGTGTCACTTTATGGACATACAAATTGTTGAATCTGACTTAGTTGAATCCCGGAGATAGTGCTGTCATTTGATATTTCGATTGTACCTAGAAGAGGCTTCAACTATCTTCAAGAAGTGATTACGCACCTCGAAGCCTTGATTTGAAATTATTAGTAATTTCATTACTTATGTTTTTTGGTACATTATTATTTTTCACATATTTGTATTTATGTGATGATCTTCTTTTATATTTAAAAATTGTTACTTTTGATTGTCCAGTTCCAACAATTTGAAGATAATATTAGTTTTGATGATCTTAGGATCCAACAATTTGAAAATAGTTTCCTCATATTTTGTTATATGTGATAAGTGTTATACACTTCTTTAACCAAAATTCATGGTTTTGTGTGATGACAACTTTTAAGGCTCCAGTAGGATACATTCCTCATTAGATCTTGCTTAGTGATCAATGAGAAGATCGCAAAATAAAGTTTATTGCTTTCTCTAGATACATGTGATCGTTTTTGAAACTAGAGCATCTCTTCACATTTATTAGTCAAAATCAATGAATTAGTGGATATCAAATGACAATAAAAGATGAGAACTCTTTAACTTCTGAAGTGGCTGGCACTGGCATAATTTTTGGTAATGTGATATCTCTAGAAATGATGTCTTCAGATCTCTAATGATCTTCTTGCTAAGTATGGCTTTAAAGTGAGTTTTTGATCACTTATTCGTCCAAAAATGGTGTGCTTGTCAAAATAACTCACTCCTTTAACGAATCCTTGGGAGGCCAATTGATTTTAGAAATCAAAAGTTTGAGATCCAAACATGATTTAGCACTTTCGCATCCCAGGTATATCGAGATCATTCTAGAAAATTTTAATCACTTTTCAAATGCTGCAATTTCTACTCCAATTGACCCGATTATGAAGTTGAATCGTAATTGAGACATAATTTCTATCTCTATTCCTCTTGATACTAGTGTTGAGCTAGTTCATAATCAAGGCAGTATAGTGAATCAACTTAAAGTCTCATATTATTGGTGGTGTTTATGATGCAATGTACCGCATCAAGACTGATATAGCCTTCGTAGTGGGTACTTTGAGCAAGTACATAAGTTATCCAAGAATAGACCATTGGATTTCTCTTGTGAGAATCTTGGGGTATAATAAATTATCAGTTGCATTATGGCAAAACTCCATCATTATTAGTTGGATATTCACCTTAGGTGGAGTTGTGATTTCATGAAAATCAAGAGGTTGAATTGTATAACTCATTCCTCGATGGAATTAAAGTACAAAACATTTTCCTCTATTGGAAAGGAAGCTGAATGGCTAAGGAGCGTGTTGGAAGATATTCCGATATAGAATAATCTTATAATGTCTTTGATAATATATTGTGACAATAAGGCTATAATGTTTCAAGCTAACAACGAGTATTACAATGAAAAATCCAACCACATGAGATTGAAGCGTAATTATGTGAAAGGGATCTTGGTTGATGGAGTTATCACTACTCAGTATGTAAAGACCAAATCTAATTTGGTGAATCCACTGTCAAAAAAAATGTGAAGGGACCTTGTGTCCAAAAGTACACTTTATTGTGTAAAGGCCAAAGCTAATTTGACAAATCCACTATCAAAGAACATGTGAAGGGACTTTGTGTGCGATACATCTAAAGGGATTGGATGAACGCCTATAATCAATAATATTGTAATGTTATGAAAACCCAACCCAGTAATAAATATCCTGCGTTCAATAGGAAAAACAAGTAACATAACAACTAATATTGCAACGAGGAGGGTGAGATTAAGTTTTCTTAATGAATCCATAACTGATATTTGGTAGGAGTGTGTAAGGTTACTCTTGAAGGAATTCACCAACTAATCTTGCATTGAGGAGGATGATATTAAGTTCTCTTAATGAGTCTATAACGGGCATTCAGTGAAGAGAGAAACGTAGAAGATAGGAAATGAAATAAAAACCTCAATTTAGATGGCTTTACATTGATATATTTATAGATTACAAGGAAAATTAAATAAAACAACTTTGTCTAAACTGACTACTAGATACAATGAAACGAAAAGATACAAATTTCAAATAACAAATACAAAGTCAAAATAAAAAACAATTCAAAATAATATCAGAGAAAATCTTGGTGGCTCTATTATGCCCCCTCAAGATGGAGCTCGAGTAGAAAGTCCAATCTTGGTTTTGAAAGTAAGAAATGGTGTCCTAGATAGGGGATTTGTTAGAGCATCAGCAAGTTGGTTTTTACTAGAAACATGAGCAACACGTAGACGTCCAATTGAACTTGATCACGAATAAAATGGAAGTCGATAGCCACATGCTTCATTCTAGAGTGAAAATTTGGGTTGGAACAGAGATTAGTGGCCCCAGTATTATCACAGTAAATCACATGTGAATGTGAAAGAGACACACCAAGTTCAGCCAAGAGAGAGCAAACCCAGTTAAGTTCAACGATAGTATTTGCAACAAATCGATACTCGACCTTAGTGTTTGATCAAACAATAGAGCGTTGCTTCGTGGAACTCCAGGAAATCGATGCACTAGTGGAAGTGAAATCATCTATGTTCCCATCCTAATCACATCGGAGAAGGTATGTAATTGGGCATCGAAGAAAGCATGTAAAGATTGTGGTGAATCACGGTAGATGAGTATACCTTCATTAACTAAACCACAAAGATAATGAAGAAGTTTCTTAACTAGAATCCAATGATCTGAGGTTGGTTTATGCATGAATTGTGACAACTTGTTGACTGCAAAAGCTATGTCCGATCGAGTAAGTAATAGATATTGTAAGCTCCCAACAATGGCACAGTATTCAGATAGACCAGAAAGTGGAGAACCAGAGTCCTAAATGATTTAAAACAAGAGATGTTGGATGACCTAATCTATAATGCCACTAGGAAAAAGTTATCTTAACACTAGAAAATGCTAACAGAGGATAATTTATTGGAGAAGATGATGGCCATTCATACACCCCATTTTTCGTTTGGCCTTTCAAAAGAGTTGTCCCCGTGCGAAGTTCATTCACAAGAAAAGAAAAGGGTAAGAATTCAATTGACACATTATTTGAGAGACAAAATTGTGAAATGGAGATTAAGTTTTTCTTTATGTTAGGTATATAAAGAACACTTTTTAATTGAAAAGATGTGCTAGGAGTGTTAAGAGAAGTGGAACCAGTGTGAGTGATGGGGAGACCCGTATCATCTCTGATCATGATGTCATCGGAACCTGTGTAAGCGATATAAAGAGATAGATTGCTCAAGTCTGCAGTGACATGATGAGAAGCACCACTATCTAATAGCCATGTTAGAGTGTTGGAAGAAGTGTTCGTAACTAATTGTGCTCGAGGTTGCCATGGTGTTGGAGAGTTGGTCATTGGAGCACTTGTTGTGGTGGATGGTTGAGTGGGAATAAGGCGAAAGGATGGACACTTCTTGGTCGTATGTCCCTAAATCCCACAAATTTGGTAGTGGCCAAGATAGGGACGAGGAGGCTGATCATTTCAAGTCAAGTTTGGCCTAATATTCGAGGATGGGATGGAGCGATTATTATAGTTTGGCGATGGGCGCTAGCTCGTATTGCTATTTCCAGATAATTGTGATGGACAATAGCCATTGGTGGTTCGATTTGTAGGATTTGTTGATGTTGGAAAGTGAGCAGGTTCAGATTTTGTTCTAGAGAAAGTTGCTTTAACATTCATAAATTTTTCATGAAGCTCGTCAAAAGTGATCGTAGTGTCTTGGGCTTGGTCTGCACGAACAATTTCTTTGTACTCATCACCAAGACCATCAAGGATTTTCTCTATGAGATCATCTTCATCCATTGGTGCTCTAAGAATCACAAGCTTATCAACAATAGCTTTCACTGTTTGTATGAAATCTGTAACGCTTTAAGAGCCTTTGGTAACATTTTTAAGGTGACTTTTTACCTACTTAATGCATCCTTGTGACGACTTGGCATACGTGTTTGCCAAAATTATCCATGTTTCTTGCGATGTCTTGGTTTGAGCAATGAAATGAATGATAGTGTGAGAAATAAATCTAACAAGAGCATTTAGAATTAATTGATCTTGTCGAACCCATATGGTGTGAGCAGAATTTGGTGTAGTGGTGTTGTTTATAGTAATAGTGGTTGGTGGACATGGTTTTGATCCATCTATATATCCTAGGAGATCATATTCGATAAAGAGGGTGTGAAATTGAATCTTTCATGAGATGTAATTGTTGTTAGTCAGTCTGAGTGGGGCTTGAGCTGAGATATTGATGGTGATTAAGGTATTATTTGGCTCATTGGTGTTGTGAATTGTAGGTTGGGAGGTTGAAGAATTTGATTGATTGTTTGTCGTCATGATTGTAGTGGCTTAGAGAAGAATATCAGTAGTAATTTTAAATTGCTCTGATACCATGAAGAGATAAATGTAGAATATAGGAAAGGAAATCAAAGCCTCACTTTAGATGGCTTTACATTGATGTATTTATAGATTACAAGAAAAATTAAATACAACAACATAAATACAACAACTTTGTCTAAATTGACTGCTAGATACAATGAAACAGAAAGATACAAACTTCAAATAACAAATACAAAGTCAATCAAAACCAATTTAAAACAATATCAGAGAAAGTCTCGATGGCTCTATTATTCGATCGGGGTCTGCAAGGTCACTCTTGATGGACACACCGATCTAAGTGTGGAAGTGGGGCCGCTTATGTAGGATCTGGACAGGCTTAATCATTAACGACACTTAGAAGTATGGATTCAGGGCACATGGCCGAAACGTGTCAAAGTTTTAGTATTTCATCTCTAAACAAAAGTGCGTGTGAGATACTTCTGGTTTGCCAACGTGGTTCTTGGTTCAAGACTCTGTTCACCAAGTTCTTAGATAAATCTAGGATATCTTCACTAGGTAACGGTTTAAGTCCAAAAGACACCTTTATTGATGCCCACAATTGTATTAATCGTCCATATGTGATTATTTTTTAAATTTTGAAACAAGTGGGGGATTGTTAGAATGTGTTTTAAAATTATAGATATATTTTATTAACTTTCAGTTGTGACTTTTCATTTCCCTTCATCAGTTACAAAATTAAATGGTCATAATTAGTTGATTAATTACATGATTAAATATATCATTTAATCATCCATTAATAAAGAAACTTTTGCATTGCTTGTAACTCTCGTCTCTTAGGATTCCGTAATTAATCCATCATTTATAAATGTTATAACTCCTATCTCTTGGGTTTCTATCATTATGTCTATAATTAATCACCCATAAATAATTTGCAACTCCCGACTCTTGGGATGCTTGATTAAATACATTATTTAATCACTTATAAATAGAAACCATAAATATGGAGCTGATAAAAGGGGGCCTAGGGTGAGCCTATACAATACACATTAACAAAATTCAGAAGTTGAGATAAGCCTAATGTATAGTGAGGGAAATTACCAAGTTCAGAGGAATTCTGGTGACTGTTGAAATCTCCGATGACCAAGCCCAAAATCTGGCGAGATTTTGATGAAGTTATAGGCAGTCAAACTCTAGATTCTGGAAAGGTTCTAATGGAAGTTTGACAACAGAATTTTGGTATTTTGATCAGTTTTCTGGTAACATTAGGGAATTCTATGAATTCCATTTTGGTAACGTTTTCAACTTCTATACTCAATATATATATATATATATATATATATATATAATTTCTTATAATTATATTTTATTTTGGAGATATGATTGGACAGAGATGAATACATGGGTTCATGGAGGGTGCCACTCTATGCACATACAGATGGTTGAATCTGGCTTAATTGAATTCTAGAGATAGTGCTGCTATTTGATATTCCAATTGCAACCAAGAGAGGCTTAAACTATCTTCAAGAAGTGATTACGTGCCTCTAAGTCTTGATTTGAAATTATTTGTAATTTCATTAATTATGTTTTGTGAGATATTATTATTTATCACATATTTGTATTTATGTGATGATCTTTTATATTTTAAAATTGTCACTTTTGATTGTCCAGCTCCAACAATTTGAAAATAATATTAGTTTCATTAATCTCAAGATTCAACACTTCTCTTGTAGACGAGTAAGTCCAATGACATCCTTTAAAAAGGTGGGGCAAAAGGACTTAACCATAGTCTAAATGTCCTCCCTGAGGTCACTGATGAAAGTGAAATGAGAAATTTATCAGAACGATCATCAATTCGCTAGGCCAAATTCTCAAATTGAGTTTGATAAACTGTAACAGTGGATATTTGATGTAACTTAGATAACTCACCCTCTGGGTCCTCATATTCGGTGGGTCTGAACCTTTTCCCTACTAATTGGACAAAGGTTACCCAATCTAAAAAGTCGCCCTCATGTTGCAAGTACTTGAAGTATTGGAAAGCTTCACCCTTTAAGTGAAAATGAGACATATAGAAGGCACTGGTGAATAGGAATCTAATTTCAGAGGAAATACTGAATAGGAATCTACCAGTTGAAACCAATCGGAGGGATCCTTTAAGCCATCGTATTTGAAGAGGTCGATCTTTGGTGCCTTGCTATGTAGATTACCTATACCAAAAACCAACGTGTAATTATTGGACATGCCAACCATTTGTTCTTTCTTCTTGATAGATGTGGCCTTGGAAAGCCTTTCTACAGACAAGGTAAGAGATGCAATTTGGTGCTGAATCTCATTCATGAAAGCAGAAGTATTATCGTCAATTCACTGCAACATTAAGCCATGTTTGGCCACAATGTCTTGCAAATTTTTAAGACAAGTTTTTGGAATCTCCGAGTCCACCATAGGTAGCATGATTTAAGGCTCTGATACCATTGTTATGTCCATAGATTGGACAACAATTTTGTATAAGAAAAAGGAAGAGGAAGATGGAAAAATTGATTAAGTAACAAGCTATTTCGAAGGTAACAAGCTACTTCGAGGGTAGCGACCTCCTTAAGATCTTCAAGTCTAATTCATTGGCCCATTTTTTATTCATCGTGCAATCATTTAAATATGAAAAGATGCAAAACAAACTCCATATCCCTACGATAAACTAGAAAGCACTACGTCCTATTTTCTAGATAGCACTGTCACTATGTCCTATTTTTAGGATAACATTACTTTTATAAAAGACTAATTCAAAACAAAGAAAACAAGTAGACTAATTCAATACCAACCTATCATATCCTAAAGATTAGAAGAAAAAATTTTTAAAATTTGAACTCGATTGGTCAAACTAAACCTAATGTTGAGCTAGTCAAACTAAAGCTTAAAATCTAAGGCCCACTTGATGTGAGGGTGGGGTTTCACATAGTTGAAATCAGTTCGATTTTGGGCTAAATCAATCCTAACAGTTTCTAAAAGTTTAGACTGAACTGAATCATTGGAAGCAAATCATAAAATAATGATTCAATCTAGTTCTATCCATGATTTTGGTCATTAGTAATGGTTTGTGCAACCATCATAACAAGTGATTGCATACATGCTTGATTTTATAGTTCCATCCCTTATTTTCATTTCTTTTTTATATACTTTTTTTCACAAATATGATATTGGGACTCAAACTATGTAACATAGTGACAATAGCTCTGTTGGGTGCATGTATTATAAAACAAAGAATAAAATTTATAGATGTGAATAAATTATATAAATTAAGCAAAAAACTGAACCATTTTATGTATATATATATATATATATATATATATATATATATATAACAGTTCCGTTTGATCCTAATGGACCCCAAATCAAAACCAAACCGTGAGTTAACGATTTTTTATTTTTTAGAATTGGGACCGCATTGAACTATATATCAAAATCGGACCAAATCGTATAATATTGTTTGATTCAGACAGGTTGATCGGTTCTTCCAATTTTTTTGTTCACCCTCATTAATGGATGACACAATAGAAGATATGATGATTTGGACTTTGTCTCTCAATCTAACATTTTTTTTAGCTATAAGATTACATAAATCCTCTTAAACTAAAAAAGTACTCCCTTCGTCTCATAATTTTAGTCCACTATTCCTTTTTGGAATGTCCCAAAATATATGTCCATTTCCTAAAATGGATTATATGATTCTTAAACTACCCTTTTCAAACTCTACTATCCTAAAAGTTGGGCCCACTATATAATAACAATACTAACTTTTAAACAATGACTAAAATGTAAATTTATTCATTATCACACTAAAAAGTGGGTCCCACCATAAAAAGTTGGATTCCCCAAACATCCCAAGAATTATGGGACGGAGGGAGTACAAATAGTAGTCATGGTAGTTCATTTTCCCCTCCAATATTCATAGGTTCTCTTTTTCTCTGTTTTTTTACTCTCAAATTATCACTACTTTCAACTACTATTTTTTCCCCAATTATTATACAATTATTTTTGACCCTTAATGTGATTACAAGGATATTGGATACAGGAATTTTGAAATATTTTTGAGGCAGCACTGTACTAAACACCCCTTGACTATTAACTTGTTGCAAAATGCACCCTTCAACTATCAATTGTTGCAATTTATCCCATCCAACTTTCAAAAGTGCTCATATTGCACTCCTGAAGTTGATGTCCATCAGGTTTTTTGATGTCACGTGAAAAACCCAATGGACATCAACTTCAGGAGTGCAATATGAGCACTTTTGAAAGTTGGAGGGGCTGAATGGCAACAATTTATAGTTGAATGGTGCATTTTGCAACAAGCCAGTAGTTGAGGGGTGTTTAGTGCACTTTTGCCTATTTTTTAACCTTTTCTACTTTTTATTCCAGTTATTAATTTATTTTTTTAATTATGCTATATTATTATAAACTTTTTATTATATAATTTTTTTTATCTTAATTATTGTTTGATAAAATTAAAAATTAAGTAATGAAAAATTTAAGAAATGAATTTTAAGTAGACAACATTAGAAGTAATTGTCAATTAAAATTTTACTCCATTTAAATAATATTCAAATTGGATAAACACTTAATCTGTTTTATTAAAAAAATCAAATAACTCAATCTTATTAATTATAAAAAAAGTTAACCATTCATGATGGAGTAAAAAGCGACTTTAGATGCAATGGTAGATAGGGGTGCGCAAAGAATCGGTAGAAGTGTAACTGAAATCATAAAGAAACATAGTTGAACCAAACCGAACCATTCACTACAATTCTAGTTTCAAAATTTAGGATTCGTTCACTACGATTTCGATTTTAGTTCCAGGCCCATTAGTATCAAACCAACTTGAACGGTTCCTTAGCACTGGAATTGAAACCATTGAGAAATATATATATATATATATATATATATATATATATATATAATTTTACCCCATTTAAATAATATTTAAATTACATTAATGATAACCCATTTAATTGGATAAACAGTTAATCTGTTTTATTGAGAAAATCAAACAACTCAACCTTATTAATTATAAAAAAGGTCAATGGAGTAAAAAGCGACTTTGGATACAATGGTAGATAGGGGTGCATAAAGAACCAGTAAGAACTAGAACCAAAATCATAAAGATCCATAACTGAACTATTCCTTATGGTTCCGATTTTAAAATTTAGGAATCGTTCACTTTGATTTCGGTTATGGTTCTAGGTCCATTAGGATTGAACCAAACCGTTATACAACAGTTCCTTCGAATTGGAATCGAAACCATTGGGAAATATATATATATAATACAAATAAATACTAATAGCTTCTAACTTAGACCTGACAAGGGGCTAAAATAATCAAACATCTCATTCCTGGTTTGTTTGATAAAGATTTCTATGCAAATCATTGCATCTAACACTTGAGATGCAGTAAATTAAATCTGCTACAAGGTACCCATCTTAACATTTGATGGGTCAATTAACATTCTTTAGTTGAATCAATAATGACAGGCTACTATTCAGATAGCTTTAACAAAGGTGGGAAGAAAAATGAGAATATGTTTGAGTTGTAACTTTCTTCCTTTCAACATGATATTTATAGCTCATTAACTGAAGGTATTGTTAAGTGTATTAGTCAGTTTATGCTAAAGAAATATAGTTTTAATATGTTATTATGTTATGTATACGAGCATTATTGAGATGATTTTGTAGTCTAAAGTGAAATATTAAAGCTAGAATTATAAGATTTTGAAATTCCATTCAAAAGCTAAGTTATTTAACAAGTGTAGCAAACAATAAAAATATAATAATATGATGGAACATTGAGCTTTATCTGTGTAAAGAGTCAGTTCATGAAGTTTTAGATTGAGAAGTCTTTAGAGTGAAAATGAGACAAAGAATCGGTGGAACCAAAACCATAATTGGAACTGACTCGATCTGAACTCAGCGGTTCCGGTTCTAAAATTAAGGAATCATTGGGATTGGTTCTAATTCCATCAAGAATCGTAAGAAACCGAACCACGTGCATTCCTAATGGTAGACATGTTTTGAATTTTAATCCTAAACATGTATTCTACACAAATTTTACAATATATAATATATATTAGGCAAAAGTGCAAAATACCCCCTAGACTTTCACGAAATGAACACAATTCCCCCTTGGCTAAAAAAGTGACCATGTCGGTCATAATACTATCAAAAGTGAGCAAATTGCCTCTCTACTTTTGACCGGAGACCACTTTCCAATACCTATTGAAACGCATGGGACACAAATTTTATATAAACCCAAAAGTACTACCTTTAATATAACCTTTGTACCCCCAACCCTATAAAACCAACATATACCCAACAAACCCATTTGCATTTCTTCTAATCTCTTCACCATGCTTTGTCTGATCTCTCTCCAACATACAAATATGAGTATAATATATATATATATATATATATATATATATATATATATCTTATTATGTATATGATATATATTCCATTATATGTAATTATTGTACCATATGAAAATAACACACACATATATATATATATACTCATTTTAATAACATTATTTTCGTAATTGTTGTAATGTACAACCATTTTTTTTTTTAGTAATATAGTGAATATTATATACCCATTTGAATACTTTTTTTCTTTTTCTTGTAATACATTGAGCATTGATGTACGAAGTTACTTAAATTGTTTGTAGGCATATTGTGGTGACCCAACATGATAACCTCGTGGGTGGGTGTTTGTAAGTACCATACTGGTGAGCTACATGTTGGGTAATCACACATCGTTTGGGTATGGAGAAGGGGATGTGCTTTATATGTAGTGTGTTCTCTTCAAATGGTATGAGGCCTTTTGGGGTAAAATCTAAGAGCAAAACCGTGCAAGCTTGGCCCAAAGTGGACAATATCATACCATATGGTAGAGCGGACCATTACAGATGGTATCAGAGCCGGAGCCCAGCTGAAAGTGTGTCGACGAGGACGTTAGACCTCAAGGGGGTGGATTATAGAGACATTGGTTGTGTGAAAGAGGTGTGTTTGTCTCCTCTTGTCCCCAATGGGCTTATTATCCCACATTGTTTAGGTATGAAAAGAGGATGTGCTATATATGTGGTGTGCTCTCTCCAAATGATATAAGGCCTTTTGGGGTAAAATCCAAGAGAAAAATCGTGCGGGCTTGGCCCAAAGAGGACAATATCATACCATGTGGTGGAGCAGGCCGTTACAGATAATATTAGAGCTAGAGCCCAGCCAGAATTGTGCTGATGAGGATATTGGGCCTCTTAGGGGGGTGGATTATGGTGACCCAACGTGATAACTTTATAGGCGGGTGTTTGTGAGTACCACACTGGCGAGCTACAAGTTGGGCAATCCCACATTGCCTAGGTATGGAGAAGGAGATGTGCTTTATATGTAATCTGTTCTCTCTAAATGGCATAAGACCTTTTGGGGTAAAATCCAAGAGCAAAAAACTATACAGGTTTAGCCTAAAGCAGACAATATCATACCATGTGTTAGAGTTGATTGTTATAGATGGTTTTAGAGCCGGAGCCCAGCCGGAAGTGTGCCAATGAGGATGTCGGGCCTCTTAGGAAAGTGGATTATGGTGACCCAATGTGATAACCTTATGGGCGAGTGTTTGTGAGTACCACACTGGCGAGCTACAAGTTAAGCAATCCCACATCGCCTGAGTACAGAGAAGGAGATGTGTTTTATATGTAATGTGTTCTCTCCAAATGGTATGAGGCCTTTTGAGATAAAACCCAACAGCAAAATTGTACGGGTTTAGGCCTAAAGTGAACAATATTATGCTATCAGGTGGAGCGGGCTGTTAGACATATAGAGCCATCTATGACCTAAACTCAAATAATGTTTCTTATTGTGATAGAATGTATGAAGATTTGTATTGTTATTGTGGAGTGAGATTGCTTTGGAGAAGATAAATGACAACTGAAAATCTATGATAGAGGTTCTATGGATGTGGAAACTATCCGAAGAGGTGTTGTCGATTTTTGAAATGGATAAATCCTAACATAACGAAGTTGAAAGAGAATTGAATTGGAACTGTATGGAAAGAGAGAGGGGTATGATGACCATATTATCTTTGAGTGAGGGCTATGAATTAGAACATGTTGCAGCTTTTGGAACGACTATGAATCACCATACAACTACCCACCATGCAACTACTTATGTGGTTATTTTTATGTTGGAATTTTTATTATGTGTTATTGTAATGGTAATAGTGTGATTATTTATGGGAATATAATGGTAGTGCAATGTAATGGTAATGAAATGCAATGAAAATACCTTTTTATTATCTATCATAACACTATGAACAAATAAATGCAACTTATACAACACATCTTAACCAACCAAACTACTCAAACTTTAAAATAACCCCAGCAACACAACTTAACAAAACAACACTTAACTCAAATCAACTTAGCAAGTCAAGCAAAACAAAATTAAACTAGCACCCACCAATATATAACAAGACAATATCAACCTAGCAATTCCAATATCTTTAACAAAACAACACCAACCTAGTTATAACAACTCAAAAATAACAACAATCAATAACAACAAAACAATATAAACCTAGCAACTCAAATATCCTTAACAAAAAAAATTCAACTCATCTATAACAGCTTAAAAATAACAGCAACTAATAATAACAAAATAATATTAACCTAACAATTCAAATGTCATTAACAAAACAGTAGCAACTATTTGTCACAAGCTCAAAAATAACAGAACTAATAACAACAAAACAATATCAACCTAGTAACTTAAATATTCTTAACAAAATAACACAATTAACTCATCTGTCATAAGCTTAATCATTATTCTATAATGTTATCACTATCAAATATTTACTAATTGTACCATAATCATAACCAAACTACCACAAACAAGCTAAAAATACCATTGTTTTAACTCTTGCACTTACATTACTTTTAAACAACAAAATAAGAAACACCAAAATCACAAAAGTTGTTCCTGCCATCAGCTGCAAGAGGTTGGTAGTAGGTCTGCCATAAAAAGCTATATACCATTGCACTTACACCTATGTAGAAGACTTGCCATAAATTTTTTTGAATCAATTATAATTTGCATGTGATATATCTATCTAATCGTGTTAACTTAATATTTTTGAATTTTGATACACCTTAACGATGATGCTTGACTACTTCACAGAACATTCAAATTGACTAAAGAAGACTGAGATAGACTATTCAACATATTTTCATATCTTGATGGTATTGTAATCACCTATGTAAAAAATAATATATATAGTTAAATTGTCATAAAATATGGAAATAAAATGACCAAATAAACATCTTGTTTTACCTTTTGCAATTGTTTTTCTGTGCTACCTATAGCCCTTTCATTTCTTCCTCTAGTAACCCTTCCACCGCCTTTTCATTTAGTAGCCCTCCAATCACCTTTGCCACTCATAGTCATTCCATCTCCACTTCTAGATGCAGCACTTCCATCAGTGTTTGGTAGTCCACCAGCTAGACTAGAGGTAATAGACAAACTTGGTCTACCTCACTGAGTCTTGATGTCTTACTTGGCCCCTGGGTCTAGCTGTTGCCTTAGTTATTTTGTAAGTTCGAGTGTTATGGTTCATTTCCCATATCTAATATGTTGTCTTTTTTTTCTAAGTACCCCAGGTTTACTAACTTCGTCAACTGTCTTTCTAGGCCTGCTAATTGTAGCCCTAACAATGGGTTAGTATATGGGATCAGTGCCAACTTCATGTTCCAAGGGCCTAAGTAGCATAGGAAAAATGATAGGGTTATATGTCCTCAAATATGTCTCCCTATGATCGTAACTATCAACACGTTACTCAAGTTTCCCCCTTTATAAAACAATGCATGTAATCGCATGGATGCATGATATCCCTCTAACATTCCATTCCTAACAACTATATGTTCTATCTTCTAAATTGACACCCTCATTCACTTATTTGTAATAAACATCATATATATATGGACCATATTATTTGGTACTACAATGTCTAGAGTCATTTATCTTTTTCTTCTAACTCAACTACTATGTTAGGGTACAACAATCCATTCTTTTTCTAAATCCACTCCCTTTTTTATTGGAAGCGATACATCAAATAGCCTCAGATCCAATCTAACATAGTAATTAAAGGCTTATCCCTAGTCTCACGAATGTTGTCATTCCATGTCTCACAAATGTTGTTAACAACCAAATCACACTTGAAATTATTGTTGAATTTGGACCTTGACCATAACCTAGTAGACACCTTTGCAAGCCACTCATAGGCATCCTTATCAATATTCTTTATAATTTATATGTGATACTCAAATGCATTACTAGTAAGTGCCATTAATATTGCATTCCACATCTCATTTCTCAACTTCACTCAATTTTTATGGTCAGCCCCATGCAACAACATGTCTTCAAAAGTATATACTAAACTTTATGTAACAATAAAACAAACAAACGTGTGTTAAACTAAGCATATCCTTAAACTAACATAAATTAATATAAATTAAGCAGATCTTCAAACAAACAATTAAAGATTCATTAAACCAATATAAATTAATAGTATTTAAAATTTATACCTTCTATGTATTGGACATAAATGTAAATCAATTTAATAGACCCAATGCAGTATGTGGTTGATCCATAATCCATTTCCAAGAATCTTTTATTTCAACTCTAACCACAATAATGGCAATAGGAAAAATTCCATTGTCTCCATCCCTCCCAATTGCACCTAACAATTGACATATGTAGGGACCCTTCAAGAAATAACCATCCATTCCAATGACTGGCCTATACCTTTCCAATAAACTTTTTTCATTGATTCGAAGCAAATGAATAACCCCTCAAATCTTGCAAGATGATCAAGTGTTAGTTTATAAATGTTTCCAGGATTAGTCTTTTGAATTAAGTGGCAGTAGTCTCTAGCTCTATTGAATTGCATCCCATGGTCCCTATCAATGTCCTTTATTGTATTATTCTTTGCCCTATAAAATTTGTATTTTGTAATAAGCAGATCCATATCCCTTAAGAATGCCTTCTTCATTGCACTAGTTTTCCATTTAGGTTCATCCCTGAAGGTCTCCATGTATTTGTTAGCCAAGATACCTGCTGATGCTAGTCTACAAATTTTATTCTAATTGCAACATTAATTAAGTTGATTTGAAAGTCGTAATTTGGAAACTTCCATCAACAGTGTTAGTGGATGCATGAATCCTCCACCCACAACTAGAAGCACATACAACAGTAACTCTGTTGCCCTCATTCTCCACAAATCTGAAGTCATAGTTTTTAGTAAGAGCATGCCACCTCAAGTCCTCTCTAAACTTTGTTGTTGTTTCATATTTCTTACCAACTTTAAAACCTTTAATCACTGTAGGCACCCTTCTTGAACCATACAGGTCATCATCACCATCCTCATCCTCAGATGAGGTTTTTAAGCTTTGTAGGTCATCACTTAGTGCATATGTTGAGTCAATGTTAGAGAAATTGTATTTTCTTGCATGCATATCAAGTTTCACTTCATCAAACACATGTTCCATCTTTAGGAGCCACAACAAACCCATGTTCTATAAGAGTATTGTCATCTTCCATATTAGCACTGCCATTTGCCTCAATAACCCTATGCTCTATGTTAGTATTGCCATATACCACATTATGCTCCATCTCAGTATTGCCATTTGCCACATCATGCTCCATCTCAGCAATGTCGTTTGCCACATCATTTAAGCCCTGCCCCATATTATCATTGTTAATTGCCAGTTCAGCATTAACATTTTCCACATCACCATTTCCATTCTCTATACAATTGTTCACTGCCAACTTAGCATTAACATTTTCTATGTCACCATTTCCACTCTCTATACCATTGTTCACTTGTAACTCATCATTACCATTTGCCACCTCACATGCTCACTTTAGGATTTCATCTTCTCACCTTGTATGTTCTGATCCATTCTTTACAGTGTCAACATCAACTTCAACCACTGTATTATCATTTTCAACCACTGTAGTAGTGGGGGATAGTATGAAAATTTTTATTAGTTTAAATCTCTTATGACAGTTAATGTAGTCTAATATATCTTTATCTCCTACTATTTGTTTTAGCCCTTTATCAGTGGGCACCATTGGACTCCTAAATATAAGTCAGTGCTTTTATCATAGCCAAGGTCCTCTACCAAATCAACTAGATCAAATAACTTAAGTAATCAGAATCTACATCCTCAATTAAAGTGACAATATCACCTATATAGCTATTAGGGGCGCGGATTGAAAAAACCCTCCATGGTGCACTTTCAATAAAACTAACTCATTCATTATCTGACAAGACAAAAAAAAAAAAAAAACACCAAAACGACTAAATTATTATGCTGACAACACACGGGTAATTAACAAACCCCAAAAGCACACAAGAAATAAGTATATTATATACAACAAGACAAACCCTTATGACATATGACCAAACACACAAGACAAATCCTTAAAACACAAAATAAAACACAAAAGCACAAGACAATGACACGCAGTGGGGCAAACATAATTTAATGGAGATAAATGTTATATTTATAACTATACCAGAACAAACCAAATTGCAAAGAAGCATAGAAAATTACTTAGCATATTATATATGAAAACAAATCGCACATGCATTTAGAACCCTACCAACAAGAACAAATATCAATTATTTTGTTGACGTACTGAGTACAAAAAAGTAAAAAACAATTTCAAAAACTCTAAAAAATGCACTCACAATTAGTATACAAAACTCTACCAACAATTATAAGACTGAAAAAACACACTCACAATTATTGTTCAGCAAAAGTATACAAAAATTACACAAATAATTTTACAAACCTAGAAATCAAACACATGTTACTATTTGGTAATTGTAGGTGTAGGAAAATTGACACCAGAGTTAGAAGGAATTTCTATCTCTTTTTCTTATTAAGAAGCGATCTCTCCTTTTCCTTCTTATATAGTTTAGTGATTACATTAATTGTGCCTGTAATTGTTTCTCCCTTCTTAGGGATTTGAATGCTCTCGTAATTTTGCCTTGATTTTCTGCAAAGAATCAGTGTTTGAATCCGTAATTTGATAGAAGATTTGGGCTTTCCATCATGTTTTTCGTGCCTAGTGAGTGATGAACTGGAGGGTGGGCCGTCCCTGCTGACGGAGCGGCCTTGTATGCCATGAGTTGTCATTTCCACGTGTTAACGACAATTAGGCATTTTTCTTCCGCCATACTAACCCTACCAAACAAATAACATCGATTGACTACACAAATTAACGATTTTACAAAATCAAGTTATAGTAAAATAAGAACACTCATGATTTAAAATATAGGTAAATTTGGGCATATGGATCGGATTGTACATGAAGGCTAGTTTGGATATTTTGCCTTTTTGAGTTATTTTTCATTTATCTAAAATGTTAAATAAAAGGAGTAGTTTGTAAATGCCCTTCAAAAAAAAGTTGTATCCGGTCAAGGGATGGGGGAAGTTGCCCACTACTTCGACTGACATTCTTTCCCGGAGTATTATGCTCATTTCGTGAAAGTCAGGCATTTCGCAGTTTCGCCTATATTATTATTGCATTCAAATAAATATTATACGCCATATTCTGTATGTATTTATTATAGATACAGTATGATACGTATATTTTGTTCACCAGTTGACTCAAACACGCTCTACAAGACCATACAAGTCGGCGACACCTTAACTCATCCATATCTTCAACCTTACAAGTTCAATTTCTTCCCAATCCCAAATCGTACCCATTCCCTCCAAATCAAGGGCCTGCATTGGTACCAATCCATTCGATCACTGCAAAACCCTAGCTCTCAATCCAATAAACTCGCAATCTGTGTCTAATACAGCCCACATTTGTTGGTAAGTTCGAGCTAAATCAATGTCGATCGAAGAAGACGAATCGTTCGAGCACACCCTATTGGTGGTTCGCGAAGTTTCCGTATTCAAAATCCCACCTCGGTCCACAAGCGGCGGGTACAAATGCGCCGAATGGCTTCAATCGGACAAGATCTGGTCCGGTCGTCTCCGGGTGGTGTCGTGCAGTGACCGGTGCGAGATCCGGCTGGAGGACCCGAACTCCGGCGATCTATTCGCGGCGTGCTTCGTGAACCCGGGGCAGAGAGAGAGCTCGGTCGAGTCCGTGCTCGATTCGTCGAGGTACTTCGTGTTGAAGATCGAGGACGGAACGGGCAAGCACGCGTTCATCGGGTTGGGTTTCTCGGAGCGAAATGAGGCGTTCGATTTCAATGTGGCGTTGTCGGATCACGAGAAGTATGTGAAGAGAGAGCACGAGAAGGAGTCCGGTGAAGCGAGCGATGAGAGTTACATTGATATTCATCCAGCAGTGAATCAGAGATTGAAGGTAATCAAGCTTTACACTATGTGACACGGTCAGGATCAATTTTGGATATAGGGCTTTGTTGGTGTTGATTTGTGACTTCATCTTCATGCATCTGACATGGTTGTGTGTGTATATTATCTGCTGGTGGGTTAAAGGAGCTGTTGAATGTGGAGGAATCTAATGCCTGTGTTATACTTCTTTTTTTTTTTAATACCAACATTGTTATTGAAACACAATACTCAATTATCATGGGATTTCAAGTGATTTTTATTCTTCTCTCCGCCAACTTTTATCTTTTATTTGAAATTGTAAATGTGTATTTGTGTGTGTATATTTGAAGATATTGTTCTTGCTTTATGCTTTTTTGCAAAATTAGCTCATGGAGACTACATTATTGAAAATTTTGAAGCCATTAGTGCCAATGTAAAAAGATTATCAAAACAATGAGTTTGAATGTTGCGAAACTTAAGAGCTGATTCATGCCTTTTTTGAACTAAAATTTACTGTAACACTCTGGATTGGTAGTGTGTGCATTGGCAAGGGTGTATTTTGTTTGGTATTATGGATATGTTACTTTTTGCGTGGTCCAGGATTCCTTATGTTGCTGGTGTTTGGTCTTTCATTGGTCTTCCTAATATATCACATTAGCAGTTTGCCTATACAGTCGTAAGGAGTTGTAAAACTGAAAGTCAACATTAGCCACGCCCATAATGACAAAAAGGCACTATATAATGTGGTGATAATAGTGTAATGGGAAACTTCAATAAAGATCATTATCAGTAATAATAATTAATAACATTCATGGTACGTATATTCTATTAGCTCTTTGTTAGTGATAGTGTATTCTATTTAGTTCTAAGTTAGTTTTCCAGCAGTAATGTCCGTAACAGTGTCATAAATGCTTATTACAATATAATGGTTGCTCTTGCTGTGTTAATCTGCAGGCTAGCAATATGAATGCAATAAAAATTTGACCAGTGAATAAAATCTTGTGTGGGCAACTTATTAAAAGAATTATTGATCAAACTATCTATGATATTTTAACAAATTCCGTCTTTGGATTGCCTCCAGGTAATGTGTCCATTTTGCTAAGACGATAATTTTTATTCTAGTCATCCTTCGTTTAGTACGCAACAATGGAATAGAATGGAATGCCAATATTACCTTTTTAGATCAGTTCCTTTGTTTGGTAAGAAAAACTAAAGTGGGAATGACCATTTCCTGTCATTCTTTTGGAATGAAAAAGAATGAAAATTCATTCCACTACTCAACCTATGGAATGGTCATTCTATTCCCAAAAAGTAATGTAATCATCATTCCATTCCTGCATCATTTCATGTTTGAAACCAAACAATAGAATGAGATGCATTCCATTCTATTCCATTCTCATTCTCATTCCATTCTCACTTTAATGGAAAGCTCATTCCATTCCATTGTTGCGTACCAAACGCAGCATTAGTGCCTTGTCTGAACCATTTGAGGTTACAATGGAACTTCACTATTGCACTTGATTAAAATTTCTAATCATTAAGTAGTATACCATCCTTAATGCTCCAAATTTTGTACTCGATAAGTTTGCAATGGTTTTTTTATTTTTATAATTTTTATTTCTTTGGTAAGGGAGGGGGACTAATCTTTTCAAATACCCACAATCAATCGGATGCAATGGTGACTAATGCAAAAAATATTTATAAATTTTACCACCTCTCCATTTAAGCAAGATGCACCATCCTTTTCATTTTTATCTATTCTTATGTTTTTTTTAATAAGAATTTTTTTTTTTTCCGATAAGGATCGATCTATTTTTATGTTTGTTGCTCTTACTATTTATTTCATAGTTTTCTTATTCTTAATGTTGGATTATTTTTTAGTTCAGTTAGGATTTGTAAGATGGATTTTAAGTTGTATTTTTTCTCTCATCTTAAATAAAATTGCTACTTATGTTCATTCTGGTGTATATAGTATATGTGTACAGGGGACTGAGTTTCTTGATTTGATGTCAGTCGTCAAGTATCTAATGTATCTGCCTTGATTCATAATCTCACATGTCGGTTGATATAGATTTCTTTGTTTTGAAAGTGTTTATTCCGCTTCTAGATCATAGGAAGGTGAAACTGACTTTTTGTTTTCATTTGGGATGGAACTAACTTTTTGATTATTTGGATTATAGGAAGGTGAAACCATCCGGATAAATGTGAAGAACAAACCATCTAATGGAACTGGCATGCTGTCAGCTGCTGGGTTATCAGGGGGACATTCTGGAACTGTAAAGTCTAAAACTCTGGGCCTCACCCCACCACCTATTGGGGCTGGTAAAATCAGGAGTCCTCTTCCTCCCCCACCCAATGATCCTGTTGCTGCTCGGATGACTTCTGCCAATCATGGTGCTGGTTTCAAGGGGCTCAAGGAAAATGTGAGGCATTCTACAGATCCTTTCACAGATATCTCTCAACTTGAGGTATTCCTACTGTCCTACATTCTCTTCCTTTCTACAATTCTTGTTTAGGCAATTTACTTTGCATGTTTTGATTTTTATCTTAGCAGGCACATAACATTAAAGAATGCCAAAGAGGGCCAACCCATGTACAAAAACCTATAGACTCTTATTAATCACAAAAGATTCTAAATTCTCTAAACATTCTCTTCCTTTCTACAATTTTTGTTTAGGCATTCTACTTTGCATGTTTTGATTTTTTAGTCTTGGTAAGTACATAACATTAAAGAATGCCAAAGAGGCCAACCCATGTACAAAAACCTATAGACTCTTATTAATCACAAAAGATTGTAAATTCTAAATACTCCAAAAATGTGTCTAGGGAAGGATTCATCATCCCGGTTAGCAATGACAATGGCATCAGGACAGGTTTAGGATGGGATGACCCTAAGCCCTACCCCATCCCATTGAACATTGCTTGGTCCCATACCCGTCCTTAACTCGGGAATTGGAACGAGTTTGAACTTATGATCCCATCCCTGTTTACAAATAAGACTCACAGCCCCATTCCTGCCCTGCTGTAAGATAGAGAGATTTCATCATCATCATCCTTGCCTTTATCCCGTACAAACTGGGTCGGCCACATGAATCCTCTTTTTCCACTCTTTCCTATTCATTCTCTCTCATTTACATATACAAATACACACACACACACATAAAGACAAACCCTATATATAAACACAAAGATCTATACATATAGATATACAAAAGAGAGGCTAAAGTTAGAAGAGAGAGGACATCGTTGATTGGAAAGAGATGAGATCACTGTTCGGTTGCCAAACATAGAGGAGGGGAGTTAATGAATGCTAGAGAAGGGGTGGTGGACTTGTCAGAGGAGTGGTTGCAAGAAAGGTCGAAGCTGGAAAGGAGAAAAGGCTTGTATAGCCGAGGAAAAAAAAAAAGGCTTGTACAGCCACTGGTAGTTGGGGGGGGGGGGGGGGGGGGTGTTGTTGTAAATCATATTTGTATACGTGTGTGAGCCTGTGTCTGTGAGAGAGAGAGAGAGAGGTATATATATCAGGGCATCTTGGAAATATAAAAGTTTAATTAGGGTATAAGGGTAATTTCAATGTATAATCAAAATGCAACAGGAAGGGACAGAATATTCACATACCCAATCCTGCCCTGAACCAGGATCGAGTTCAAATTATTCCAAACCCACCCATCCCATGGAATAGTTCACCATACTCATTCCATTAGGGGCAAAGTGGGTTGAAAATACGTTGGACAGACCAAATTGCAACCCCTATTCCCGGTAACCCAACTAAACTGATTTCACAAAGAAATTGGTGCGGAACACAAAAGTTATAATATCATGATATCAAATTATCAACAAACTAGAGAGAAAAAAGGGGATGAGAAGATAGAAGATGGAGGTGAGAAGACAGACGAAGGGGATGAGAAAACATACAGAATGACAGAGAAACTGGTGGATTGGGGGTGGGGGGGTTGTAAATCATATTTGTACGTGTGTGTGAGTCAGTGTGTGTGTGTGTGTGAGAGAGAGAGAGGTATATATATAAGGGCATCTTGGAAATATAAAAGTTTAATTAGTGTATAAGGGTAATTTCAATATATAATAAAAATGCAACAGGAAGGGACAAAATATTCACATACCCGATCCTGCCTTGAACCCGGATCGAGTTCAAATTATTTAATCCAAACCCACCTGTCCCATGGAATAGTTCACCATACTCATCCCATTAGGGGCAAAGTGGGGTGAAAATATGTTGGACGGACCAAATTGCTACCCCTATTCCTGGTAACCCAACTAAACTGATTTTGCAAAGAAATTGGTGCGGAACACAAAAGTTATAATATTGTGATATCAAATTATCAACGAACTAGAGAGAAAGAAGGGGATGAGAAGACAGAAGATGAGATGAGGCTAGAAGATGGAGGTGAGAAGACAGACGAAGGGGATGAGAAAATAGACTGAATGAGGTAGACTAGAGAGACTGAGAAATTGAGAAGAGCAAGAACAAGAGGGACAAGGAAACATATAGAGGGGAGTTCACTAACTCATGAAATATATTCAAAAGATGCTTTGTTCTGATTACATTAACCTTTATATAGGCGAAACACTCTAATTAAATTAAATCCCTAATTTTATTCGTCTCTGCCCCTTCTCCAAAAGTAGAGACTGAACATATGCGGCTTATCCTCAAAAACCATAGCTCGTCCGGCATCAGAAATGCTCTTCAACTCATAAATAGGCTTGTACGCTCCCTCAAAAGAGTGCTTATTTATCTTCCAAGTGCCACATCAAACAAAGAGGGACCTCCCTCAAAAGAGTGCTTATTTATCTTCCAAGTGCCACATCAAACAAAGAGGGACGACACTCCATGACTTCCTATTTCTCCTCCCCACTCTTGTATTTCCAAGAAGCAAATCACTGACTTGAAAAATTCAATAGACTTTGAACAAGGTCAATAATAAGTACCGAGTAGTCTTAACCACCTTATATCAAATGGCCCACTAAGTTGCTGACTCTTCAGCTTTCCTTACATGAACAGCACCAATGGTAATGGGTTAAGTGTCAACAGTCAAGTAGTCATTGTTAGTTTGGCTTTCTGCTAATTTTCACATGCTGGAATTTTAATTTCTTCATCCATTCACTCTTGTAGCATTTCTTTTTAGTGCTCTATATTTTCAGGTTGGTTTGAATTTAATTTGGATTATTGTTTTGAACCACGTGGACTCCCTTAAGACCGTTCAAGGAATTGATACATATGGAGGGGTTAGCTATTCGGATCCATATTATGTGCTCCTGTTTCTTGAACCTCTAAGTTGCATTCAACATCAACCTGTTCTCCTTGTTTGGAATTGATTACAAAGCCCATAGGATTAATTCTACTGGGGGTGGGCATTCATGCGTGCATGCATGTGGGTGACTATGAACAAGTCTCTGGATTATGCATATCTTTACCCGAGTGAATTTGTGAACCTATAATTTACAATTGCATGAAAGTTCCTGTTGTGATTGTAGACAATTTTTCTTCGCTTCAAGTGAAAGAGTATATATATTGGCCATCTGCCTGTCAATGAAACTCTCTCTCTCTCTCTCTCTTACTATTTTAGTGACACATTAGATGTTCTTGCATGTAAAAAAACAATATGTTAACTGCAATTTTGCTTGTTGGCATCTACAGAGAAACCTTCCTTCCACAGCTGGATCAGGACCAACCAAGACAAATGCAGCTGGATGGGCAGCATTTTGATTTTCTATGTCTGTATTGATTATGGTTGGGATCTTCCTTGTTGTGTTGAGAAAGAAAGGGGAAAAAAAAAGAGAGATTAGGGAAAAAAGAAGAAGAATATCAAGGCACCAAGTATTCCATTTATGGAAAATATTTTTTGTTGAAATATGTTTGTTATACTGTTTTGACGCACTTGAATTTCAAATTTTCATTTTATTACTATAATAAAGAAAATATTCTTTTTCTCTCTTTGGTTTTTGGTTGAATGTGCGGCTCACTTTCTCCTGTTGGCGGATATTGTCATGAACCCGGATCCTCGGTGCACTAAGAAGGGTCGAGAATGGAGATCATCTCACAGAGATGGGGTTCATACCCCCTATAGGTTGATCTCTGTCCTCTTCTTGTGCACGGACCCCTTTAGTGCACAAGAGGAGATTCAAATTCATATTGTCATGTATTTTGCAAACCATCCATAGGTCAAGATAGTCCTTCATTTGGCATCACAGGCAATTTGTGCACTGATTGTGCAGTACTGCAGAAATCACTTTACTATAATACAAATGAATAATATCATTGTAATATTTGGTCACGATAACTCATTTGTTTCTCCATTTAATTAAGGCACAAACAATCAGGTAGTGGCAGACTTCGTGGCTGAATTTACACCCTCTCAAGAGGAGGCGCAAGCCATTATTCCTATAGAGACAAATTCAGATGAGTAGATATGCCCGGGAGCTTCTTGGACTTGTTCGTGGATGGGTCATCCAACGCACGGGCTAGTGGAGGAGGATTGATAATTGTTTACCCACAAGGAGAGAGCATGGAGTACGCACTCTGATTTTGCTTCAAACCAACTAACAATGAAGTGGAATATGAAGCCTTAATAGCTAGACTGAAGATGACAAAGGCTCTTGGGGTGGAGCAACTGAGGGAATACACGGACTTTCAATTGGTCGCAGGACAAGTTCTAGCCGAGTATGAAGCGAAAGATGAGAAGAGGAAGACCTACCTACACAAAGTAGCGGTGCACAAAAAATCCGCGAATTCGATCCGATCCATTAGCTAATGGATTGGTGGCAGATTAAAAAATTAAAATCCGTTAGTCACGGATCGGATTACGACTTGGAGGGTCAAAAATTTGATCCGATCCGTGGCAATCCATAGCAATATATTTCTATATATAATTAGTAATTATATGTATAATAATATAATATGCTACATACTTACATGGGTAAACCTAAAAACTCAATATATATTATATTTGTTTATTTAACAATTGTTTTCATTTAAAAAGTATTGTGTTTGTTGGTCAAATTTTTTTTTGGGAATTTTTGAAGTAGAAAAAAAAATTTTAAATAGGAGTACTAGTCCAATCCGTTCAATCACGAATCGAATTGGTGGATTGTCAGGGATCGGATCGAATTGGATTTCGCCAATCCGTAATCCGCGGATCGAATTAGGATTATGCATAATCCGATCCGTGGTCACCCCTAGCAAAAAGTAGATAAGCTAAAGGGTCACTTCCAGAAGTTTTCAATTCCCCAGATACCACGGAAGAAAAATGAGAATGCAGATGCAATGGCACGATTGGCAAATGCAGGAGAGCCCAAGGTTAATAAGGCTATACCATTGGAATACTTGAGTGTACTAGTAGACTAGTCTGAGCATGGAATGAATAGACCCCATCATCAAGTACATCAAGGATGGAGAGTTGCAGCAGACCGAGTAAAAGCTCGGAAGGTGAAAATTTGAGCAGCCAGGTACACACTCATCAATAGAGTACTCCTTACGTTGTGTCGCTGATTGCATTTTAAGGGAGATACATGAAGGCATTTGTGGGGATCATGCTGGGTTAGGTCGTTAGCATACAAGACCATTTGACAAGGATATTATTGGCTCACTATGTAGAGAGATGCACTCAACTTCGTTAAGAAGTGCGACAAGTGTCAGCAATTTGCTAATGTCCCAAGACAACCTCTCGAGGAGTTAACGTCCATGTCAGGCTCATGGCCTTTGCTCAATGGGCAGTGGAACTAATTGGTCATATACCTTAAGGAAGAGGATAGACTAAGTTCGCTATAGCAGCGATAGATTACTTCACCAAGTGGGTGGAACTAAGCCACTGGCCAAGATTGTTGAAAATAATGTGAGGGACTTCGTCTAGAAGTCAATAATTTGCATGTTCGGAGTCCCCAAGGTTATTGTTACAAACAAGGAAAATTAATTTGACAACGTGCTAGTCAAAGATTTTTGTGCCCAACTTGGAATAAGGAATCACTATTTGTCACGAGGACATCCTCAAGCAAACGGGCAAGCCAAAGTCATGAACAAAATGATACTAAAAATGATTAAGACTCGCTTAGAAGTTTCAAAGGGATTATGGCCTGAGCAGTTGCTGGGCATACTGTGGGCTTACAAGACTATTGTGAAAACTCCCATGAGGGAGACCCCTTTTCTATTGGCCTTCGGGAGTGAGGTTAGGTCCTTTTCTATTGGCCTTCGGGAGTGAGGTTAGGTCCAGTGGAGATCAGTGCAACAAGTTTCAGAATCGAGCACTATGAACCACGACAGAATGAAAGGGAGTTGATGTTGAGCCTGGATTTGATTAAAGAAGAAAATAAAAAGCTTAGATCAGAATGGCAGCTTATCAGCAAATAGTGTCCCACTATAACAACAATTGGGTCAAACCGAAAAGGTTCCGACCAGGAGATCTAGTATTTCGTAGAGTTACTCAATTAACCAAAGACCTGACGATGGAAAAACTTGCCCCCAACTAGAAAAGGTCTTACAAAGTCACTCAAAGTCAAAGGCCGAGGCATACCGGCTAGAGACCTTGAAGGGAAAGCAGTTTCCTTACCCACGGAATGCTAAACACCTGAGTAAATATTATCAATAGATAGCTTTACTATCAGTTTCGATGATGGTTTCAGATTCGATAATAACTTCAGTTTTGATAAATAGTTTTGTCTTCAATAAATAGCCTTGTTATCAACTTTACTTTTAATAAAATGCTTCCTATTTGGATGATTTATTTGAATGATTTCTTATAACTCTTAACGTATAATCGCGACTACTCACTTTATTAAAGGGGCGAGCTGAGTTAAGCTTAGGATGACTATTCTCTCATTAAAAGGGCGAGTTGAGTTAAGCTCAAGACAATAACTCCCACTTATGGGGTGAGCTAGTTGAGGCTGGAAATGATTACTCCTCTTACTGGAGAGTCCAGATAAATTAAAAGAAACATAGTCCAATAAAACCAGAGAAGAACTTAAGCATCCTCTGAATCACTCTTTGCCTCAATCTAAATTTGGGAGAAGTCCAAGTCTGGGTACTCAGAGCTAGCACTAGCCTGGAAGGATTAAAAACCATCATAATATGCTCATGAGTGACATCCATTAAGTCCTTCGAGGCTTTGAACTCCTCAACGGCAGCTGACCTCTCCATCACCAGTTTGCCAGACATTTCCCTGTTGAGTGTTCCCATTTTAGATACAAAACTGGCTCGTGCTGCCTTGGCTCTAACTCGTTCCTCATACAAATCTGCTTTAGCTCTCTCTCAAATACCTCTTTCGTCCCTGAGTATAGCAACGGCCATATCCAAATCTCCTAGGTGTACAACGCGAAGAGATACTAGCTCAGATGCGGAGCACTCCTCCATGGTGAGAGCAATATTCCTTGACATGACTCATGAGGATAGGTTCACAGAATACATGGCGCACTACACAAGAAAACTAAGTTAAGAAAAAAAAAGGGAGAGGAAAAGAGCTAAACAAAATGATAAAGTAGACAGAGTTCTAACTCGTCTGATCTCGTGAATAAGGCTCTTTGAAATCTCATGTGGAGTAAAGGAGTCCAACTTGTCAAGGTCATCTAAAACTAAAAAGTTATCCATCCTAGCAATAGTGAAGTCTGGGTCATCTAAAATCGATCCTCTAGAAGCAGATGGATGATGCTGGACCGGCTGGGATGTCCCTCCCTGTCCAGTAAATTGCCTACTAGTACCTCCTAGACTCGCGTGTTGGAACAAAGGGTGAGAAGGGACGCTGAATGAAGATATATGGATCGAGAACATTTGTGTGTTGGGACAAAGGCTGAGAAGATGCGCCGAATGAAGCGAATGAAGATGGTTTCCCCTGGGTAAGAACACTTAGCTTCCGTTTCCAGGTGGGATGAGAAGAAGTGAGTTGGCTCTTCAATTTGCTCCGAAGCCGAGAAAGAACATCCTTGCCAAATTTCCTTGGTGTGCCTGCATTAAAAGGCAAAAATTATGGTGCCATTGGATAGAAAGTTTCAAGCTAGTTCTACTATTCTCCACAAAGGGAGAAGAAAAAAGGAAAGGTATGCAACTTTCTTCGTAGGGGTAGGCTGTGCGATGGGCAAAGGACTGAGGCCACATGTGGATAGAGATTGGGAATGTTTTCATTGGATATGATAACATTCTCAATTCTCTTAAGCTCATATGAAAAAATAACGCGTTCTTCCTTGAAAGCTAAACCAAAAAAAATGGTGAAGATTTGGTTAGCAAAAGGAAAAGAAAAAGAAGACTTCACTATAGACCAGGAAAAATATGGATTCACCTGTGAGGTCTGGTTCACCCCCCCACATGAGACACTCTAGCTCAACAGCATGTATTTCATTCTTCCTACATGAGAGTGTGCTTCATAGCACTTCTCACATGCTTCTAGAAAAAACAAAAAATATTTCTGAAGAGAACGGGTCCAAATTTCTTGTCATAAAACAAAAAATAAATAAAATAACTTTTAACCGCCATAAAGGATAAATTAACTAATCTTCTAAGCGGTTAGTCAGTCGATATATACTAACATTTTTATTTGTTTGCCAATTCATATTAACATATTGAATGATATTTCGTTATTAATTTTTGTCTAATTACGTATTTATCTTTATTATATATATTGTATATAGATATGGTGTCCCATTAACGACAATTAATGAAAGCAAATACATTGTTAAAAAATACAAATTTAAAAAAGATCGGTGTGAAAACAAACAAGAAAAAACTAAGTATATTACAAAACCTCACAAGAGATTAGTGTAAAATTTTTTCCACCATAAATTCATATCATATGATTATGATTTAATTGAGTGCTACGTCACACATTTCAGCAAAATAGATGAAAGCACTCTGATCATGGATGAGCCCGCGGTCTCAAATCGATATTGTCATCAACTCATACGAGAGCCTCTAGCAATTCATAATGTATTCATGTTTTGGTTGTTGGGATTCACTTAGTTGGTGCTGGCAAAAGTCCAAAAGAACTTGGTAACTACGTGGCTAGACTCTTTTATGGACACGTGTCAGAACGGCACTGATCGAAGTAGTTAACCCGCAAACTGAGAGACGATTATAAAATGACCGTAGGAAAAAGCAGCTGCACGGTACTACCTTCGGTTGGAAAGTGAAGTAGAAGAAGAATGGAAGAGAAATCGCAGAACAGTGTTCGAGTATGTGGTATGCAATTCGCATACGACGCCCAATCACCGCTCTTCGTAGAATTCAACCTCCAGATCTCGCCCGGATCTCGATGCCTTCTTGTCGGTGCCAACGGATCTGGTAACAATATGTACATACATATATATCTCTATATTTTTGTGATTGTATATATATATATATATATATATATATATATATATATATATATGTACGGATTATATATTTCTTTTGACTGGTTGTGATTGTAAGATACTTTTTTTTTTTTTCACTTTCAATTGCTTGTAGATGAGCTCCACTTACTTTGTTATTGTCGTGTTTCTTGTTTTCCTTTAACTTTTATTTATTATTATTATCAATTTTGAATGTTTTTTGTTGAAATTACTTGTTGCTTTAAGATTTAGTTATTTGCTTCGTCCAATTCTAAGCCCGCTATGTATATACGGAATTAACTATTTTAATACCAAATGAAGATAATTCATAAATCATTTTAACGAAAAAGATCTTTTCTTTTAACAAAAACATTGTCACATACAAAAAAAAGAAAAGAAAAGCATATTCATCATAAATTAAATGGATTAAAAATATTTACTTTGCAAAATATAAAGCTGCAAGGAAAAAGAAGTGGAGAGGGCAATGAGTTAAATTCACTTCTTCTCTCCAAATTTGATTGGATAATGATGCGATAAGAAGAATTTCGTAGGGAAAAATCCTGAAATGTAGGCTACGGTGCATTAAGATAAATTGTTGGAGGCAAAATGCTGGTTCGGGGTCAAGACATAGTAATGAAAGAAGTTGTAAGTTTGTTGTGGGTATTAAGAATTCTGCACAAATCAGATATATATATATATATATATATATATATATATATATATATCATGGTCCTCAATATAAATAGTCAAGGATGCAGGTCAGTGAGTGAAGATGTGAGCCAGTTGAAAGAGAGGGGGAGGGGGGTGGGGTTGGGGGTGGAGGGGTGTTTCAGTAAGGATATAATGAGACTTTTGGGAGGGGGATATTCAGATGTACTTCTTTTCCTTAAAAAATGCTTTTTTCTTTCCTATCCCTTTTTAGATCTAATGGAGTGAGGGATATTTTTGTAGAGAGATGTTTACATTTCCAAGCCAAGTAGCCTAGCTTGTAAAGTTTCCTGGTAGTTGCACCAGTTGAATGGATAGTGGGGTTGATGGGTTATGTAGAAGGCTACAACCATTCGTCTAGCCCATTGTCACCTTTGGACATTTTCATTATTCAGTGTGTGTCTTGTCAACACAGGGTGCCAGGAGGGAAGAATAGAGACATATTTAACCTTTGGTATTATTTTGCACAAAATGGTTCTTTTCAAATTCAAACATGAGACCTCAGGCTTGTTAGTTCAAGTTTCTAGCGTTGTCACCTTTGGAGGTGGAAAAAAACAAAAACAAAAACAAAAAATAATAAATAGAACAAAGAGATGTTTGCAAATTTTTTTGCTTTTTAGTTTTTACTCATAAACTACTGGACATTGAAGAATTATGTCGGCCAAAACTACATGGGAAATTCTGTTATGAATGATGAAGTAGAAGTGTGAAACAACTAAGGCTATGGAACTTAGGATTGTGTTTTTTGATGCGATAAAAAATATGATCACTTTACTTTGAACTTCCTTGAAGATTTGGAGGAATCTATTTTGGCCTGCAATGGGATTCATTCCCATTAAACTAGCATGGTATAGCATGGTTTATCTCCAGATTTCTTGAAAACAAGACCATCTTTCTTATCACAGAACATGACATAATATTGAAATTGGAGCACAACATCATCCCCCCCCCCCCCCCCCCCCCCCCCCCCCCACACACACACACACACACTCACACTTTTTTTTAATTCAGTCACTAGTTATATTAATTTTTATTAGAAAACCCTGCGAGAAGTGAAACTTCTGGTGGTTGCCTGGTCATATTTTGTGTTAATTTGCATCTTTGCAAATCATGTGGTGTTACAATAATTTCTGTTTTGAAAAATTGAAAAAAAAAAAGAAATAAAGAAAGAAAGGTTTTCTGGTAACAGACCTGAGTCTGTGTTCAATCAGTTGCTCCTTCCAAGTTCTAGCTTTAAGATCCATTCTGCTCTTCATGTTGTTGCAACTAATAAGATGCTTTAGCATGTTAACAAACTAAAAATGTGCATACTGCAACCTACTGGAAAATAGAAATGTGAAGACCGCTCGAGCTTAATTTTGTTAAATAAAAAAATACTGATTCATGTTGTTATTTTACATTTTTGTCTGTACTGAAGTTCTAACAGCTGAGTGAAGATAGTCTTGTTTTCTCTTCCATCACTTCCACAGTTTCACCCTTTACTCATATTCTATAGGGAAGACAACTTTGCTCAAGATTTTGGCGGGGAAGCATATGGTTGGTGGTAGAGATGTTGTGCGTGTGCTGAATTGTTCTGCTTTTCATGACACACACCTGGTTTGTAGTGGTGACTTATCTTATCTGGGAGGATCTTGGAGTAAAACTGTTAGCTCTGCTGTGAGTTATTTACCTTGCTCATAGTGTAACTTATCAGAGCTTCTGCCTGGCAAAATATAGTATGCTTATGTAAATAGTACATGAAGGCTAGGAGTTGATGTGACTTAGAAGAATATAGCATTTATAATCATTTCTTTGGTGGTCAAATTTATGGAGCTTGACCCTTGTGTTCCAAACTCCAAAGCATGGTTTGCTGTAGCACTTTTGCGGATATGCATTGCATAGCATTCCAATACTTGTATAGTTATTTTAATGGAAGCAAATGATACCAGAATAAAGATTTTCTGTTTTTCCTTTTCACCTGACTGTTGTTTAATGTTAGATAAACTCATTGTGTTCACCCCTTTATCTCCAACACTACTACCAAATGTTATTGATATAGATGCTTTGAGACAATTTGTAAGATCTATGCTACTGTTTTGTAGGTTCATGCCTACCTTTCTGAGGCTTAAACTGTGTCTTGAACCAATTTGCATATGAGGTGGAAGCCTCATAGCCACATATTAAATTGCATCGCGTCCTCTAACTGCTTTTGTGTTTTCTCTTCAACTCCGAAAAATCTAGATCATGATGGACTACTGCGTCATCTAACCATCTTACATGTGCCTACTTCAAGTAACTATTTTCATAGTTTTGATGATTTCTCCATACATGCTATATTTTGTTTGATGGAGATGCTGCATCATTCTCTGCATCTATGTTTGCTTCAGTTGAGCATTATGTTAGCAGAATATACAAGCTAGAGTGATGCAGAGGATTACATTGTTTACCATCCCTGCTATAAGTTCTTAGACCCTTAATCAAGTAAAGTAGTTCTTAGTAATGATGCTTCTCCCTCCCCCCCCTCCCCCCCCTTCCTCCTCTCTCCTTGTGAGTTACTTATGGTGCTGTTAACAATATATATAACACAATATAATTAGAGGTTTCTGGATGGTTTCCAAGTTAATGTTTTCCCAGGTTGCATGCATTACACATGTTTGTACAAACAACAATTCTAAATTTCACCGTCTTTGTAAACATTCAGGGAGAAATTCCACTCCAAGGAGACTTCTCTGCTGAACATATGATATTTGGAGGTGGGTAAAGGTTATATCACTATAGTTATTTATTAATTTATTTCTTTTGCCACTACTTTGAATTTCCCAAATTAAAAGAAGGAAATGAGGAATAACCCTCTACCCCCATTGACCACTCCCCCCAGCTCAGCGACCAGTAGCCTGTCTGACTTTTTGAGTTCGTATGCCTTGTTGGACTTGGGTCATGCCCCTTATTTTTTAAACAATAACAATTCTATTCATTAAAGAATAAGTTAAGGTTAATAGATATGGAGCAACTGTCTTTCGTATGATTTGAGCTTCAAGACAATTCATTCTTGTTTAATCAAACTCAAACTTAAGGTTGAACATTGAACCTGGTTTCATTCCTTCTTGTGGTCCAGTTGAAGGGACTGATCCTATTAGACGAGAGAAGTTGATTGAACTGCTTGATATTGATCTACAGTGGCGAATGCACAAGGTTTCTGATGGCCAGCGGCGTCGAGTCCAAATCTGCATGGGTCTCCTTCATCCCTTTCAGGTATATTTCTTTTGTTATGGCTTATAAATGTGTAAATTACAAATATATGTTATTGCATGCTTGTTTTGGGATGCATGAGTCTCAGCCTATGATATTTTAGCAGGTCAAATTTGGTGCAAATACAGCAAGATGTGTCTGATTTAGAAATCCAAGTACCTAGGTCCCTGAACTTCGTGGACCCACGGCCCAAGTCTACCCTCTTCTTTTGCTTTATTTGTGAATTTTATTGCAAGTTTGAGTAGTAATGTGTCTACCCTTTCCTTTTGCTTTCTTTGTGAATTTTATTGCAAGATTGAGTAGTAATGTGGTTCACAATTTTGGGGAAAAGAATTATTTGGTATTGGAATAATTCACAATGCGGGTCACTAGTAACTTGGATAAAATTTAAGATGAATTATTTGAGTAAGATAAGCTACAAATGTTTAAAAAAATATATAAACACAAAATCTCATTCAACATGTATTTGGATAATTTGGGAATTTAAAATAAAATGCAGGATTTATTTGTACATTCTTCATATTTGGAAGTAATTTGAGAATTATCGGAATATTTAGGACAAACTTGGGATTTTCTTTGATGAAAATTTTGGGATAGTCAGAGAAACTTGCTACTACCGAGTCTATGATGGTGAAGAGGAGGGAAATAAATTCACAATAGAAATTTCAACTTGTAGCTTCCATTTTGGGAGAAGTGGCACAACCTGGAGCGTCGTAAGCTTATCTGTGAATATGCATATGTTATGCTTTTTTTTCCATGCATGTCTGAGCACCCATGATGATGTGCAAGCTTACACACACACACACACTATATATATATATACATATATGCAAACACACCATGCACATTATATGTTGTTCAAGTGTTTTTATTTGGTTGTAGCTTTTTTCAATTGTGATTTTACTGAAACACTTTAGCATTTAGATATTATACTGACCAAAAACCAATTTTGTGTAGGTCCTTCTGCTAGATGAGGTTACAGTTGATCTAGATGTTGTTGCTAGGATGGATTTACTTGACTTCTTTAAGGAAGAATGTGAGCAGGTATGACTTATTTCATCTATTGTTACAGATGCACATGAAGAAACCAGAACCCAAGCATCTCTTTGAGTCCCTGAAATGGGCTGAAATTGTATATGTATGCTGGTGATGGGCGCACTTGTAAAAACTTCCCCACTTAAAGGCTTGTCTAGGGAATGAGCATCTTGGTCATGTGATGTTTTGACCTTCTTTCTAATTCAAAATCATTTTTTAGTATTTTCTGAAATACTCACTGTTTCTAATTCAAAATCTGTTTAGGACGTCTCTTTCATCTTAGTTTGTTTCCATGTAATCAACACAGGTGGGACCATCAATTATTGGCTCAACCTTCTATTTGTAAAATAAACATACTAGGTGTAATAGGTCGGACACTTGTCGTCTGACACAAAAGCTTAAGCTATTGGATAGTGCTACATAATTGCCCTTATATGTCCAAGACCTTCCATATCCGATGTAGGACAATGCGCCTCTAACATTCTCCCTCACCCGAACTCGCAATGTCCTCATTGCAGTCGGACCACCCAGCCTACCCGAACAAGGAGTGTGCCCGCTCTGATACCACTTGAAACGGCGCTTGTCGTCTAACCCAAAAGTTTAATTTGTTGGGTAGTGTTGCATACCCGCCCTTGTATGTCCAAAATCTTTTCCATCCGGATCCGAAGTAGAACAAGACCCCTCTAACACTAGGCCTTTATCAACTCCAAATAGTTAGACTTGCAATTGCATAGAAATATGACCATGATTTGTTTTTTTTCTCTTCACACTTTTAGAGAGGAGCTACAATTGTGTATGCAACCCATATTTTTGATGGGCTGGAAACATGGGCAACAGATCTGGCATACATTCAAGATGGTGAATTAAGAAGGGCTGAGAAATTGTCCGAGCTCAACGAGTTGAAGAACTCTGCCAACCTGCTTTCAGTGGTCGAGTCCTGGCTTCGTTCTGAGACAAAGCTTGAGAAAAAGAAACCCACAAGTCCTTCAACCCAAATGCGAAACACTTCACCTTTTGATTCTTCTCCTTTTAGGTCATCCAGGCACATGGCATACTATCGTTGATCCGTCTTAATTCATTTACAAAGCTGAAATTTCTGATTCATATCCTACCATACAATAAAAGAAATAAAGGAAGGTGGTGTTCATTGCTTTGCCTTATATTGTATTTTTTATTAGAATTACAAGAATTCTAAATTCTCTTTCCAACGAGGAGGTAGAATTTAGGCTAGCAACTGTTTTTAACTTTTGGGGTTACTAGGTATTATTTTGAATCCCCACCTGCCTTCAGCATGTACTGTTGTAATATAACAATATCAGCAAGTGTATGTGGTAGCTTTCATTTACACTTATTGGCAATTTATCTTACTTATTGTGACAATATATTGAACTTGGAATGTTTCATTTTCCCTCTTTGAGTTTGTTGAAGGAATTTGCATAATATGAGGTGTATTTGGTGCCGGTAACATTATTATATTGGAGGAAGAAATGACTGTTGCTTCATCCCTCATGGCCCATGTTTTTTCATCCCTCCAAAATTGGACTAAAGAGAGGACAAGAAAGAAAAACTGCTGCATAAATATGGAATACCATTTTTACCCTTCAATTATTTATCAAATTATTTTTTTGTATTAATTTAAAAAACGAGGGCATACTAGTAAAGCATCCTTACCTTTCTTCCAACCAAATAAAGAAAGTTTTAGCTCATTCATTCTTTCTACTATTCCTCCCATTCAACCAAACAAAAATTGATGGAGACACCTTTCTTTCCTTAAGGATGCCTCATTCTTCTCTTGCCCTCTTCCTTCCATCCATTTCTCTCTCTCTCTCTTACCAAATGAATCTAGTTGACTCGAGCTCGAGACTCTTCAAGCTAGGAGTTTATTTCTAGACTCAAGACTCGAGCAAAGGCGGGGATTGAAGGTTTGCTCCTTTCCCATCTTGCTATGGAACAATATTAGTTTCTAATAATTTACTAATCAAAAGACAAGGTTTCATATGAAAGCAAAAGTTGTTAATTCTTAGACAAAACACAAAGGTTTCATGTAACCCTAATGACTATGGTCAAGTAAGAACTAAGAAGTTATTAAAAAAGAGGACAAAACATAAAGAGCTGATTTAACTTCTTGGATAACTTGCCTTGTCCAACTTAGTATAAAGCCCGCTAACTCTAAAAAAAATGGACAAGTACTATGTCTTTGGTGGCTTCACCACAGCAAAATGTCTTTATAATGAGTTCCATTATTAACTTTACTCCCCTTGACCCTCACCAATACGTCAAAAGCTACTTCTGGTTTCAACTTCGACTTTATAGTCCCACTCCAGAAAATTTTGGGTGTATGCTAATCATGGTAGGGGTGATTTGGGAAGGAGAGAGAGTCTATTCATGAATATCCCCGCTAAAGTTACTTATTTAATAGGCTAAATTACGTTGACTTTCTTCGAAATTTGACTTAATTACCCTTAAATTAAAGTTTTTTGTAAAATTACTCTGACACTCAAGTCAGACTAACAATCTGTTAAACAAAATCACATCTAACATACAATTACAAAATTACCCTCAAGTCATAAATTTTTTTTTTACTCAAAAATAACCTCAATTTTTAATCCTTTGATTGACGTTAACATTATATATAAATATATATATATTTGAGTAATGATAGACATAGTGAAAGTTATCACCGAATTGAAAAAATGAATCACTCTCATCCATTGGATTGTAAAATTGTAAGTCTCACTTGTACTAATCTAAGGATGCAAGTGACTCATTTTTCCAATTCGGTGATAACTTTCATTTTACCTATCATTACTCTATATATTTTCTCCATCAATAGCACACCAACACTACTGCCATCAAGGATAGTTTTGACATTTTAATTTTTTTTTATGTTAATTAACTTTAATGAAACTAATTGTTAATTAACGACAACGATACCCGAAATAAAGTCAACCAAATCTTAGGAGAGGTTGACCACCATAAATTAAACACTTTAATGTAATTAGACAAAACTCAGGATAGATTAGAGTAATTTACCCTATTTAATAAGGTTTTTAACCAACCCGAATTGTTCATAAATTTTGAGAAGTAAAAAAGATTGACCTAATTTTCATGGGCTATAAGTGATATTTCAAAATTAGATGGGAGTTTAATGATAAAGGAAAACTTCGAAAGTAAATTTTGACATTTTTTTCAACAATTAAGAAACAAAAGAGCAAAGTTACCAACAAGTGGTAAACTTTATGGTAGTTGTCATGAGTTTTCTTTTAGAAAAAAAGAATGGGTAAAGTACATCGATCGCCTCTGAGATTTAGTCAATATACACTCATCTTCTATTTTATTTGTCAAATTATATTAACCTCTATTGATAGAGTTATTAGGTAGATATCGTTAACGGAAGTAACAAAATTACCTTTTTGTCCTCATTTTTTTTAATATTATTTTAGTTCATAAATAAAGTAAAGTGAAAAGACAAAATTACCCAATTGTATTCCACGTCTGCTCATCCTTCTTCTTTCGCTCCACCGCCATCAACAACACTAATGAGCTTAACAGTTTATTTAAAAAATAAAATCTAAAATTGATGAAAAATAAAATATTTTTGACAACTTAAACCCAATTGTAGTTTAAATAAATAAGTAAAGAGTCTGCTAAGTGTAAATGGGTTGATTGGCTGACTACTAGCTTTTATATATGGGTTGGCTACTTGGTTCTGTAATTTTGTATACTAGTATGTGTGTGTGTGTGTGTGTGTGTATATATATATATATATATATTTATGTATGTAATCAAAACAACGAACTTTTGTACTGTGACTTTTAAAAATGTAAAAAAAAGAATCAAAAAGAAAAAAGAAGATTTTATTACATAAATTGAACCCAAAATCTCTAATTCAAATAATTTGATCATAATTCTTTTAAACCCAAATATGAAACCACATATATGTTCCATTGAAGCCAAGCCACACAATTAATTAAACTCTCTAATTTCAAGATCCTAACTCTTGATTGAATTACGTGAAGAGAGAAAGTAGGGAGAGAGTGATAATAAAAGGAAAATAGAAGAGAGAAAAAAAATATCTCATCACTTCCCTCTCTTGCCATATAAATTATTGCCGGCAACTTTCGCTGGACATCAATTTTTGACTTTTTGAAATGATAAGAAGAAGGGGATAATTTTGTCAATTTTATTAAGTTAAAAAAGGTATCTAAGTATTTCTTGTGATTTCATAGGGATAATTACATCTTTACATATTTTTCAATGGTAGAACTGAAATTTAAAATATACAAATTGTTGACATCATAATTTTTCATCATTGACTTTGTTAACCACTAACAAAAGAGATATTTGTGTTATCTCGTATTCAAATCTCAAGAATTAATATAATATAACAAATAAAAAAAAAAGATTAGTGTATATTAAAATTTACCCCAAACAAAAATAATTTTAAAGTCGCATAGTTTGGACAAAATGGAAAGCGGATGGCTAAATTTAGGCAATTAGAAGTAATATGAGACCTAGTGAGTCTATCTATTAAATGGAGTGTCTTTGACTCTTGGTTATGTGCAAAGGAAAAAAAATAAAATCTTGGTTATGAATATCGATGCTCTTTTTCAAATTAGTAAATTTCGAACATGGAAAAAGTGCACAAGTTGGGTGGCCCACATAACAAAATCATATTAAGAGGAATCACTATAAAAATCATCTCAAAATACTTTCAAATAAAATTATACAAGTCAGTCACAGAAGACAATTTAATTTACTCAAAGTAAATCAAAAGAAAAAAAATAAAAATTTGGTTGGTGTGATTTTTGTAAATAAATTATAGAATGAACCGCAAAAAATCTCCATGATTTTTGCAAATACCTCTTCGTTAGTCATCTAATCCCTTTAACTATTTAAAAGTTATTTTAATTAATAAAGAAAGGTATTATAGAAATTTTAAGTCCAAAAATATTAATTTTGAGTCACTATTAGGGGTAGCAATTCGTGTTCCCTAACCCGACTTATTAATAATTATTTTAGAGACTCTCAATACTAACTTAACTCATTTATTAAACTTGTTACACGTGTCCACCTGTATAACCAGTTTAATAAACATATCGTGTAATGATACTATTCGTTAATAACATTTTTAATTCGTTTAACTTATATTATATGAGTTTCTTCATTCTTAAAAATCTCGCTCTCAACATTATATAAAAATAAAAATATACATATACATAAACTCTAAAATCAAAATATATTAAACAAAACATATTAATGTGGTTCAACAGTCGGAAAGACACCATAGCAATATTATTTTTGTATTTTATGTCTGCATTAGTCATGTAAATAAACAATTACAAACAATTGCAATATGTATATATAAGTTTGAATAAAACCAAAATATGTATGAATTACTCAAATTCAAATCCCATTAGCTCCTGTCTTGTATAATTTTGACACCTCTAGTCACTATTGCAATGAATTTTTATAAGGTAAATACCACTTTCACCCCTTCAGATTAAGTAATATTTCGACCAGATTATCTCTAATTTTAATATTTTTGACTACATTCTCTGTCAATAATGTCCTTTAATTTTTTTCTTTTGTTGACGTCAATTTGTTTGCTGACGTGACACTAACAAAAGGAAATTGATGCATAAATTCAAAATTGAGGAAGAATAATTGAAAATATCGAAATCTGAGAAAGTCAAAATATTGCACTGAGAGTCTACGTGATATTTACCCATTTTTATATTTTCTCAAACAATTAAACGTGTTTGATCAGCGTAAAAAAAATAAAGCTCAAGCTGAATAAATAAATAAATGAATAAAATAAAATAAAAACACGTCAAGTCACCCACGGGAGACTTGACGCAGAGGGGTAATTTCGAGGCAACTCCCCCCTCTTTTCCCCTCTCTCTCTCTCTCTCTCTCTCTCTCTCTGTGCATAACATACATATTACAAACATACACAATTTATATAATTGTCAAGCTCTCAATATATTAACGAAGTATACATCGTCTGAACAGCGCTATCCGATCAAACAAGATGAGCATATTCGCTAAAAAGCCGACAGCCAAAGGTTCGTGCCCTAGATTTCTTGTTTAACATGGTTCTTCATTGTCTCGGTGTATAATTCATATAATTCTAATTGCTTGGTTTCGATTCCTGCTCAATCAATCAATTTTTCGTATTATTTTTGGGTATGAGTTGACTTGTTCCTAAACGGAATAACAAACTCTGCTTATTTGTTAACTTAATTGTAATCTTCTTCTGTTTGATTACAGAGGCTCTTCGAGAGAGTAAGAGAGAAATGACTAATGCCACCAGAGGTACTCTAATTGTTGTTGTTGTTATTATTATTATTATTTTCATTATTTTACTGGTAAAAATTTGAAGGTCTTATTAACTAACTACATTGCTTAATGTTGATTGTGAATGTTGTTGTATTTGAGAACTTGAATGTTAATCACGATTCATTTTATTTTATTTATTGATGTGCATCTATAAATTGATGATGTAAGAGTACTTTTAGATTTATTGAGTACCAATGTCATAATTTTATAAATTTGAGTATGGAATTATGTTGAGCTTTCGGGCGCGAGTGTGTTTTCAAATGCGGAACTTATTGATTGTAGACGGGCAAAATGCAACCGGAACATGCAAGTTATTTAAATGTCGCACGTAACTTGGCAATTCTTCAATAAAAAATAAGTTCAGTAACATTAAAAATTCCAAAACAAATTCAATAAAGTGAATAAAGAGTATCTAACAATTAAGTTTGAGAAAGAACTGAATCCAAGAAAATATATATTTACACACATATATACTGTATATATCAATACCCACTCAGGAAGCACTTCGCCAAAAAAAAATCCTTTGTTACTGGTTGGGGGAGGGATGGAGGGGGTTTGACATTGGTGACTTGATGGTACTTCAGAATATATTCCAATGCAACCCTGATAGTTGCTTCCAATAATAAACCATGGTTACTAAGATGCTATTTATTACAAAACATTATCAAAAATCAGCAAGTCATCATGCATGGTAAAACAAGAGTTCATGACTACTCATTTGATGTAATTATGTGGCAGCCGTTTTTTGTTCCTTATATATATTATTTCATTAGTATCTAATAGGTTGGATCCAAAGAAATAAGAAATGAACTCAAGTTACGATGTATAATCCGTGTTCACATTCTGCGATAATCTGTCTTCTTTCATATTAGTATGGTAGTGCTTTCATGCTGGGGCAGTTCTATTTCTCATATAAATGATATTTTCTGGACTCTTACCTTGATTCAGGTATCGAGAGGGAAATCACTGCATTGCAATTAGAAGTATGTAAAGAGCTTCCAGATGTTGCTCCTGTTTTTAGTTTTTGGTGTTGGATCTAATATGAGTTATTATTGAGACAGGAAAAGAAGCTTGTTGCTGAGATCAAGAGAACTGCCAAAACAGGAAATGAGGTAATTTAGTTTCTCCAAGATTCATAAACTGTATGCTACTTGAGTCAGTGTTGCAGATATAATAAATGTCAACACTATTCCAGTTAAAGTCCTTGAACTTTTTTATATTTGCTTTCTTATCTTTGTTTCTTTTCACACCTGCAGGCAGCAACCAAAATTTTAGCGCGTCAGCTAATAAGACTTAGACAACAAGTAGCAAAATTACAAGGTAGTCGAGCTCAGATGAGAGGTATAGCAACTCATACACAGGTGAATTGTCAAAAACCCTCTCTTTCTTTTTTGAAATTTATTTTAGTTTACTTGCTCTGGTTCATTTTTGCATGGTGCTCTAAGCAAGGATTATTCACTTTTGCAGGCAATGTCTGCCCAATCTTCGGTTGCTGTTGGCATGAAAGGTGCCAGTAAGGTGATGGGTGCTATGACTAAGGTAGATAGTATGATCTGAATAAATATTTTTCCATTGATTTTGCACATATAGAATTATATAATAAAATTTCTATTACCAGATTGAACTTTATTCACAAGCATTAATGTGAAAGACGCACTGGCATAATATTTCAATCTTTCTTATCTTGTAATTTAGTCAATCACCATATAAAATCAATCATGAAATTGTAGTTCATTTATATTTTTTGTCCTAGTTTTTGTGGTAATTGGCATTCCATTTGCAGCAAATGGAACCTGCAAAGCAGGCAAAGGTGATAAGAGAATTCCAAAAGCAATCAGCACAAATGGATATGACCGTAAGATTCAGCATTTTCCTTCTAATATATTACATGGAAATAAAATCTTGCTTGCTTCTTGGATTGAATAGATGTGGAACTCAGTTTGCTAGAACTAAAAATTGCAGACTGAGATGATGTCAGACGCCATAGATGATGCTTTGGATAATGATGAGGCTGAGGAGGAAACAGAAGAATTGACAAATCAGGTACCTTATTCGAACTGCCTTAATTTTTTTCAGTTAAAATTCTCTGAGGAGGTAGATGCTGTGTGTAGTTGAGATGGATATGTGGTAAGACAAGAGAGGATAAAATTAGAAATGAGTACATTGGTGAGACAATTGAAGTAGCACCAAAAAGAGATAAAATGAGAGCAAATAGACTAAGATGGTTTGGCCATGTGCAGTGAAGTACAATAACTATACCAGTAAGGAAGAGTGAGGTTGTTTATATTGAAGATAGTGCTAATGCAAGTGGAAGACCAAAACTAATATGTGTTGAGCTAGCAACTGAATGGGTAAGGACCGGAACCTTAAGCTATGATAAGAGAGTGAGTGCAAGGTCCGCGAGAGGTGAATAGATCTTGGTGGTAGTTTTAATTAATTTTAATTATTCTTCAAATTTCAAATTTAAATTAAAACTAAACATTAATACCAATCAACCCAACATGCTAATCATAACAACCATTCAATCAAAAATAAAGTAAAGCGATATAAAGCATGAACAATGCACACCGAGATTTTTACGTGGAAAACTCAAACAGATAAAAACTCTACTATCAGAAAGAGATTTTACACTAGGTTAAAGTTCACATACGCCAGAATCCCTTATTACCTCTCACGCATAGAGTCTCCAGGCACAGCACACAGTCCGCTCCGTCAACACACTTCGCTCCTTATGAATCTGCTTCTTCAATAGCAATTATGATCTCTAGACTAGTCGTCCATTCCAATCTTGATTGACTGATTGTTTGTTGGCGTTGAACTCTTAAAATCACCTCTACAACAGTTATGATGTCAACACTCTAATTGATGCAAGACGGGTACAATAGATTTAGAACTAGAATGAAAGATATAACACTCACCAATCTAATACAATTAATGAATGCTAAAAGAAAATTATATGAATGCACTCAAAATATGCTGCCAATCTCTCTAACTTGTGTATCTCTATGTATATTCTATTTCCTTAAATTGTACTATGATAGTTTATTAAAAGAAAAACCATAGTAGTAGAAAGAATAGGGTTTTAGTGTTTTAATCTGAAAAGGAAATTGACTTCCCAAGTGGCTCGATCAATCAATATGGGTCCAGCAACCTTTGATTGATTTTTCGGTCCATTGAAGTGCTCAAGAATCCTAAGAACATTTTAAGTAAAGAAGTTTCTAGAAACTTTTCTTATGCATGTCACGTAGGATTTTCCAGATCAAGTCATGAATTCTCAAAACCCTTATGCATGAACCCTAGTTCATGGTGAGTGCATAGTAGTTTCAATTTACCTTTATGCCCTTGGTATCGGAAATTAAGGTTTTGCCCTTGGTTGAAGCTTGAGTTCCATCTTTGATGATGATCAAGTGGTAATTAACTCGATACTAACTAACTTTAAAAATTCTAACTGAACTAATAATGAAAACAAAATTACAGACTCTAGTTTTGATCCACAAAATATGCCAACCTAAGTCCTATTGACCTAATAGTAACGATTCATAACATGTGTTTCATTGAGGCTATGACTCTAGATAGAACAAAATGACAAAACCGGCCTGTCAACAGGCATATTTGATCATGTTATATGTGGTATTTTTTATCCAATAAATCTACTTGTTTATTTTTTTCTTTTTCTTTTCTTGGCAGGTGCTAGATGAAATTGGTGTTGATGTTGCCTCACAGGTCAGCATTTGCAGGAATACTTTTGTTGTTTATTTTGTCAGCTAACGTTATCTTTTTAACAAGTTCTTGAACTCTTGACAGTTGTCGGCGGCTCCCAAAGGAAAAATTGCTGGGAAGAAGACTGAGGATGTTAGCAGGTATCTAAGTTGCCTGCATTATTTCATCTCTTTCAACCCCCCCTCCCTGCATCCGATCTCTGCCTTTGCAGTAGTCTCTACTATTTAATGAAAATACCACAGGAAGATATTAAATAATTGGAGAAATGAAGTTACTGACAAGAACATTTACAACTATATAAACTGAATCTTAGTCAGTTTATAGTATACACAACAATTAAGAGCCATTGCGATACATGAATTAAAATGCCTATTCAGAAATAAGGCACATTATTGGGTGAAAATTAAATCCCTGGTCTCCTATGAAGCACGGATACTTCCCCGGAGGCGCCGTGGCCGTATCGGATACGTATCCGATACGGATATGGCCGGACACGTATCGGATACTCCCGGGAAGTATCCGTTTTTTTTTAAATAATTTTTTATTTTCGGATACGGCAAGGATACGGCAGGATATGGCACGGATACGGCAGGATACGACCAGGATACTTCTCGGATACGTTTGATTTTTTTTTTTTTTTTTGTTAATTTTTTTTTAAAGATGGTAGCCATATTGTAATATTAAAATTTAAAAAGTTTAGTTAAAATGTGGGGTTTAATTTGTAATAAATCAAAAGATCTTTAATGTTGAAAAAAAAAGATCATTTAAGTTAAAACTTAAAACTTAATTTGTGTTCTATTAATTTTTTTGTATAATATATAAAATATATATATATATATATATATATATATTTGCCGTATCCCGCCGTACCCGTATCCTATTTTTTTGAGATTTGCCGTATCGCCGTATCCGTATCGTGTCGTATCCCTATCCCGTATCCGTATCCGTATCCGTATCCGTGCTTCATAGCTGGTCTCAAATCAAAGCCCTGGACTCTTAGGGTGTTTGTTTACTAGTAGTTTGATGGGTGTGTATGAAACATGGTGACTGAATTGCTGCTGTATTAGATTTTATATAATCTAAGAAGTTAAAAGTTGATTAATGATGACCAATTATCATCATTTGCTGGGCCACTGTTAGATTGAATAGTCCAAGAATTAAAGCTGATTTAAAATTGCATGGGTTGGGCATGTTTGATTGAAATGGCGTGTTGAAGTTACTATTATGTCATTGGATTTACAATGCTGCGGTAGGGGTCATTGCTTGATGCAAGGGTAAAAGCTAAGGCTGGCTAGTGTTAAAAACAAAAGTTGAGTTTGATATTATCCTGCAACCTGACATCTTATCTAGGCCACTGCAAAAACCATTAATAGTATCTCAAAATGTTGTCATTCAAAGTAAAATCACAGTAGGTCGGAGCTTCAGAATTATTGAATGTTAATGTCTAAATTCTATTTCTGAAAAGGAAATGAATTGTAACTAAAAAAATCAATCTTTAACAGCATTTGCTGTTATGAGTTGCTTTTTCATGACTAAAGGGTTTTTATTCTTACCACTGAGGATACTTCGATATTCCCCCAAAAGTTCACTGTCTGAACACACAAATAATGAGAAAATTTTGAAGATGAATTACGTTTTATCCCCCAAGTCTCAAAATTTTGTGAATTAAGATTTAGGATTTGGAGTGAGATAAGAGAAAATACTGAAAATTGCAGAAAAAGAGAGTGGGAGCGAGAGCTAAGGCTTGGGAGCCAAAATTTGTAATCTCCTCATTTTCGCATAGACAAAACTTTCGCTAGATCTTTAACGTGTTCTGTGTGGTGCATGTTTATTGTTTTGTCAGTTTTTTGATTCGTTCTTGGTTTGCATCGTTTGTCATAACATTAAAGGATATTACTCCATTTAAGTTAAGAGTGAATGGGCAGTTTGATTCTCATGTAATGTTGATAACTAAACCACTAGCAAAATGCCCGTGGCCTCTTTTTCTGAATTTCTCTCTATGTGTCTCCTATAATTAGGCATCACAATGTAGGTAGATAATTGGGCTTGTGGGAAGTCTGTACAATTTACATGCTCTTACGAGTATGATATTTTGATCATTCATGCTGTTATTATAGATGTTTACGTATTTTATTTATTTCATCAACAATCTCATGTACATCTTTCCATTTTATTGCTTTCCTTTAATTTCCTGTTTGACCGTATAAATTTACTGTGCCTGCAGTTCGGGCATTGATGAGCTGGAGAAGAGGCTGGCAGCCCTCAGAAATCCATGAATTGGAGATTGAGAAACTGAGCTTACTTCCCAAGTTAATAATTGAAGTTCCTACCTACATTTTATATTCGTCTTCAAGTGTGTACATTGTATATATTTTCTTCAACATATCTCCAGACCATAATATCCATCGCGCTTAATCTATATATTGTTCTAAAGATAATCAAAGTCACTTCATTAGATGAATTTCTCTAATACATATGTATCTATATTATTCCATCTTAGTGCTTGTGATGGTGATTATATTTGCTCATACTACTAGTTTTAGTTGATTAGTCAGCGGAGTATGGTATGGACTCCTTGGAGACATTTTTTTCCCTCTCTCTCTCTCTCTCTCTTATATATATATATATATATATATATATATATATGCTCCGTCTTTTTGTTTGTCCTTTGCAGTAGCCGCATCATCTCCCAAGGCAGCTGCCAGCCCTGTGCACAGCTGTTGTCAGCCTTTTCTCATATAAGAGGGTCATGGCTAGGGCTGCAACTCGGGCGGGTTGGACGGGTTAGAGGTACAACTCGGGCTCAACCCTACATATGAAATGTTCAACCCTAACTCAACCCTAACCCTACTTTCAACCCTAACTACTCAACCCTAGCCCAACCCATCCTTAAATTTTTAAACTCGGGTTCGCAACTCGGGTTGAGATTTCGGGTTAGAAAGTCGGGTTAATTCGGGTTATCTATATCACCAATTTTCATATTGAAAACTTAAAGTGATCTTTAATAAGTTTTATATTATATTACTCCTAAACACACACAATTAAAAACTTAATGCAAATTTCTAAAAAATTACAAACAAATTTTTAGGTAATTAATTATCCAAAGTGTTAACATACAATAAATTAAGATTTAAATAAAGGAAGTTGAAAAGAAAAAAGTTATCATAATTTGAATATTATATATAATATATTTAAAATAAAAAATATGTATAAAAATAATATTACAATTCGGGTTCGGGTTCGGGTTGTTGACACCTCAACCCTAATTAAGTTCGGGTTGAGGTTTTTCAACCCAAGCTCAACCCTAATTGTAAAAATAGTTACCCAAGCTTATAAAAAATCGAGTTGGACTCGGGTTGAATTCGGGTTGCCCAACCCAAGTTGCACCCCTAGTCATGGCCTTGAGAAATGAGAGGGGTCGGGATAACAGTTGACGATTTAGGTGAGAAGGGCTTATTCCTTTCGATCAACGAGGGCTTGAGTCAACTACGGCCAGACTTCCCCGATATGGTAACAGAAAAATGGGATACATGGCAGCAGGAACCAAATTGTAACCTGTGGCTTGAAATAGCTGTTGTCCACAAGGGCTTTAGCGAGGAAAATAAGCGCTATGGTAGAGAATTTCTCTCTAAGTTAAATAGATTCACAAAGCTAACGGTCAATGGGGGAAAGAAAACCAAAAACAATTAACTGTAAACGGTCAGTGAAAAAGCAGTTGCACAGGTTTCAAATAATAAAACTGAGAGGTGGTGTTTTCGAGTTTGGATCCTCGTTAAATGACACTACCTCACTCCACCTTTCCATGAAAGATCAGTCAAAGAATTCGAAGGCACATAGCATACCGAGTCACCATAGAAGGTTGATGCTAAGAAAGGCCAGAAACATGTATTGATTATAGAATTCCAAAATACTGTAACTGCAGCAACTGCAACTCATCTAAAGTGATGATACAAGAAGAGATCATCATCTTATTACAAATATCTACAAAAGAGAACGATTTCATATATATATATATAAGCTCCAAATGTAATGCTTGTTACATGAGCAAATCTAAAGTAATGTTTTAGAAATGGGAGTGTATATTGTGTTGTACCCCAAATGAGAACAGAAAACATTGGTCACCGACGAGAATATATGATACATAAGCGAGAGCATTCATTACAAGTACCTAGATCTCATACATGAACGAAAATCCCCAACATAAGACTCCCCATCTTCTTGGTTCAGTCTAAAATACATTACAACTGCCACAACCTCTCGACAAGGAGATATGAAATATAACTGTTAAAAGGTCATGGGACCTTTAGCTGTGGTGCGAGAGAAGTGGTTTCCCACACAAGCGATATGACTATTTTTCCACTTGACACAAGTAATATCTTTTTACCAGACAGATCCAATCCCCTTTTACTTCCTCAGAGTGAGGAGCTCAAAGCTGCGAAGAGGATCGTCTCGTGTGCCCTTTGTGAGTGCAGTACGAGTAAAAGATGATTTGGCCTCAACTCCAGGTTGGATTCTTTGCGTATTAGACACACGGCCATTGCCCGAGACTAATAGGCTTGAGCGCCCCTCACTGGGTTCACCAGAGCCCAGTCTGGTGCCTGAGATGACAAATCTTCTCGAGGAGCTGCCATTTCGAGAAGTTTGGCCCTTTTCTGAATTAGGTTCCTGTTGATATGAGCAAGAGTTATAATACAATACATAACAATAAAAATTCGATAAAACCAATAATGCATAATTTATCTTCAAAAATATATAATACCACGTCCTTGGATGAAGGTACATCCTCTAAAGTCCTACGTCTGGAGTGATCCCCATGCCGACCAGAACCTGAAGCATTTCTTCTTGAAAAGGCTTCAACAGCACCTGTGAATTTATCTCGAATCTCTTTCCCCACTGGATTAAACAATTAAAATACAGTATCGTTCAATGCTGAATTCACCAGAAGTAGAGACAATTTGTTAAAAATTTCAACAGTAATTGATTCACTAAACAAGTAGAGATGACTTGTAAAATTTTTCCACCAGAAATTAAGCGCTCTAAAAAGCTGTAATTATAAACGAGCTGTCAATCTTTGTTTGAGTTAAGAGGAAAGATCACCTCCTCTCAACTCATAACCAAAGCCCAGAACTTGAAATTTTTTAATCTCTTTGCTTTAATCTCAGCAAGGAGACTATACCAAGCAATTGAAAGGACAAAGCAATTACTATCTTCTAAACTTCTGCACGTACAAATCAGTAACCAGTACTTAGATATGTCACCTCAACATATCTAGGTATGTAAATAGCAAATACCTGAGGTTCTTTCAGGTCTCTCTGCAGATGGTCCAGCATCTAAACCTGTGTTCCCACCGGGGATCTACAAAAGGTGAATTAAGATAAGTAACATTGTCGACAGAATAGAAATACACAAGAAAAAAGTTACTAGAAGCACTGACTCGTCCCTTAGAACTGGCACCAATCTGAGGATACTTCAACATAGTCCAATCAAATACATAGTCGAACTGATAACCTGCAGTAGTAAGAATGACAAAATGTAGGAAATATAATTCTGTTCACTTGAGTTAAAAGCTAATGGCAAGTGTATATAATAACTGAATTACTCAAGAAAAGTAAAAGACCAAAAATTTGGAGCATAACAAATTTGAACATAAAACTTATATGCCAAATAGATTACAGTTGCGTTCTTCAGTTACCTTCACGAATAAACAAATCTCGGAAAAGCCTTTTCAGATATGAATAATCTGGTTTGTCTTCAAATCGTAATGATCGACAATAGTGGAAGTATGATACGAACTCTGAAGGATACGATTTGCAAAGCACCTGTTTAACACAATTGCATCTCAAGAAAACCCACATTTTGCTATATTACAAGTACAGTGTAATCAATAAATTGTGTTAAGTAAGCCCAAACTCAGGCCAAGATGTAGCAGTCCAGGATCAGGCCAAAAGAATAATTAGTTGAACTTGGATCCCGCCACATAAAGGAATATTTAAATAAGTAGCAGTAAATGCCACATTTAAGCATATTTTTTATGTATATGTAATACTCAATATTTTGAGAAGGTAAGCCAAAATCTTATCATTAATCAAGAATCATTAGACTGGGCTGCAACAAGCTTGAACTTCAACGGGTCCAAAACCAGCCCAAATGATAAATAGCTCTAAAGCCCAAAACCCGCCCCATGGGTTAACATGGCATGTGAGATATACTTGTGGCAAGGCATTTCAATCTAGATTCATCTATGATATATATTTGTGGCAAGGCATCAATGTCATGCTTATCAAAAAAAGGCAGTGGTGCAGCCATGCAAGTGACTGGAAGAATACCTCTATTGAAGTCAGCATCTTCTTTTCGCTGATCTTATCATATTTCTGCTTTTTGGTGCCAGCTTTCAACCCCTGCCAGGGAAGACTAGCACAAAGAAACCGTATGCAATTAATTAGTACAGCAAAAATAGTGTTGCATTAAAGATCTATCCTAAGGTAGAAAATGACTAAACCAACTGAGGAAGAGTGGTGCTTTTATATATTCAACCTTCCTCTTAGGAAATACATAAGCACATAACCAAGTGATTCCAGATCATCCCTTCTGCTTTGTTCTGCCAGCAAAACAAGACACCATTAGACAGAATATAACATGTCATGGATCTGAATCTGTGACAGGCTATTTCCCATTATGCTGGTCACATACAATGAAATGGCACTCACCAACTCCAAGGTGTGTGTTAACACTAGCATAGCGAGCTGTGCCTGTGAGATTCTTGTTTTCTCTACCAAGAAAAAGATGATAAGTTTCACAGCAAAAATATCAAGGCTAACGCCATCAAATAAAAAAAATATATAATAAAAAAGAGGTAAAAAAGGAAGGCAGAAATCAAATTCAAGGGGTGGAAGAATATGAAAACAAAGTTTTTCAAGGATACTAGAGGAGATCATGGCCAATGATTGGGTTAAAGGACTCTTCTAGGCAGTCCCAGCTACCTACGGGTACGATAAACATCAAGCAGATATCAAATTCAGAATTTCATTACATCTCCAAGTTCTCCCCTTGGCACCAAATAAAAATAAGTAATTAAAAATAAAAAAAGAGGATGACTTGTCAAAAAAAAAAAGAGGATGAGTATGATATGATGTTATGATGCCTATTGTATCTTTAACTTCACACCTTAGAGCCCCTTTGAAGATGGAGGGTTAATACAACAGCAGGAACATGGATGAAGGCCTCCATTAGAAATCCAATATTCTAACTCCCAGATTTAGCACTCTTGCAGCTATATTTTAATTAATCATAAAAATCTTAGGATATGAATTTTTAGAATATTTAATTTTGGTTGTTAGTGTCTGCATTCCAGGAGAATATTTAACTTAGAAGCAATAAATGAGTAAATGAGTAAGATGTTGGAGAGAGGACTGTCAATATAAGGTAATATACAATGCCAATTTGGTAAAAAAATAAATAAATAACAAGATGACCTGTGCAAGAGATAAGGTCAGAAAATGACAAACTAGCTACATTTACCATTTCGACAAGTACTTCCACGAGATAAAAATGAGAGTTACGTTATACTGAACAGATTAAATTGCAACTGTAGCTTGCAAGGTAATACAGTGTAGTTACCTGTATGGTATATGCTTATGGGTTTGAAGATCCCTATACTTCTTTGCAAGGCCAAAGTCGATGACATATACCTGTAATAAAGAATTAGAAGCATTGAAAATCACATGTCAACATTTTCTTATCCATAAAATCATCCAAATATGTTTTATATATGTCTATATATATAAAGGGACATTACCCAGTTCTGATCCCGCCACAACATGGTCTTGGGGAGGGAGGACTAAGAAAGACCCAAGTATTTTACAAAGTGGCTGCCCCCCCAACCACTAAAAAACAAGAAAAGAACACTTAGCAGCAAACTTAGACAATTGCATGCTACATGTTGAAAATCCTTGATCTATACTTTTGAATGTGCTTTTTCTCTCAATCCTTTACCTTTTTCTATTCTCTTTGTAAGGACATCGCCTCTTCTTTTTAAAATTTCTTCTTCTAATAAAGCTTACATTTCCTTTTTTGATTGCATAATTTTGGGAGGCAATCAGGAGACGTTATTCCATGTGGAATGAATAACGATACAGGCTTATTTGGTTTCCACTGTTCCTAGAGTCTAGGCATTCCCCTATCTGCTTCAAGCTTTGTTGACAGTCAGAACTTGAAATATGTACTTTGGAGACTTCGTATTGAAACTCATGACCATCTTTCTTATTTTGCAACTATGCATAGAGAGTCTAGTCATACTTAATGCAAGTTTGTTATAGTTCTTGGCAAAATAGTTCTTGGGATGACCTGATCTCATGGGCAGAAAACCCATGGAAAGGCAAGGCAATATAAAAAATCATCCCTAAGCTGTGTCTGGCAGCTTTTGTATATTATATTTGGAAGGAAAAAAGTGGAAGAATGGGTAGGTAAAAAATTTGGACCTCCATCAGAATTAGACTTGTGTTTACAAAAGCTGAATGACAGTCCAAAAATATCTGTACTTCGTGAAAACATGCAGCTTCTTTATGGCATCGTGCAAGGTAAAAACTAAGGTAGTTTGTCATGCTTTGAGAGCTGATACTATGCTACAGAGAATTTTTGACAAATTGTTTTGGTTTGGTGGGATCCATATTTAGCTATGGATGGAAAGGGTCTTCCCTTTCTGTTATAGCTTTGTGGGAAATGCCCATTTATTTTGTATGGTGATGTGTTTTAATTGGCTTGCAACAATAGGTTTCAAGTGGTGAAGATAACATTAATTTTTTAAAATGATTGGTTTTATGATCGTAATGGGTTATTAAATTTCATCATTCAGCCAAAAAACGGAGGATGGGCTTGTTTTAACAACAATGGTTGTTAGTAGTCCTGGAGTTGGGGTAGTTATGCTAGTTGATCGGAAATTAGTGAAATGGATTTGTTTGATAGATAGAGAGAGAAAATTGGGACTTGACAGGTTCTTTCCTTCTCCGGCCACCATTTACAACTAAGATAAGAAGAGAGAGAGAAAGGGATGGGCTTCACTTCTTCCACACCATGATCTACCAGTTAGCAATGGACAGATAGAGAGAGAGAGAGAGAGAGGGAAAATATGATGAATTTGAATCCTAATATACAATTTAGTAATCCTTTCACATAATCTGAATCTTAAAAGATGGATCTATTGAATTAGGATACAACCATATTGTGGTCAACAGATAACAGTAAAATGGATGTCTAATAAACTAGTCTGTCACGTGAAGTGCGTGAGACCCAATTTTTATTCTTTCTTAACAGAACTGTGACAGGAAGGACTTATTTGCAAATTTTTGATGAACTTCACGGGGTTTTGTGCCCAAGATAATAGTTCCAGGGATTTTTTTAATTTTTTTTTGAAAAAAATAAAAGGTCCAAGGGTTTTTTTTTTCGGATTCTGCTCAACATAAAAAGCAATACCTGGTGATCATCAAGCATATAAATGTGATACAAATTGCAACATCTACTTATAGAAAAAAAATACAAATTGCAACATTCACTACAACACAACATCGAATAATTACCTGATTTGCTTTGCGTCCTAGGCCCATCAAAAAGTTGTCGGGTTTTATATCACGGTGAAGAAAGCCTCTCGACTGCATGTATTCAACCCTATTAATCTGAAAAGATAACAAGAGGATCATTACTCGGATGCTCAAGGAACATGCATTGATTGAGAGTAGTCCCAAATACTTACTAATTGATCCGCAAGCATTAATACTGTTTTCAATGTGAATTTCCTACTGCAATAGTTGAATAAGTCTTCCAGGCTTGGTCCAAGAAGATCAATAGCCATGACATTGTACTCGCCCTCAACTCCATACCATTTGAGATTGGGAATTCCCGCTTCATCAAAGAAAAATCAGATTGATTTAAGCCCAGAACTACTAGAAAATTCGTAATGCAAGGAATCGATTTGTTATAAATATATTTATGGAAGAGCTATCCACTTCTCTTGTTCCTGTTCATAATTCCTCCCTGGACTTGTTCATACATTCACTTGACCATTCAGACTTAACGACGACTTCATTTGGTGGTCCTAAACTGTTCTCAAGCCTATTAGCCCAAGCCTTCTTTCTGACTTCTAAAACGGGGAATGAAAATCACACACAAGTTCAGCCGTTTATTGATGTGCACCCACCAGCATGCCTAACAGCCACGGCCCCTCCTAATACAGCCCTTGTGCATGTATCATTTTGTATTCCCCGTAAACCTGGCTGGCCACATCACTGATTTGTTAAGAATGAGCAAAGCATCAGCTCCAACTTAGCACAAATTTGAAGTGCACTACAGCCACAACATATTGGTCAAAAATTACCAGTGACTTGACTTTTTGATGAATCTGTATATTTTCTTGGACTTTCTTTTACTTGAAAATATAATTGGAAGAGATCGAAGAAACAAGAAAGGAAAGGAAACATTCCCCACCTACTGGAAATAAAATATATTATTTTGAGTAGATTTTAGGTCTACAATCAAATATTATGAACATATAAAAATTAGAACAATTCTGATTACGAAATAGAAGCTACCTATGGCTTATATTAATTTTATCCATAATCAATTAGTTTGAATATTAATGGGGCCATTATAAAATTACATGTATATCCTTATACGAGTGGGAATTTTTTTTTGGAAAGGTTATGAGTGGGAAAGTTACCAACATACTGTGTGTGTGGATCGCCTAAGTTATACGGCTATACGCATATGTCAGTTTCCATGTTATACATAAAATGCACCACAATGGCAGTTTCAAATTTCCCCCAAAACCATCTCTCTCTAAAACCACGATGAGCATCAGCATTCAAAGCTTCGTGTTGCCTTACCATTCCTACCCCTCTTCCATCGTGACCCAGCTCCTTTGTTTGCTTGTGTGCATGTTGCTTTGAATGCTGATGCTCATGGCGATTTTAGAGAGATGGTTTTGGGGGAAAATTTGAAATTGCCATTTTTATGCACTACTTGGAAACTGGCATATGTGTATTGCCGTATAACTTGGGCAATCCACACATATTAGGTAACTTTCTCACTCATAACCTTTCCAAAAAAAAAATCCCTTAAGATTACTCATGAAATTTCATGATAGTCCCACTAATATTCAAACTAATGCTATGTTTGGGAGCACCGATTTGGCAATTTAAAATCTATTTGGATCAAGTATTATGTCAAGCAGATTTTAGATCTACAATCAAGTATTATTTTATTTTACTTTTGATAAGTAAGATTGTATTAGGGGGCGTTCAAACGGGGAAGTACTACAATCAAGTATAATGAACACATAAAAATTAGAGTTGAAGACAGATCATTTGAGTATTTCGTATAGGCATTTCACTTGTTTTAAAACAATAATATAATAAAATTGAATCATTAAATATGTTTTTTAGGTGCATTGCCATCCAAAAGTGTCGGACATATATCCCATGCCCATGTCCGATTGTTGTGTCCGACACAGGTACTTCAACTACTTGTGAAAGGTCCATGTAACATAGGTTTTCACCCAAAAAAAACCAGCAGATTTGTACTATTCAACTATTATTAATTTTTCAGAGTATTAGCAACCTTATTGCTGACCATGGTAAGACCACACTATCATCAGTTCAAAATTGCCCTACTACAACTTGCACCCACCTTATTTTAAAACCTAAAGTATAATATGGATGAGAGAGAGAGAGAGACTTACTTCCCCCTTGCAAAAGCATATAAATTTTTGACTCATAGTGAAGTTGAGGGTGCTTGGTCTTAACAGATTCCTGGAGGTTGCAGTTACAAGAAAAATTAGGTCAACAATTGTAATCTGAAGTACTGCAATATATATACCTAAACAAACAAAACCTAGTTTTGCATCCATTATTTCTTATTGTTCCATTAAGAACATAGCTAGGAAAGATTGATATAATGTTTTCAAGTAAATGCAAGTTGCACAAGGCTTCAATAGGATTGGTATCACATATGAAGGTCTTTCAAAACCTAAAGTGTCATTGCTACTACAACAACCAAAAACCTAAGGTGCCATTGCTACTACTATAACCAAAACAACAGAACAAATAATAGGAAGCTGAAAGGTTTAATTCAATCATATATCATGGAGGTAAATACGGGGTTAGTTACATACACCAATATTGATATAGAGCATCAATTTCCCGAAGACCATAAAGCAAATGCCATGACATAAGTTGGATTTGTATTACATGATGTAACTAGAAAGTATAATCATTTTCTTGAAGAGATTTCCAAATCAAAGTAAATACACAAGCAATAGTAACAAAAGGAAGCAAACATAAAAGCAAGCATCGAAAATCTAATCAGTTTTTTTTTCTTTGGACACAATCAAGGACAATCATCATGCATATAACTTCACAGCCATATAAAGTATATGATCTTCCTGTCACAGGAAAAAATCAACACCACCCAAAATATATATATATATATATATATATAAAATAGTTGAACAACATTCAATACAAAAAGCTGTAAACCACATCAAATATCCCAAATCAATTATTCAACTATGAGAGAGAGCCCTATACCATTTTGATAGCCACTTCCTCTCCACTTTGTACATTAACACCTGAATCAATCAAAAATTACAAAAATGAAACTTTTTACAAAAATAGCTATGAAACCAAGAAATGAAATTAAAGAACCGTGGGTATACCTAAATAGAGCTCTCCAAAAGACCCACTCCCTATTTTCCTCCCCAGCTTAAACTTCCCGCCAATAACATGATCCATGATCTAATAACTTTTCCACCAAAAAACCAACTACAACAAGCTACTTCAACTCAGACTTGTACACATTTCAGCATTTATTGGTGTCAAACAATCCAAATCCAGCAAATAATTAACCCCCAAAATCCATCAAATATGCCAAACACACACACCAATCAGATTAAAAAACTTCGTCTGGCTTCAATTATATTTCCAAAGATACCCGTCAACTATCACAGTATATGCACTATACAGTGTGTATCATAACCCCAAACAAAAATTACGATTCAATCAATCTAAGTACTATTCCCAAACAACACCCCAAAACAAGCATAAATATTTTATTCACAATCAAGAACCACCTTTAATAAATCCATCTTTTAACAACACAACCGAAACCCTAAATTCAAAGCATCATTGAACCTTATTGATCAGAAAAACACTAATATCTTCAATATATATAAATATACACACGTAGTGTTATTGCAATAAAAGAATCAAACAATGATGATTGGGGGGACAAATGAGCGAAGATTGAGAGATGAGAGAGAGATAAAAGCGGAAAGTGTTTTGAAAAAACCATCTGTAGTTTTTTGTAAAGTTATTTGATTAGACAGAAAGTGATTGGTTAAATATAAGAATGAAAAAGAAGAAGATGCTATGCATATGCTAGAGAGAGACAGATGGTAAAAAGGAAAATAGGTGGTGGCGAATTCTTTTTGTATTTTGTTTGTTTCTGTTTTAAAGCGTTATATATATATATATATATATATAATTGCACACATGTGACATGCGTGTATGATTATTTGGTTTCGTTATTTATTTTATTTTGGAGAAAAAACATATTTGGCATAAAAAGAAAAATTAAAGTGTGTTCCCTTCAGTTTTCTTACCATAATTGTTTCCTCCAATTTTTACAATAATTTATTTTTTAAAGAATTAAAGGCTTAAAAATGGATTCAACTTTAAATAAAAAACCCACAAAATCAAGAAAAATTAGTTTCATGACCATTGGTCTCCTTTTTGAAATTCTTGAAAACTATTTTCAAATAAAAAATAATATACATCGTGAAAATATCATCAAAGGGAGGATGAATGAATAAAATGAATACAAATGATGATGTTGATTTTCTTTTAGTTGGATGGAAGGAAAAAAATTAAATTTATTATTATTTTACTAGTATAACTTTAAATATATAATTAATACGTTAAAACTAGGACAATGATGTCTTTGTAAATGAATTTAAGGAAAAATTACATAAAACTTCTCTTAATTTGTAATGATTTGCAATAAATTTCCTTTTTGAATTTTTTTGACAGAAAATCCCTCTGAATTAACAAGAGGCTAATAATCAAAAGTCTGTATATCACCACCAGAATGTTTGTCATGAGAGTTTACTCAGCTATTTTTTGAAACAAAAATGTCCCTTGCTTCAATATACACCCCATATGCATATCTCCCATTTGAGTCTTTTGGTAAAATTACTTTAATCTCCCTATTTGACATAAACTTTCATAATTTCCTAATTGTTGCCGTGAAAGTACTATTTTGCCTTCACTAAAAATCTTCTTTATTGCTTACGAACTTGAATGATGTCGTCAATTTAATGTTAAATTACACATCCAACCTTTTCATCATCTTTATCAATTCATTCACGCATCATTCCTCTTCATTGACTCACAATTTTGTCATTAAATTCGGCTATCTCCGATATTTGTGAATTCAACGACATTGGTGGTAATGACAATGACATTGATGATAATGACAATAAAGCGACATGATATGTTATTGCCTCATAAGATTGAGTTGGTATTTTAGTAATTGTCTCTAAATGAACTTTTGATTTTGTCACCCCTTGTCAATTGGAGGGAGTTTTCTATTTAATCCAAATAAATTTCTCAAATAATTCTGTGAACCATTTTCTTTTGTTTGTCCACAAGATGGAAGTGAGATATTCTCCAACTGTTTGTGATAAATTTTGGGTGTTTTAAATTTTGGGTTTTTTTATTTCTGATATGAATCTTTAAAAGGATTCAATTGCATGGATTTCTCTTAATTTTTTCGAGAAAGTTATTTACATTTCAAGTTCTCAATTTCAAATTGTTATTTACATTTCGTCGGATCTAGAGATATATAATAGGTAACTTAAATCAAAAAAATTTATTTGGTTCGAGAAAAATATGTAGCAAAATAAAGGAGAGCTAAACGAGAAGATAATAAAGGGTCTCATGAAGCTTAAGCGCAATCCCTCCAACTTTGTTTTTTGTTTTTCCATCTTCGTTACTTCCTTTTTTTTATTTTTTATTTTTAATTTAATTTTTTTAAATTGTTTTCAATTTGGTATGGAAGCTTTATATCTACTACTAAGGTTGGTTGCTGGAAAAATACTGCGAAAGATTAATTTTGAATCATACATTTCCTTTTAGATTGGGTGGTTTTAAATTGAACCTTTTCATGGCAAAATATTAACCTGAGAAAAGAGTAATTATTTCCTGTATATATATATATATATAGGGGTCTCTTGTGGAAGGAATTATTTTATACAAGTGAAAAAAAAAACTGATAACGGATTTTCTTTACCATAATTAACACATGTATTTCTTACTAACATTTCTATTTGTTTAAAAACTCATTTGGGGTAAGGCAAGGGTAAGTTGCATACTTCAAACCTCTTTTATTTCCTCTATGCAATATCATTCGTGATTAAGTTACAATCTAAGCTAACTTATAATTTATAAGGCGGTGATCTACCATTTAAGCTAACTTACAATCTGCAATGGAGGTGATCTCAAAATAGTTGATCTCATTCACTACTAAGTTGGTTATAGAACAGCGACTAAATTACCATCTAAACTAACTTATAATCCTCATTACAATTCAAGCTTGGAAAGAAGCATGAGTCTCAAAGAGTTTGTTACACTCAACACAACAATTTTTTAGATGATGTCTATCCAGTCTTCTAAATTTTTAATTTACCCGAATGACATCTTTCACCTTTTTGATTAGTTTTTTTTTTTCTCTTTTGAGGAATTTTAACACTGAATTTATAAATTGAGATAGATTTAATGAGTCATTCGTAGTTTCTTCTTGTTGCAGGAATTTCAATACTGAATTTATTAAATTGAGATGGATTTAATGAGTCATTCGCAGTTTCACAGTCTGAATTAGTTCATACTTACATATTCATGACTTTATATTTGAGACAAACATATGAGTACGGGCAAGATCAACCATTAAGCATTCCATCGCGACGCTGACACTGCATGAGCCAAACCGAATACAATACATATCGGGTCATGGTGGTTCAAAGCCTATGTCTGGTACTACCATTAAAAAGATTTCAGTGAAGAGAAATGCATCGCCTCGGTCTCGGTCTCTTGCAAAGCGTGAACAGTCACGCCATCAATCTTTTCTCTACTCTCTATACAATTTTTCTCTGAATAATGATCCCGCTTAAAAACCAAATTCAATGCTTCAATGGATAAAAATCATTCAGCTAGACTACTCGATTGGAGTTTTAGGTCCGAGAATCATTATCCCTCGCTTAATCATGTTTTGAATGGACTAGCATGACAAGATTTAATCTGTAACATCATGTTATTATTGCCATTGCATTGAGTATTTACTTGTACTAACAGCTAAGTTTTGTAGACATGGAGAAATAGGACAAACTCCATCCAACCCCAGCCCTACTCTCATTATATCAAGATCCCAATCGGGTTCGCTCCCCTTTGAGGGTCTTTCTAATGGAATTTTATTTATCAAAAAAAATAAAAATAAAAAGATCCACAGAAGAAAACTCAAATATAATAACGCAGTTATTTTGTTCATCTAACATTTTACACTTTGAAATTTTAAGGAGAAAAAATAGATTACAAATCAAATAAATAAGTATTTTCCTCTCATCTCTTTCGAAAAACAAAGTAAGAAAAATACCGAGGCTCCGACCCAAGTAGGCTCATTTCAAATTGGTAGATTCAAAACCTTTGACATCAAGATCCTCGAGTTCCTACCAATAATCCAATTGTACAAGGGGAACAAAAATAATTTTCCAATCACTTCATTTCAAGGACCGGAGCACCTTTTTTCCTTCAGATGGTACGGACAGGTGAGCAGGGTTACAGTAAATCATTCTGCTTCTCGGAAACTTCTAGTTGGGGAGGCAAGAGATTCAAAAAGCTCCCTTGCGGGGATTGATTAGAAGATGCATCTGAGTTATCTGGTTCGTCCTCTGCAAGTAATAAGCCAAAAGACATGAGAGAAAAAGTTCAATTTCTCTTGTTTATATAGGTGCCTAAATACTCCATTTAGTTAGTTGAGGAAAGAGAGGAAATATAGAAAATCTGGAAACTTGTTTTGGGACCGTCTATCCAAGATTCCATATTTTCTTCACAACATTCAAAAATTGCATGGTTGGAGTTGATTTGTAGTATGCAGTTTGAGTCAAAAGTTAAAAGGAAAAATCAAGTGAATGAGTACTATATTAAAAGACTTCCTCAGCAGAGTAAGTGAGTTAAATGCAAACAACACTTGAAAGCATTCGATAATACAGTACACACACTGCCAAAAATCTCTACCTAGTGGACAAAACTCCGTATTAAAGGAAGCACACAAGATTGAACCTTAAATATCACATCACAATCAAAGAATTTAACAAGGAAACACATGCATCTCAGGATAGACTGCAGAAGAAAATATATATAAGAGACACCAAATGAATGAAGTTTACCGAAGAGTGACTTGATGGTCGGCCTCTTTGGTCTGGTATTTTTTTTCTTCAATTCAGCTGCAAAGGGAATAAAATTTAAATCAGTCACTATAGAAGATAAATACCCACCTTAAAAAAGCATGTCATAAAGCAACAGGCAACAACTTAAAACCAATGAATGGATTATATGGTTCTGTAGGAATTACGGATGTGTAAATAAGCCAAAAAGATCAGAAAATCAGCACTGTCATTTCCAAAAAAGGTCATATTGATGGTCCAGACTGTTTGTACAACCAGACACAATTGCATATTCCTAATAAAGTTAAAAAATGTTTCCTAACATTCTTGGTTTGAAGACACATCTGCGGCACTGATATGGATGCAGATGCGAACAGTTGTATTGGCATAATAGAATCGATTATTGCAGTCACAAAATTCTCTCGATCTTGCACACCATCAGATGGGGTGACTTGAAAGAGGCTTGACCAATTTCCTAAGAACTCTGCTGATTCATAAGGACTCGACCGAGTCTTATGTGATTCTGATTCCCACAAATATTACCAATTTCCTTGAGAGACTCATCCACAACAGAAAACTATGCTAATACTGTTATTTGGAAGCTAGAAAGCAAAAACCTGATATTAAATGCAATTGTAGTTTGCTATTTGTTAAGTAGAGGTATATAAAAATATATATATATATTCACAAATCACCAACCCTCCATGCACTTTTAGCACTTTTAGAAGGCTAAAAGTTTGGATAATCCACGTATCCAATTTTCTTGCCAAAAAAATCTGATATCCATGTTAAAAACTTATTTCTTCATTAGTAATCCATGTCCGAAATATTCCAACATATGCTCTATATTCTTGATGGTCTAGTGTGGCCCTTGCACTTTCCTTGTCACCCCAAAATGTTACAGTACTAGTTTTCAAAACCTAAAATTTTACTGAGCGTTTTAGATCATGCAACCCAATTTGTTGAGCTAAGAAGCATGGACACACCTAAAAGGTCAAAGAATCCATCTCGGACGTCTGTCAAACACCAAGTCACCGACATTAGACATGGCCAGACATGTGTCAGATATGCCAAAAGACATGTCTAGATTTTATTTTTATTTTTAATTTTTGGACATGACACACACACAACATGGACATTGTTAGGGAGTTTTAAGAAAATTCTAAAAAGAAAGATGGGTTGAAGTGTAAATATAATGACGACTTTGAACATTTTTAATAATATAATGGTCATAACATAAAATATTTTAAAAAATTGTTTAAAAAACAATTATTATTGTTGTTGTGGAGTAGATTCAATTGTGTAGTTTTTTAAACGATAAAGTAGTTATCTTTATAGCTCATTAATTATTATGATTCAAAAATTTTTCATTGTTAGGTTGATGAAAAATAATATTACTCTTAAAATACAAAATCCTATATATAAAAAAGATATTTATTAGTCACCAAATCCCAGCCGTGCCTATATCTTAATTTTTTACGATTTGTCAAGTCACTGTGTTTGTGCTTCTTAGTTGCCCCGTAATGGTAAATTCTGGTAATATTGCTTTGCAATATTAGTTCCTCATACTGTACCCCCTTCCCATTTTTGTTAAAAAGAAAAATTAATTGTGTCCACACGGTCAGAGCCCCAATTATTGTAAGCGTGGTGATCAAACAGGCCCAACAACTGCAGACATACCACAAACTTTAACTAAATAAAATCTTTAATATTTGGCCATATAGACATAAGGCGCGTTAGGTTTTGAGGGTGAGCCTTGGTGCAACGGCAAAGTTGCTCCATTGTGACTTGGAGATCACGGGTTTTAATCAAGGAATTAGCCTCTCCGCATGCGGAGGCAAGGCTGCATAAATCTGACCCTCCCATGACCCCGCAATGGCGGGAGCCTTGTGCACTAGGCTAGTTCATGTGAGAGAGAGAGAGAGAGAGAAAGAGAGAGAGAGATACCCATCCCAGGCAGTTGATAGTCATTGACAATTTCGAAGTTCTTATATGTGTACCCTACAAAGTTAATGTCTTTGGATGAGATCATCTGCACAAAAAGAGAAGCAAATGAGAAATAAGGAAGAAGCATATAAGAAAGAAGAGAAGCAAACAATTCTGCTCATAGAATACTTGAGATATTATGAGGCAATCCAGCAACAAAATGAGAAATAATAATATTGATGTTTCATAGATTGAGAGTGGAAAAAGGAATAAGTCTCACTTGTGAAAGCACTTTACATTTATAATTGTACAGACGACTTCACGTAAGTCGCATTTCTTTATATATTCCATAGTCCAAGCTAGTGGACCATGGACACTACCTTGTTAAATCTAATGTGGAACTCACATTTAAAAACTACTTGTAAAGAATCTAAAATTCTAAATATGAAAATTTGATTTCAACTTTTGTTGGCTAACACAGCTCACTAAAATCTGAAATCCAGAAGCATGACTGCGACATCGGTAGATTCATCATCTAAACCCCACAAACTTCAAATTCGATTTTTCAAGGGTCTGTAATTTGAGTATTTTGTATGAGCCAAATTATATGTTTGTCCTGAACTGCCAAAAAGAAACTGCACCATGAACCAAATTTCAATGCTAAAACTTTGAGTGAAAGTCACATACTTTCAGCAACAATTTTGGTAGTGCAGTAGCAGTTCTATATTTTCAACAATCAATTGGAACAAGCTCCATTTTTGCCAATTTGGCAGAATAACAGTCAACCCAACGGGGATCTTTTTTTAAAATGAGAAGTAAAATCCATTACAAAAAAGGCCAAAGGGGGCACAACCCAAGTGCACACAAGTTATACAAGAGTGAATCCCGAGAGGAACAAGAACACCCCAAATGTGAAAGTATAAGGACATTTTCATCTAAATTTGTAGTTCTCTATATGAAGTTTTTTATTTTTAGTATACTTTTTTTTAAAATATCTCTTGTGATTCTCACTAAAAAATTAATATTTATATAAAATACATAGGGCCTACTTAGTTCAGCATTTTGAAAATATTTTCACTTCTCAAATAACTGAAAAGTTGAAAATAGTTTGAAATTTTGCGTGGTTGATAGTTTTCAGAAAATCGTTCTACGTAATTAACACATGCTTCTGTCCATGCAGCAGAAGTTCTACTCCCTCAAATAAGCACCTAAACTGAAGACAACTACAAATCGTAATGCAACAAAAAATACTAACACTGCACAAATACATTCATAAAAGTTAAAAGTGCAACCAAAATTTCAGCTATTCAAAGTAAAAGCTTCAGATTGTTGCATCTTACCTTTCTCCATGGACCTGTCCTTGATGAAATTTGAGTTTGGTTGTCAGACTGCAGATCCCAAAAGAGGCAGAACATAAAACAGATATAGTGAAAAATAAGAAACACAAACACAAGTGTCTCCAACAGGTCAACAAAAAACTTAAAAGAAAGAAAAAGAAACGAAGAATTCAATACCTCCTCAAACTTTTCGAAGTTTTGTGTATCCAACTCATCCTTGACCTCAGGAATGAATGCAGCTTCCATTAGATATAATTTATCCCAGTCGATACCATTAAACCATGGATGAGCCTAGAATGAAAAAAAAAAACCCAACCAGGTAACTCCCTTTATTTGCAACTCAGTCTTGGAATAAATCCAAGAACATAGAATAGGACACACCATACAACACCTTTATTTCATCTGCGCCTTTTGAACCCAGCCTCTGGTTGACATTACACAGTAGTTTACTAATAAGATCTTTTGCTTCTGGAGATAAATTTGCTTCTTCGGGAAACTTCAAATGAGTTCTCCAGTTTACTATCTGCATAGGTGAAGAACAGAAACATTCTTATTAAAATAAAGTTAAGTTTTTCTTATTCATTTTTTTGTTGGGTTAAGAGTCCCACATTCAGATGTTGATTTGTGTGCCTGGTTCATGCAATGAGACATTCTGAATTTTCGAAAAGAAAAAGAAAAAAGACGATTGCAGAATCAGTTGATAAGAAGACGCAAACAAGTTACTGTATCATAGCATAAGCAGGTATGCTATCACCCATCAAATTCTTGCTGAAAAGAGAGAGGTTAAAAGAAAGAAGGATCAACATATCTGGCTGATTTAACTGCTCAGTGCCGCTAAAAAGAGTTGCTTATAACTCGAGCCCATTTTATCAAACCTAAGTCCTTACCGGGCTACATATGTCTCATAATAATGAAATTTTTTAAGTAAAAAATGACCCCATAGAGTATATTGTATTGTAATGCAATTTCAAACTTTTAGGTCTGATTATAAGACAATTCTGTCCAATTACAAGGCTCAGCTGAACCAATTCAGCCAATGTTTCACCCCAAGTCCATACACCGTAGATTTTTATTTTATTTTTTAGCAAGTACAACAAAATCCAACCCCAAAACTGAAAATTATCAAGTGATTGTAATCAAGGAATCTTCCCCTTGTATTTTACTCCCTCCGTCCCATTTTATTTGTCCCTTTTCGGGAACTTAACCTTTTAAGAGGGTGGGTTTTAATATATTTTTTTATTGTATTGGTAGTGAATGAATTACCAAATCTATCCGTGATGGGTCTACAATGATGCCATGTTTTTACACTTTAATTATTTTTATAAGTCCAATGCAAGAAGGGTAAATTAGAAATGTTGCAAAATATAGTACATTGACTTTTTAATTGGGACAACTATTTTGGGACGGCTAAAAATGAAAAGGTGGACAATTAATATGGGACGGAGGGAGTACTATATAGTATAGATAGATGTATGAGCAATAAAAAGAATCTTGCAATAAATTACGATATACCTAACAAATCCCACTACAATTAAGGCTGCATTTCATTTTGTTAAACAAGCTGGCCCTTGAGAAGTAGGATTCAGCTGGAAACTAACACAATCTCAGGTTCAGCTTAAAACTAGCTAAAAGAATTAATCGAACTAGCACAGTTCATTGATGGCCTATATGGATAACGATAAAGTGAAAATGCTATTGAAGGACACCCACAAAGCTAGGTTACGAAAATCACCAATGAAGCAGCAGTACAATTCAAATAATGATAATAATAATAACTTGTGGATGCAAAACACGGTAAAGGTTTGCTTCAACAGTAGTTTTGTAAATTCTAACTTCTTACATTCTCTTCAAAAGTATAACTAATAAGAATAATAGAGGAGCCAATTCAATAAATGATAATGAAGCAAGAAATGTGCAAAAAGATTCACTCAAATTTCTTAAAGAAGATAAGGACTTGCTATTGAAGTGACAAATCACAAGAAACTGATTGCTGCATAGTTAAAGAGAGAAATTGAAGGAAATGATAGTCCCATGAACTTCCCATATAAAAGAACTACTGAACTAACACATTGCTAATTCCATTAAGAATAAATATCAAAAGCATTTCTAAGTTTACCTTCCTGCATGTTGACATTGGATCATCAGAATAAAAAGGTGGATAGCCCACGAGCATTTCATACATGATAGCACCAAGTGACCACCTGCAGACCAAAAACAGTCATAATTTTGCATTAATGAATGTATGCCAATATTGAAAGGACTAGGCAGTATCTCGACTATTAATGAAAATGAGTCCATCCTATTTAGCATTTCATAACAATGGGAAGGAACAAAGCCTACACAACCACAATAAAATACTGTGTTAAAAAAAGAGCTTCGTGATCTCATAAACCTATATATACCAAATATTTCAAGGTAAATAGATTCATTTGAAATGTCAGAAAGAACAAAGTTAAGTGCTATGAAAGATGACATAATAATTTTTTCATTTTTATTTATTATTATTATTTTATTTTACTTTGTTGTTGCAAAGGATAACCGAAGTCCCCATTATGAACATGCATAAATTACTAACCAATCACATTCCATCCCATAACCTTTCTTCAGAAGAACCTCTGGAGCAATATAGTCAGGAGTTCCAACAGTGGAATAAGCCTGCAATGTCCCAATTTCAAAAGTTACAAATAACGTAAAATTCCAAGACAGTCACCATCAGATTCTGCCAAAAGCTTGTGAAACACACCACACAAACTGCAAACAAAAGGTTCTTGCTTCAGAATTTACTATGACAGGAGCAATGCAGGGTTCATTGTTCATTCAATGCATGACATGATACTCATACAAGTCAAAGACAATTTCCTTAAATTTACCAAACAAGGGAATACAAACTAATAGAAAATGTTCAATTTATCTTAATAAATATACCATCATTGAGCAATAAATAGAAAGAAATGCATCCAATTTGATGAAAACTTACAAGTGTCCTCCTATTTTTCTGCCAATGCATTAATTGCTCTTGTTGTGTGCGTTTTTGAGCTGCAGGGCGTTCATCACTTTGTGAATTTCCATTGAAGCTGTCCGAAGCTGAAAAATCCTTCTCTTGGAGAGTACTACAGTCTAAAGGTTTACATAGTCCAAAATCTGATAGTCTCAAGTGACCATATTTATCAAGTAGTAAGTTATCAGGCTTGATGTCTCTGTATCAAGAAAAAATTGCAAAAAAGGATCAGAGTATCTGAAGTAGCACTAATATGGATACACATATTGAAGCATATCAAATAAAATCATGGATCAAAGACAGTGATCCATAAACCTGTGAATGTAATTATGCTTATGGATAGATTCAATAGCTAAAACAGTTTCTGCGATATAAAATCTGGCTTCATCTTCAGTCAAGGTATCCTTTCTCATAAGTAGAGTCATCATATCTCCACCAGGTAGATATTCCATGATGAGATACAAAAACTCTTCATCTTGGAAAGAACAATATAGTTTGACAATGCAATTGCTGTCCACCTCCGCAAGGAGATTCCTCTCAGCTTTCACATGCTCAACCTGAAGGAATTAAGTAAGCCAATTACCAGTAGATAGTAGAAAAACTCACAGTAATATTCTCTGAGAGGCAAAACAATTCCATACCTGGCCTCTACGAAGCATCTCCGATTTCTTAAGCTTTTTCATTGCATAAACATGACCTGTTGTCTTTTCTCTACAGACTCTCACCTGTAACCACAAAGTAACCAAATTATTTTAGTTATTAATTAATAATATTACATTAACTTTACCAAAAAAAAAAGTAATAAATAAATAAATCTCAGAAACAAAGGACTTGAATTTATATATGATCAATAACATCACCATTAACTTGACTTTATATATGCCAAGGCATGGGCCTTGTAGTGATGCACACTTAACGGAAGCATTCTTATGTCTAACAAACTTCTTTTCTACTATGATCACATAGACAGTCTGCAGCTGAAGGATCACATACACATAAAATGCAGGAAGCATACATAATGTATTATAGGGTCCTAACTTCAAGATATAGGGATGGCAATCCGGCAATTATAGGGAGGAAGTCCCCTCTCCAAACCCCACAATTCCACCTTATTTCTTTTTGGTAGATAATATTATCATTTACCATTAGACCCTTAAATATATAAATTAACACATTTAAATAAGGTTAATTGTGTCATTTCAATTTTATTCAAACAAATATCATTCTTTTTCTCTCCTCTTCCATCAACTTTTGGATGGAAGCAAAATGGTGGGCCCAGATAGATGCCTCACCCCTCCTCCCGTCTTTCCCCTCTTCCTCTCCCTTCTACCAAACAATGGAAGCTTGCTCCATCCCTCCTCTGATCTCCCACTCCTCTTTCCTTCCCTCCTACCAAACATAGACTAAAATTAGAGACAAATTGACTCAGATGTTGACAAAGAAGGTTATAATAAATTCCTATTCAAGACTAAGGTGGCATAATTTTGTACCTTGAGTTGTTAAGTGCAAATGGTCACTTTGAGAATAGAATGGATAGAGGACTTAATAAATAAAGTATCCAGTGAAAAAGAATGCTCTTCTTTTTCCTTACTTCTTTATTTGATTGCAAAAAAGTAAATAAAAGGAAGAAACTCTAGACAATCATCCTTCTTAGTTTAACCAAGTTAGTCTCTAACTATTCAGATTAAAAAGAATAAACAACAGTTTCGTCTTCTCTCGTAACAACAAAATGATATTAATCCCATTCTTTTTGTATCATCCAGCCTATAACATCACTTTCCTTGTACCTAATCTATTATCTGGAGAGGAAACATTATCACCTAACTTATGCAATTTTGTTAGTGGTGTACACTTCATGGCATAAAGTTCATGCCAGTCATGTGCATTGGAATTGGAAGCACTAAATTCAAAATTCAATGTGTCATACCCATACAACAAGTAGAATTCACTGAACCACCATGAAAGGTCATAATAATTCTTAGCATTTTGTTCTAAATTTCTATCAAGTACAAGAACATATTAAACATCTTCAACAAAATGTAAAATAGTGTCTGATATAGCGTGTACTTACTTCTATTAGGCACCCTCTATTCAATTGACTTTATGTATTCAAAAAATTAAAAAAAATAGAATAGTGTATATCAGTGTTTTCACAATGTATATAAACAAAAATCACAAAAGTTAAATAGGTGCCCTACATGTCATAAATATCCATATACCCTGACACAAGTAGCAGATTATGCATACTGTGAAAGAGCTGATATCAGAGCATGGATGAACAAGCTAATAGAAAATAATATTTGTTCACAGGAGAAAATAACTGCAATAATGTATAATCCAAACAAAGTCAGGAATTAGTCAGCTGCAATCATTTTTAGATCCAATTTTCAATCATCTTTAACAGCTATGAAGACCAAGTGGCAAAGTAAAAGACAAAGGATAAATAACCACACCCTACAATATAGAAATAATACACTCGAGCAAATAATCGGGCATATGTTTCACTGAAATGTTTACCTCCCCAAATGCACCCTTTCCAATCATTGTCAGCAACTCAAAATCATCAACACCCATTTTATGCCTCTGAAGGCGCATGTATTCAGTTTCCTTCTTCTCCAAGAATTTTAATAGGTTATTTTGATCTTCCTCAGAGACATCAGCATCAGCCAATTTCTTCTCCAGTAAATTTCGTCTGCATAAACAAAATGAGGGTACCATGAAATACTGTGCTTATAGGTTCTACAAATTCAATGCCCTACCAGTGAAAGAATTCTAATCAATAAGTAGGTCTTTTTATTTTTTAGATTGTCAGCAATAATGATCAAACTCTTAATCCCATACATCCTTTTTTTGGTCATACACCAACACATTCCACTGCTACATAACTTTACCATAATCAATAAGTAGTTTTACTAAATAATTAAACAGATAACCTAACAAAATGTGAAAAGTGCAACCTCTTCCAAACTTACACCCTTCAATTAATCGTCTGGTTCATAGATTGACAAGGGAGACAATTAATCAGTAACTTAAGCAGTTGACAAAATTCTCGCTATACCATAAAGGTAGAATAAAAATAGAAAATATAAATATGTAGTGTCACTAAATCCATATAATGTATACAAAAGATGGTAACCAGTTGGCCAAATTCCTCACATATACCACAATGTCAGAATAAAAAAATACAGAAAATAGACCTACCTTAAATAAATGATTGTAGTGTCACTTAATCCATAGAATGTATACAAAAGTGGTGCCATGCAGCCTACACTCTATTTCATCTACTGCCCTCAATTTGTTGCTCAAGTAAGCAGTTGAAACCAAATTAGTTGAGAAATTGGCAATGAACGCTACACTAGCGCCCGGATGCTATGAAAAGTAAGCAAGGACTCCAATCTTTTTCTGGACTAGGGTGGGTAAGAATTTAGACCAAGATGGTAGACTTAGATTAGAAAGTCGGAATATAGAAACACTGAGATATAAAGGGATGGAATTGGTAGACACTATAATTAGAAGGAGGATTTATATAGTATGCCTAGAAGAAATGACATGGGTAAGAAGTTAAAGAAATTAAATATACAAGACATAAACGCTGTTACACCGTAAAAGATAAGAGACAGAAATTAAGTGAGATAATTATTGGTAAGAACTTGACAATAGGTTGAGTTAATTTTTAGTAAACTAGTAATAGCAGAAAATATAAAGCGCTTATGCACCCCAAGTAGGACGAGAAAAACATATTAAAGCACAATTTTATAAACATATAGATAAATTAATTCAAGGAATACCTAAAGGAGAAAATTTATTAGTAGGTGAAGACTATAAGGATCATGTAGGAAGAGATTGTAGATAATATCAGATGTGCATGGAGGATACAGACGAGATAGGAATGACACCAGGGAGACAATCATAAGCTTTCCAATAGCATATAATCTTATAATAATGAAAATCTATTTTAGAAGAGAAACAAATATTTAATAACCTTTAAAAGTGCATTAGAAATGAAACGGATTGATTTTCTAACTAGGATAATATATCGACTAACATGCGGAAAATAAGGATTATTACAGAAGAGTGCTTAATATCACAACATTGGTTGATAATTCTACACATACAGTGGACAATCAAGAAAGAGAAAGTAAATTATAAACCCAAGAAATGGACGATGGAATTTAAATAAGGAAAAAATAGAATAAATGTTAAACGAAGCAACATAGAATTTACAAAGTGAAGCTAATGTAATGTGGAATGGAATAGTTAAGTACACTAAAAGAACATCAAAGGGGTTCTTGGAGAATAAAAAGGAAAAGGGTCATTATCTACCTAAACGTGAAGATGGAATGAGGACAACCAAACCATCATAAAAACAAAAAGGGATAATCAGAAAATCGAAAAAAAAATAGAAATTAAAAAAAATCTGAAAAATATAATATGCAAAGAAGAATGTTAAAAAAATATTGAGAAGCTGAGTATAGAGAATATGACAATATTTATTCTAAATTAGGTACAAAGGATAGGGAGAAGAATATTAAAAATTAATATGTTAGGAGATAGGAAAAGTAAAAAATTAAAATGATATTAACTGCATTAAGGATGACATCTAAGGGTCTTAGTGAAAGATGATGAATTAGAGAAAGGTAGAAAAGTTACTGAAGTAAAATGAAAATCACACAGGAATATAAGTTCTAAAGAGTATGGTAAACTCAGGGAGATTAGGAAAGCTTTTGTTTTTTCTTTGGAAAGATCAATGTAAAAAAAAATATGCATTGAGAAAGGTACAAACTGAAAGGGTAGTCCTGTTGAGGTTTGGAATTGATTATTGGAATTGATTAGAGGATAATGGTGTGTCTTAACTAACAAAATATTTCAACAAGCTATAATAACTAAGAAAATATCAGATGAGTGGCATGAAAGTATTTTAGTACGCATATTTGAAAGGAAATGGGATATTCAAAGTTATAAAAATTATAGTGGTAACAAATTAAAGAGCGTACCATGGAACTTCGACAGAGGGTGAATGAACAAAGATTAAGCATGAACTCAATGTCAAAAAATCAATTTGGATTTATTCCAGGTATGTCAAAATAGAAACTAGTACTTACCGAGAGACTAATGGAAAGACATAGCTATACGAAGAAATATTTTTATATGGTTTTCATGTACTTGTAAAAAACTAATATAAAGTCCCTATATATGATAGGATGGGTTGTAAAAAAGAAAAGGTCAAAAATAGATACAAGCACAAATTTTCTAGCTTCTAGCTCTAAAGGAATTTTGCACTTTCTAATACCTTGAAGTAATGAATATATAATATTGGGAAAGATGACATGGTTTTTTTCTTTCAAGAAGTTCGATACATCAATACCCATCCGTTGTTAGCTTGAGTGGTATCTCCAGCCACTCCTAGAGGGGAAGGTGGTGCAGGATTCGAGTTTCAATTGTGTGTATTCAGAAGATCAAAAAGAAAATAAGAAGAAAAAAATTTGTTAACGTGTAGGAAGATTTTGTTGTTAATGTTGAAACAGAAAACTTAGCAATTATATTGTATTAATTTATAAACTTTAAGTGTCCTAAAATTGTTAGTGTTTATTATATGGTCAACTCTACATACTTTTGACCATCAAAAAGATGAGGTGAGTTGGGTTATAGCAAAATCTGAATTGCATATTACCCAATATATGGAGGGCCAAATGAGTGATCTATCCAACATTTAGAATACAAGGAAGGAAATTCTAATAAAAATGACACAACCAAATATTAATTAATTATAAAAGGGTCATATGCCATACCGCTCCTTCCTCTCCTGTAGGTTCTTCATCTGCTCCTTGTAATGGTTCTCTATGTACTGCTTTGCTGCCGCCACCTTCTGCTTTGTGATGCTGGATGCCTCTTCGGCCGATAGAGGTTTCGACTCATCATCGTTTCCCATTGGTGGGGAATCCCTCTTCTTAGTCGAAGACCTCATCCGATCTCGCTGCTGAAACTTCTGGAACCAACTCTTTGCCGAATCCATATCTTTTTCCTCAACACCTAGCAATCATTGCCACAGCCCACCAGCAAGAATCTTATTTAAAACTGATACAATTCATTCCCAAAAGTGACAAAGTCCAGCTCTATGCATTCTGCAATTGAAGAGAGAGATCAAATACAGATTAGAAACAGTTTAGACAAATAATCGTGTGTCTATATATATACACACGCAAAAAAAAAATTCATCCGAAAACCAAAATTAGAAACGATTTTTATTTATTTTATTTTCAATAATGCACTGCCAAATCCAAGTTTATTCGCTTACTTTTAAGATTTCCATACAGAAAATAATATAAATACATAAGAATTTGCTATCCTGTGAAAATGCTTGACTGAATATATCTTAAATTTTCAGAAAGATCAAGAAGCGATAGAACTCGACGAGCACAAAAATGAAAAAGCTTCTGAATTGAATCAACATTTCAAAAACAAAATGAGTCAAATGGATCAAAATTCATACCTCACTTACCGGAAAAAAAACTTCAAACCTCTAAAACAAGAATTATTCATTACAGAAGTGTACATAGATCCAAGTAAATGAAGATTTATTCATGAAAATAATTGTACAATTCAAAAAAAAAAAAAACAAAAACAAAAACACAAAAAGTGAAATTAAGAACACAAATATCTTTCTTGTTACTAAAATCCAGGAAAAGCAGGACATGTGAATAATCGAATTGGGAGGTGAATAGTTGGTTGAGTGTAGAGAAGATAGGCAGAGAACTCGGATTACCACGTAATTGCAATGTCAGAGGAGGGAGAGACAGAGAGAGAGAGACAAAGAATCGGATCCACCAAGCCCTATGATATATATACACACACATACACATAATATATATATATATATATATATATATATATATGTGTGTGAGAGTAGATAAATATATAAGAAACAGTTACTCCGCCATTTTCTGTTGCTGGCAGTGCTTGGAACCCACGATGGCTTTCTCCTTCTCCTTTCTCTTCCTCGCTGTCCGCATGTTTCCCTTCTTTGTACTGTACGCCCACTCCCCCCATTTTATCACGTACGTTGTTTTGCAGGCCAATCTTTTTTTTTTTATCATTCCATTTTAAATTTTATTTTTTTCTATATTTTTTAATTTTTATTTATTCACCTTTTTTCATACACACTCACTCAAATAAATTATTGTTACTCTCGCTCTCAGCTTTCAGTATCCTCTAATTTCACATTATAAATTCTAAACGTGCTTATACGCTGAGTTACAAAAAGTGATATTACAACCCGAACTTCTGTTGTGAGAGTGCTAATGAGATAATCATTATCAACTCAAGGAGGAGAACAAACTATTCAAGGAGTGTACTTCCAACAAATATATGTTAGAGATTTAGAGTAAGTTTAATAACTCCAAACAATTAAAATGTTCCAGTTGGAGTCTTATTTGAGATAGTCTTTGAAATTTTTTTGTCTTATGTATATATAATAAATAGAACTATATTGAATTAAATCGAATCAAATCTAGGTGAGATGCATCAAATCTTAACTTTAAATGTTATGAAATTTCAAAATAAATGTGTAAGAGATCAGAGTAAGTTTAACAACTCCAAACAATTAAAATGTATAGAAAACTGAGCGTTCTAAATCCTTATTTAAAAATGTCTTTTACTTTGTTACATATTTCATTTTCTCTCAAAAACGAACGTATGATTGGATAGTGCTTTCATCTAATTATTACCGAAGGGGGTAAGAATGACAAATCAGAATAGAAAATCTCTTCTCCGCACTTGCTCTCTAGAACTCTATCGGTAATGGGTCTCTCTTTAATTATACACTTCTTTTCTCCCTAAAATTCGATCAAAATATCAAATCAAAATAGGAGCTTCAATTAAATTATGTGTTTAATTATTCACATGCAGATGGTTGAGAAAATTAGGATTCAGTCAGAATTCATGAAATTGTAGATTTAATGAAAAATATATTTCAAAGGAAAATACCATATAGTATTCAAGTTATTGAATTGTGTTGGGATTTGAATTCTATAATGATAATAAGTTTTGCTAATTTTTCTCTCTATCTTATCCTATGTTCTTTAAAAAAATTACTTTTATAATACACAACTTGTCATATCATAGAAAAAAAATTGTCATATCTTGGACCACGTAATTTGTGATGCTATATCATGAAGGAGAAAATATACAACACCGAATATACTAATATGGTATCCAGGGAAGTGTATGCTATCCATTTTTTCTTGATTGTACAAAAATTGATAGTGTTCAAAAGATATGCCCTCCATTTTTCCTTGATTGTACGAAAATTGATAGTGTTCAAAAGAGATGCCTCCATTTTTCCTTAATTGTACAAAAATTAATAGTTTTCAAAAGAGATGAAGGGCTTACACGTGCTGAGGATGCCATATCATCAGTACCCTGAGTATTATAATTTGTGATATTTAGCATTTTCCTTTATTTATATATATATAAACTATTATTAAAAGTACTAGGTATTTCAAATCATTTAGTGATATAAAAACTCTTTTATTAATAAACTTCATTTATTAGATAAATTTTTTTTTATTATAGTTATATAAAAACTCTTTTAGGTGTTTCAAATCATTTAGTTACATAAAAACTCTTTTATTGATAAACTTCATTTATTAGATAAAAAAAAACTCTTTTATTATAGTTATATAAAAACTCTTTTATTGATAAACTTCATTTATTATATAAAAGCTGTGTTTCAAATCATTCACTCCCATCAAAATTCTTTGGCTAATAAACTCTTAATAATAGACTTATAAACTTTATCAATTATCCTATTGCACCAATTAGTGATAAATAAGTTGTGCGATGAATAACAGTCTGATTGAACATCACTTTTAATCCTATTTGGCCAATATATATTAAAGAAATTATAAATTTAAAAAGAGAACATATTGTTTAAAGCCTCTTCATTTATTATATAAGAACTATGTTTCAAATCATTTACTCCTATCAAAATTCTTTAGCTAATAAACTTCTAATAATAGACTTCTAAACTGTATCAATTATCCTATTTCATCAATCAAATTTTTTTTACTAATAAACTCCTAAAAATTATGTCAGCTCTTCCTAAACTCTATCAATTATTAATTTTCATTATAATTAGTGAGTGATAAATAAGTTGTGCTATGAATAATAGTCCAATTGAACATCACTTTTAATCCTATTTGTCCAATATATATCAAAGAAATTAAAATTTTAAAAAGAGAACAGTTTGTTTAAAGCTTTATTGCATGAGAGGTATGATTTATGAAATCACTTTCAGTAACGAGGATTGTCTCTCTTTAACTCAAGTAATTAGGTTATAGTATCTCTCTAACTCTTAGGTAATTAGGTTATGAAATTACTATTTATTTTTCATTATAATTTGAAATTGATTGAACATTTTTTATCCCTAAAATTCATAAACAAATACTTATAATAGCTGTGGAAGAGTTGGTAGGTTGAAGAGTCTGGGTTCTAAAATGGCCAGGTTTAAGCCCTGTTAGCTCCCGTTATTTTTTTGTTTAACTGGTGCAGTGAATGTAGGGGCCAGGCACGCTCTACCCTCGTTACGTTGCAAATCTCAAGTATGCTTGATCTATTTATTTTTTATTTTGCTTTTTGATATGGTTGCTTGACATGAATTTTTCATTTTTACTATTTTGTACTAATATTTGATATGCATATATATTTTTAACACCAATTACATCCAACTGATTTTTTGATTGATTGATTTCTTGAGTGATATTTTTAATTTATTTTTCCTTTCTGTTTAAGTGGAAAGGGCTGATTTGAGTGGCAAAATAGGATAATTGATAAAGTTCAGGAGTCTATTAGCATATATAGAATTTTTAGGAGTTTATTAGTCAAAGAATTTTGATAGGAATGAATGATTAATTGAAACATATTTTTTATATAATAAATGAAGTTTATAAATAAAAGTGTTTCTATATAATTAAGAAATCAGTATCAATCATATATTAATACTTCTTTTTCTCAATGATAATGGTGTTAAAAAGTAACTAATGAACTACCATAAGAAAAATAAATTTACCAATAGAAGTTTTGATTAAAGAAAAATACAAAAATAACACAGCATATATCATAACCTTAGTAATCAATATTAGTCACTAATGAAAAATAATTAGATAAATGAATTGAAAATTTTGAACTAATAAAATTGAACAATCAATTAAATAAAAAACATTATTGACCAGATATTTATATGTATTTATATTTGTATATAAACCCTTAAGAAAATTATAGTAAGGATGTATATAAAAAGAAAGGGGGTATATGAAGGGAAAAGAAAAGAAAGATACATATATTTATGAGACAGAGAGAGTTGCTGAAATTGATACCAAAAGGGATAAAAATAAGAAGAAAATAAGAAATTTTTAACTAAATTATTTTGCCTTTCTATTATACTTAACAAAATATGAGATAAGGAGTTTACTATGTTTATTTATTTTTATTAATATATATGTATATATAGACTGATAAATCATAATTGTTATAAATTTTATCCAATATATATATGCAGTTATAAATTTTTGTTAGGTGTTGTTATCAATAAAGAATGCAATATTATTTGTATAAGGATTTAAAATAAGATGTTAAGCTCAATGCAAAATTATTTGTATATAAAAATTTCAATTAAGATTATAAATTCACTTATGTTCACATGTGCTCTTCAACTAATATATTTATATGTATAAGAAATAGACCTTTATTGAATTAAACTGAATCCGGGTCACATGCATTAAACCCTAACTTCGGACCTAATGATAACTTTAAGGGTAATGCTACTCAGGCAGAATTCGTAGGCAGAATGTTTTACATCCATTGGATGTATATGGTGAGTGTATGTGGTGAGATCTACCACGTGCATCCAATGGATATAAAATATTCTGCCTACGAATTCTGCCTGAGTAGCATTACCCTAACTTTAAAATGAATGTCAGAGATCAGAGTAAGTTAAGCATTTGAGTCCTTATTCGAGACAGACATGGTGCATATTTGTTAGAGATTATTTTTCTTATATAATAAAAATAATAATAATAATAATAAATAGACCTTTATTGAATTGAACTGAATCGAGATCACATGCATCAAACCCTTACTTTGAACCTTCAAGTTGAGCATTCGAGTCCTTTTTTGAGAGAGTCATGTGCCTGTTTGTTTGAGATTTTTTGTCTTCTCTATGCTACTATGAAAAGTACAAAGAGTTTCAATCTTTCTGTAATTTTTTTAATTAAGAAAATATAAACATAAGAGTACTAAATTCTTCTATAATTATTACTAATTTATTTATATAGAGTCCTAAATTAACTATAGGGCTAAATTCTTCTATAATTATGATTCCTTTATAATTATTATTCTATTAATAAAGATATTATTTTGAAGTACACACCAATAAAAAAAGAAAGCCTGACCATGATTAAATTTCCAAACTTATCTTAAATTTTCAAAATTCTGTATTTATATAAAACAATAAAAAAAATAAGTCTATTTTGCTCTAGATCACGTGCTTTGTTTTGTTTTGTTTTTTGCCAAGTTTTTGGTTTCTTGTTTTGATTTTTATTTGATTGTTTTGTTTATGAATATTAAATACATGTCTATTTTGCTTTAATATATTTTTTTCTTTTTTCAGGAAGGCGTGCTATTTATTTCAATCTGGTTTACATCTGAACTTGATCAACCGCCCATTGGAGGAACTGGTATTTCCGTGTTTGGTTTGTATCTAAATTTCAATCTTGTTATTTAACATTACTTTTTAATTTAGCCCCAAGCTCAATTAATTTTTTTTTGTATTCATTGCACCTAAAACCGTACTAATAATATGATTTCTTGAATTTTGATTGCAATCTTTTCTTAATATTATATGGATTTCATTTAAACCTTAACAATCAGGTTACTCTTTCTTGGAGAAGAAAGATTATACAAACTTGAAGGGCGACACAAGACTATTGGTACCCTGCTAGATTCTTGTGTCTATATATATATATATACTAGGATATTGCCCGTGCCTATGGCACTAAAAAAAAAAAAACTCCTTACAAACAAAAAAAAACTTGAAAAAAATCTCATTTATAGAACTGAAATGTGACGCATTTGAGAACATGAAATCATAACTTGCTAACTAAAACAGGAGCTTACTATTTAGGAACAACCAAACAATTGAATAGTCAAATTCAACGACGAAAAATAAATTTTTATAACAGGGGCAGCTTTAAAACAACATTTTTTTTTTCAAACCATCATAATAATTTTATTGGGTAAATTTGTCATTGTTCATTGATAACATTTACTTTATCTATCAAGAATTTTCAATAAAAATATTTATTTTATTTATTTTTTAATTTATTTATTAAAAATTAAAAAGAGAGAGAAATTTTTTTTAGATATACACAAGATGAATATATATAACAATAGTAAGATGGAAGACTATTTATTAGAAATAAAATGCATGATTTGTGAATTGTTCGTATGAATATCAAGTCACCAAATCTGTCAATTCTTATCCCAGGAAAATTCTACAGGCACATTGATGAGCCATTCACGATACAGTAAAAGTTTGGCAGGGTAGGTTGGAACGTCATTTGATTGATGATTGACACTGTAGTGAAATCATAAAAGTGAATAGCTTTGTATATACATTCAGTTGCATTGGGACCTTCACCATGTGCACTGTGCATTTATTATAACATTTGTAGAAAAATCACACATGCAATTATTTCTATAATAATTTATTAATGTTCAGCTAATTAATCAAAACAATCACATTTAATTTAATACAAAAATCTTACATTAAAAATGTTCAAAATAATAATTTTTTTCAAAATTAAACAAAACAACATGTCTAATTATAATGGAGAAGCACATACATTAAAAATGTTCAAATTAGTAAAAATAATTCAGTGTAATTAAGATAGTATTAAACTCTATAGATAACCAAATCAAGAAAAGGAAAATAGTTGATGGAAACAGTATAACAAATAAAATAGTACTATCAATTCAAGAAAAGGAAAAGAGCTCCCTTCATACAGTGAGAGAGTAGAATGAAAGTTAGAGAGAGAAAGTGTGTATCAGGATTTTAATACAGTGAGAGAGAGAGAGGGAAGAAGGGATGAAAATGAAAGCTTTGCCGGAAAAGATGGGAAAGAAGAAGAAGATGGAGTTGAATGAAGCTCGAGTCCACTGTGGTATTCAAACACTAAGCCTTCTAATTTTTTTTCGTCTTCATCATCATCATCGACCAACAAACAATTCCGGCCACTATTCACCATCTGGGTCTTCGTCGACCTCCAACCCATTACTTCCATTAAAGGCAACACCAACCTCGGCCGGACCACCCACGGCCAGCTGCGAACCTCCACCATTCTGAAGCTCAATCACTATTAAAAACCCACAAGCACAGTTCATGCACACAATGAGAAGACCGACAACCATCAAAGCTCGCCCCCTTCACCGAACCGTAGCTGCCATTTTCGGCCACCAAAGCCATTGCCGCGAGCAGCTGCCGCCATTTTCGGCCACCACCAACATCTTCACATCACCACTACCGATGAGACTCACCATCTCCACCGTCCCACGGCCAGCATTGAGCCATCACCTGAGCACCGAGGAAGAAGAACCACCGTGAGCTGGTACACACAAACGATCATGGACCACCACCAAGCTTCGGCTGAAGAATGAGACCCACTACCTGAAGAGCAATTGCCGAGCACCACCGGAGAAAAGCACCTCAAGCAGTGGCCCACTTCCACCAACACCACCGAGCACCATCCCACGCCGACCGACACCATGAGCCACCACTGCCACTACCAACTGCGAGCCAAGCATGGGAACTGCCGAAGCTCACAAAAGCTACCATAGAAAATCGAATAGCCACCACTACCAGCTATTTCTGATCATCCCACTTCACATCTTGGTGGTAGTGGTGATGTGGGTCTTGGGAGGGGTTTTTTTTGTGGTAGTGGTGGCTGACAGGTTGTGTCCGCTGGAGGTGATGTGGGTCTTGGGAGGTGGGTCTATGGTGGAAATGGGTTGATGATGGTGATGAAGACGATGAATAGTGGTACGTGGGATGGTGTTTGTAGGTACTGGCTCTGAGGAAGTGGCTTTAATATATATAATGGGAGAGTTTTAAATTTTGAATTTAGGTGGGAATGAGTTGTTGAAGGTGTAAATTTGAATTTAGGAGGGAGTGAATCGTGACCGTTGATTGAAGATAGGGAGAGTAATTTTAGACCGTAGATAGGCATATATATTTTGAACCGTCAGATGAGTTTTTTAAGTATTTTTGACCGTTAGATGATGAATTTTTTTAAGCGGGAGATTCAAACACAAAGCTAAAATGTTATATAGATATATGTCATAATTTTTCTTTTTTATTTATTTATGTAACTATTATATGGTAGTCCAGTCAATTTCTATTTTTCTTTATCTATTCATCAATTTTTAATTATGCACAAACATATTATTTTGATTGCACTATGACTTTTTAGTATTAAATTATCAATGAAATTAATTTAGATTTTCCTTTTTTTTACTTTGTTCTTTCCTTCGTCATGGGCTACAAAGTATTTGAATGCAAAGAAGTCGCTCAAGTATATTTTCCTCTGTGTACAAATAAGTATGCAATTAACATGAAATATTATTATATGGGCTGTATATTTATAGTCCATTAAAAATTTAACTTTGTATGTTATTCTAATATATACGTGCAAGCATTAGAGAAAATCTCTCCTTCGCAACCCATTAGGCGGTTCTAAATCAATAGAATATTTATTTTTCTCAAGTTATGTATCTACTTTGAAATTAAAGGCATTACTTCTAAAATTTCATTTGACTTTTTACTATTAAAGAGTTTAAAAGTTTATTCCATTTATTTACTCTAGAGAGTTGCACTTTCAATTAGGAACCAATATATGTCACTAAAAGTTTCTTTTTAAATACACTGCACCTGCCATGGAGGCAGTTTCAATGTTGTCAATCTTCTGCAATATAATAACCCTTTTTATATATTGTGTCTAGTTTTGTATTTATTTTTCTCAACAAATTATTGACATTTTCTTGTGTATTTAACTCCCATTTTCAACTTATTGAAAATATTGGCACTTCTAACATTGTTATTTAACTATATTTAAATAATACACTATTTATAATTGCGTGTATACATATTTTTGTGACATATATTTTTGTAATTGACAATCTTCGGTGTCAAAACCAAATATGATTGAGTCGTATTCTTTGAGTTATATTCTTGTCATTGATCATGTAATTAAAATCTCAGAGTGAGCATGAAGTTTTACACCAAGCATGTAAGTGCTTTTCAAAGAATGAAGCTTGAATCTTCGAAAGAATGCATCAATGGTCTGAACAATTATTGAAATTTCGAGATGGTTCTGAGTGCATGAGTACATCGTTGATCACAAATGAGAATCACATAGTCTAGGTAAAGTGGTGAGAACACATATATTTCAAATCGGGAGGTTCCGACCTTAAATAAAGGTATTTTTTAGCAAATTGCTTAAATATTCGAGAATGGACCCGTCCAGCTCAAACCTAGACTGGTCCAAGAGGTCTCGGGATATCAATTTTGTACAGACAAAAGTCTGGACCCGTCCATGCTTTTGCTCTGGCGAAAATTGTCTAACGGAGTCCTGTTTTGACTTGAATTTGACCCAAAAATTTTCTTAAACTTTGGGACTTGTTTCCTATTGATTTTTAACTTATTTTTTTTAAAAAAAATGGAGTTTTTAATCTCTATGAAAACCTCATATGTTTTATCTCTAAGTGTGGAAAAAATTAAGCTTTCAACTGAACAGAAATTCATATTCTAGAGATAAAGCATTGAGATTTTTTTAGCAAATGATTTTTTTTTCAAATTCTTTATTTATATTTTTGAGAGCACACACATATTCACTGAGTGATTTAAGATGTCTCTATTTGCTTGATCAACTGTTTGAAGATTGCATTAAAGATTTTTTTGTGATCAAGTTACTGGATTGGTTTTTTCTACAACTGTCCGTTGGTGAAGAAGGAGAAGAAGATCGAGCTACGAAAGGGATATAATACTTGCTGAGTGTTCATGTTATTCCAGTTACCCTTTTGAGAGGATTTTGACGTTAGCCGAGAATTTGTAGTAGTTGGACGAGGTAGTCGCAATTGTAAGCCTGAGGTATTTCGCATCAAGTTCTTGTTAGAGTAGAGTAGGTGCGAGTTTGGGATAAAGTCTGTTGTACTTTACTTCGACGATAATGGATTTGCTTTTTTTGGGGCTACAAAGCCTCACCCGTTGTTTTTTCTTTTCGATCTGGGGTTTCTGTAATACCCCGCTCCAACACATGGTATGATATTGTCCGCTTTGGGCCTGAGCCCGCACGATTTTGCTCTTGGATTTTACCCCAAAAGGCCTCATACCATTTGAAAAGAACATATTATATATAAGCACATCCCCTTTTCCACACCCAGGCGATGTGGGATTGAGCACCATGTACTCTGCCAGTGTGGTAACTCAGCCCAGTGTCTATCTTCGCATCCGCCCACTCACACCCGTCCACAAAGATTACTACAATCCACTGTAATACCCCGCTCTAATACATGGTATGATATTGTCCGCTTTGGGCCTGAGCTCGCACGATTTTGCTCTTGGGTTTTACCCCAAAAGGCCTCATACCATTTGAAGAGAACATACTACATATAAGCACATTCCCATTTTCACACCCAGGCGATGTGGGATTGAGCACCCTGTACCCTGTCAGTGTGGTAGCTCAGCCCAGTGTCTGTCTTCGCACCCGCCCACTCACACCTGTCCACAAGGGTTACTATAATCCACCCCCCTACGAGGCCTGACGTCCTCGTCGACACACTTCCGACTGGGTTCAGGCTCTAATACCAACTGTAATACCCCGCTCCAACATATGGTATGATATTGTCCGCTTTGGGCCTGAACCCGCACGGTTTTGCTCTTGGGTTTTACCCCAAAATGCCTCATACCATTTGAAGAGAACATACTACATATAAGCACATCCCCTTTTTCACACCCAGGCGATGTGGGATTGAACACCCTGTACCCTGTTAGTGTGGTAGCTCAGCCCAGTGTTTGTCTTCGCACCTGCCCACTCACACCCGTCCACAAGGGTTACTACAGTTTCCACGTATATCTGGTCTTTACTTTACTACACTCTATTTTATTTACTTGCTTTGTGGGATTGCTTAAATTTTAATTGGACTTAAAATTGAATAATCTAAAATATTAAGCAAAAAACGAGTAAACCTAATCACCCCCTCTAGGTTTTAAATCTAACTTTCGCAGATACTTTCGCACCGCACAACTCACAATTTTTTATATTTTTTAATTATTTGGATCGCACACGCATTTTCATTAAAACAATAAAAACCAACATCTCTCCAAATACTAATAACATAACATGTTTGTCAAAATAAAGTGATGAATTAATTGGTGTTGAACATGATAAAATTTTACTTAAATGATTTCTATAAGTCTTTAGATTTCGAATTTTAATTGATATGTATAGATGTAATTGTTAGATGTTTTTAACATTAACCTAGGTAATGACCATAACATAAGCTTTTCGGGGGTGCATTTATTATCCTCATCAGGGATGTTGGGTCTTAAAATGTGATAATTTTGTTTGAAGTTCGATGTTGAAGATTTTTCTTTCTCAAAACATAGTTATTTTTTTAATCAATACTTGTAGCAATTGAAGCTAATTAGTTTTTCAAGTTTGAAGTTATTTTAAGTGAACAAAAGAATTTTGAGGAAATCATGTAAAACATAGAATCCCATAAAGCGAATTCTAAAATGCGAGGGGCATCAATATCTATCTTAAATGGATCAATACTCGACCTCACTATATAGGGAACCTCTTGATAAATATCGTTAAGTGAGCCTCAATTATGTTATTCATATTGGAGATTATAAGATATTTTATTCATTGGTGAAGTGAAGCTTAAAATTGAATACACATGCATAGAAATTTGTTCGAAAGATTTTAATTGAAGTTCTAAGCTCTTTTAATCACATGCATTGCACGTGCATTTTTACTAGTGTGTGTATATATATATATATATATATATATATATATATATAAAACAAATAAACCTTTATTGGATTGAACTAAATCCAAATCACATGCATCAAACCCTAACTCTGAACCTTCTGATAACTTCAAAATGAATGTGTAAGAGATCAGAGTATCCAAATAATTAAAATCTATAAAACGCTAAGCAGCAGAGTCCTTGTTTGAGACATTCATGGTGCATGTTTGTTGGGAATTTTTTGTCTTGTATATATCTATATATATATTTATATGAATAATAAATAGACCTTTATATAAATTGAACTAAGTCCAGGTCACATGCATCAAACCTTAACTTTGAACATTCTAATAACTTTAAAATGAATGTGTCAGATATTAAAGTAAGCTTAATAAGTCCAAACAATCAAAATGTATAGAAAGTTGAGCGTTCGAGTCGTTATTTGATAAAGTCATGGTGCGTGTTTGTTAGAATTTTCTTATATATATATATATATATATATATATATATATATATATATATATATAAAATCCAGTTCACATGCATCAAACTCTAACTTTGAACCTTCTTATAATTGATAACTTCAAAATGAATTTGTCAGAGATTAGAGTAAGCTTAATAACTCAGAACAATTAAAATGTATATAAAGTTGAGTGTTTGAGTCCTTATTTGAGACAGGCATGGTGCGTGTTTGTATATGTATATGTATATACATATGTATATGTATATATATGTATGTATGTATGCATGTATAATAAATAAACCTTTATTGAATTAAACTAAATCCAGGTCACATGCATCAAACTTTAATTATGAACCTTTTGATAACTTCAAAACCCCTACTACCAAGAAAAGTCCTTCCCCCTCCATTGCTTTACCCCCCCCTGCGATCCTTCCCATCTTCCACAGACTCAAGATTGAGTCGCCCATCCTTCCCCCCCAGGCTCAAACCACTAAAACCCCCTTCCATTTTAAAATGCCACAAAGCAATCCTGCCTTCATCACCCAATGGAACCACCCCAGCAGAAACCCCCAACCAATGCCTCAACCTCCGCTACCTCACACCCACCACCTATATCTTACCCCAGACCCATCCATAAATGTTTTAAGCAGTCCAACACCAGGATACCAGCCTTTGATACAGCTAACCATATTCCCCTTCCTAGAACTCTTCTATCAAAGCAGAGCATAAATATCACTCCTGACATTAACATCATTGTTCTTCCTGAAGGCATAGAAGCATCAATTATGGATGGAGATAAAGCTCGGTTAATTGAACATGTGGCTTGGCTTAGAGTTCTTCTTAATGAAACAGGCTCAAGGCAGAATGAACTTGAATCTATTGTCAGTAAGCTTAATAGCCAGATTTCCTCTTTAGAAGTACAGCTCAAGGATGCAAACATTATGAATGAAATCCTCATGAAAAGGATGAAATCCCTGCAAAATGGTCCGACTAAGGTTGTCATGGATTTTTCATTTTTTCAAAATTCCTTACATTCAGAAGAAACTGTTGGGTATTGCCCACAGGAACCTCCCTTTTCAAATTTGAATTCAAAGTCTTTTTTTAACCATATAGCATTGTCCATTGGTCAACTCCAACCTACAATAATACAATATTCCCCAACAGCTAAAGCTGACAACCACCCTTCTCCTTCTACCCTTGACACCCATACCCTTGCACCATTCCAACAAGTCGTTTTCAACCAGCCAGCCCCCACCAACACAAAATCTGCATCTCCCTCAACTATAGTTCTCATACTATGAACCTGGGCCTCGGTTGTACAAGGATCACCACCCCCAAAGATGTAGTTTGAGTTTTTCAAACCTTCCCCTAGATTTGGCCTCAACCCAGTGGTAGAACCTCCAAAAGAAGTTGAAGAAGAAGGAATAAACTTTTGGAAGGATCATTTAGAAGGCTTTTTCACACACAAAAAACTTCCATTCAGTTTGATTCTAAATGTTGCAATGAAACTATGAAAAAATAAAGGACTTACTGAAGTTCTTGCAAATAGCAATAGAATGTACTACTTCAGGTTTGCAAGTTAACGAAATGTGAACCACATTCTAACATTTGGACCATGGTCCATTGCAGGAAAAAATGATCATTCTAAGGAGGTGGAATCCAAATGAATCAAATGTGCTAGGATTAGTTGACTAGCACCAGTGTGGATAAAACTCTCAAATATTCCCTTACAATTCTGCATTGCGAAGGGACTGAGCTACCTTGCAAGTACTATGGGAAGGCTGCTACACGCTGACCAAGCTACAGAGACAAGATCAAAGCTGCACTTTGCAAGAATATGTGTTGAGCTGGACATTAACACGAACTTACCAGAAAAAATTATCCACAAAACCAGCGAGGGAAAGTTAGTTGACATCAAAATGGAGTACCTAGGCCTTCCCAAGTTCTGTACTCATTTCAACAAGGTGGGACATTGTAATCACCCGCGGGGTGGATTGTCGGGGCATGTCAGGATTGCTCAATCCCACATCGCTTGGGTAAGGAGATGTTCTTATACGTAGTGTGTTCTCTTCAAATGGTATGAGACCTTTTGGGGTATAACCCAAAAGTAAAACTATGTGGGCTTGGGCCCAAAACGGACAATATCATACCATATGTTGGAGTGGGATATTACAGTTGGTATCAGAGCCTGACCCAGCCGAAAGTGTGCCGACGAGGACGTCGGGTCTCATAGTGGGGTGGATTGTAATCACCCACGGGGTGGATTACCAGGGCATGTCAGGATTGCTCAATCCCACATAGCCTGGGTGTGGAGAAGGGGATGTGCTTATATGTAGTGTGTTCTTCAAATGGTATGAGGCCTTTTGGGGTAAAACCCAATAGCAAAATCGTACGAACTTTGGCCCAAAGCAGACAATATCATACCATGTGTTGGAGCGGGGGGCGCTTTCATGAAGGAAACAAATGACTGTCAACCCACCACCCAATGACAGGTAGTTTTATATTGGCATAGGAAAATGAACTCTTTGCCACGTAACCCTCTAGCTGCTACTTCAACCTCAAACTTTAATCTCAACCTCAACATCATGAGCTATCACACACCTGACCCCCAGCCCTTTCATCCACCACCAATTTACCACACATATGCAATTTCTTTTTCTAACCCCAACTTCTTGATGCCTCACTCTCTTATCCACCAGACAACTCCTTAATTTTCTCATATTGTCCAAAATGATCAATCATTTCTTATTCTTCCACCATACCACACACTGATCCTGATGATGGTGACAACCCATCACACACTGATCCTAGAAAGGTTCCAACCCCATTGCATAATATATCACCTAATCTCAATCCGGTCCACTCAGAACTTTTCCTATTTCTTAACCCTATCACCATTGAAGACAGTACTAACTATAAGCCAACTGCTACCTCCCACACCACACACCCTCCAAAACACACATTTAATGGGCCATCTTTTAAAAGCTTTGTGAGCCTGGAACACCACAAACTTGTGGTGGACCTCTCCCTCAGCACATCTGTCATTTCCCTGTAACCCATACTTTTAAATAGCCTTCCAAACCCAACTTATACTCTTCACTCAATTCTTCGGACTCTCTATTAATCACTCAAAAAGCCATCTTTTTTGTTCAGGGATTGACCCTCATATAGAGCAATCTATCACTCAACTGATTGGGATAAATAAAGGGTTATTACCTATCAGACACTTGGAGATATCTCTCATCACTTCTGTCCTCAAAGCCATAGACTGTAAAATCCTGGTGGACAGAATTACCCAAAGAATTAGGCACTGGTCCACTAAATCCTTATCCTATGCAACTAGACTGCAACTCACCAAATCAGTACTCATTAGCATGCACACTTACTGGTCCAGCGTTTTAATCCTCCCTAACTCCACCCTTGATGATATAAACAAGATCTGCATAGGGATTTTTTGGACGGGCACTGAACTTAAAAGCACAAGGGCTAAAGTGGCTTAGAAAAACATCTACACTCCAGTGCAGTGTGGGGGTTACTCCAGTGCAGTGTGGGGGTTTAGGCATCCCTAATCTGGTACTAATCAATAAGATTAGAACCCTAAGGCACCTATGGAACATTGTCTCAGACAATAAGCACAATCTATGGACTCAATGGGTTAAGATGCATCTCATCCGAAACAGGGACATTTGGTCAATTAACATACCACAGGTCTGCACATGGAATTGGAGGAAGATTCTTCAGCTTAGACATTGATGTTGTTTTAAAATTGTTAAATAACTTGCAAATGTACGAATCTATTAAAGTATAGTTCGGCAAGAACGAGGTCGAACCCAAGGGAATGCTTTGAGAAGAAAAACTAACACAAATTCAAATTAATTTAAAACTAATCTAGTTTAAACAAAATTTGGTTGATTTGAGATAGATTAAACTAACATGCAAATAAAATAACACAATTAAAATCAAATAGAGAAAATAACTAAGGTTTCGGATTCCACCACCATTAAATTCATGAAACTTCTAATATTCATTTATTAATTCCCAAATTTGGAGTAGCAATCAAGAAATCAATCTATTGCTTACTCAAGATTTAACAATAAAGCACTATGAAAAATATATTTTCCTTCGCTTTACTAGTGTAAAATTTTAAGCATCCTATGTATCCAATTTAATGAAAAATATAAGATCAAAGATTATCACTTTTAAGAAATACAAACCCAAGCTTAGATTAATTATAATATTTTCTAACTACCACATATACATGATATAGATGGTGAAAGAATTATAAAATAATTAATCACAAGAAGCGAAAATCATAAGAATTTAAATCATACACATGAGAATCAATTAATGAACAAAAGAACTTCACTTCATTAATGGAGGTTTCCTCCTCAACCCTAGTTGAGGAGTTTAGTTACACATGATAGAAGAAGAAGATAACAAAATAATAAAAGACATAATGAATAAATAAAACCCGGATTGTCTCTGTCTTCTCTGACCTGGCCTCCACTTCTTTTCTCCTCCTCAAAACAGCCACCAATTCACCTCTTTATACCCCAAGAGAATACATAAAGTCCTAATCCAATTAGGAGATAAAGTCCTAATCCAATTAGAAGAAAATTAGGGTTTTCCCGCAGCCCAAAATAGGTAGATTTTTCTGCTGACTTTCGGCTCAAGTTTTGACCCAGTAGAAGTCCGATTCACGAAATTTACGTGAAATACAAAAGTGTCCAGAATCGAATTTCGTTCAACCTATGTGAAAATTAAGTCGAATTGACGCTCGGAAATAAGGTTTTCAGTCCACTTTCCAAAACGGGATTAAAACTGGATTAAGTGTAGAATTGGGCTTCAGACCCGTAATCTTCTTAAGCAGTTGTAATTCTCTAGAACCTCTTCCTTGGGCTGATTTGAGTTGAAATATGGAGTTGAATGGACCCATTAGATGTAGGCTTCATATAACCTTCTTGGATATCATCTTTAAAAGCCCAAAATCATGGTTTTATCTGAAATAATCATTAAGGCCCTGAAAAAGACAGAAAATACAAAAACAGAGTAAAATCACATATAACCTATCACTAAGAGAATAAAATATGCAAATTAAGAGGCTAGAATGCGTAACATTCAACGCCCATCAGACATATTGGAAGACATATGATTAATCACAAGGTTGGGAATGGAGCTTCCATTAGGTTCTGGGAGGACAACTGGCTCAAAAATGGTCCCCTTGACCTAAGAGCGACTGAAACCATAATTACCTCATCTTCAATTCCTAGAGAACAGTCCCTATCCAATTTCACCTCACCAAGCAGCCAATGAGACTTTCTAACAAACCTGGAGACACTTTTCCCATATCTTTATATTGCTCCAGCTCCTTCTCCACATCAAATGGACTCAGTCGTTTGGTCTGCTTCCCCAGATGGTGAATTCTCCACAAAACACACTTTAAGAGCCCTGTTTGACTCATCTAGCATAGTGGATTGGCACCACCTCATCTGGAGCAAGGTCTCAATTCCCAGATGCAAGATCATCTTATGGCTTGTTATGCAGAGGAGGCTGGCAACAATGGATCACCCGTCGATGGCTTCTAGACACCCATCAAACACTTGTGCTCTATGCTCCTCCGGTCCTGAATTGATATCACACATATTCTTCACATGTATGTTCTCCAACCCAATTTGGCAGCGTATACAGCAGAAATATAGATTGTACATTGGGGACTGCTTTTGGCTAGAGCTAATTAGTTGGGCATCCCATCATTGGAGGGCAAACATAATCGAAAACTCCATCAACAAGCTTGCCCTTTCTACAATCATCCACACCATCTGGTTAGAGCGCAACTCTCGATTATACGACAATAAAATATGTTCGCAGGTTATCGTCCTTAACAAAATCATGTCCTTGATTCGAAATCGACTGAGATGTATAAAGCTCAAGGAATCAATTTAGACTCGGCTAGCCCTAGCGGAATGGGAGCTCCCTGATCTTTTGATTCATTTGCTTGCTCGATCTCCAGATCCATGAATGTGATTTGTTCAATCACCTTAAAGAATTTGATTGAATTAAATCTCTAATTACCAATTCCGGATGATGAATATCGTGATAAAGACATGCATTTGGTTGGGTTATGAAATCTGGGGTAACACAGGCTTGGGTTGTGTTTTGGTCCTAATGTTATCTTTTATGTCTTTTGAGGAATTGGGCCTTGGGTGTCAAACCTGTTGATAGCCAATGGACTTTAGCCTCTAACTCTGTATATCCTTTTTATCTATATATTTAACTTGAACTTCAAAAAAAAAAAAAAATGAATGTGCTAAAAATTAGAGTAAGCTTAATAACTCTAAACAATTAAAATGTATAGAAAGTTGAGCGTTTGAGTTCTTATTTGAGAGAGTAATGGTGCATATTTGATTGAGACTTTTTGTTATTGAATTGAACTTAATGCAGGTCACAGAACTTTTTGATACAGCCTTAGAGGATGCAATTTTTTCAGTGAAGACTGGGAACCTCTATCCCCCACCCTGGCCGGAAGGTAAAGCAATATGGATTGGGCTTTCAGAAATGGCCGAAAAAAACAAAAAGAAGAAGACTTAAGCTCTGCTAGGAGCCCAAACAAACAGCAAAAAGCCCAAACCAAATTCAAAAGAAGATCCGTTATGAGTAACAATTCCAGTGCAACATGGAAGTAGGAAAATTTAGAAATTAAAAAATATATCACTAAATTAATGCATCTCAATTCTCATAGATTATATACATAATAGATATATAGATAGGGATAAATATTGTCTTTGAAGGAAATTCTCATTTCTCCAAATGGGATATACCCAATGCAAAATTATTTTTAATTACAGCTTAAGTTCAAAGCCATTTGTTGTTTCTAGTGGCTTTGTAAAAGTACCATTTCTAGACAGAGAGATGAAAAAGATGAACACAACTCATAGAGAGAGACAGATATAGATATATAGACAGGGAGTTACATGTTTGAAACAACTCACTTAATAAAACCTAGAATAGCACTCCAAGAACAACTCTCTTTCTCACTCACACATACACACACACATACACACTCAGAGAGAGAGAGATGGAGTTCTAAGGGTATTAATTAATCATTAAGTTCCCATGGAGGCCACTGAACTTAAACTTTTGCACCATTTATTTGGTTAGACGATTTTAGTGTATATATATAGATATATTGTTATTGGCAAGAAACTCCCACATGTTCTTGGAAAGACTCATGCCCTTTGTCTTTCACTTTAAAATAAGAGAAGATGTCACTAGGTCACATGGCTTGATGGTTAGAGGACAATTAATTTCTCCTATTTGATTACGAAACAGGAAAGGTAAATGGGGGGAAAGGTAATTAAGGAAAATGTTTTAATTTTGCATGTACATTTTTCTTTCTTTTTTTTAGATTTTTAGCCATTGTAAATAATAATAATAATAATAATAATAATTTATGGTTTTATTCAAGTTAAAACTAAAAAATTAATTTTCTTTTCAAAGAATTAACTACACAAGACTTTCACCACTATAAGATTTGGAGTGAATGGATCACACATAAGACTTAAGCATTGGACTTTTTGGTCTTGCAATTCGCTCAATGTGATGAACTAATGGACGGAAGGTAAATCTTATTCCTTCTTCTTTTCTGATCTTAAGAGTTGTCTAAGTACTGTAGTAAGTATTAATCAAGGTCTATATATATATATGCAGAGAGAGTCTCTCTCTCTTTATCAGCAATACACCCACATATACCCAGTAAAACCCTAATGTCCATTTAATAAAATCAGTTGGTCATGATTTAATTATATATTTATGGAAGAATTTTAATTTAATTCAGGAAACCCTAACGCATCCTCCAGAAGATCATTGCCCTTCTTTTAGCATTTTATCTTTGCTTAGCTTAATTAACAGCCATTTCTAATTTACTCCCCCAAAAAAAAAATGGTAATTATTTGTCTTATTTTCTCTGACAAATGATGATGTGGTATCCTCGAGAAGTGTAAGCCCTCTATTTTTCTTTAATCATAGAGAAATTAATAATTTTCAAAATAGATTAAGAATTTATATTTGCCAGAAATGCCGCCATCATCAATACCCATATTGTATACTTTCTCCGTCTCAAGATAAGATACAACAGGAATGTAATGCTAAATTAAGTTGCACAATTCAATTAGAAGAATCCTACAAAACCATTTCAAATTAGCCTTCTTTTGTTGTTGGGTCATCACTGTACATTTACCCATATATTTATATACTTGCTTAACCTTCAAAAAAAAAAAAAAACAAAAAAAACAACTTACCACATAGGAAAAAAAAGTTTTTTTTTTATTTTTGGCTAACTCTCAACTTACATTTTGAAGGTTAGAAGTTTGGATACTCTTAGGATCACTCTCATAATTCTCGAATCTCAATCACGAATATTTTAAGAGTCCCCGAAACTACCATCATCTTATATATATATAAGCAATGCTACACATCATGAAATTATTTCATGAATTTGTATCATGAATGATGTGGCAGGTAACGTGGAGGGTTAGTATTGGTGGGATTTCCCCCATACACATAGTCTCATGATATTATCACTAAATTCCACCAATACTAATCCTCCATGTTACCTGCCACATCATTCATGATATAAATTCATGAAATAATTTCATGACATTTAACATTTCCCTATATATATATATATATATATATATATATATATGACTGCAAAACATACCATTCTATTAATTTACTTTTGACATTTTTCAATTTATCTGAATTCTAAAGGCGACAATGAAGTATACAATAGGACACTCTCTCTCAACTTCCTAACCCTCTCTTCCACTAGCTGTGACGAAGGTAAAGATTTATTTATATGCTTGTGACACTATTGTTAGAGACATTTTTTTTACCAAGAAATTGAAGTTAGCCAACACCTTAAAAACAAAGTGGTCTCTGTCATTGTAGCCCTTTTTTCATAACATGCATGGTTCATTTCATTGCCCTTCATGCTTGTAGCTGTTATGACAAACACCCCCCGGGGGGAAAATATATATATACACGTACATATCACAAAGATTTATGTTTTACGTTCACGATGAAGATCTGACAAAAGAATTCACTATTTAAAAAATTAAAAATTATACGTTCACGATGAAGATCTGACAAAAGAATTCACTATTCAAAAAATTAAAAATTATATATTCACGATGAAGATCTGACGAAAGAATTCACTATTCAAAAAATTAAAAATTACAAGTTTCAACACCCAAATTATTCCTCTCTCTCACTCTCTATGTTCTCCAATCTCACACAACAAATTCTAAACGCCCTTACATATTGGGCTCCAAGCTGCAGAGACTACGAATCCATCTCCATGACCTGCAAGGGAAAACGGAAATTTTTTTCTCACAATGTCCTTTTTTGAGTCATAACATGAATCAAACTAAAACAAAATTTGGGGCACAACTTCAAACCTGTGACAGTGCTAATGAGATAACCATTATCAACTCAACACGATGTAAGGGATACATTTGATGATTCTAACTTCAAAATGAAAGTGTCAGAGGTCAGAGTATCCAAACAATTAAAATCTATAGAAAGCTGAGCATTTGAGTCCTTTTGAGACGGTGATAGTGTGTTTGTTGAAATTTTTGTCTTATATATATCTATATAAACTTATATGTATAATAAATAGACCTTTATTGTATTGAACTGAATACAGATCAGATACATCGAACCCTAACTTTGAACTTTCTGATACAGGCTTAGAGGATGCAAAATTTTCACTGAAGCCTTTTGCAGTGCAACATGGAAGTAGGAAAATTTAGAGATTAAAAAATATATCACTAAATTAATGCATATATTGTCTTTGAAGGAAATTCTCCAAAGGGAATATAAACCCTAATGCATCTTCATTTTTGTTTTTAGTTGCTTTGTAAAAGCACCATTTCAAGACATATGAAGATAAACACAACTCATATATATATATATATATAAAACAACTAGCTCATTCCTTTAAAACTTAGAATACCATTCCATGAACAACTCAAATGCATAGAGAGAGACAGATACATAGATAGCTATATATAGATATATAGATACGGAGTTTGAAACAACTGACTTAATAAAACCTAGAATATATAGATTGCACTCCAAGAACAACTCTCTCTTTCTCACTCACACACACACAATGACACAAACACACACACACACACACACAGTTCTAAGGGTGTTTAATTAGGAAGTACTTCCTATGGAGCTAGGCCAGTGATCATCACAGGTTCAAGTCAAAATCATCATCAGAATCGGAATCAGAATCCGACTCAGACTCATACTCATACTCGTACTCGGACTCATCATCTTGAACTATATTCTTCTGCTTAAGATTCTTGTTCCCGAGGGGAAAGACATTTGATCCAGTGGCTAGAGTGAGGTCCAGAGAAGGTGGGACTTCTGGAGGAGCCAAAGTGAGCTTGAGAGGGTCTTTTTGACCATTGAGTGTTTTGTTTCTTTTCCTCCCATTTCCTTCTGCCAAATGCACCTCAATGTGGTACTTCAACCTTTCATGAGTGAGAAACACTCTCTGGCAACTCCAGCATTGAAACTTTTGCCTGTGCCTGCAGCTTGGTGGCTTTTTCACCGGAGCCTTTCCATGGCCAGCGTAGGACTCTCCATCAATAATATCCGAATTTGAGTCATGCCCTTCTTCATCAGACATGTTTATATGTATATGGAAGATATATATATATATATATATAGAGAGAGAGAGAGAGAGAGAGAGAGAGAGAGAGAGAGAGATGAACTACTATAGCTTATTAGGATAATGATCCCTTTTATAGATGAAAGCATGCCTTGGGGCATCCTAATGCATTAATGACACAGTGAGTCCGTTACTTTATATATATATATATCTGTGTGTGTGTGTGATGCAGGGGAGAATTACAAAGAAGTTCTTATTTTCATTTTACAGGACCATCAAGTGCTATCAATGACCAAACATATTATATTTTAATTAATTAATTAATTAATTGTTATAGGACTTAACTGTTCTATAGAAAAGTATGACTTCTTTGTAAAAAAAAATTATTTTTTTATCACGAGAGCACTTGTATTTGAGGGTGCTCGACATAATCTCTCAATCTAAGAGGATGTTGACAGAGTGAAAGAGGGCTCCAACCATGGTTTTTATCTTAATGATAAATGTATATGAGAGGTGGCTAATCAATTTCATTAATTACTCTGTATCATCTTGTTGCACACAGTAAATGCTATTTTAGTTTTTAATCTGTGTATTAATTTCTTACAGAAACTGAGATGAACAGAAAGGAGAATCTCAACTGTGTTGGGTTTCATAATGACATGTATGAATACAACTACGATGAGGGGGTTGGGGGGACAGAAAGGTAATTTGCTTTGACGATATTATGAAGGGTAAATATTACTTGCACTTTTTCATTTCAGACAATATTTCGACTAGACTCCCTCTAGTTTCGACATTCCGAACTACACCCCCTGAATTTTAAGTTTATGTTTTAATTTTTTCCTTCCGCTAGTGTCATGTCAGCAAACAAACGGAATTTATTGACATCAGCAGGAGAGAAAAATTGACGGACATTACTGATAGAGGGTGTAGTTGGGAATATTGAAACTAGAGGGGGTCTAGTCGGGATATTGCCTAATATGAGAGGGTGTAAGTGGTATTTACCCTAATATGAATGATATGTGGAAACACATATATACTTCAAATCCAAAAACTGAAAAGGGTGCCAATGGATTTACAATTGAATTGAGAGGAAAAAAAACCAAATTTAAGAGAGGTAATTCTCAATTTGACTCCATAATTATCTACTAGTGGTGTATGACATGATTAGAAAAACTTGGTAGAGTGTGGTAAATAGTTTTAGTGTCCGTCTGGGGAAGCTTCCTAGGGGATTGAAATGGACTTCCAAGTTCAAGAAGTCATTTCCAAAAAAAAATGTTAGTGTTTGGTGACATAAGGAAAATAGACTTTTAATTAAAGTCGAAGTCCTAAAAAGTCGATTCAAAGGAAGCCAAAAAAACTTGCTTTTGGAAGGAAGTTAGAATTATTTTAAGTAACAAATTCTATAGACAATTTTGTCTTCTTTTATTTCGTGAAACTTGTCTATTAAGAGTAATTATTAAGGATAAATTTGTCAAATTAAAATTGTGTTAATTGTGAAAGGAATTTTAATAAATGCATCCACTAAACAACTTTTTTTCTTTTAAATTCCTTTCATTGAAGGCATTCTTCAAAGGCCTTTTAAAAGAAAGGAATTTTAGAGTAGGAAGCTCCTCCAAACAGGGCCTTAGAATATATTTTTCAATTTCCAAATGCATAATTAAAAGCTAATGATTGTGAAGTATTGGTCGTGTAGCCAATTTCATTGACCTATTATAAAACTTTCGACATGAAAAAAAAAAGCATGCTAAGTACTAATATTATTTGTATTTTTACTAAAATTAAAAGCCTCTTGATGATAATTTGAATATGAAGAGAAGCTCATACTTAGAAGTCAAACCATAAGAAGGGTGCCAATTGATTTAGAATTGAGTTGAGATGAAAATAAGAAATACAAAAATAAGAAAGGTGATTTGCAATTAGAGTCCATAATTTCTTTAAGTTAATCATGCATATATGTTTGTGTAAAAAAGAAAACTACATATTAATATTATTTGTAATTTTACATATATTATTAAATTTACAAGTCTTTTTTTCATGATAATATGCATAATCATATAAATACATAATTTATGAACTTTATACTTTAATTATAGTATGCTTTTCTTGAATTAATAAACTTAGCCAAGTGAGGTAAATATTTAGAGGAATGTTTTGACCAATGATGCATCCCATTTATTGAAAGCCAATGATTACTAAAAAGTGGTGGCGCGTTTATTTACGTTTTACGGAGTATTAGTTTTTCAACATAATGATAAATACTAGTGAAATGCCGTCATTTTTTTTCTATACTTTGTCATGTCACAGTAGTCGAATTAAATTATTCAATCGTTGAAGTCAATTTTGCTAAATAGTGGTTATGTCGTTTATTGATCTTTTATTAGTTTTCTGACATAATGATAACTACCACTGGAGCGCCGTCATTTTTCATAAAATTTATCATGTTGTAATAGTCGAATTAAATTACACAATCATTGAAGTCAATTTTGCAATAATACATTTCATCATATAAGCTCATTAATCACAATTTGGGTTTATCGATAAAGTTATCTAAAATTTTTCATGACAAATAGTCTCAAATAAATAAACTAACTTTCTAAGTTGAGCGAAGATCCGGCTTGAAGTAAATTCCCTTAAGCCAATGATTGCTAAAAAGTGGTAGCGCTGTTTAGTGACATTTTATTAGTTTTTCAACATAATGATAAGTATCATTGGAGCGCCGTGTCACAGACTTGGTGATTTCCAAGCACCCATGCGGCCTTAGACACTTTCAAGCATCCTTGAAGTGCTAAGTCAATCAACCTGAATGGCTAGCTTAGTAAAGACTAAGTGTAGAGATTGAAACCAAATTTGACTAATTTTTAAACTTTTTCATCATTTTCGCTATGAATGCGTTTTGAATGATATTTTGAGTGTTTTGAGAGTGGGAAACATGTTTGAAAACATGTTATGAGATTTTTAAAAGTTTTCAAAAGATTTAAAGAAGTTTGACTTTTTGGTCAAACCGGAGCCTGGGATGCGGTTCGAGTGGGTCTGAAAATTCAAAAAATTTTGAAAAATAATTATTTTTGAGATTGGATGTAATGAAATATTTAATGAGTTAAGGAAGTGATTCAAGGCCATAGGAGTTTTCGAAATCGAAAACGGAGCCCGAGAAGGTACGTTAAGTGATTCGGGGGCGTTTTGGTCATTTGGCGCTCCAGATATTATAAATATCTAGGGCTGAGATATCTCAGCCATTCTCATGGCTCTCTCTCTAAATCTCTCCCACCTCATCCCTCCACCTTCTCTCTACATTTCGGGTGCATTCGGCTTAGATTTGTGATTCGTCGAAGAAGGAAAGTGTGTAAGGGACTGTTAGAGCTTCGATTTGAACCGAACAAACTCATGTTTTGGCAAAGTGGAACCCACTAAAAATTTTGAAAAGTGCTTGTAAGGCCTTCAATCTTGAGGTAAGGGTATCTTCTCCTCCCTTTTCATTAATTCTCTAGGGTTTGTGTGGTATATGGATGTGCTAGTAGGAATTAGAGGGACAAAGGTCATGTATGTGATTTTCTCTTATATATATATGCATGTTTAGAGTATTATTCATGTAATGTATATGATATATGTGAATCATGTTAGTCTATGCATGTTAAATGTGAGTTTTGTGCCACCTATATGTGAAATACATGATGTATGTGACTTGAATAAATGTTATACACGAATGAATGTGTAATTGACATGTTATTTATAGTTTAATGATGTTTTCATATGTTATATCTATTGGTTGAGAAACATGAAGTTCATTAGGCTTAACTTGAACCATAACCTGAATTATGTGAGCTTGAATGCCATATGTTGAAAAATGCATCAAAGGAGTGATTTTTCCAAGTTAATGCATTTGGTGATCGTTGTGGGTGAAAATGCTTACAATATTATGCGTATGTTGTGATTGCTTAGCATAGGTTGCTCTTGGTGAAAAATGGAATAGTTGTTGGAAATAGAATGAGCATTAAGGAAGTTGGACTATGAGAAATGATGCACACGGAAGGTGTAATGAGCTAATATTTTCAATTGGTAAAAAATAGACTCCTCTCTTTCAATTGGCAGTCTTCAATTGATGAGGAACCATAGTGAAAATCTTGAGGTTGATGAGTGTCAACATGCGATAATCTTGGTGGTGGTGAAAATATGAAATTATGAGGTTGAAAGGTTACATAGTGATACTTCAGAATTTGTAAGGTTATGTAGTTGAGTTAGTGGATTCATGTAGAGGATTTGGTTGCAAAATTCTAGACATGTGTTATGTGGCTTGTGGTTGTGCATAGCTACATGTATACTTACTATTTCTTATGTTGTTGCCTTGTTGATAACATGAGAGTTTGAGCATGCCATGTAGCATAGGGATGACATGATGCATATCATGTAGGTCGGCGTCGAGTTGATGTTTAGGTGGGTTTGGTCATCTCTACTGAGCCATCATGGTGCTCACCCTTTTCTCTCCAAACATTTTTACTGGTTAGGTACCAATGGGAGACAAAATAGGATTAGCTCAATGGACCTTGTTAAGTTCCTTTTTAGACTTTTGAACTTTTGAGATGTAAATAGATGCCCATGCTGGTTTGTGGCATATGGACTATGTTAATGATGTTATATTTACATTTGATCATGTTGATATACTCTAGTTTCAAATGTAATGATCATAAATAGATCCTATATGATTTATGGGTTTTGAAAGGAAGAATGTTGGTTTTGATTTCATTATATATAAATTCTTGGATATAATTGTTAGAGATGTGAATTCATGCTTAGAATGGTGTATGATGATGTTTTTATCATTTCTACATGTTATGGATGATGTTTGATGATTTTAGGGTTTTTTAGAGGAGTTTTGGAGCCTAAAAGTTGAGATTTTTGAGTCTTGGACAATAGATATTGCAGCTTCGATAAATCTAACTCACCATTTCAATGCATCAAAGTTACTATTCACAACATTTTCTAAAATCTACCCAAATTTGAATCGGGTATAACTTCATCGTTTTAAATCAAAATTGAGTGTGATTTTTTTTCAAATTGAGTATTTTTGAATCCTCTATCCAATGGTGAGGGTTTTAGTTTCAATTTTCAGTCATACATGGAGTTGAGTTCTGAAAATTTAGGAGTTATATAATTATGGCTTGATGTGGAGCTCTTTGAGGTTGATTGTGGTTGAGGTTGAGTTAGCACATCCATGTGCAAGAAAAGAGTTAAGCTTTTGCAGTATTTGAGAGTAAAGAGAGTTTATAAGGGATTAATGGATGAGTTCACCTTCAATTTTCGGAGAATGAAAATCGGGGCGGGACAACTTGGTTTCCAGCATGATATCAAAGGGTGATTCTGGTCAGGGTATGGATGATAAGTGCGAGTCACCCTTGGTTTTCAGAGAATGAAAATCGAGGCGTGACACTAAGGCTAGACAAATGAAGGAAGAGAAGTTACACAAACTGAGCAAAAGAGAGTTTCAGAGAATGTAAAGAACTTGTATTGCACTTGAGAACTCTTACAAAGCTTGGTAGCTTGGTGAGGAGTAAATGAACTCCCACCTCTTTATATAAGCACTTGGCCTTACAATGAATGGCTAAGATATTTACAAATGTCAACAATCTAATGGTTAGGAGAATTCTTGAATAGGTTTCTAGAAAACTTCATAGAAATATCTCTACAATACTAGACATCTCTAGAGACTTCTATACAATTCTAGAGTGTCCTATACAATTCTGGAATACTCCATACAAATCTAAAAAGTTCTAAAAAATACTAGAGAACTTCACACAAGTTTAGAGTTTCACACAATTCTAGAGAATTTCAAAAGAGTCCATACTTATGTAGAGAAGTCTAGAATGTTTCGAAAGTTTTCTTCCATGCAGACTCCCATGTCATCTTGCTAATGCACATACGTGGTGCCTATGTGGCAAAACTTCCATCTGCAGGGTGTGACATTCTCCCCCATTTAAGCTCACGAGGCCCTCGTCGCGCTCTCTTCCTTGAGTCGTCATATATACTCTACAAACTGCCATAATGCATCCTCGCTCTCCCAGCTTGCTTCACTATCTGGTAAGTTCTTCCACTTTACCAAGTATTCTTTGTATTTGGGCACGCCTCTTCTTCTCCTTTTGCGGTCTGCAAGTATACACTCAACCTCCTTATCATAAGATGTGACCACGGCGGTGGGTGCTCATTGTGACACCCCTCGGCTAGGATTCTCCGTGTCTCTATGATATGGTTTTAACATGCTAGCATGGAAGACTGGATGGATCTTCATCTTGGGTGGAAGTTGCACTTGGTAGGAGACTTTACCCACCTGTTTGATAACTGGGAATGGGCCTTCGTACCGTCATACTAACCCTTAGTGCACTCCTCGTAGTGAATTGAACTATTGGGGTAATAATTTCACCATCAGCATGTCCCCTCAATGAACTCCACCTGTCTCCTTTTTTTGTCGGCCCACTTCTTTATCTTCTTAGCTACCTTGTCAAAGTATGCCCTTGCAAAGTCGGTTTGCTTATGCCATCTCTTAGCAAACTTGTAGGCCGCCGGACACTTTCCATCGTAACTAAAAATAATGGCATTAGGTGTCATTGGTTGTCGTCCGGTAACAACCTCAAAAGGACTTTGATTGGTAACCTCACTCTGTTGCAAGTTGTAGGAAAACTGTACCACACTAAGGAGTTTGGTCCAATCCTTTTGGTTGGCACTCACATAGTGCTGCAAGTATAGCTCCAATAGAGCATTGATACGCTCCATCTACTCATCTGACTAGGGGTGGAAACTCGTAGAGAAGTTCAAGTCCGTCCCCATCTTCTTATAAAGCCTCATCCAAAATCGACCTGTGAAGCGTGGGTCTCTATCACTGAAAATATTCTGCGGAACTTCCCAATACTTCACCACATGATCAACAAAAAACTTTGCCGCCCTCTCAGCCGTGCAATTCGTTGGTGCGGGTATAAAGTTAGCATACTTGCTGAATCGATCAACTACCACAATGATACTCCCGCATCCCTCTAACTTGGGCAGTGCAGAGATGAAGTTCATAGAGAAACTTTCCCATGGTCTCTCTGGGATAGGCAGAGGCTTTAATTAGTCTGCGGGATAATGTTACTCCACTTTATCCTACTGATACACAAGATAAGTCTTCACATATGCTTCCATGTCGTCCCACATCCTGGGCCAATAATATGAGTCATCTAGGAGTGCAAATATCCTCTTCATACCTGGGTGACCAGCCCACTTCATGTCATGACATTCCTTGATAAGCTCCTTTCGCAAGTTGTCCCATTTAGGGACAAAGTGTCAGTCCCCCGCAGTGAGAAGTAGATCCTCTTTAAGTTGGAACCGTCGAGTCTTCCCCTCATTGGCCAATTGTACGAGATTTTTGGCTAAAGGGTCATGCTGAAATCCCTCTTTGATCCGATCCATTAGAGGGTGTTAGGTTCGACTAATAACTGCAAGTTCAACCTTTCTGCTAAGTGCATCTGCCACCATGTTGGCCTTGCCCGGCTTATACTCGAAGTGATAAGTGACCTCAGCCAAAAATTCTTGCCATCGTGCCTGCTTTGGGCTAAGCTTCTTCTAAGTCTGGAAGTAGCTAGTGGCTACGTTGTTCGTCTTAATGACGAACTATGCACCGAGCAAGTAGTGTCTCCATGCATATAGGTAATGAATAATCGCTGTAATCTCCTTCTCTTGCATAGTGTAGCGCCACTCAGTATCATTAAGCTTCTGACTCTCATAAGCTATGAGGTGTTCTTCTTGCATCAATATGCTCCCAATAGTAAAGTTTGAGGCATCCGTGATTCCGTATGCACCTCGTAGGGCTTGGAGTGGTCAGGTAGGCATAACACAAGCTCTTCCGTGACTGCTTTCTTTAAGTCATCAAATGCCCGTCTGTCCAACTCTAAACGTGGTTTTTCTTTGGTAGATCTGTCAATGGGGCTGCTCGTGCCGAGTAGCCCTTGATAAAGCGACGATAATAGTTGACAATCTTGAGAAAAGATCGTAACTTCGTCACTTTGGTAGGCGGCTCCCAATCTTGGATGACTTTTACATTTGCCTCGTCCATCATAAGCTTCCCATCCTTTATCTTGTGCCCTAGGAATAAGACCTCCTCTTGGGCAAATGATCATTTCTCCATCTTGACATATAAGTCATTTTCCCATAACACTTGAAGAGCTCCCTTAAATACTTCACGTGATCTTCCAAGGTGGTACTATACACCACTATGTCATCCAAGTATACCACGACGAACCGATCCAAGTATGGATGGAATAGCTTGTTCATTAAAGTACAGAAAGTAGCAGAGGTATTATTGAGACCAAAGGGCATAATAAAAAACTCGTACGAGCCATACCTCGTCACACAAGTAGTATTGGGCTCATCCTCATCTGCAATCCTCACTTGGTAGTACTTTGAGCGCAAGTCAAGCTTAATGAAGTATCGTGCTCCACCAAGTTGTTCAAACAAGTTTGCAATGAGAGGTATAGGGTACTTGTTCTTGATAGTTACCTTATTAAGTGCCCAGTAATCTATGCACATGCGCAAGGACCCATCCTTCTTTCGCTGAAACAATACTAGTGCACCATAGGGAGCTTTAGAGGGCGGATGTAACCCGCATCCAACAACTCCTTCAGTTGCCTCTGTAACTCTTCCAACTCTGGGGGTGTCATTCGATATAGGGCCAAGGCAGGGGGTTTAGCACCCAGTTCCAAATCAATCTTATGATCCACCTCCCTCCTAGGTGGAAGCCTCTGGGACAGCTCCTTTGGCATCACGTCCTTGTACTCTGCTAGGACTGCCTGAATCTCCGTAAACACCTCCTCTTGCGGGGGAGGGACTAGCTTATCATCGGGTGCCTCCCGTAGCATAGCAAGAAAACTAGTTTCCTTCCTCTTAAAACCCTGCTTGAATTATATGGTCGATAATGCTTGCTTCCCAATCTTAGCATTTCGCTCCACCGGCACCATGCATGTTGTGCTACCTTCTATGATGCACACAGTGTTAGCAAAAGGAATAGGGAAAGCTTTTACATTATCTAAGAAATCCATTCCAAGGACAAGTTGAAAGTGTCCATAGACACCATTGATAAATCAATGTCGCCCTTCTAATGCTAGCCTTGACACTACATGCTATGCTATGGATAGGTTTGGCTGTCGAGTTGACTACCTTCATGGAGCCCCCTTCTTTGTTATACTTTAGGCACAGCTTCTTGGTTTCTTCCATGCTCACAAAGTTGTGGGATGCCCCTATGTCCACCAATGCTCGAGTGGACATCCCATTGATGCTTACTTCCACAAACATCAGCCCCTTAGCCACCACTTTGGGTATCCCCATCTTAGCCTTGATGGCATTGAGGATTTACAGTGACCCCATCTGTGTCTCCTCTTGTTGCTCATCATACTGGCTAGTCATGGCATTGAGGGTCTTCTTTCTAGGACAATCCTTCACCCAATGTGGCCCATCACATAGGAAGCAATTGTTTTTGGGTTTGGATGCCGATGTCTCCTTGCCATCTTTCCCTTTTTGCTACCATTGCTTGGTTTACGGGTTCATTCTTTGTTTTGCCCGGTGCTTTTGTTTCTCCCACCTTTGCCATGGCCATGCTTTTTATCCTTATCCTTGGGCTTGGAAGGGTCTTTCTTGCTACTAAAGTCGATAAAAGACTTCGCATCTGCAATAGTTGTAGCAAGGTCTTGCACCCCACGTCGTCTCGATTTCGTCTTAGCCTAAGGTTTCAAGTTATCTATGAAGAATAAGAGAGAATCTTTGTCGGACAAGTCCGGGATCTTGAGTGTGAGTGTAGTGAACTCCCCGACATAGTCCCAGATTGACCCCATTTGTTTAAGCAATCGAAGTTGGCCTCTAGCTTCCTCCTCAGCATTCTCAAGATAAAATTATTTTTTAATTTCTCTCTTAAAATCATCCCAAGTATCGACAAAGACCATACATTTGCCAATGTCACCATGTCTCCGTCTCCACCATAGTGTGGCCGTGTCGATAAGGTACATGGTCACTATGTGTATCTTCGTGGCATTTTCCACCATGCCCGTTGATCGGCGTTGAATGTTACGCATTCTAGCCTCTTAACTTATGTATTTTATTCTCTTAGTGATAGATTATTTTGTGATTTTACTTTGTTTTAGTGTTTTCTGTATTTTCAGGGCCTTAATGATTATTTCAGTTAAAACCGTGCTTTTGGGTTTTTAAAGAAGACATCCAAGATGGTGAGATGAAGCCTACATCAAGGAGATTCACTCAACCATTTATTTCAACTCAAATCAGCCCAAGAAAGAGGTCCAAGAGAATTACAGCTGCTTAAGAAGGTTTCGGGCCTGAAGCCCAAATCTGCGCATAATGCAGTCTTAATCCCGTTTTGGAAAACGGACCAGAAGTCTTATTTCCGAGCCTCAAATCGACATTATTTTCGCGTGGGGTTGAACGAAATTTGATTCTGCACACTTTTGTATTTCACGAAAATTCCGTGAATCGGACTTCTAGTGGGTCAAAAGTCGGGCCGAAGTCAGCAGGAAGAACCCACCTGATTAGTGCTGCGGGAAACCCTAATTAATTCCTAATTGGATTAGGACTTTGGTGTATTCTCTTGGGGAATAAAGGGAAGACTTGGAGGCTGAAGAGGGAGAGCTTACACAGAGATTGGAGAGTCTGAGAGGGCTGAAGAGAACAGAACATATTGCAGAGCCATTGGAGAACGAAGTCATACGCGTAATTCAGAAAGATGATGTCTTCTTCCTCAACAGTTGAAGCTTCTTCTTCTATCATGAGCGGCTAGTTCATCCACTAGGGTTTTGATGTAGCCCTAACAAAGCATCAATGGTTTGATTGTTTTAATTATTGGGGACCTTTATATACATGCATAGATTGTGTAATTGTGAGGATTCTTATTAATGAATTGAGCAATAAAAGTCTTGTAAATTCAATCTCAATGATTTCTTATCTTGTCTTAGATATTTAGTTGTTGTTATTGAACTCAATCTCTTTTGTTTTCTGTGATCATGAGAGAGATTATTACACAATGGTAATCACTGAATATATTGTTATGAGCTTTGATGGATTATGCCTAGAGAAGATGAACCATACTGCACCCTAGATTAGAGTAGTTAGGCAGATGGCCCATGCCAATCGAAGATAGTCCATGGCTTAGCCTTAATCATATGTTATCTTCTTGACGGATGAAGGTGAGCTTGTAGCCACCGACACCACTTATGCATGATGTAATTCCCCTATAGTTGATTCAATTGACCATTGATTGTGGAGTTAGTGGTGAAGTCAAACACCCTAGGTTTCTCTCTTATTATCTTCATTATCTGTTTACCTTTGATTTATTTTATTTTATCTTTTTAATTAGTTAAAAATCAGAATTCTTTTCTTATAAATTTAATTAGAATTAGTTCTGTATTCCAACTCGTCAGAACATAATCCCTGAGGTACGATACCCATTCCTTTCGATAGCCCTATTCTGCAAAGAATTCGTTCTATTGCGAAGTGTGGAAAATTTTAATTGGTATACTTTTTGAGTCACACTCACACACGAATCACCCGTAGCCTCAAAGTATTGCTCCATGCCTCATAAAAAATTCTCCAACTCCCGAGCATTCCTTGCCCCAACATAGCTCTTAGGCTTCGGAATATCAATTCGTGGTGTTATCTCCCTCGTAGCAACCGTGCTGATCATAATTGCATGTTTACATAGTGTCAAATCCGATTGCACTTCCTCCACGTGCTCACGAATGGTACCAAGTTCCCGATCTATATGGACATGTAGGTTAGCAAGATCCCCCAATAAAAAGCTGCGAAGCACCTGGATCTCCTTCCAAAGGTCACCATTTATGAAATTCAAAGACACATTTATGGTCTCATAGATCTCAGCGTCCTCCGACTCCAGTCCCTCTATGCGCTGGTGAGCATCCTCCATCCTTGTGCCCAGGTTGGTTATGGAAGTCTCCACTTTTACCAGCCTTACGTTAAAGCTTGCAATGATATCTTTCGACCTAACCCGTTGCCTCGCATCCGTATGAGGGTGTTGCTCCTCCTTACCACGTTCTTGCTCATTATGGGTAGTGATGTGAAATTCCACCATAGCTTCCTCTATACAAATATTGCGACACCTCGCAACCTTAGCTCTAATACCAACTGTCACGAACTTGGTGATTTTCAAGCACCCGTGCGGGCTTAAACACTTTCAAGCACCCTTGAAGTGCTAAGTTAGCCTCCCCAAATGGCTAGCTTAGTAAAGACTAAATCTAGACAAATGAAGGAAGAGAAGTTAGGCAAAGTGAGCAAAAGAGAGTTTCAGAGAATGTAGAAAACTTGTATTGCACTTGAGAACTCTTACAAAGCTTGGTAACTTGGTGAGGAGCAAATGAACTCCCACCTTTTTATATAGGCACTTGGCCTTACAATGAATGGCTAAGATATGTATAAATGTCAACAATCTAATGGTTAGGAGAATTCTAGAATAGATTTCTAGAAAGCTGAAATATCTCTACAATGCTAGACATCTCTAGAGACTTCTATATAATTCTAGAATGTCCTATACAATTCTGGAATACTCCATACAAATCTAGAAAGTTCTAGAAAATACTAGAGAACTCCACACAAGTTTAGAGAGTTTCACACAATTCTAGAGAATTTCAGAAGAGTCCACACTTATGTAGAGAAGTCTAGAATGTTTCAAAAGTTTCCTTCCATGCAGACTCCCATGTCATCCTGCTGATGCGCGCATGTGGTGCCTAGGTGGCATAACTTCCATCTGCGGGGCGTGACAACCGCCTTTCTTTTGTTAACTTTGTCGGGTCATAACATTCGAATTAAATTACTCAATTATTGAAATCAATTTTGCTAAATAGTGATGGTGTCGTTTATTGATCTTTTACTAGTTTTTGACATAACGATAAATACCACTGGAGCGTCGTTATTTTTCATAAAAAATTTTGTGTCATAGTAGTCGAATTAAATTACCCAATCATTGAAGTAAATTTTGTAGTAATACAATTCATCGTATGTGCTCATTAATCACAATTTGGGTTTATCGATAACGACGTCCAAAAATTGTCTCAAGACAAATGATAATTAAACTAACTTTCTAGATCGAGCGAAAAAAAATCAACTTGAAATAAATTATCTTAAGCCAATGATTGCCAAAAAGCGGCGATGCCATTTATTGATGTTTTATTAGTTTTCCAACATAACGATAAATACCATTGAAGCGCCGCTATTTTTTTCTTAAACTTTGTCGTGTCACAATATGCGCTCAATAATCACAATTTGAGTTTATTGATCACTATGTCCAAAAAATTTCACGAGAAATTATCTTAAGACAAATGATAAATAAACTAACTTTTTAGGTCGAGTGAAAAAGTTGACTTGAAGTAAATTGTCATAAGCCAATGATTACAAAAAAGTGGTGGCGTCGTTTATTTACGTTTTATTTGTTTTGCAACATAACAATAAATACCACTAGAGTGTCGCCATTTTTTTTCTAAACTTTGTCGTTACCGGTCGAAGTAATTTACCCAATTATTGAAGTCAATTTTACTAAATAGTGGTAGCGTCATTTATTGATCTTTTATTAGTTTTCCCGCATAACGATATATATCATTGGAGCACCATCATTTTTTCATAAAATTTGTTATGTTGTAACAATCAAATTAAATTATCCAATTATTGAAGTCAATTTTGCAGTATGCGCTCTTTAATCACAATTTGGGTTTATCAATGACAACATCTAAAATTTTCATGACAAATGATAAATAATCTAACTTTCTAGGCCGAGCGAAGAAAGCAACTTGATGCAATAATCAACTAGTATTTTTATCTCTCATTCTATCTGTTTGTATGCAAGTTTCTTTTTACTTGTTAACTCATGTGAATTGTTATTTCCTATTTTCAATAAAAATGGAGAGTTTTCCTTTGACCTTTCTTAATCTACCTATAATCTCATTTCTTGCCGAGTAATATTATTAGAATATTAATTTGAAGGCCGTTCGGACTGATTCAATTTTATTTTTGTGTAAGTAGAATAGTAAATTTCACACATAATGTCATATAGTGGGACCTATCACTCCCCTCACATAAAACTATTCTCAATCTAATCTCGAAGTCTCTATCATTACTAAGTATTATAAACACAAAAAGATGGTAAATTTCTGCTCTAGCTTTTCACTGTGTTATTTGAATCATCATTCCTCATAAGATTAACCCAAGGACTTGACTGTCTCAAAGCATTAATGATATATATACATCATGAGGTGGCTAACACAAGTCATTAAATAGTTTTCCCTCTATCATTTGGTTGCATGAACTAACTGTCATAGAGGTATTTAATTTTAGCATTAGTTGCTAACCAGAGAATTCAAATAAATAGAAAAGAGAATCATAGCTGTCCACAATTATCAATATTATTAGTATTTTTTTAGTCTTTTAATGATGTATATCATTTATTTTCTTGTATGAAACTTATCTCTACCAACAACAACAACAGCAAAAAAAAAATTATGCAGAGTTGTGTCAAAACAAACTTAAAAACTACCAAACATCTAGAGGGTGCCAGTGGATTGAGAAAAAACAAAAAACCAAAAACAATTATTTGCAATTCAACTCCATGTTATCTACTGCTATGCTTTAAATTAGTCAAATATATATTTTTTAAAGGGAAAGTAATCATGCAAAACATGAATACTTACAATGGAATGGAATGGAATAAAATGCGAATATTATCTTTTTTGATCCATTCCTTTGTTTGGTGAGAAAAATAAAAATGAGAATGACCATTTTGCGTCATTCCTTTGGAATGAAAAAGAATAAAAATTCATTTCATTACTCAACCTATGGAATGGTCATTCCATTCCCAATAAACATTAAAAAAAAAAAATTAGTTACCAAAAATAATATAATCATTATTTCATTCTTACATCATTTTATGTTTGAAACTAAACAATAGAATGAGAATGATCATTCCATTCCATTCTTATTCTCATTCAATTTTCACTTTAATGGAATGTTCATTCCATTCCATTGTTGCGTACCAAACGTAGCATTATAGAATATATTTTTCAGTTACAGATTATTATTTTAAATTAGTAATATATATGTTTTTAAAGGAAAATTAATCATGCAAAACATGAATAGTTATAGAATATATTTTTCAATTACAGATTATTATGGAAGCTAATGATTACATAATAGTGACCGCAGTTATTTTTATTGACCTTTTGTAGTTCTTGTGACAAAGACTGGTGTGCTAAGTTCTAACACTACACCATTTGGTAAACATGAAATTTCTACTTTGAGATCGAAATTTTAAATTAGTTTTTCTTCAGTTTCAAGTCAAATGCATAGATTCTATGCTACCAAATGAAGCATTATATTGTCTTTTGACGTGTATTTTGATGTAACATGGTCACAAAAGTACTCTTCATAAAAATCTCACAATTATGTCCCAGTAAAGTTAAGAACTTACAGTGCACTTTGACAATTATGTTATTTTTTTATTAAAAAAAACAATGAACTGGACGCAAAAGTATGTTTAGAAGGAAATGATAATAGTGTGGATTGGTTTTTAAAACTGAATGAGTTGTAATTATAAGAGGAGTCTGTTAAAATGGGCCAGCTAATTCGACAATTTTAGTTGGTAAACTCGAATCCAATTTTTTTACAGATTTGGATAATTATTTTTATAATTAGGATTAAGTTTAGGTTAAAAATTTCAATTCGAACTTAATTAGAATTGGATTTGAGTTGAAGTACCAACAACATGAGCTCAACCCAAATTTGAATTATAATATTATTTTTATACATATTTTTTAAATTTAAATATATTATATAATATTCAAATTATGATAATCTTTATATTTTCAATTTTCTTTATTTAAATCTTAATTTATTGTATGTTAACACTTTGGATAATTAATTTCCTAAAATTTTGTTTGTAAAAATTTGCATTAAGTTCTTAATTTTTTTTTTAGGAGTAATCCAATGTAAAACTTATTAAAGATCACTTTAAATTTTCAACGTGGATATTAGTAATATAGATAATCCAAATTAACCCGACTTTCTAAACCGAATTGCAAATCCGAGTTTAAAATTTTAAGGATGAATTAGACAAAGGTTAAATAATTAGGGTTGAAAATCGAGTTAGAATTGAACATTTCATATGTAGGATTGAATTCAAGTTATATCTCTAACCTGTTAAAGTTGCAAGCTAAATACAATTGAAGCATTGTTGTTGTTATTATATCACTTGAAGCAAATAATCAATCATTGAAGTTCATTTTAGGCTCCCACAATTGCACCATATGCAAAGCTAAATTTGTGCTTAGAAATCACCCATGAATGATCGATTTGCTGGTTCATATTGTATTAACAGTTAGAAATTGTTCATGACAAATTTTGTCAAGGAAATGTGACAATCAATGGTTATTCAAATGTCTTTCTATGTTACATTAACTTCCTTTGCTTTTTCAAAGTACATATGTTATCAACGTTTTTTTTATATATAAAAAATTAACACAAACTCACACCCCTGTACTATACTCGAACTCAGTCTTCACTTTGAAAATAATTCTTCTATTTTGATTCAAACTTTCTTAAAACATTCCAAATCAGTTTCTATTGATAAAAATAAGGATTTCGGTTACACAAGATTACAAATACATCATTTTATTAACTTTTAAGAGAACAAAGAAGGATCTAAAGAGAGAACAACTTTTGACAAAGATTATTTATATGAGACCAGGACCACCAAGCATTAGCCTGAGTGGATCGATCTCTTTCACCTCCTGGAACTGTCCCAGGATGCGAAAGTCCTTCAACACTTGGCACATAATTATCATCAATCAATCAACAGAGTTATAATTTATCATCATTACTAAATGAAAACCATTTTTCATTGGGTGCATCTTTTTCGCAATTGTACGTGTCGACGTGTGAATATTATTTGGTTTGCACAAGTTGGTTTGTTTTCTGCTTGTGCGGTAAAGTCAACTTGAGCACTCTTCTTCAATCATGCTACAAGGACATATTTTTGTTCTTGATCGCCAAGTCAAATTCTTGTGATGCATACCTACTCGGATTCTTGACTCTCCCATTGTCAGGCCGGATGTGAAAGGAGGAGGATTAGTGTCTAACAGACAATCTTCTTGACCAATTCTCATTCAATTGATGAGAATTCATGTGGCCGACACCATTCATATGGGAATTAAGACAAGGATGATAATGACTACTAAATGAAATCTATTTTTAAGCTTGCCTTCTAGAGCTAGATGCTAAATAAGAGAATGAAGTGAAGTCTCAATTGCATTCAGAAGTCCAGCGGTTAAAACCCCAAAAATATCCCAATTAAACACTGCAGCAAATATGGTGTTCCAAGAACCAAATAAATAACAGATGAATTGTTGCAAACCTGCTTAGAACACAGGAAAGAAAATAAAATTTGAAAACCTTTTATTTATCCTGATCATTAACTGTTGGGAAATTTTTGAATAATTCTTTCTATTTCCAAGACTTTTCTCTTCATCTCAAACAAAGAATTAGGATTTTCCCCCACACTTTTTCTTTCTCATCATAAACAACAAATGAAAGCATATCTTCAGCAAATAGAAACTAGAAGAGGGGTGGGAAGGGGAAGAAAGATGAACTGACAAATATAAATCCCTTTTTTTTTTTGGTGAGTGAAAAAGATGGTATCATCCGAGCAATAGAAATGCAGCAGTAAGAGCTTACAGGACAAACACGCCAAGCCATATTTTCCGTCTTGCCACGGAGACCAGAGGGAGGAAAGAAAGCATCACGCAACGGGCTGATTCTTCAGAAACAAATCATTCAAGACACCATTTATGGACTATTGTTACCTGAATAGTGATGAATTCTCGGTCAGCAATATAACCTCTTCCGTTGCAAAGGTGCAATTGGTATTTCCCAATTTGAGGTTCACCGTAGGACTTCAGAGTGCAGCTCGCTTTAATTGTGCAATGGCAAGCATATAGCCTTCCAAACAATTGCGTATATCAGAGCTACATGACCAAGCTTCAAATTTATCAATGATGAGGTTTGCAACCCTGATGAGTTTCATTCAAGGAGAATCTCTAGGGAACGATGTGTCTTCATTCAAAGCCAAGCTCAAGGAAGCATGGGAAGCATCCACAGGCAGCTGCAGAGACACAACAAGCTCACCAGAGCTTAGTTCTCCAAAAGCTAAACTGCATATATAGAACATAAATGACATTCTGCGTTAAGTACTGGAACTGATAATGACGCGTTAAATTTAGGCGCATGCAGCTCTCAGGTAAAAAAGATCAGGACCTGACTTTTGATGTTTTGCGGTAAAACATCAGGATGATCGATTTTCTAGGACAGCCTAATCTTAACATCTGACATGTAAAAAGACTTCCAGAACCTAAGTCATGAAATAATATTATCTAAAACTATGAAACCATTATTTTTTTCTCTTCTCAAATTATAATCTCAAGTGGCCTAATGTGATAATTGGCACTCCACTAGTTATTTTTCTGACCGACTGTGGTTACTTCCGAGGCTTAGATTTAAAAATTTCCCTTCCATGATAATGTAAAAATAAAAAAAGATAAACAGGTGTATTGGTCTCCAATTTACATTGTGATTTTAGAGAGGAACGACATCAATAAGAATCTAATCTAAAAATCCTAAATTTTAAATAAAAACAACACCACTTTGGCATGTATAATATATATATATATATATTTTTCCTAGTTGTTACACACACACCCACCCCCAAAGAATTGTTTGCACCCAAGAGGATTTGATCCTTAGACCTAATGCTTGCTAGGCACTACTATCAAGCCACCCTACACATTAAACTCACCTCCTTGAACTCAAAAGGGTGCCTCAAGTGATTCATCCCAAACTTCTGCACTTCCATTAGAAACATCTTCACCGTCTTCTTCCATCGAAAGCCTAATGTATTCCCTATGTGCAAAGCGATCCCACTCTGTCAAAGTTGGATCTTCTCGTTCCTGCTTATAAAACAAATGCCGACAACTGTTATATTGCCAGAAATATAACCATCCATGTTGGCATCTCACAATGTGTGGCCATGCAAAATCTACAAGACACTAATAAAATGTCTAATGTACCTGGCGAATGAGAAATGGATCACGAGTTTCAAAAGACATGAACTTATTAAGATTGAAAAGAATATTGAAAACGTTTCCTGAAAGTTTGCATCCTTTCAAATCACGCAGCGTGATGTAATCTTCCCTCTGCAAGCAAGATGGTGTCACTGCCAGTGAAGTGATATCTAGACAGAATGAAAAAGAAGAAAATCGACGGTAATCATTAAAAAGTAATTTGGAACCTCTGGTGAAATCATATCAACTATCTGACACAATATGTCCTCAAACAGCACAGGTTCTTGGGCCATGCATTCCATTCGATGCAACTGTTCCTCGTAAAAGAATTGCATCTCAGTGGCTGTGAGAACCCCATTTCCATCCAAATCTATGCACTTAAACCTGAAAAAAGTAAGAACTCGTGAAATGGGTGGAGTATGACTGACAACAGAACAAATAAAAATAGTGCATGAAAAGCTAGGCTGATATCCGAAGCCTTGTCCAAGTGCTAAACTCCAGGGAACACCAAGAAGAACCAATAGCTTCACCACAAGTTTCTGGCTCGTGCTTCAATTGAAAATATGGTAAATCACTATAAAAATAGAAACTGAAAATCATCGATTTCTGTTCACTATTTTCTGATATGGTACTTCATTACTGCTGCAGAAAAATTTAGGACACCAACATGTTTTCTGAAGCTCCATTTCATTAAGGTTGAGGCAATTAGCGTGCAATAAGGTGTTTCCTGATTTTCTGAGACTCTTTTTCAACAGAGAAAGAGTTCCTTGAAATTATTGGCAGTTTCTTTTTCCAGATGGGGTATTTCATCTCAATGAGTATCTCAGAATGAAATTTCATCTGGAGACGATATAACATGTTCCACCAGCTTCAGTTAGGTACCAGAATGTACATCTTTTCACACCAAAATCTTTCCGAGAAGAGAAAAATGATATGAAGACCACTATATAGTGCCGAGACAGAATGAAATGAAGACTACTATATAGTGTTGAGACAGAATGAAATGAAGACCACCATATAGTGTTGGTCTCTTTTAAGTGCATTTTATAACAAAACAATCTAAAAGATAGAATTGATATTTGAGTTGTTGAACCAAATTTCCCAAAGGATATAAGCACGTTAACTAAAGATATTTAGTGTTGAGAAAGATTGTCTAAGAGACGGTTTGGTGTCACAAATATATTGCCTCATCCATTATGTATCCTCATTTAAATGATCTCTTCTTAAGTTTTAATTTAAATATTTATTTCCAAAAAGAGTACAAAGATGTAATAAAAGTCTATATCCAATACCCTGAACCTTCAAGTTTTCGAGTCCAAGTCTCCAAGGTCTCCAGCGCAAAAGATGAAAAGATTTGATTCAATTCCCTTGGCAATGTTACAGAGAGGTTCCCCAATACTTTACAGTGCTCACATGGCTATGCATCACAAACATGGAAGGTGCAGCTGCACCAACATAAACGCCATACATGACGTACATGGGGACTGTCATCAAGAAGGGTCCATAGTGCCCCCAAATTTTTGGAAGCCAATTTGATTTGCCAGAAGTGTGTATAAATGTTCTGCTGATAATTTTCAGTAAAAAGGTATCCAAGTAATTTGACCATGGCCACATTTCCATGTAATAAGGGCTGCGGGTCTGTGTATATAGTTGGACCTCTCCCTCCCTAAATCCCATATGTTAGGACACCAGAACTTGGCTTGAAATTTGTCAAAAACTTGGATAAGGGTTCATGGACACATCTTGCACATTTATAGACATAATATGCTGCATAATAGGATAATGCATGACGATATTAATCTTTCAAAATATACCTAATTATAATTAAAATTAAATTGAATATCGCAAAAAAGGGATCCATCTATCTCATAAATCAAAAAACCCCTCTTTACCATCAAATGTAATATTTTCTTCTACTTCCATTCATCAAATGTAAAGGATCCGGGTATTCAACTTGCGTACGTGTGTCGGACACTCATGTTGACACGGATATTTTGAGGGGAATAGAAGACTCCGTGAACACAATTCAAGACTGTCCGGCATCCAAGCTTGACTTATTTTTTCCCCTTTCAGATAGGCAATGGATTTTGTACCCAATGTCCACTCTATGTTAGCCCCAAAGTCACCGCTAAACCAAGTACAGCGATTATCCAAGCAAGTATGCCCTTGTCCCCTAAACTATGGGTTCCTAAGTTTTGATTGCATTTCCTTGCATCACTTTAAGAGTAAATGGGGTTTTATATATTGGAATTCACTAATTTTCAAAATTTTATATATTTTAGATTACAATTTTGTTTCAAATTTCAACACATACCAAGAATTCAATTGAATTGGGAAAGAAGCCCATTTCAGGTTGCAATCCAGCCCATCAGATGTGTAGATACTTCTATTTTTGTTAAATTATATTAACAAGATACACTTGAGTGCAGAACAAGTTCTGAAGTGATTGGAATTGCCAAATATATATATATATATATATGGAATGTTTCCGCAAGTAAGGATTTCATAGATTGTATAAATTAAAAGGCCCAAGTAAAAAGAATTTAGAGATTGACAGAATGATTATTTTTGTAAAAGGTAATTTCTACTTGTTCCCCTTGGGTTTTGGCGATATTCCAATTCACCACCATATCTTTCAAAACATGAAAGGACATCCCTTATCAGTGACAGCCCTTGTATAACATAACAACTAAGGGTATCTTGGTGAATCTGATGATTGTATTGTTCACAATTGTTTAGTGGTTGTGGCCAAATTCATGAGGTGGTGTAGTTACTTGAATGTTGTCCATCTGATCGAGAGAGAGAGAGAGATGAGAGAGCAGAGGAAGATAGTGTTGTTTGTGACAGGGTATTTATAGAAAAACAACAGTCATACAACAAAGGCAAACAACGTCCACCATAACAGGAAACACTCTCACCGACAGTCACAAACGCATCATCTCTACGTCAAACAACCATCATCTGCTACTATTTCCTAGAATAAGAAAATGTTATCTCTACACCTCAATACTCCAATGCACAACTCCCATTTTCATCACCAAGATATCCTTCACCATCATGTCAAGGCTTCCTTCCGTACCATATTGAACTTAGAGGGGAAAAAGAAGAGAAAGTTTCAAAACATCGAGACTCAAATACTGTAACTATTTAATCGACAAGTCACTGAAAATTGTGACATTTGAACTTTATTTGAAGTCAATTTCAGTACCAGAGAGGAGATGAAGCGTAGACTGAGTTCATCCAATGCAAGAGGTGACAGGATACAGATTAGATTTAATCGGTATTTTTATTTCAATAAAGGCATTATGGTCCGTCCATGTGGTCAACACGGTCAACTACAATGTAAATAAGATTCTGTCTACATGCATTGATGCCAAGGGAGAAAGATGTGGTGGCAAGTAGAATATTGCCAAACCTAAGGGATATAGTTCACGAGTGCCTTGCAATTAAATTGAGTGTGATATCAAACAAACCTGGGTAAAGTAGGCCTTTACACCCTTTCCCACTTGTACATATAAAATATATATTTTTAAATTTCTTCTTCTAAAATGCTATTCATATCCCTCTTCAGTATCACAATCTGAACCTAAAGATTCAATTTCTTTGCTTTAAAGCCATAATGGTCTGTCCCTTATTCTGATCTAACAAAAGTTTTATGCTCAACCAGTCAAGGACTCGAGAAATATAGGTTGTGCTGCAAAACTAGATGTTTTTCCCAATTATTCTTTCCAGACGAGTGCAGTCAGTATAACAAGAGACTTCCTTGACACAATTATATTGCTACAACACAGCAACTTGTAAGATGTAAAGGAAGATTGTCATCTATAAATAAAATGAAGCAATAAAATTACAGGGAATCATACCAATACTCAAGACTAGGCTCAGATGATTTATCCTCCTCAGCCAGAATGAAGTAAACAAAATCTTCATAGCACATCTTTCCTTCAATATTGCTAGTAAACTTCCTAGAAACCTGAAAGAATATGAAACATAAACACAACAATGTAATAAAATTAAAATGCAAATGTGTCCACTTTAAAACAATTTGGTCTTCTCTGATTTTCTGAGTGTAAATTATCATATAACAAACCTGTAAAAATATTCTATCAACGATCCTGTAGGTAAGAGCATGATTACCATATCTGATGAGGTTCTCCTTGTCAATTAAGAAATCATGGTCCGTATCCAGTTCCCAAAACTTGCAGTATACAACATAGAAGTGTTCGTAAGAAAAGTACCTGTAGTTAAGAGGGAAAATATTAGTACGAAAATGACATCCATTAACAGTTCAAGACCCACCTGTCATAATAAAATATGCAAGGTTTCTCCATATTAATGAGAACAGTTATCGACCAATGTTTCTAAAACTATATTAAAAATAATGTACAATAAATCAATATAGATACTTTTATGAAATACAGAGAGAGAGAGAAAAAGACCTTAGATGGGAGGACCTTGCAGCAAAATCAATACCCTCATACTAACCTAGGAAGCCGGACACTTCTATGAAGGTGCCGTGTCCGTGTCAGACACCAACACTTCATGGCTGTGTCCATAATTTAAAAATAATTTTGATTATTTCGGACACTTAGCCGACACATCTCGGACACTTAGCCAATACATCTCGGACACTTGGTCGACACATTATGGATACTTGACCAACAAATCCCACACTCTTCGTCTTATATAAAACAAATACACAACGGTCTTGTAAACAATATTATGCACATACATCAAATTGTTCAACCACTTTTTCTTTAAAAAATTGGCATTCAACACATGCTAGTATGTATTGAAAAAATATATATAACTATAATAACAATATAGGATAGTAATATCATATATAATATAATATATATTTTTTGAAATTCAAATAGCTTCAACTTCTAACTTATGTAACTTTAGTATACAAATTATAAATTAATTAAAGTTCTATAATTGTCTTATTCAATATATAAATAAATGATATTTTATATTGATATAAGCCGTGTCCACGCTGTGTCCGTGTCCTACTTTTTTAGAACGTGTCAACATATTTGTGTCATATCGTGTCCGTGTACATGCTTCTTAGGTCCCAACTCCCACCTATGTGTGGTGCTAGAAGGGATGGACTAAACATTGACACGCAACTTTTGGCAATATTTTGCACAGTGGCTGCTTTTAGTCTCAAACTAGCTTATCGTGCTTGATAGTACAAACTTTATCATCCTATCAAATAATGTACCTTACCTATTTATGTGAAAGAGCTTGGGTCAACTTCAGCTAGCAAAAAATACTAGGTTGGGTGATAAGTCAATCAGCAAAGCCAATCCAAAAGGTTGACTACATTTTGACCTGAGCTAAGGAAATTTAAGGAGTAATAAAATGAAACAAAACATGATACGCTTATCCTGTACTGTATTTAGATACAAAAACATGATCTTAAGTATCACAAGTCTAGCTGAATTGTTTCAATTCGAAATAGCGAATTAGCTCTTTCTTTCTTTTTTTTCTTTTTTTTATATGCTCCTTCAGAGTAAGTTTACAGGTTTTAAGAATACAAACTATTATCTAACATTTTAATCTGGACATTTTTACATGCTGGGACTACATGATAAAAACAAAATCATAATAAAGCAAACCTATTTATGGATGCACATATTTGTATGCGTTATATATTGTTCCAAGCACAAAAAAAGATCTAAATCAGATTTCTGTGAGAATTTTCCTAATGCAAAGAATCCCACATATATATCTACCTTAAAACTTTGTTAATGTCCTCTTCCTCATCTGCATGTTGCATTGCTGCAATTAAGTTTCCACGTTTCAGCTCCCTGAGTGTGAGATGGCCATCTCCAGATCGATTAATGTAGTAAAATATTCTGTATATGACAGTTTCAGCTGCAACATTTTTCATGTTCAAAACAGATTAGTAACAGAATGTTGCATGTCAACCAACTTTTTAACATACGCAAATAGAGTAATACCATTAGATGATAATATCCAATATATGGCAAAAAAAGTGTCAGAATGGACCACCAAACAGTGCATGAAAAAATCAATTTGTATATGAAATATACTTATTATCAAAAGATTCTGTGGCTGAACCTATAACATAGGGAAAAACAAAAATGAACATCAAGATTTGTGTAAGAGATTAATTGGTTTGAAACAAAATCATTGAGTTCTTGAGGAAGAGAGGAAGCTCGAAGTCGGTGGCTTAAAGCATTGTTTCAAAAGCATAATTTTGCCGCTTTCTCGGTTTCATACCATACTAAAATAACCAACCAAAAAGAAAAAAATAAAGAAAGGATGTAAACAATATTGGACTCATACTTGTTAAAATGCGGAATAGTCGAATAGAATGGTATAAATTAGTTGATTATCAGTACACTTAGAGCCAAACAAGAAGAAAGCTTTCACATGATTGTGTTAATTTGGACATTTTAGTCGGTCTTGATTTTTGATTATAATAACGAGAAGAAAGCTTTCACATGATTGTGTTAATTTGGACATTTTAGTCGGTCTTGATTTTTGATTTATAATACTACTTGAGCCTCAGATTCTAACTTATCAAAAAGAAACAAAAGAAGAACATTATTGACTCGAAATCCCACAATTCCTATGATCTTATAGGAATTCCATAAGGATTCAATTTCCTGGGATTTTTTGTGGGAGAGGGACCGTTTCAATACTTTTAGATCTTAAGACGTATGTGATTTCAACAACCACGTCTTAGCATCATTTTGATGGATCTGATTAAGGGGTTTTCTGTATTTGTTTGTGAACCATTGACAGCCCAAACAATGAAAACTTCCTCAAAACATGGTCCTAGTCCATGGAAATTGTGCAGGGCTACTAGTGGTTGCATGAGTTTGAACTGCAAAACTGATAGCACAGGCTTCTTACCTGTCAATGGGTGTAATATTTCAGCTAAAGTTTGCAATAGGTAGTTCCCTTGCCCCCAACTGGCCCCCTAGAGAATTTGACATGTGCTTTATTCAAAAAACTGATCTCTAGTACTAGGACTAAGGTAAATTAATTCCAGTCCTACTTCCTACACCCCTCTAAAGTAAACCAACCCACTGAGATGATCAGGTTACATGTCAACCTGTCCAACTAGCTAGTTCTGGTGAGGTGTTAAACCAAACTTCTATCTTTGAGCTGAAATGAACGCTTAGTAAAGGAAGGATTGGGGGTGTCGTGATCAGCATTGTCCAAGTAGAATTAAATCAAAAAGAAAATGACAACTGATTAAAAGCATACCATATCTTTCTTGAAATTCAGGTGTGCTCTGCAAGAATTCCAACCCTGGATGGACAGCCAGAAGATCCAGAAGAACAGGCTTAAAGTCGGCCTGTATTCAAGGTCCAGAGAAGTAAACATAGAATGCAGAAATAAACTAACAGTTGAAGCCACTAGCATACAGCAAACACAAATGGCCTTAAAAAAATACATTCAATTACCACAGATCCAGTTACAACTTTGTCAGTCATTTGCAAAAAAAATAGCTGAAACAACAAATATCACAGTTCATAAAAATCAGAAAACAAACCTGAGTAAGGTATTTGCAGTCCGGTTGCTTCAGAATTTTGAATATTTGTGTTGCTATATCCATAGATAGCATATTGCTATCAAGCCAATAATTGATGAATGCATCCCTACAATCATATAAGGAAGCTCAGCACACCAGCCATTGTTAAACTTTAATGAGGGACTACTCAGAAACATCTTATATGGAATTCATAAATAGGTCAACTCTGACTCTTCAACACCAGCAACTATGTCTTTTAAAATGAAATCAAATCACACCTCTTTACATCTATCAAACTTACAACAATTCTCCCATTTAAACCCCAAAATTGCCAAATTTCCCATTACCAAAGCCCACCATAAAAATAATCTTACGCAGCCTTGGAGCTTCTTGAAGATATCCTCACTAGAACTCCACTAATTTAAGTGTTGATAAAATAAAATAAAATTTAAGAGAGAAATTAAACAAGAAGAACAGAAGAATATAACGTGGTTCGGCCACTACGGCCTACATTCACGGCACACAAAGCTCAAAGGGCTACATCACTTTTATTGTATTCTCTCTTAATTTTGTTTACAATGACCACTTCTATTTATAGGTGAAAGAATACACGTTACAAATATAAAAATTACATTAATGGAAGATTCCTAAAATCAATCACATAAATCTCTCCAATAATATATTCTCCAACACCCCCCCTCAAGTTGGTACATGGAGATTTTAACTCAAGTGTCCAACTTGAAACTAAATACGAAGTTTTGGGAGATCCGAGTCGAGTTGATCCTAAGATCTAAGACGAGTTGATCCGAAGATCCGAGACGAGTTGATCCTGAGATCCGAGACGAGTTGATCGTGAGATCCGAGACAAGTTAATCCGGAGATCCAAGACGAGTTGATCCGAAGATCAGAAACGAGTTGATAGTTGATTTGAAGATCCGAGATGAATCTAGAGTAAGGTATGATAACTTGCTCTAATACCATGTTGATAAAATAAAATAAAATTGAAGAGAGAAATTAAACAAGAATAACAGAAGAATATAACGTGGTTCAGCCACTACGGCCTATATCCACGGCACACAAAGCTCAAAGGGTTACATCACTTTTATTGTATTCTCTCTTAGTTTTGTTTACAATGACCACCTCTATTTATAGGTGAAAGAATGCACGTGATAAATATGAAAAATACATTAATGGAAGATTCCTAAAATCAATCCCATAAATCACTCCAATAATATATTCTCCAACATTAAGTATTCTGATCAATGCTTCACATGAAAATAGTCTTTCAATCAGCATACTTTTCACCTGAGAGGGTTGTGCCTTACCAAACCTGCATTGACATGTGTCTGTGAAGACACCTGACTGGCTCGAAAGCACAGACACGCCTAAAAAGGCAAAGAATCTGTGTCGGACACCCCCCCCAACACGTGTTGGACATGCCAAAAGATGTGTCTGGATTTTTTTTATTTTTTTGAATTTTTGGACATGGCACAGACACGCATCCGACACACCATGAATTTTCCGAATACGGCAAGGACATATGTTGGACACACCAATTTTTTTCCCCCTCTTGTTTTCATGAATCTTTTCTCTTCCATGGATTCTTACTTTATTTTTCACTAATCCCTAATTCTTTTTCTAACAAAACCCTAATTTTCTTTGTTTTTTTGCTTTTTTCTCCTCTTTCTTCCTTTTTCCTCTTTCTTTCTTTCTTTTTCCTAGCAAAACACAAGTTCTAGAAAGGTTGTTTTAACAATTCAACTACAGTCCATCTCATCTCTTCATCTTTGTTCTTTTTTGCTATTCTTTCTCGTACTGTACAACTACTATCCTTTACATGTGACTTTCTGATGATGTTTTGTATTTGGAGTAAGATGGAATGATGTTTAACTAATAAGACCAGTTTTTATTCTAATGTCTCATTTTGATTTGGTTTTATGATTTTGTGACATCATTCTCTTATAATTATTGATGTTGTGGAGTAGATTCAATTGTGTACTTGTGACTTATAATTTGTGGATTTTTTCTTTGTTAAGTTGATGAAAAATAATATTATTCTTAATTTTTTAAAGTACAACATTATAAATTATAAAAAAATAAATATTTATTATTTGTCGTGTCCCCACCGTGTCCATCTCCTAATTTTTTAGGATTTGTCGTGTCGTATCCGTGTCCCGTGTCTGTTTTTGTGGTTCATAGTTGGCTGGCCTATTGTGGGTACATGTCCTTCCAAGTAAAAGTAAATAACCCATAGGCAGAACCAAAGAGTGTTTAAAACATAAAAACAGAATCTTAATAGGAATTACGGTAGTATCTAGCACATACTCTGGAGTCCTGAACCTTACACGATTCAACTAACATGAATGTGAGTTCATCCCCACCTACCAAAATGAAATGACTGTTCATATTAGAGTCCATTATGTAATAATAGGGTAGAATGCTCCATACTTTGGAAACAAGTGCGCATATTGTAATAATATGTTAAAGAGTCGGATATGTAATATTTACTAGTGTGCCCCATCCTTTGGGCCAAGTGTGCATATTGAAATAGTTTCTACAACCTTTATATGTTAGTTCAATATGTAATAATATGCTAGAATCCCCTATACTTTGGGACAATACTGCATAATACAATACAATATGGAAAACATAACCAATCATATATCATCAAGTGATATTTCTAAGAACAAATAACGAAGCGGAAGTTATGAACGTTCGCGCACAAACAAGATAAACAACTTTGAATCCACAAAGTTAAGAAAAGTGCAAAGCAATTAATATTTTTATTGATAAATTGATTGATTGATTGATTTCTGCTAGGGTTGGCAACGGGTCGGTTATGGGGCGGGGATCCCCATCCCCATAACCGTTTGATTTTGTAAACCCCATAACCGCCCGATAACCGGTTATAAATTCCCCCCTTCACCCCATCCCCACCCCATAACCGACAGAACTCACCCCGCCCCATAACCGGTTAAAAGTCAAATACTTTGAAAATTAAATTTTTTTTGAAGATCCAACAAAACCATATAAAACTAACCATACATTCCTCTAACATAAAACTAACAAAGAATATCATCCGTTATGACAAGAACAAGGAAAGAATCGCAATCATATCATCGTAAACTAGGAGAGAGGAATGAGATTAGGGCTAGGGTTTTCTATTTAAGTATATATACACATAAGTAATATTATATAATAACATATTAAGTGTAGTATAATCGGGGCCGGTTTTAAATGGGGCAAGGCGACCTTGCCCCGTCCCCGCCCCCAAAACCAATCGGGTTTTAACTAACAAAACTCATCCCCGTTCCTTTAACATAAACGGTTCTCCAAACCCGTTTTAAACGGGTTGGGGCGAGGTGGGTCCCCGCCAAGTTGGGAATTTTTGTCATCCCTAATTTCTGCCCTATGGCATTACATATATTTATAATAGAGAAATCATAATCCTAACAGTACAAGGAAACCTAAAAACAAAAGAAAACTTGTAGAACTTCTAATCTTATTAGAACAAGGAAACCTAAAAACAAAAGGAAAACTAGCCGCACAAGAAACTGCTAAAAATAAAACTTTCTCCAAATATTCTAAAAAAATTAAATAAGAAACCTAATAATTAAAAACTACTAAATATTAAATTTCATCCAAATCCGACTTCGTTTGGTCCATGAACAAAATTTTTGAAATATTCAACATTCTTCTTCTAAGACGAAAAAACGTGATTTTGGAGACCTAAACGAAGTTTTCAGCCGAAAAACGACATAGGCTAGAACCTAAAGCTACTGGGTTATGTTTATTAGGTCGCTTTCGAACGAGAATGGGTCTCTTCGATTCAAAATATGGTCATCCAAAATTCTGTCCTACATCAGTCCCCTCCACTTCAAAAAAACTCGTTCTCGAGTTTTGTTGCAGAGACTCATCATACACGAGTATAAACAATATTTCAATCCATAGAGGACTTAATCTTGATATTAGGTAAACTTCTTCGGTCATGAAAACGAAAAAATCACACTGTGAAAATAGCATGTTCTGTTCTCGATGTGCTTTACCAACAAGATCATCCAAATTAATATATACAGAATGGCTCAAGAGGTCTATCTGACTATAAACTTGAATGGCCAATTTTTTTGACAAAGGTATGGAAAGTACCTTTTCACCACAACTAGGAGATAGTTGTGTTAAGATAACAAGTCTGTGACTTGTACATGGAAGTTGGCAGTTCACTAGCACCACATTAATGAAGCAAGAGGGTACAACTGCCTTAGGTCTGCAAAGGGAGAGGTACAAACTAAAACAGCCATCACAAATAATGGTCAAAAATCCAAAACCTATAAGATCTTCACTCTGTCTTTTTGCACTGCACACCTTTAATGGGCCCTTTATCTTCAAGCAAAGATGTGTTTGTATCTTGCTCCAATTGAACATTGGGAAGGCATGCAACTGCCAACATAACGTCTTGCCTAGTAGCTTCACCATCAAGTTCTCCTAGTTTAATAAGATTTCCAGTGCAAATCAAACTATCCCTCTAACCTCCAAGCTCTTCCAAGTTGTTCTCATCCTTATCCTTTAAATATGGGTTCGAGTGATTATTGATGTTTGCCTTGTTGGGAAATTCGTAACCTACTGTGATCAAAGTGGAACCGTCTTGGACAGACTTTTCTTGCCACTTAGATTAATGGATCGAGCCTACACTGTACAACTTCTCATCAATGCTATGTATACCCACCTTATTGTCACATATATGTGGTGATAAGTCTATGATGACACTCTCATCATCGTTCCTTCTATTCTGATCAACTGGACCGGATATGAATTTTTGATTCTTTTCCACGATAGAATTTTGAATGCTCAACCTTGTAATATTGTCAACTTTATTCCTACAATATGGAACAATGTTAATAGACTCAGTAGGAATATTATATTGGGGGGGTGCTTGAAAGTTGACCGTAGCATCATCCTTAGCGGTAATGGCATTGTCAATAAGACCACTCAATGAGTCGTTGCTAGCATATATGGTTGATGAAACACAATTTTCACAATTAGATGTGGCTATGTTATCATAAATAAGAGTTTTCTCCATATCTTCATGATTCTCTTTCCTACAATTCTAATATTTGTCATACATTATCTGCTCATAATTTGGTGATAGAAATTTAGCTTTTATTAACCTTTTCATCTTGTACCACGATCACACATGTTGTTTTCCTTGCCTCATCCGGTTAGTTTGTGTCTGATCCCACCAAGTTGAAGCACATCCTTTAAACTTGAACACTACAAACGGAACTTGCTTATTTTCGAGTACATCAAAATACTCAAAAAATTCTTCAACTTCTTCACGCCAATCCAAGACTTCCTCATAATAAAACTTCCATGAAAAGTGAGTAGATCAAGTTTTCTTTGGAACTCACGATTGTCTGGATATCTACAGACTCTGTCACGTTTACCTCGATCACGTAGATAAGCCCCAACTCCTCTGAATCCAAACTCCTCATCATCAGAATAATCCTCATAGGCTGGAGGCCTACGCGAATATATAGGAAAATAACCCATATTTGGTTGGCTGCGAGGAACAACTCCAACACGATCCCGAACTAGACCACGAACCTAATTGCCACCAATCCCAAAACCAGCAATCTGTCTACAACGTTCATCAAATCGTTGTTCTTGAGTATGCATGGCTGCCCAAGGGGCCTTCACTCTGCGATTTTTGTCAACAAAGTGGGTGCTACCAAAACAACCAATTGCCATCTGTGAAATAATGGGAATTTTTTTATATCACTTTAGCAATATATAGGGAAAAAATATATAGGCAAAAAAAATAGCCTACAAATCTGGAAAATAACAGCTTATAAATCTCCTAGAATACAATCCCTATAAATCAGGGATAATAATTAGCATAATATACATTCTAATTACAGGACATATATACTGCTATAATACATGTTTTCTCCCCGTCTAATGAGCTATAAAATCTGCACAACCTATTCATACCATAATTATTGATTCTAGCACTCCCCCACAAGCTGGTGAGTGGATATTTTCCATTCCCAGCTTGCTAATAATAGACTGAAATGAAGAACCACTCAATCCTGTAGTTAACACATCTGCAAGTTGACCCTCGGTTGACACAAATGGAGTACAAATCAATCCGCTATTCAACTTCTCCTTTATAAAATGTCTGTCTACTTCCACATGACTGGTGCAATCATGTTGCACAGGGTTATGTTCAATATTAATTGTTGATTTGTTATCACAATATAGCTTCATAGGTCCTTCCCATGCAATCTTCAGATCTTCCAAAATTATTTTCAACCATAGAAGCTCACAAACTTCTAATGCCATAGCTCTGAACTTAGCTTCTGCACTTGACCTTGCAACTACATTCTGCTTCTTGCTTCTCCATGTTACAAGGTTGCCTCCGAGGAATATACAACAGCCTGAAGTCAATCTTCTGTCATCAACTGATCCGGCATAATCTGCATCAGTATATGCTTCCAATGTCAATTCATTGCCTCTTCTAAACAACACTCCCTTTCCTGCAGTACCTTCTACGTACCATAGAATTCGATGTGCTGCTTGAAGATGTACTTTTTTTGGATTGTGCATAAATTGACCCACCACTCCTATAGCATAGGCTATGTCTGATCTGGTATGAGAAAGATAAATTAGTTTGCCAACTAATCTCTGATATGATTCTCTATCCGCCACCGCATCTTTTGGAGCTTCACAAAGCTTGTTCAATGGGTGTCTCCACTGGTTTACACCCTAGTTTCCCTATCTCAGTTAATAAATTCAGCACATACTTCTGTTGGGATATAAAAATCCCATGTCAAGAGTGAGCCACTTCAATGCCAGGGAAGTATTTTAACCTGCCGAGTTCTTTAATCTCAAACTCCTGCAATAAACACATTTTCAATGCCTCCATTCTTTGCAAGTCATCCCTTGTTAACGCTATATCATCCACATAGACTAATAGAGTTGTAACTCCCCCTGAAGCAGAATGTTTGACAAACAATGTGTGATCACCCTGACTTTGTTTGTAACCCAAAACTTTCATTACGCTAGCAAATCTGCCAAACCAAGCCCTGGGAGACTGTTTTAAGCCATAAAGTGCCTTTTTCAACTTACACACCTTATTCTTTTCTGACTCAAACCCTAGAGGAACCTCCATATAGATTTCTTCATCAAGATCACCATGTAAAAAGGCATTTTTTACATCAAAGTACTGCAAACTCCAGCCACGACTAGCTGCTAAAGACAATAGGATTCTTACAGTATTCATTTTTGCAACAAAAGCAAATGTTTCAAGAAAATCTATCCCATAAGTTTGAGTATACCCTTTAGCTACTAACCTTGCCTTATACTGTTCAAGTGAACCATCTGCCTTGTATTTCACAGTGAAGACCCATTTACATCCCACTAGATTCTTTTCTTGAGGCGGTTCCACCAAGTCCCATGTTTTGTTCTTCTCAAGTGCATCCATTTCAACATTCATAGTTTCTTTCCACTCTTTACATCCCAATGCTTTAGAGACAGTTTTTGGGATAGTAATAGTATTGAGGTGGACAAGAAAACTTCTATGACCATTAGACAGCTTTTCATAGGACAGAAAGTGAGACAATGGATATACAAGCCGCTGAGTACACTTCCTAACACCCTTTCTATTTGCAATAGGAAGATCATAATCATCAACAACAAGCCCATTTCGTTAACAATCTTCAGAATTATGAATTACCTCAACATTATCAGCACCAGAGATTAGTTCAGAATCAAGAACTTGCATTGATTGAACAAGGGGAACGTTCCTCCTTGAATATACCTACAATGGGTGAATAGCACTCTGAATCTATTTATCCTTTGCCGCTGGACTAGGAGTACTTGGTAAAGGAACGGAAATGGATGATGACGGATTGGATAATGATAGATGTTGATTTTGTGAGGATGGGAAGGATGAAAGATCAAGCAAAAACAAATCTCTGTCCTTATCTTCCATAAATGATGTCTCCCCCTGAAGATAAGGATTTGGAAAATAATTCTCAGTTTCAACAAATATTACATCTACAGAAACAAAGAATCATTTTGTTGAAAGATGACAACACTTATACTCTTTTTGTGTAGAAGAATATCCAACACAAACACACTTAAGAGCCCTTGGATCAAGTTTCCCACGATTATTCGAATGAATATGAACAGAGAACACACACCCAAAGACCCTAGGAACAAAGTGATTTGTTGTTCTGAAGTCAGGAAAAAAATTCAAAAATAGTTGCATGGGGCTGTTATAAACAAGAACTCAAGTGGGTAATCTATTAATCAGATGTGTAGCGGTTAAAACAGCTTCCCCCCAATAATTTTTTGAAATATTATTTTAGAAAAGAAAGGCTCGAGTAACAGCTAGAAGATGACCATTTTTCCGTTCTACCACTCCATTTTGTTGTGATGTGTTGACACATGAAGACTAATGAATGACTCCTTTTTCTTTGAAGAATGGTGGCAACACTTAATTAAAGTAATCCCTAACATTATCAGATCGAACTCTTTTTTATCTCAACCCTAAATTGATTTTTTACCATGTGGAAAAAATTTTGAAAGATGGAACTAACATCTAATTTTTGTTTTAAGAGAAAAACCCATAACACACGAGTACAATCGTCAATAAATGAAACAAACCATCATGCCCCAGAGATATTATGAACTGTAGAAGGTCCCCAAAATCATTGTGACTTAGAGTAAAAGGTATTGAAGATCTTGTAATACTTATTGGAAAAGAAACACGTTTATGTTTGAAATATACCCAAATCAAATCCTTTAAACAAACCAGGAAATATTATTTTAAGAATACTGAAAGAAAGATGACGAAGACCAAGATGATATAACCATATTTTATTTTTATTGGAAGGAGAAGACTTAGAAAGTAGAGAAACGGAATAGGATCCTTAGTGCTATTTTGTCCATCAGGTTCCTCAAGAAAGTAGAGTCCATTCCTATCCCTAGCAAGTCCAATCATCGTCCCTATGCTCTGATCCTGAAATTTACAAAGTGCAGAAGAAAAGGTTACCATCCAATTCAAATCCTTTGTAAGCTTGTGAATTGAAACTAGATTGGTAGACAATTTCGGCACATGCAAAACATTTTTTAAAACAAAGTTCTGATTTATAACTATATCTCCTCGACCAGCAATTGTAACTAGTGTTCCATCAGTAGTAGCAATTTTCTTATTACTAGGACAAGGACTGTAAGAGACAAACCCATGAGATGATTGGGTCATATGATCCGTAGCCCCGAAATCCACTACCCAAGTTCCATTTGAGATCGACACATTAAGTGCATAGGACTAAGAGTTACCTGAAAAAGCCAAGGAACAAGTACCTGCACCACTCGTAGGTTTCTCTAATGTCCCCAGAAAATATCTCAGCTTCTCAATCTCTTCTCTATTGAACTCGGATCGCTCCTGAGAGTATTCTCCTTCTCCTCCTAATTGTGCTGAGGTCAAATGCGCCTGTCCTTGCCCTCTTCCTTGATTACTCTTTTCTGTCCAAGAAGTATTTTGAGTATTTGAGGGCTTACCATGGAGTTGCCAGCAACTCTCCCTCCCTATTGTGTCGCAGCTTCTTACAGTAGGTATACTATAAAGAGTCTTTATTACCTGCTCTTGATCCTTTTAACAGCCCATTATTTCCTCCTACTCCACTGGAATAAGTATTCAACTGGTCTGATTTCACAACTCACGGATTTGCAGCTTTTGTAACCAAGGCTGAACCATCTACCAATTGAGGCTCCATCATAACTCCTCTTCATCCTTCTTCTCCACGAATTATGGCAATTGTTTCATTGAGTGAAGGAATTTCTTCCTTTCCTAACACTTGTACTCGGACAGGATGGAACTCAATGTTCAATCTGACAAGAAAGGTGTAAATTCTCTCTTTTTTCATATAATGTTTAAGAAGAGCTGCATCATCGCTGCACTTCATCTCAATACACTGATAATGATCCAACTCTTACCATAAGTTTTATAAAGTTTAAGCATATTTAGTGACCGAGCGGTTACCTTGTTTGGTAGATGAGATTTTTGTCTTAATCTTATATATTTGTGCAGCATTGCGGACTTTAGAATAGGTCTGTCTGTAGGACTCCCAAATCTCCTTTGTTGTTGTCAAAAACATGCAAATATTGCTGACTTCTGGCATCATCGAATTCCATAATCAGGACATCACCATTGAGTCTTCTCCATCCCACGTAGCGAGCTTCGGATCATCTGGTTTTGGTCCCATTCCAAGAAGATGATTCAGCTTGCCCTTCCCTTTCAAGAAGGCTTGAACAAACTGAGACCACTTCAAATAGTTTTTTCCGTTGAGACGTAAACCTGGTTGAATATTCTGCAACTCTCGTGCTGCAGTGTTGATGACTTGCTGATTGGTAGATTCGGAAACCCTAGTCATGATTTTGGATAGAAATCTAGACTCAAGAAGACCGATTTGAAAAGGAAAAAACGATTCTGGAAAAATGGCAAAGCAGGTCGAACCAGAAGAAGGAAAGAAAATGGCAGTTTAGGCCAAAAAAAAAAGGGGGGGGAAGAAATTCCATTTATGAGGCAATGCAGGCCACAAATTTACACATATTCCCAGAGAGCATTTAGCTCTAATACCATGTGAAATAATGGGAATTTTTTTATATCACTTTAGCAATGCACAGGGAAAAAATATATAGGCAAAAAAAAACAACCCACAAATCTGGAAAATAACCACCTATAAATTTGGAATATTGACTCCTAGAATACAATCCCTATAAATCAGGGATAATAGTTAGCAGAATATAGATTCTAAGTACAGGACATATATACAGCTATAATACACATTTTCTCCCCATCTAATGAGCTGTAAAATATGCACAACCTATTCATACCATAATTATTGATTCTAACACATCAGACCAGGGTAAATCAAGGCTCTAATACCAACTGACGAAGCGGAAGCTATGAACGTTCGCGCACGAACAAGATAAATAACTTTGAGTCCACAAAGTTAAAGAAAATTGAAAAGTAATTGATATTTTTATTGATAAATTGATTGATTGATTTCTGCCCTATAGCATTACATATATTTATAATAGAGAAATCCTAATCTTAATAGTATAAGGAAACCTAAAAACAAAAGGAAACTTATAGAAATCATAATCCTAATAGGACAAGGAAACCTAAAAACAAAAGAAAAACTAGCAGCACAAGAAAATGCTAAAAATAAAACTTTCTCCAAATATTCTGAAAAAATTAAAAAAGAAACCTAATAATCAAAAACTACTAAATATTAAATTTCATCCAAATCCGACTTTGTTTGGTCCACGAACAAAATGTCCAAAATATTCAACATTCTTCTTGTAAGACGAAAAAACGTGATTTTGGAGACCTAAACGAAGGTTTTTGGCCGAAAAACGACATGGGCCAGTAGCTAAAGCTACTGGGTTTTGTTTATTAGGTCATTTTTGATCGAGAATGGGTCTCTTCGATTCAAAATACGGTCGTCCAAAATTCTGTCCTACATCAACAAAAGATGGGATCAGCCAATCAATGTAATCAACTGACTTTGTTACATTATTTTCCTGGTCACATAAATAATCACACTCAATGAGGAAAAGACAATATTAGCTGACAAAAACTGCCAAGGCTGGCATTCCATTCACACAAGCAACATTTGTCATGTACAGCTGATATAAAAATCCAATCCATTAATATCTGTCACTCTACATTTTCCTCTCAAAAACTAGTATATAAAGGTTGTAGAAACCATAACCAAAGTTCACATGTTCATAGGGGAAGTTCGAATAAAAGGACACAAGAAAACACTGCACTAAAATATTCACTGCAAAGTTCTACACACAAATAACTACTTTTCTAATGTTATTATCATTATCACCACACACAAGAAAACTTAAACAGCAAGCAGTCACTATAATATGATTCTTCAAAGATTCACTGCACAGTTCTACATGCAAATATCTTCTATTTGTGTGTGTGTGTTTTTTTTTGTTGCTGGGGGTGGGGGTTGTTGGCGCTTCTACTGCAATGTTGATTGCCAAATGCCAATGCTGAACAAAAAAAGAAGATACAAACTCATCGGGGTGGGGGGGATGGGGGGTGGGATAGGGGGTGTTGGGTTGGGGGTAAGAGGCGGTGATGATCTCCAAACATTTGAAGTCACATAAGAGTAAAGTCAATTTATCACATAAAATAGATAAAATATAGAAAAATCATTCTAGTGGGCAATCAATTGCATTAATAGTATTAAGAAGTCAGATGCCAAGGAGTTTAAGACCATCTCTTGAATATTTATATAGATCTCTATGCCTATAACTGCATACCTGGTCACTATCCCTGTAAAGTTGGTGTCAATCTTTCTGAAAAGTGCAGAAGAAAGAAATGATGGTAGCTTACATATTTCCTTTGTGACTGTTCTAAATTCTGCATCACCAAAAAATATATATATTCATAGTTATGGGCCCCAGATCAGGGAAAGCAGCTGGCGGAAGAAGGGACTTAACTACAAAAGAAGATGTAACAATAGAATCAGTCAAAACGAAATGTATCTCACCATGTACTTGCAATCCATCCGTACTAGCGCCGAAAAGATGATTGATTCTAAAAAGACATTGTTCCTTTAGTTCTTTTCGTGGTGGACGACCATTTTGAAAATAGAACTGCAAGCACATTAATGCATAAATAATAAATTGTGTAACTGCTACAAGAGCCATTAGAAGTGAGCCAAACCTGAGGTACGACTTCTTGCACTGGTTCTCTGACCAATTTAAGTGGAGAACGTAGCGACGAAGGGCTGGTTCTCAGCTTTGTAGTACGTGGAGAACCAGAGGCACTTCTTGGTGAAAGTGGAGGTGTACTTCCAGCAGGGAATATGGAAGGCAATGGATTACTCCCAACAGCATTCGAACTAGAAGAGTTCCCAGTGGCATTAATAGGGGTGCCTGCTTTTGCATCATCAATTAAGGATTTCACCTGCAGTCATGCCAAAACAGAAGGCTCTTTCAGATAAGCGATATACATCGGACACAAAAGAGGAATGAAAATGGAGGAACCAAATAAAGAAATGTAAAGAAATAAAATCTAGTATCGAAACCAGAGTGCAAATGATAAACTTGTCTGAGAACAAGTTATCATCCAATACTAACAGATAAAACTGAGATTCATCAAAATCAACAGATCTCAATTAAAATTATAACAATAAGCATGCTATCATGACAAACAGTGACGAAGATATGCTCGGCTTATTAGCACAGTATTTACTTACATGAGATGAGATGAACTATGTTCTTCGGAGCAATGTGATAAGAATTGCTTCTAACAACATGGCTGTAATAATTGAGACATTACTCCACCATTTATTATTTTCTAAGAAGTACAAACATTTCTACAAAGGAATCGTGTCCATGTTGGACACTAATTCACTTTGAACACCAACACCTCTCAGACACTCCCGAAGGAATCGTGTCCATGTTGGACACTTATTCACCCGTTGAACACCAACACTTCTCAGACACTCCCAGACGAGTCTGACACATCTTGCACGTGTCCATAATTTAAAAATACAATTCTTAATTTCAAACACGACCAACACTTCTTAGTCAAGTGCTAACTAGACTAATGAATCTTGAATGTTGGATAAAACTTTCTTAGCACGGAAGAAAATATATTATAAGAAAAATCAAATTAAATGCTAATACAATATATATCTGTAAAAGTTTTTAAATAAAAAAAATAAAAAAAAAAACTAAAGATATAGGAATATTATTTTAAAAGAATGGGAATGAAAGTAGGAGAAAAGTTATTAATTGTGTGTGTCCATATCCATGTAGATATTTAAGTACATATACAAACAAACACATGGATACAGATATATTTCATGTCTTTGTTTTGCCTTTACTTATGGGATAGGGAATTATATCCTATAATTTACAACTCAAAAATTTCATGTTATAGTTATAAAGTAATTATTTATTGTATGTAATATACTTTTCATACTGTGTACTACTTGTTTACTTTTTTAAGATTTACTGTGTCATCACATATGTGTCAAACAGTTACTAGACCAGCCATTCTTTATGGCAAAGAATATTGGACAACTAGGAAACAACATATGCATAAAGTGAGTGAAGTAGAAATGTGAATGTTGAGATGGATCTGCAGTAAGACTAGAAATGATAACATTTGGGAGATGGTTGGAGTAGCACAAATTAGAGATAAAATGAGAAAAAATCGGTTAAGATGGTTTGGACATGGGCAAAGAAGACCTTTAAGTGCACTAGTTAGAAAGAATGACATAGTCCACATTGAGGGTAATATTAGAGGAAGAGGAAGACTAAATTTAACTTGGGTAGAGTTAGTAAGGAACGATATGATAGCATGTGGTTTGGTTGATGCTATGGCCTTAAATAGAGCAGAACGGAAACATAGGATTCATGTAGCCGACCCAAGTAGTTGGAAAAAGAGGCCTAGTTGTTGTTGTAAGATATATTACAACTTTGCTTGATTGGCACTTGTCTCATATTTAAACCAACAAACCTTTGCAGCATTAATTCATTACATGTTTATGCAATCATATAAAAACCAAAATATGGATTGTGTCCTAATATATTAACTATGCTTTAGTTTTCACAATTTTCACCATTCTCTAATATTAACATGACTTTTGCTCCAAACTAGAATTTAACAACGCATGTATTTATAAGATCATCAATAGAAGAATTTTTGTGAGAATGGTAGAATTGATGATCCTAGATTTTCTGGTGCATACACAGATTGGAATAATTGACAATACAATGTACTATCAGCAATTTTTCTTTTAGTAGTACAGGAATTTTAGCCATTATTAAGATTTAAAAAGGGAAAAAAAATAAGAGTAACGCAAGTGTATTCTCAACAATTGCACACTAGTCTCTTTCAAACAGTACAAATTTATAGAACTCCAAGATACATGAATAACAATTGTTTCCATTTGTTTCAAAATTTTCATGCCATAACCTCATGTTTCCAGAGATTTCAGTTCCAAGCAATTGAAACAACATGCCAAAAAGTGAAACTCAGTATATTATGCCTAAAGTGAAAAGCGTACTTCAAATAAACTTTATTAATGAATGTAAGATCATTTTGTCCCCCGTACTTGCAAAAGTCCATGGCACCGCTATTTTCCTTCCCCATAAATCAATATAACAGAAAGACACACACATACAAACTTGGAACAACAACTGCCACTCCCAAATCCATTTTGGGATGCACGTTAAACCAAAAAAGTAGCAAAATAATCATCACAAAGCATATAACATTTGAAGCAACCGAATAATGTTGAACTATCAACTGGGCGACGCTGCCTTAGATGTTTTATTTGTCAAGAAATGTTCAGGTCAATCAGTAACCAAACATTTCTCTGTGTTATTTTCTAGATTATCTTCCTCAGTACTTCTTACCAGTTCTCCTTCACAGTGATAGTCCAGCATTACCCAGCTACATTCGTTTTCTTACTTTTGTAACTTTTTCCCTACTTCCATTCTGCTTTAAAACTAAAGCACATAGTGAACAATTGTTAAAGATGACTCAATAAATCTGCCCACAATACAACACCAACAACAACAAGTCTTTTCCCAACTACTTGAGGAATCTGACCATAATATCAAATTAAAATATTACAAAGGAATTTCAGAAGATAAGAACTTGTCATGTCGAACCATATACCAGTTCTAAAACTAAATCATGCATTTCAACAATTTTGGTAACAGAATTAACCCAATGAATGAACAAAACTTTAAATAAGAGATCATTGGGTAAACAAATACCAGCCGGCCCGTGTCTTGAAGCGATAGCCACTGTGTGAACAAATCCTCAGCAATTTGAGGGCTGGTTTTAAGAGCCAAAGGAGACACCTCTGAGAGCTGCAACAATTCGGTGTCCAGAGACGCCACATCCCCTAAAACTTCTACATCCATTATATATATAACTCTCCAAGTCTCACACTGCAGAACTAAAAACCACCTTCAAAACCCTAGATCTCCGAACTTCAACTCAATCATAAACCCTTGACAACCAACTTATCACCAATCAATACACACCAAAACCGGAAACGAGGAACAACACATATGGCTCGTGTTCTCTTGCTAGCATCAACGCACAATCGTTCAAGCTCTAAGGAACTCAAGGTTTCAAAATTCGAAACTTGAACAGTTACGAGATCTTCAGTGCTTTCAGAAAACACCTTCTTTCTGAACACTTCTTCCGGCTTTGCTTCGAAATTTCTGGATTCAGAGTGATACAACTTTCGGAGTTCCAATTGAAGTATATGAGGCACGATATGGACTGTGGAGGAAGAATTTGGGGGACTATGAGACCTCCTTTCGATGATTGGATTGTAGATGAAAAGCTTATATTGTTTCTGATCACGTAATTGCTAGCTTGGAGAAAACGAAACCCTTATATATATATAGGTATATGTGTATATATATATATACACACACACACAGAGAGAAGAGAGAGAGAAGAGACTTTTAACTGAAACTTTGCCTCGAAGGACTGTTCTGGTCAGACTTCAAACACATTTTTGCCTGCTTGCATTATGGAGTAGAAAAATGAGGAGTGGACAGTGGACACTAGACACCCACAAAAAACCATCATCAACCTTCGGTTGGTATCCATTTTCATTAATTTTTCACATATTCACAAATTAAAAAATTAAGTAGAAATTAAATTATAAGTGAAAAGAAATGAGCGGATAACGTTAGTTTGGAAGAAAAAAAATGAGAAAACAACAATCATTTATATTCATCTTTGGACAAAAAAGAGAGAAAATAAAATATATTATTCTTGTTTAGATAAAAAATGAGAGAAAAAATAAAATAAAATAAAATATAACAATCAAATTACTGTTATATCATTTTATATTTAATAGGACATGGGTAGAATAATAATTTTATTTTTTTAATTATTGAGGGTAATTTCAAAATTATGAAAGTACAACTTAATCTACTATCATTTCTCTCCCAATCTTCTCATTTTTGGTAGAATATGATATGAGGAATTGAGAAGGATAACTATCCTTCCAAATCTCTCTCAATCCACTCATATCTCTCAACACACTATCTTCTTTTTTTTCTCTCTTTATCCTTCCAAATCCTTCCATCCAAACGATGTCTAAATGCAATTGAGATGATCTTTGTTACATACTTGAATTTTATGTGTTTAATGTTGAATGTTCTCACTTAAATTTTTAGTGTAATTTAAGTGAAACTAATTAAATAAAATACATAACTTTTTATTTATATTATTTGAAATCGATTGCATAAAAAAATTAATTTCTTTTATTATAACATTTCTGCTATAGTTATAATTTCAATGAAATCATATGTTATCGTATATAATTATTAGTATAAGAACTCAAATTAGTTTTAATCTTTCATGCCTCATGCATTGAGGGCATAAGAACTCAAATTAGTTTTAATCTTTCATGTCTCGTGCATTAGCCTGTGAACTTTTTTAAGTTATGCTACTTTTGATACACATGAATAGAATGGAATGCTAATTTCATTCATTTCTTTGTTTGGTATGAATTTTAAGGTGGAAATGATCATTCTCCTAAAATGAAAATTTATTCTATAGTGGAATGGATATTCCATTCCTAGTAAGATTAAAAAAAAAAATCATATTACCAAAAAACTCTTTATCTCCATCACTACTACACCGCCTCTACCACCGCCACTACCATTATTGTCGTTGTCACCGCCTTCTCCACCACCGCCACCTCCACATACCTTCACATCACTACCTCCCTCCATCACCACCGCCACATTGCTTTGCCACCACCTCGAGTTCACCACCTTCCTCCACCACCACCTCCACCACACCACCGCCACCTCCACATTGCCACCTTCCTCCACCACTTCCACTACCACTGCCACCGCCACCACTTACACATCACTACCTTCCTTCACTGCCACCCACACCACATCTACCACTGAAATTTTTTCAAATGTTTTACACTATGTTCCCTTAACATTTACACACTTGTTACTAATACCCCTTCCGTCCGAAATGCCGTTAATTATGTCAAAAAAAAATTAATGAACTGACCAAAATGTTCTCAATCCATATGAAATGTCCTTACTAATCTGTACAATGGCATTTATTTACGAAAGAGCCTTGTTTTTTTAGGACAAATTTGCCCTTAAATGAAATTCAAGCCAATTGAACATGAAAATGCACCAATAGATTTTTTCTTTTACTTCAGCATTTATCCAAGCTTATACAGATGCTTATATAGGTGCTTATATAGTAAATATGTATATATTATTATATACGTATATATATTCCTTCTGTTTTGGGTCTTCAATTAAACCCAAAATTCTTTCTTCATTCTCCAATTTTTTGTCTTTAATTTTTGGTTAAATACACTGGTATGTATATATATATATACCCATGAGCTGATTTAAAATTCTTCCTTCATCCTTCATTTTTTTTCTTTAATTTTTGGTTAAATACAGGCTTACACAGATACACCCACTTGAACTGAATCCAAAATTCTTCCTTTATATATTCTTCTTTTTTTTATCTTTACTTCTTGGTTAAATACACGGCTATATAAAATGCCCCACTTGAATTGAACTTAAAATTCTTTATTCTTCTTCTTTTTTGTCACTTTTTTTTCAATTTCACCATTGAATAACATCAAACACACATGAGAAAATTCAATACACTTTGTACATCTATTAAATAACACCATACACACATAAGTTTAATTAGTAACAGTGTCATAAACATAGTGACCAAAGTCATATTACATCATAATTGTATTACAAGAAATTTCATCATATGGGGCATCCAAATAACATAACATAAATTGTCTTAATACAACATATGGGAATCCAAAAAAAAAAAAACATAAATTGTCTTTCCTTCCCAAGCAAATCACCAAAATCCCACTTTCAGCAAAAATATTTGGCACACATTAGCATACAAATATGGATTGGGCTTCCCATCAATACTTACAACCACAGTGTGTTATATCCAGCAAAAATCAGTTAATCCACATATCCACCATCTACAAAAAAAAAAAAAAAAACCTGCAACAAGTAAACTGTCAACACTAGTTTGGAAAAAAAAAGAATACCAAATACCACATTTGCATTTCTTACATCAACATCGTCAAAATAGAGACCAAATATTACCTGTCATCTACAGATAGAAATAAGGGCTAAAAATTAGATTCAATACAAGTTTGAAGAAAATAAAATGACTCCAAACGAATATAAGTGGAAGATTTGCATTACTTACCGTAGAAGCACCACTAATTAGACTCAAATTAAGTTCAATTACACTTAAGTTTAATTAGACTTAGGGATACTGTTAAATAAAGTTTAATTAGTTAATTAGACTCAAATTAAGTTCAACTACACTTGGTTAGACCTAGGGGATTACTTAATTTAGGTTTAATTGGTTAATTAGACTCAATTTCAGTTTATTACACTTAGGTTTTAGTTAATTAGACTAAATTGCAGCTTAATTACACTTAAGTTACTTAACTAAACTCAATTTCAGTTTAATTAGAGTTGAGAAATGAAAGCCCCAATTTGCATGGACAATCCAAGCCCCTATTTTGGCTAGGGTTTACATAATTAGACCTAATTTGATCAAAGCCCCAATTTATGTGCAGAATTCAAAATCCCTTAATTGCAATTCAGAATCGAAACCAACAACATATATCAAATAAAAATCGAAAGCTCCAATTTATATGAACATAAGAAACACTAATTTCATAAATAAATAAAAACTAACATATACAAACAATACATAAATCCCTAATTTATATGAAGAACAAAAACCATAAATTTCATAAAAAAATCCTAAAATATATGAACAATAAAAGGAACCCTAATTTCTAATCAGAATCAAAGACATGCAAACTCAATCGAACAATAGAATATAAACTAGCGAACAAGAACAATCGAACTCAAACATACAACATCAGAATATAAATTAGCGAATACAAACAATATAAAACATGCAAAGTCAATCGAAGAAAATGGAGTTTTCAAAAAAGAACAAGAAGAATAGATGATACCAAGCAAACAATTAAACAAATAAATATTGAGAAAGATCAAACAAAAATATCAAACAATGGAAGAAAAGATGATGTGATACCCCTAGCGATATAGCAACCAAAACCAACTCACTTTGAACTTTCTCTTGGATCGATCGAACAAATGATATAGTCTTCCTTTCCCCTTCTTTGGGGTTCACACTAGAAAATCTATGAACACAAAACCCTAGTTAGAGGGTCTGCAATGGAGTACAAGAGAAGATAAGGAGATTTGATGGGCTGTTGGCCAAAGAAAAGGCCAAGTGTCCTTTTTTTATTGCAGATGGGTAATTCAGTAAATTTATAGGAGCAGAATATTTTAGTCTTTTATTGTTAAAACATTGAGGGTAGTAATGTAAAATCACACTAAAAAGTTAACATCAATTACCTACATTCTATTAGAGGGGAGATAAGCGTAACAAATTTAAAAAGTTTTATCCTAGTGTAATTAGGCCAAATCTCGAGGGAGGCCATTGCATTTAACCTAATACTAAATCTGATGAAGCACAAATCCACCCCTAGATTGGTCAAATGCCAACCTGTAAAAAGACAAAAGAAGGGTGATCAAAAGGGCGCTGGCGCGATGCTAGTCGACTACACTCCGACGATAAAGTCAAAAATCGGAAGGGCTTTAAAAGATATAAAGAATTCAGATGGTATTAATTGCGTACCTCGTACATGGATCATTTCTGTATTTATAGTGCTCAAATAGGAACGTGTCCCAGTAGGAGACTGACTCTTCAATTCCCCAGACTTATCTGGAGAGAGAAAAGTTCTCATCAAAGTATACTTTTTGTCCATGTCACGTAGTCTCCAACCTTCACATTATACATGTTATTATCAGAGTCAAATACTCTATCAGATGCCTCATATTCATGAGGGTTGCTAACCAGACCTTAGGAACACCTAGGTTGGCCCGCTGGGCTCTATCTTGGCCCATGGATTTTAAATGCCACAAGCTTTTTTCTTCCTTTTTTATTTTTTTGTGAGGCTCGCAAGGGGCAGCCTTTGGCCGCCCTTGAGGGGGCCTTTAACCAACTATGAGTTGCTCATGGACCGCCTTTAAGTTACTCTCCTTCAGGCGCTATCTTCATGAACGTTATTTTTTTAACGTTACTTTGTGAACGTTGGTCTTCTTAAACTTCTATAAAACCCATTGGTGTTCTTTCTCTTCATTAATTCTTTCAAAGCAATCTTCATTCACTCCTTATGCTTTGTGTGTTCTACTCTCTCCTCCTTCCTGACTTCTTCATTTACTCCTGCACCTCTTTAAGAAAAAAAGTTCAACTTTTTTATTTTCTCATGGCTGACTGACTACCTTGAATGCCAAGATATCCCTTCCACCATGACCAATCAAGACGTGGAGGATTGTCCATGCGTTACTCTTTTCCTGATAGAGTCATAGTTCGAGCCCCCTCATCAGCCAACAGGGTTTTCTCAATCTACCCAGGGAAAACATGTTTTTATAAGGGCACTTTCGCCCGTGGTCTCCGATTTTCAGTTCCTGTATTCGTACAACAATTTCTTCACGTGGCGAATCTCTGCCATTCTCAACTGATGTCAATTTCTTGGCGCATTATTATGGCTTCTCTGGTTTTGTAAAAGTCTTGCAATTTTGACATCCCGTTGTCACCAAGCGGGCTTCTTTCTTGTTATTGGCTTTTAAGGACCGACAACTGGCGTCATGTTCACAGTCGTTCTGGTGGAGGTCATACGAACAGATGCTTGGTTGTTGTTGATCATAATAACCGTCTCAAGTCATGGTTCTTCTTTGTTTCCAGGTGCTAGGAGCCTACTCCCCATATTATCCCCCCCCCCTTCATGGGTCCCAGGGATGTCTCTTGTTAGCTTATTGTCTCCCTTTCTTCCGATTTTTTTTGGTGCTATATATACTTGTTTTTCTACTTAGCTTGGAAGTCCGTGCCACCCGTGAGTAAGGCAAAGATGGAAAAACTAGAAGAGGCTAGTAACGCCTAGGTGAGGGATGCCCAAACTTTAACTCTTGATGAAGGGCTGGACTTGTTAGGTTACTCTCCTCTGTCGACATCATCATAGCCAAGGTTTGAATCTTCTCTTACTTTGTCCTATTCGTCTCATTGTCATTAAGCTTACGCATAGTTTAATGTTTTTCAACAGAGCACAACATTCGCCTAGTCTGTTTCTAACCATTATATGCATACAGCAGACCAACTTGAGAAGTAGCAGGCTTCTTTTGTTATCGAGTGTGCCTCTTTCAACACCCAGCGTTCTGCGCTGAGTTCAAAGATAGAGTCTCTGCATGCTTCCAACGCCTGCCAAGCTAGAGAGATTGACGTTCTCAATTCCCAGATCTGCCATGACTGAGAGGAGGTGACGCGCTAGAATGAGGATTTACTAGGGCACCAAATAGTAGCTGTCGAAAAATTTAAGGACTCGTCAGATTTTGAGAAGATATGCAATGAGTCATATATCGAAGACTTCGAGTTTTTTCGCACCATGGCCCAGGACGAGTGGCCAGAAATGGACTTTTCTTATTTGCATCTGAAATGGGAGAAGGATGGGGAGTCCGACTCTTGATGTACCTTTCATTTTCTATTGTAACGGCTCTTTCTGTAGTTTCTCTATTTATGATCTTCTAACATCTTTTGCTAATGAATGAAGATCTATTCATTTTTTTATAAAGACTTTTATTGAATAATCCTATAAAAGAATTTTTATTATCAGCTAACTTTACCTTAGGGGGTCGTACCCCGCAGGGTCAACCAGCTGTGTTTTTAGAATTAATTCATCCCCTTTTTCATCAAAGACGCTCCTTAGAGGTGTGTCCCCGTAGGGTTATTTAATTGATCCCGCTTTTTTCATCAAAGGCCCTCCTTAGAGGTGTGTCCCCGTATGGTTATTTATACAATATTGTTGAAATTAATTCATCCCGCCTTTTTCATCAAAGACCCTCCTTAGAGATGTGTTCCCATAGGGTTATTTATATAATGTTCTCAGAATTAATTCATCCTGCCTTTTTCATCAAAGGCCCTCCTTAGAGGTGTGTTCCCATAGGGTTATTTATATAATGTTCTCGGAATTAATTCATCCCGCCTTTTTCATCAAAGGCCCTCCTTAGAGGTCTGTCCCTGTAAGGTTATTTATACAATGTTCTCAGAATTAATTTATCCCGCCTTTTTCATCAAAGGCCCTCCTTAGAGGTCTGTCCCTGTAAGGTTATTTATACAATGTTCTCAGAATTAATTTATCCCGTCTTTTTCATCAAAGGCTCTCCTTAGAGGTGTGTCCCCGTATGAGTATTTATACAATGTTCTCAAAATTAATTCATCTTGCCTTTTTCATCAAAAGCCCTCCTTAGAGGTGTGTCCCCATAGGGTTATTTATACAATGTTCTCGGAATTTATTCATCCCGCATTTTTCATCAAAGGCTCTCCTTAGAGGTGTGTCCCCGTAGGCTTATTTATACAATATTTTCGGAATTAATTTATCCCGTCTTTTTCATCAAAGGCCCTCCTTAGAAGTGTGTCCCCGTAGAGTTATTTATTGACAGTTTTTAGTTTATAACTATGACAATGCATTTTGAAATGAAAATCACCTTTATTTATATTCTGATAATAATAGAATTTACTCGAGAAGAAAAATCAACAGAAAACTGGAGCCTTGCTCTAAGGCTTGACAACGAAGCCAAGCTCTAAATGAAACTGCCAAAAGTGAATGCAAACTAGAGAGAGAAATGAAAGGAAAAAAAACTTTATTGATAGTATTTTTTTAAATGCTCAACATTCCAAGGATGGACCAACTGCCTTCCTTCCAAGGTTTCTAACCAATATGTGCCCTGTCGTTAAGTCCTGACTACCCTGTAAGGGCCCTCCTAGTTAAGAGTCAATTTTTCGGTGCCCGAGGTTTCGTGGCCTGAGTGACCTCACGAAGGACTAGGTCGTCAGGCTGAATACTCCTCTGCTTGACCCTAGCATTATAGTACCAGGACATAGCCTGCTATATGCTGCCACCCGTACTCGCGTTTGCTCTCTTTTTTCTTTAATGAAATTGGCACTAGCTCTTAATTCGCTTTCATTGTGACGGGGGTCATAGTGTTTAGTTCAATGACTCACTACTTGTACCATTTCAACTAGGAGGACCGCTTCATTTCTGAAAGCCAAAAAATACGATATTTCTCCCGTAGGGACTTTGGCAGTGGTCCTGTAAGCCCATATGACACTCGGTAGTAGTTCTGGCCATACACCTTTGGATTGTTCCAAGCGTGTCTTGATCATTTTGAGTATTGTCCTGTTAGTCACTTCAACCTGTCCATTAGCCTGCGGGTGACCTGGTGAGGAGTAATGGTCACTTATGCTATGTTCGGTACAAAAGTTTTAGAAACGTTGGCTTTCAAACTGCTTTCCATTATCTATGATAGTAACCCTCGGGACACTGAACCTGCATATAATTAACCTCCATACGAAATTGATGACATTCTTTTCCCCAATCATGGCCAAGGGCTCTACTTTCACCCATTTGGTGGAGTAGTCGATTGCTACAATTGCGAACTTTGTCTGCCCCTTTCCCATAGGTAAAGGGCCGATCAAGTCCATCTCCCACTGGGTAAATGACCATGGGGCAACTATCAGAGTTAACTTCTCCGAGGGCTGCTTCGGGACGTTGGCGAAGCGTTGGCACTTTTCACACTTTCTAACAAAATCCAATGCATCCTATTGTATAGTGGGCCAATAATATCCCTGCCTGATGGCCTTATGAGCCAATGATCTACCCCCTACGTGATTACCACACTCCTCTCCATGGATTTCTTTCATGACATGTTAGGCCTCTCTAGTCGATACACATCATAGGTACGGCAAGGAGACTTATCTTTTATAGAGAATTTCATCGATTAAGGTATATCTGGATGCCCTGATCCTTACTTTTCACGCCTCGACCTTATTGGGTGGTAGCTTGCCATCCCTAATGTGTTCGACAATCGGATCTGCCCATTCCATGCCTTGGGTGACTTGGTTCACCCTACACGACATTTCTTCTGTTATACTCGGGTTGTCTATGCGTTCCACAAGCACTGCCCCATTACCGGCTTCTCGTGTTGTTACCAATCGAGCAAAAGCATCGGCATTAGAATTCTCATGGCAGGGGACCTGTGTGATGGAAAAATTCTGGAAGTGAGTGGCCAACTCTTGCACTTTTCGTAAGTAGGACTTCATCTTTCCTCCATTTGCTTTATATTCTGCATGGGACTTGCCGTGCAACTAGCTGGGAGTCAGTGTAGGTTTTTTGTTGTTATATTTTAAGGATCTTAGTTAGCTTCAACCTTACAATCAAAGCTTCATATTCAGTCTCATTGTTTGTTGCCTTGATCCCAAACTATAAGGCATATTGGAATGTTTCCCTATTTGGGGATATGATCAATATTCCTGCGTCGCTAGCTCGTGTATTCGAAAATCCATCCACAAATAACTCCCATGCGCAACCTGGGTCCATTAGGTCCTCCTTATTCTGTTAGACTGTTCTTTCCTCTTTTTCGTGTCGATCTTGATCTTCTTTTAGAGGATGGGTGAACTCAGCTATAAAGTCTACCAATACTTGGCCTTTTATCGCCGTCATTGGCTTGTACCATATGTTAAATTCCCTCAGTTCCATGGACCATTTCAACAGCCGTCCAAAGGTTTTGGGCTTGAAGAGGACTTAACAGAGTGGCTGATCAGTGAGTACCATTATTATGTATGCCTGAAAGTATAACCTGAGTTTCCTGGATAACATGACCAGGGCAAATGCCAGCTTCTCTATCGAGGGATATCTCCCTTTCGCCCCTCGAAGCACTCTACTGGCATAATAAACTGGCCTTTGCACCCCTTCCTCTTCTTGTATTAATGTGGAGCTGATTGCTGCGAGGGAGACAACCAAGTACAAGTACAATTCTTCCCTTACCTGTGCACAAGACAGCAGTGGGGCGAACTGAGATAGTGTTTTAGCTCAATTAAGGCTTGTTCGCACTCTGGTGTCCATTCAAAGGCCTGCTTAAGGACCTGAAAAAATGGGAAACACTTGTCTACGACACGGGAGATCAGTCAGCTCAATGCTGCCACTTTTTTTTGTCAACTTTTGGACGTCTTTGATCATTATGGGTGATTTCGTATCTAGGATGGCCTGTACCTTATATGGATTGGCTTCTATTCCCCTTTTACTGACTAAGTAGCCCAAAAACTTTTCGGATGAAACTTCGAAAGAGCAGTTACTGGGGTTGAGCTTCATTATGTATATTCGCAGGATATCAAAGGCTTCCTGTAAATCATCCAAATGGCTTGCTGCTCTCCGACTCTTAACGAGTATGTCATCGACGTACACTTCTATGTTTTTGTCGATTTGCTCTTTAAACATCCTGTTCACCAGTCTTTGATAGGTTGTGCCCACATTTTTCAAGCCGAATGACATTATTGTGTAGCAGTACTCCCCCCTTTATGTTATAAAGAATATTTTTTCCTGATTTGACAATAACATTAGAATTTGATTATACCTTGAGTAAGCATCTATGAAGTTGAGTTGCTCGCACCCGGTCGTTCTTTCCACTAGGATATCAATCCTTGGAAGGGGAAAATTGTCCTTTGGACACGCTTTATTCAGATCAGTAAAGTCTACACATAAGCGCCACTTACCATTGGGCTTTTTTACTAGGACTACATTCACTAACTAGTCTGGGTAGTGAGTTTCCTGCACGAAGTTGGCCTTTAATAGTTTATCCACTTCGTCAGAGATTACAAAATTTCTTTCGGGGGCGAATGTACGCCTCTTCTGTCTAACAGACTTAGCGACTGGGTCGACTTTCAACCAATGTATGGCAAGGGTCGGGTCAATTTTAGGCATGTCCTCGTGGGACCAATCAAATACATCCCTGTTCATTATGAGGAATTGAACAAGCTCTTCGCGAATCGGTGGGTGAGAGTGACGACCCCACGCTTACCTTTTTCCCTACCTCTTGTTCATACAAATTAACCTCAACCAATTCTTCTACTGGTTCCGTGCGACGGACTTCCTCTTTCGCTTCTACCTCTAGGCCTTCTATACTCAGAGTTTCGAGTACCTTCTTTTCTTTCAGGGAAGTGTCATAATATTCTTGGGAAATGGCCTGATCCCCTCTTAGCTCCCCAACACCATGGTCAGTGGGTAATCGGACGAGGAGATGATAGGTGGAGGTTACTACTCTCATGGAGTTTAACGTGGCTCTTTCCAAAATGACATTGTATGTAGTTGGACAATCTACCACGAAGAAGGTCACCATCTTAGTGACTTGCTTGGGACTTGTACCAGCGGTGACTGGAAGGTCTACGGTGCCAAATGGGAGAAACTTATCTCTATAGAATCCAATTAGTGGGGATTTAGTGGGCTTGAGTCTTTCCCTCCCAATCCTCATCTGATCGAAGGCTCCCACAAACAGGATGTCAGCAGAACTGCCATTGTCGACCAATACTCTCCTTATTGTGAAATTGGCGATAACTAGCGTAACCACGAGGGCATCATCATGTGGTTGCTGAACTCCCCTTGCGTTAGTCTCCGAGAAAGTTATTATCTGATCATCTAGTCGAGGGCACTTGGCAGGTGATTGGCTCACCTCGCCTACTTCAAAAAAAATTTGACTTTCCTTGCATGCACTTTACAAGTCGCATTAGATTCTCTGCCGCCCCCAAGTCCATCGGAGATAACTCTTATTTTCCCCAATGGGAGGTTTTTTAGAGTATCATCTTCTTTACCGTCCTGTGAACGGTCCTGCACCCTCCTGTCATTGCCAACCACAAATCTCCACAGCTGGCCCCTACAGATTAGACTTTCAATTTTCTTTTTCAAGTCTATGCACTCATTTGTGTCGTGCCCGTAGTCAAGATAAAACCTACAATATTTGTCACAGGATCTCTTGGAGGGATCGGTTCTCAGTTTTAGGGGTCATGCCACAGTTGGGTCATCTTGGATGTGAAGGAGGATTTGGCTTATTGGCGTGTTTATAAGGGTAAAGGTATTGAACCCCTTATCGCGCTGCGAAGCTCTATCGCTCTACTCCCATGACATTCTGCCATATTTGGAATCTCTCTCGTCCTTGTTGGCCTGTCCTCCCCTTTTTCTGTCCTTTTTTTTATCGCCATCACCTTTTTCCCTCCTCGCATCTAGGGCGTCCTATACGTTCATGTACTTTTGGGCCTTCATGAGTAACTCAAACATGCTCTTTGGGGGGTGCTTGGAGATTGAATATAAGAATTTTGAAGGTAGCAAACCCCCCATAAACGCGATAACTGCCACCTTGTCATCCAGAGCATCAACCTGTAAGATCTCCATGTTAAACTGGTTAATGTAGTCTCGTAATGACTCCCCCTTAGTCTGTCTTACGTTCAAGAGATATGTGGCGGGCTTTCTGTGTCTTCAGGGGTAATGAAGTTGCTTACGAACAATTGGCTTAGTTTTTTGAATGTGCATATAGACGACGACTTCAGATTGTTAAACCATGACCGGGTTGAACCCTTTTGTATAGTAGGAAAGGCTCTACACAATATTTCATCTGGTATTCCTTGGAGGTGCATCAAAGCCTTGTAAGTTTTCAAATGATCAAGTAGATCCCTGGTCCCGTCAAAGCTTTCAAGGGCAGACATCTTGAACTTGCTGGGCAAGGGACAGTTTGTAACGCCCCGATTCCCCATCTCCCGGACAACCGGAGGTTAACCCGTCCATTAGTCCCAATGGACCCTCATTACCCTTGTTCCCCGCGGAAGCTTAACCTAATTCTTGCATATGAATGCACACAAATCCATCTTAACCAACCCCCATGGGCCCTACATCAAATCACACACCTTAGTGAACATTTACACGCCCACACTTTTAAGAATCCCTCACTTTTGAGCCTCAAAACTTTCTGTGTTTGGAATCTGGAACTGAGGCTTACACCATTGGATAGAGAATCCAAAAATACTCAAGTTCAAAAAAAACCACACTCAATTCCGACCTAGAACGAAGAAATTACGCCGAAATGAAGTTTCGGAAAAAGCTGTGAATAGTAATTTCGATCAATCGAAATTGGCATTTCGATCAATCGAAATGCATCTCGATTAATCGAAATTTTGACCCCATCAATCGAAGCAAACACCCTCTCGGTATCTTGGACCTGCATTATTTCGATTAATCGAAACTGGGACTTCGATTGATCGAAATAAGGCCTGAAAATACATAAAATCTCGCAACCATTTCGATCAATCGAAATGGGGGTTTCGATTGATCGAAATAGGCATTTCGATTGATCGAAATGCACTACCCGGGACCTCCAACAACCCTATACATGGTTCATTTGAAGCCCAATCAACATCCTATCATCCTAGAACCCCTCAAACAAGATTAATAACATAAATGAAAGGTTCCAACATCAATTTCACTCTCAAGATCACATCCATAATTGAATCCATACACCAAAATGAATCATTTTCTTTCACAAACACCATTCATTCATAAGGGAAATATCATCAAATGAATCAAGTGCCGCATGGGCATTACCTAAATTAAACCGTTGTCTTTTCACACCCAACAAGTTTATAATCCAATACATACATCAAAAGTACATATGTCCAAGGTACAACCACGACTAAAAAGGAAGTCACATGCCACAAGCCGGCATGGATAGCCACAAAATGTGCAACATCCAAAAGATAGCAAAACCACTACTAGAATCCACTTGGACACTCATGTCACATCCATCATCGGCGCTTTATCTGTAAAATATTTAGAATAAAGGGGTGAGCACCACTGCGGCTCAGTAGAGATACCCCAACCCACCTAAGTGCCGACCCGACACGACCTACATGGATGCATGTCACAACATTTCACATATCATTCAACATACATCATATTCACTCACAACAATGCATATATACATATAGGGATGCATTAAACACTTGTCATGCTTCATAATTCAAACGAAAGCAATAATCATACGCTTGTCTCTCCCTCGGACTCAACCCGACATCCCAACATAATTCTTGACCGAATCATGAAACCGAGACACTTTTCCACACCATTCCAATTCCGCCACCGAGTATTTACCTACTCCAAGGTGGACAGACCACCGTCACCGAGTATTTACCTACTCCAAGGTGACTTGGCCCCCTTTCTTTAAATTCCCACCGAGTATTTACCTACTCCAAGGCGAGCAACCAAAATCACCGAGTATTTACCTACTCCAAGGCGATTGAGCAACCTTTTTAGAATCCCCACCGAGTATTTACCTACTCCAAGGTGAGTGAACCACCGTCACCGAGTATCTACCTACTCCAAGGTGACGTAACCACTCCAACACCCCCTCCGAGTATTGACCTACTCTAGGCAATTCAACCACACTTCCCCGTTTCCTCACAACGGCCCCAATATATGCATTTCGAACATATGAACATCAAGCATTTAATTTCATGCCTCACAATGCACATGCTAATTAATAAAAACATGTAGCATGCATTTTATTTCCACTACACCACACATATATTTACCTATACATGCCAACCTAGCATAATATCCACATATGCTCACAAAACTTCACTTAAGCACATTTTAATCATGCTTTACAAATGCACATATTTTCTATACAAATATAGTATGCATTTAACTCACTTACAACATATAGCACATATATGCCCAATATAACACATTTCCACATATATGCACAAGAGCTAACATATAAGCATACATGCTCTCATTCTCCCACATTCTTATGCATTTGTCACTCACATCATGCATACTAGGAGATACACATCTATTGCACACAAGAGACTCAAGAGAAGAATAAAGACACCTTATCCCACCCCTCTTACATCTCTAAAACATGCAATACACAACCTTAGCTCTCACCACTTCACCCGAAACCCTAGAATCGACAAGTAGATGAGAAAGAACACCCCTACCTCAAAGATGAAGGCCTTCCAAGCACTTCTCAAATTTCCAGCAATGTCAAGCTTGCCAAACCGTGACTTTGATCGGTTCAAAGGGAAGCCCTAGCCGTCCCCTACGTATCTCCCTCCTTCGGCAAGCCTTGAATCCAAGCCGAAGACCACCAAAATCTAGAGAGAAGGAAGAGAGAAGAAGTGGGAGCAATATAGAGAGAGAAGCAGCCGTGAGATATGAAATATCTCTGCAGATTTTGGCCATTTAAGGCCCCTAGGTCACGAAAAGACCAAAATACCCCTAGGCCACTTAACGCACCTTCCCGGACTCCTTTTTCGATTCCGAAAACTCCTACGGACTCGAAATCACTTCCTCTACTCTCTAAATATTTCATCTCAGCCATTCTCAAAAATAAATATTTCCAAAAATTTTCCGGATTCCCGGGCCCACTTAAGTCGCATCCCGGGCCCCGGTTTGACCAAAAAGTCAAACTTCTCCAATTCTTCCGAAAACTTCCCAAAACCTTAAAAACACTTCCCAAACATGTTTCCTACACTCAAAACATGTTAAACACCACTCAAAATGCATTTATGGAAATTATAATGCGAAAAATGCAAAACCGGCCAAAATTGGTCACGGTCTCTACAACCTCCCCCCCTTAAGGGAATTTCGTCCCCGAAATTAGAAACGTACCTCAAGTAGAAAATAACTCAGGGTATTTCGAGCGGACTTCTTGTTCTCGCTCCCATGTAGCCTCCTCGACTCCGTGATGTCTCCAAAGGACTTTAACCAATGGAATCGTCTTGCCTCGAAGCACTTGCTCCCTAGCATCCAAAACCTGTACCGGTCTTTCCTCGTAAGACACATCCTCCTCCACCTCAAGATCTGTCCAATCTAATACATGTGAAGGATCCGGCTCATACTTTCTCAACATCGAAACGTGGAAAGTATTGTGCACACTTGACAATTGCGGTGGCAATGCCAAGCGGTACGCAACCTCACCCACACGATCCAATATCTCGAATGGACCAATAAACCGTGGGGCTAGCTTTCCGCTACGCCCAAACCTCATCAAACCCCGTCGTGGCGAGACCTTCAAGAAGACATGGTCCCCCACCTCAAATGCCAAAGGCCTCCGCCTTTTGTCAGCATAGCTTTTCTGACGACTCTGAGCCGTAAGCAAACGCTGCCGTATGATCTTAATCTTTTCTGTAGTCTCTCTGACTATATCTGGCCCCAAAGCCACTGTCTCACCGACCTCTGTCCAACAAACTGGTGACCTACAAGGTCTACCATACAAGGCCTCAAATGGAGCCATCTCAATACTAGCTTGGTAGCTATTATTGTATGCAAACTCCACTAATGGAAGGTGATCCTCCCAACTGCCCCGAAAATCAAGTGCACATGCTCTAAGCATATCCTCCAAAATCTGTATAGTACGCTCCGACTGACCATCTGTCTGGGGATGGAAAGCCGTACTGAAATGGAGGTCAGTATCAAGTGCAGCCTGAAAACTCTGCCAAAATCGTGACGTGAATCTCGGATCTCTATCAGACACAATGGAAACTGGCACTCCATGCAGTCTCACAATTTGATCAATATACAACCGACTAAGAACATCCACATCATCTGTCACTCGAATAGGGAGGAAATGAGCCACCTTGGTCAATCTATCCACAATGACCCAAACTGCATCATGACTCTTCCTCGTCCTAGGTAACCCCGTCACGAAGTCCATAGTGACGTGTTCCCACTTCCACATAGCTATCGGTAAAGGCTGTAACAAACCTGCCGGTCTCTGATGCTCGGCCTTCACTTGTTGACAAGTGAGGCACCTCGCCACAAACCGTGCGATGTCCTTTTTCATGCCCTTCCACCAATACTGTCTACGAAGGTTGTGGTACATTTTGGTACCACCGGGATGTACTGCAAGTCTGGAGCTATGAAACTCCCTCAAGACCTCATCCCTACAAGCCAATGGAACAACCATTCTGCCTCTAAACCTCAGACCTCCGTCTGAATGGATAACCCAATCCTCCACTGCCTCGCCACCCGTAATCCGAGTGCGAATACTCTCTAACTCTGTGTCATGCCTCTGCTCCTCAACCACCCTACTCACTAGAGTTGGTTGCGCTATGAGTGTGAACAAAGTGGCATGTCCATCACTCTCACTAAGGCACAATCCCATTTCTGAGATGTCTTCCATCATTTTCCATTCACGGATGGCAATGCTAGCCAAAGTACCATGTGATTTCCTGCTCAATGCATCGGCAACCACATTAGCCTTCCCCGGGTGATACTGAAGATCAAAGTTGTAGTCTTCCATGTATTCAACCCATCTCCTCTGTCTCATATTCAAGTCCTTTTGTGTAAAAAGGTACTTCAAGCTCTTATGATCGGAGAAAACCTCAAACTTCTCTCCGTAGAGATAATGCCTCCACGTTTTCAAAGCAAAAATTACCGCCGCCAACTCCAAGTCATGAGTCGGGTAATTTTGCTCGTGGATCTTCAACTGTCGGGAACCATATGCAACAACCTTCTCAGTCTGCATCAATACACATCCCAAACCATCCCGTGAAGCATCACAGTAGATGACATAACCCAAACCGCGCTCGGGAATAATCAATATTGGAGCACTAGTCAATCTACGCTTCAATTCCATAAAGGAATGCTCGCAAGCCTCGTTCCACTCAAACTTAACTCCTTTACGAGTAAGTTTGGTCATTGGCGCCGCTAACTTCGAAAAGTCTTTCACGAAGCGCCGGTAATATCCTGCCAACCCCAAGAAGCTACGTATCTCGAATACGCTCTTAGGCCTCTCCCAATCCATTACCGCTTCAATCTTAGAAGGGTCTACAGATACTCCTCCTTCTGACACCACGTGTCCTAGGAACTTTACCTCCGTTAGCCAAAATTCACATTTTTCGAATTTGGCATACAAACGGTGCTCTCTCAATGTCTGTAACACTATCCTCAAATGGATCTCATGCTCTTCCATAGAAGAAGAATACACAAGAATGTCGTCCACGAAGACCACCACAAACCTATCCAAGTACACCCTGAATATTCGGTTCATCAAATCCATGAACGCTGCTGGTGCGTTCGTCAAACCAAATGGCATCACTAGAAACTCATAGTGGCCATATCTAGTCCGAAAAGCTGTCTTCGAAATGTCCTCTTCCCTTACCCTCAACTGGTAATACCCCGACCTCAAGTCGATCTTCGAAAAACAAGTCGAACCCTTAAGCTGATCAAACAAGTCATCTATCCTTGGCAAAGGATACTTGTTTTTAATCATCGCTTGGTTCAACTTACGGTAGTCTATGCATAACCGTAAAGATCCGTCCTTCTTTTTAGCAAACAGGACCGGAGCTCCCCAAGGCGATGTACTAGGTCGTACAAATCCCTTATCCAACAATTCTTGCAATTGATCTTTCAACTCCATCAACTCTACCGGTGCCATCCGATACGGTGCCATAGAGATAGGCGTTGTACCAGGAGCAAGATCAATGCTAAACACAACATCTCTCATCGGAGGCAACTCTGTCAAGTCCTCCGGAAATACATCCACAAACTCTCTAACCACCGGTGGAAATCCTCCACTAGTCACAATCGCATCCTCCTCGGCTAACAAGCTAGCTAGGAAATATCCAACCCCGTCCCTCACACCGGAACCAAGCAGAGACGGAAAGTAGAAATCATCCCGCTCTCCCACAAAATAAAAGCAATCACCCTCGGGTGTGCACACCGTCACTCTCCTACGGAGGCAATCAATCGTGGCTCTAAATGTAGATAGCCAGTCCATACCTAGAATGACATCAAAAGTGGTCATGTCTAGCAACACAAAGTCGAACACTAGTCGACGCCCAGCAACCTCGATCTCGCAAGACCGACACACTCTATCCAGGGTAACCCTACCCCCAACTGGTGTATCAATGGACAATGGTGACTCCAGTGATGACACCCGCAGCCCCAAGGCACAAGCAAATGCAACAGATATGAATGAATGTGATGCACCCGAATCTATCAACACCCTAGCCCACGAGCTAGAAACCAGGAAAATACCTCTGACCACTGACGGTCCCGGTACATCCTCTGTCGGAGCAAGCGTGAACACACGGCCCCGTGACTGCTGCCCAGTCCCCTGTAACCCCGACTGCTGGCTAGAAGCAGGCGTGGGACCCCTCGCTACCCGCGATCCCTGTACTGACTGTGCTGGCTGCGGTGGCGGTAATGTCCTGAAACCAAACTGAACTGTAGCCGTCTGCCCAGCTCGCTGCTGAGCCCCTGCACCACTCTGTATCACCTGCCTCCTTGGGCAGTTAGCTTTCACATGTCCGGGTTGTTTACAAGAGAAACACACCCTTTCCCCTACTATCCCTGTTGGCACTGGTGCCACTGTATGTCCCTGTGGGCACTCCCTGCTGAAATGGCCAATCTGATGGCAATTATAGCACACCAGAGAAGATCGTGAAGATCCAGAAGGCAAGGCCAATGAAGGTACCGGGCGAGCTTGTTGCTGCCCCTGGAAACCTGACTTACCCTCCCTATTCCTCTTCCGTCCTTGACTACCCGAAGATGCCCCCGCATTCTTCGCTTGCTGTTTAGACTCCCATATTCTTTGGGTGTCCCTGTCATCTTCCTCAGCCACTAAGGCTCTGTCAACCACTTCATTGTAGGCCCTTAGACCTAAAATGGATACCCTCTTTCTGATAGAGGTTTTGAATCCCTTCACAAACCTTTTCACTTTCAGCTCCTCATTCATTACCATCTCCGGGGCAAAGCGAGCCAATGATGTGAATTTGGTCTCGTACCCCATCACATCCAAGTCCCCTTGGACCAAGTCTATGAACTCTTGTCTCATCCGGTCTCTCACCGAAGTTGGAAAGAATTTGTCAAAGAATAAACCCTTAAAGGTTTCCCAGTCCATAGTCTCGGTATTGTGGACATTCCCGATGAATTGCCACCACCGATCTGCTTCCCCTTGTAAGTGAAGCGCCGCTACACCCACTTTCAAATCCTCATCGATTGCAAGAGCAACCATGAGTTTGTGAGTTTGGTCTATCCAACTCTCTGCCACAAGTGGATCACGCGCGCCATCAAAGGTAGGCGGCTTAAATTTCACATATTCCTTCATTGCCACCATTTGGCGGCTCAAGGCAACCCTAGGCAATGCCTGAACCTCCTCCTCTCTAGCTTCCCTAGCCATTCTTCTCATAGTATCAGCCATATCACGCATAAACTGCGTTCCATCTGTTGGCTCCTGAGGAGCATCAGCGCCAATGTCTCGCGCTCTTCTTGGAGGCATTTCTTTCTATATGCACAACAAGAAAATTTTAGAACCAAGCATTTATACTTAGTCAATTTCCATCATGCTTACACATGCTATGTCTATTTAATCCACAAAAGCATGTTATGAAAATATAAGCATACATCAAGTTCCACATAAGCAATTTACAACCTCAAGTTCAAATCCTTATGTTCCGATCCTTAACCTCAAGTGACCACAAAATCAAGTTTCACCCTTCGTCCCTAGGTATTCCAACCTAGTGCTCTGATACCATTCTGTAACGCCCCGATTCCCCATCTCCCGGACAACCGGAGGTTAACCCGTCCATTAGTCCCAATGGACCCTCATTACCCTTGTTCCCCGCGGAAGCTTAACCTAATTCTTGCATATGAATGCACACAAATCCATCTTAACCAACCCCCATGGGCCCTACATCAAATCACACACCTTAGTGAACATTTACACGCCCACACTTTTAAGAATCCCTCACTTTTGAGCCTCAAAACTTTCTGTGTTTGGAATCTGGAACTGAGGCTTACACCATTGGATAGAGAATCCAAAAATACTCAAGTTCAAAAAAAACCACACTCAATTCCGACCTAGAACGAAGAAATTACGCCGAAATGAAGTTTCGGAAAAAGCTGTGAATAGTAATTTCGATCAATCGAAATTGGCATTTCGATCAATCGAAATGCATCTCGATTAATCGAAATTTTGACCCCATCAATCGAAGCAAACACCCTCTCGGTATCTTGGACCTGCATTATTTCGATTAATCGAAACTGGGACTTCGATTGATCGAAATAAGGCCTGAAAATACATAAAATCTCGCAACCATTTCGATCAATCGAAATGGGGGTTTCGATTGATCGAAATAGGCATTTCGATTGATCGAAATGCACTACCCGGGACCTCCAACAACCCTATACATGGTTCATTTGAAGCCCAATCAACATCCTATCATCCTAGAACCCCTCAAACAAGATTAATAACATAAATGAAAGGTTCCAACATCAATTTCACTCTCAAGATCACATCCATAATTGAATCCATACACCAAAATGAATCATTTTCTTTCACAAACACCATTCATTCATAAGGGAAATATCATCAAATGAATCAAGTGCCGCATGGGCATTACCTAAATTAAACCGTTGTCTTTTCACACCCAACAAGTTTATAATCCAATACATACATCAAAAGTACATATGTCCAAGGTACAACCATGACTAAAAAGGAAGTCACATGCCACAAGCCGGCATGGATAGCCACAAAATGTGCAACATCCAAAAGATAGCAAAACCACTACTAGAATCCACTTGGACACTCATGTCCCATCCATCATCGGCGCTTTATCTGTAAAATATTTAGAATAAAGGGGTGAGCACCACTGCGGCTCAGTAGAGATACCCCAACCCACCTAAGTGCCGACCCGACACGACCTACATGGATGCATGTCACAACATTTCACATATCATTCAACATACATCATATTCACTCACAACAATGCATATATACATATAGGGATGCATTAAACACTTGTCATGCTTCATAATTCAAACGAAAGCAATAATCATACGCTTGTCTCTCCCTCGGACTCAACCCGACATCCCAACATAATTCTTGACCGAATCATGAAACCGAGACACTTTTCCACACCATTCCAATTCCGCCACCGAGTATTTACCTACTCCAAGGTGGACAGACCACCGTCACCGAGTATTTACCTACTCCAAGGTGACTTGGCCCCCTTTCTTTAAATTCCCACCGAGTATTTACCTACTCCAAGGCGAGCAACCAAAATCACCGAGTATTTACCTACTCCAAGGCGATTGAGCAACCTTTTTAGAATCCCCACCGAGTATTTACCTACTCCAAGGTGAGTGAACCACCGTCACCGAGTATCTACCTACTCCAAGGTGACGTAACCACTCCAACACCCCCTCCGAGTATTGACCTACTCTAGGCAATTCAACCACACTTCCCCGTTTCCTCACAACGGCCCCAATATATGCATTTCGAACATATGAACATCAAGCATTTAATTTCATGCCTCACAATGCACATGCTAATTAATAAAAACATGTAGCATGCATTTTATTTCCACTACACCACACATATATTTACCTATACATGCCAACCTAGCATAATATCCACATATGCTCACAAAACTTCACTTAAGCACATTTTAATCATGCTTTACAAATGCACATATTTTCTATACAAATATAGTATGCATTTAACTCACTTACAACATATAGCACATATATGCCCAATATAACACATTTCCACATATATGCACAAGAGCTAACATATAAGCATACATGCTCTCATTCTCCCACATTCTTATGCATTTGTCACTCACATCATGCATACTAGGAGATACACATCTATTGCACACAAGAGACTCAAGAGAAGAATAAAGACACCTTATCCCACCCCTCTTACATCTCTAAAACATGCAATACACAACCTTAGCTCTCACCACTTCACCCGAAACCCTAGAATCGACAAGTAGATGAGAAAGAACACCCCTACCTCAAAGATGAAGGCCTTCCAAGCACTTCTCAAATTTCCAGCAATGTCAAGCTTGCCAAACCGTGACTTTGATCGGTTCAAAGGGAAGCCCTAGCCGTCCCCTACGTATCTCCCTCCTTCGGCAAGCCTTGAATCCAAGCCGAAGACCACCAAAATCTAGAGAGAAGGAAGAGAGAAGAAGTGGGAGCAATATAGAGAGAGAAGCAGCCGTGAGATATGAAATATCTCTGCAGATTTTGGCCATTTAAGGCCCCTAGGTCACGAAAAGACCAAAATACCCCTAGGCCACTTAACGCACCTTCCCGGACTCCTTTTTCGATTCCGAAAACTCCTACGGACTCGAAATCACTTCCTCTACTCTCTAAATATTTCATCTCAGCCATTCTCAAAAATAAATATTTCCAAAAATTTTCCGGATTCCCGGGCCCACTTAAGTCGCATCCCGGGCCCCGGTTTGACCAAAAAGTCAAACTTCTCCAATTCTTCCGAAAACTTCCCAAAACCTTAAAAACACTTCCCAAACATGTTTCCTACACTCAAAACATGTTAAACACCACTCAAAATGCATTTATGGAAATTATAATGCGAAAAATGCAAAACCGGCCAAAATTGGTCACGGTCTCTACACAGTTCATTATCCCACTGGAGAAAGGGAGGTTGGTTTGTTGAACCAAATCCTCCACCGTAGCAGGGCTTTTCTCCTTCATGGCGTGATGCTCTCTACCTTGGCTTTGAGGTCTTGCATCTCCAAGTCATAATAGGTAGCTTCTCCTGGATGCCCTAAGTCTTCATAAGTAAGGGCCCTAAACCCTGAATCCGCTTGGGCACGGGGTCTCTTTAGTGGGACTAGGTGAGTTGGATTCATTCTCTCTTAATCACTTCTCACTTGGCTCTGGGTCGTGTCTTCTATCGGTACTCTACTGTCTCGTCCTGCGTTATCCCTTACTAGATCAATCGGCCTGAGGTGACTTTGTGATGGCACTGGCGCTACAGAATGAAGGCGTTGCAGGATTGCCGCATTTTGCTCGAGTATATAAGCCAGACTCTAATTCAAGCTCTGAACCTGGTATTCTAACGCTGCGAATCGCTCCTGGTCATTTGGGACTCTGGGGCGTGCCCCAGGAAAGTCTTCTTGACCAAGGGGTTGCATGCTTCCTTCTCTTGGTATTGGAAAGTTGTGATCTGGGATGGTCTGGGGCGGCAGGCGGATCTTGTCCGGCTGGAAGGTTATGGTTGGCAGGAGGGTCCTGTCCAGCGGGGGGATCCTACCCGGCAAAAAGATCCTATTTGAGTGGAGGATTGCGAACAGGAGGCTTCTGCCCGGCTGTAGTCTCTAGCCCAAATCGTAGGTGCATCAAGCTTCGTTTATGCTTTTGGGTAGGACGAGAGTCAAGTTTGTGATAATTTTTCATAGACGGCGCCAACTGATGAAACACAAATCCACCTCTGGACTGGTCAAACGTCAACCTGTAAAAAGACAAGAGAAGGATGATCGAAAGAGCACCGGCGCGATGCCAACCGACTACGCTCCGACGATCAAGTCAGAAATCGGAAATGATTTAAAAGCTGTAAGAAAATTCAGAGGGTATTAATTGCGTACCTGATACATGGATCGTTTCTGTATTTATAATGTTCAAATGAGAACGTATCCCATTAAGAGATTGATTCTTCAATTTCTCAGACTTATCTGGAGAGAGAAAAGTCTTCGTCAAAGTATTTTTTTGTCCATGTCATGTAGTCTCCAACCTTCACGTTATACATGTCATTATCAGAGTCAAATACTCTATCAAAATCCATTAAATGTACTAAAAAAAATCTTAAAATAAGAAAATATTAATAGAAAAGATAAATCATTCATAATCAAAATATTTAGTTTCAATCATTAAAAGGCGAGGAGGATACCTTTTGATATCACCCAACCTAAAGGATTTTTTATTCATACGTGGGCCAGTTAGTTTCAACCATTAAAAAGAGTAATGATAGATTTCTAGCAATAATTACTTCTTTCTTACAATAGCACAGGTCCACCTGATTCTTTCTTCTTAAAAATGGACAAAAAGAAACTCAACGTGCTTGTCACTCTCTGCATTTTTTCCCATCAAAGATCTTTCTTTTGAATGAGTTCTTGTCTATCCTAACGGAGTATTTTGTATGGGTACGAGTTGTCGATCAACTCTAACCTAATTTGAGTCGGTTTAATTTTTCTTTTTACGTATTCGAGTAATCATTTTCAAAATTAGAGTTAAACTTGAATCGAAAAATCTCAATTTAAATTCAATTAAGGTTGGACTTGGATTGAGGACTCATCAACTCGAATCCGAATTCTAATTTTTTTTTTTTTTTTATATTTTTGTTTTAAATATACCCTAATTATTTCAAATTACGGTTAAGTTATTCTAATTAGTGATTCATTAGTTATTATGTCATAAGATGTACCTGTCAATATCTTCTATTTGTTATGATTTCTTCTTTTAGTCTTTACAATAATTATATCCAATTTTTACAATTGTCAATTAGTTGTAGTTATTTCTTTTAATCTTTTCAATAATTATGAAAAAACAATGTATAAATTTTATAAAGTCAATGTTGTACATAATCCTTATATAATAAAATTATAATAGTAACACACATTTTAACCTAAAATCTCAGTTCGAATCGAATTCAAACTAAAAAATTTAAAGATAAGTTGGACTAGGATTAGTTAATTTGAGTTAAAAATCAAATTATAGTCAAATTAGGATTGAGCATTTCATAATTCAACCTGAACTAACTCCAACCCGCCCCTAGTAGTATTCGAGAGATTTTACTTTTTGTAAATTCAGTAAATATTATTTCCTAGAAAGAAATTGTACACAGCTCCAGTTTTCCTTCTAATTCAGACAAAAAGCCGGCATAAAAAGAAAACTTTTCCCTTAAAATACCTTTTTTGGGAGTCAAGTAAACAACACAGGCAATGACCCCTCCCCTCTTGGGGAGAGATTATTGGGAGAGATTATTAGATGGTGTGGAACAATGTCATCCCGACTGATCACAAGATGTCACACAACCAAAAAATTAAATAAAGTTATAATTAGTTGAACCTCATATGTCGGGCTAATAACACGGGCAACAATTATTTTCTCTCTCACTTTTCATATCCCTCCATCGAGCATCTAGAATCTGACAACTATATCAGGCTTGTCAGACAAGCATGGGACTCCCAATGCCCGGTTGCAGATCATGCATTTGACAAGGCCCCAATATATTAACAATGATTGAATGGAGTATGAGGAGCAAATAACATAAAATATAAACTTAAGTATTTCTTCCAGTAATTAATCCATGAACTAATGAAAATAAACCCGAAAGGCAAGTACCAATGCAACTTCTTGGAAAAAAATCATAATAATCACTTTATAAAAAAAGACAATAGATTTTAGGCTGTGTTCTCCTTTTTCAGCTTTCCAAGCTCCTGCCTGATGACACCAGCCCTCTGCAAAATCACATTTGAGGAATATGTTAAGAGTGGTGTAAAAGAACATCTGGTCTGTGAAGTCAAATGGTAGAAATTGAAACAAAACAAAGCAACTAAGAATGTAATGAATGAAAACTTAAGTTTGTAAATATTTTTACCTTAATTTTTGCTAACATAAGCTTGAACCTATCAAAATCGTTAAGCGAGGCCCTTCTCTTCTGCACAATTAGCTTCCTGCCCCAGGAACTGTTCTCCCATTTGTTCTTGACATCTGCCAGCACGAAATGGCAGTTCAATTTCGGGAACATGTAGATTACAATGGGAAAAGTGCAAGTTTAATAACTAGATACTCACCGCCAGCCTCCATGGCTGCAACCAAAGTCTTCTTCTTTGGAATCCTTTTGATGTCAATCTTGATATCCGTGAGTGAGAGCCTCTTGAAATTCATTTGAGTCCGCACCATATCTGGGGCATCAACAAGGGCCTGACAATTGACGAGGAGCTCGATAAGATTAATATCCAATTTGTACAATAATCTAGGAGATAGTAAACACCACTCTGATAACCAATGTAATCCACAAATACGAGCATTATGAAATATTAAATTGTTAAGATGGAATCAAGGAACGACATACAAAGTGCCATCAACGAGCCACCCCAAAATACAAGTATACTGACGTACAGTGTGCACAAGCCACCTCAATATATTATCCTAAAATTGCAACTACACAAACATTGTTCTGATTGGTTATATGGAAGAACAAATTATAAATTCGACAAGCATTGGACATATATATACACCTACACACAAATTCATATAAAATTATATACATGTATATATAAGCTCATATATATGCACTTGTGTCCATGTTCCTATTCCTATATAATTACTGCAGAGTCTTGGAGGGTCAGATGCACGCAGTCTGACCTCCGCATGCGGATAAGTGAGAGGCAAACCATGAAGGGACCAAGGGGGCCTTGGCCCCCCAAAGTTTTGCAAAATTTTATTAGCTACCGTCAATTTAAGCCTGAGTTTTGAATATTTGTAATTTGACCCAAAATTTTACAAAATCTATTAAGTACCACCTCCAATTAAGTCCTGAACTTTGAATATTTCAAATCTAGCCCTAAACCAAACGCACATGTAACCCCAAACCTATACTTCACGTACACAATATCAAAATTCAAATTACATCAACTAATTTCTAATACATCATATGCACAATATCAAAACCTAATATGTGTGTGTGTGAATGTGTGAATTTTTGTTTTATCTCTATGTTTTGCCAGTACAATATTTGTTTAATTTGATTATTTTTCTCCACATCTACTGGTGAATCTACTAGTGTCGCTCCTTGCAAGGGTGTTTTGAGTTTACTCTTGTAAAATGTTCATGAAATAAAGATGAGCAATAGAAACTGAATATAATCATGCGTATGGTGGTATTTCAGATTTTAATATTAACGAGATCTAGTTTAAGCTAAGGCCATCATTGTTCTTCATTAAAACTTCGAAAAACTTGCACCAATTCAAGATTTAAATTGAAAGATACCTTCTTGTATGCGTGATAATATCACTGTAATTTTGATTGAATACTTATATAATACAATATAGTGGCAGATGTTTGAATATATTGTAATATATATATATATATGAATATAACTTCTAGAATGTGATTATTGGTACCAACAATCATGTCTTTTGGGTTTGAACCAACCGTCATACCTTTTAATACTAGGAATAATTTCGCCACTCTAATTTTTGTTCGATTGTACTGCACTTGATTTTTAATGAAAAAAATGACATAAATTGCCACGCAAAAGCTAAGTGCAACTGTGCAAGATGCATTTTTCGGAATAAATGTTGTCATTTTTTCACCGAACCAAAGTAATTAGATTAGATATTTGTGATGCAAATGTCGGCAACAAATAATCTGTTTTCCCTTGTAGACAATGAGGTTGAAGTTATCTGCAGCACTCTCAGGAGATCGTCAACCATCCAAAGTAATAAAGGAACCCCAAACAATCATCCAAAGTAGTAAGCAAGGTAATTTTGTATACACTCTAAACGGACCATTTGCTATACAGCAGCAAATGGAGACTCTGATCTATTGAATTCAACGCCCACAAAATAATAATAGAAACCCCAAACAATCATCCAAAGTAATAAACTTTGTGAGAATATCATTTTTTAGAAACACCCACAATTCTAAGACTACACGTTCAAAACTCTACGCCCACACATGTTGCTCTAGAAATAAGCTATGAGCTAATACTATTGCCGAAATACTTGAAATTAAAGCCCAAGCATTGAACATAAGGTAACTGAGCCAATTTGGAATGAAGATGGACACAGAGAGACCGCATAAAGAGTTGCTATGATGATAATCACATGGTTAAAGATTAATCAAAAGTACTTACCCTGTCGAATTCACTTCTTCACTCATGATAGTAGTATTGTTGAGTAATATACAAATGTGTCTATCAAGGGAGCCATCATATTTACATGGTGAGTTATGAACGGAGAATGATTTGTGCCATGAGAGTTCCCTTGAAGAAATCCAATTAATATAACAATCAACACAACGTATATAGTTTGAAATTTCACGACCCAAATGAAACCTATGTTACATAGACGCGAGTATGTGCGTCGAATGCAAGTATGTATCCACATATCGAACGTATCAAATCCCCAAATATGACACATGAACACTGCTAAATATTCATATTATTTTATTTTTTGGGATAACATAATGTATTTTTGTAACATAGTGTTCAATATAGACATTTCACTCATTTTGAAGCATTAATATAATAAAACTGAATTATAGGATATGATTTTTAGGTGCATATCCAACTAAGTGTCGGACACATCCCATACCCACGTCCGAGTATTGTGTGTCCGACATGGGTACTTCACCTACTTTGAAGAGTCCATGTAACATCATCAAATAAATAAAATCCTTTTAAGACTTTTAAATTTTAAAATAATTACTTCCCTGGTGCCGCTCCTAGCAAGGTTGTTTTGAGTTTACTCTTGTAAATGTTCATGAAATCAGAATGAGCAATAGAAACTGGATATAATCACGTGTATGGTATTTTGATTATTAATATTAACAAAAACTGGTTTAAGCTAAGGCCACCATTGTTTAATGAGACATGGATTAATTCGTTGGGATAGCATTGAATTCAATTTTCGTCAATTTGTTGGAATCGGATTGGATTAGGTTTGATGCCTAATTCAAAATTAATTCGTTGGGATTGGATCAGATTCAATTTTCATCAATTCATTAGGAACAAATTGGGTTAGTTTTGATGCCTAATTTAATTCATGGGAAGGCTTAATCCAGGTATCGTTAAATAATTATGGCCTTAGCTTAATCCAGGTCTCGTTAAATAATTATGGCCTTAGCTTAATCCAGGTCTTGTTAAATAATTGTTGCCTTAGCTTAAACCAAGTCTCGCTAATATTAAAATTTGAAAAAACCATACACGTGATTATCCAATTTCTATTGCTCATCGCAGTTTCATGAACATTTTCATGAACATTTACAAGAGTAAACTCGAACACCTTTGCTAGGAGTGGCACAAGTAAAATAATAAAAGTAATTATTTAAAAATCTGTTAGTCTAAAGTATTTTATTTATTTGATGATGTTTCAAGGGCACAAGGTTTTTTCATTTTGTCCGTGAAATTTCAAACTATGCACGTTGCGTTGATTGCTATATTAATTGGACTTATTCAAGGAAAGTCTCATGGCACAGATAATTCTCCATTCATAACTCACTAGGAAAATATAATTGTTTCCTTAATAGGCACATGTACATTACTCAGCAGTACTACTACCATGAGTGAAGAAGCAAATATGATAGGGTAAGTACTCTCGATTATTCTCGTCATAGCAGCTCTTTCTCTAGTCCCTCTGGTATCCATCTTCATTCCAAACTGGCTCAGTTACCTTATGTTCAGTGCTTGGGCCTTGATTTCGAGGCTTTCGACAATAGTACTAGCACACAACTTAATTCTGGAGAAACATGTTAGGAGAGCGAAAGTGCAAAAGAGTTTTGAATGTGTAGTTCTCAGAATTGTGAGTGTTTCTAATAACGACAATCTTACAAAGTTTGTTACTTTGGATGATTATTACTAGTACGGGTAGAATATAACTTAATCAAAGTGTTGTGATGGATTTCAATAGTGAGAATCTTGGAAATGGCCTTACTAGCTTGCTCGCCATGGGATTTCATTCTCTTGGTGCTCGAAGTAGGAAAAGAGGAGTTAGATGATGCTTTCACATTCTTAGATTTCTTAGGAGAGCCATGGTTAATTTCTCAGGTAATCTTACTTTTGAAGGAGTTGAGGTTTTAGGGTTTTTAGTGAAGAAGAAAAAAAGGGCTTGATGTCTAAAGTATTGAGCTCGTTTCTAGTTGAAATGGAATGAGCAGTTAACAAGTACTTTAAATAGATGTTTGGGACTTGGGAGAGGACCAGATGAGCATTAAAACTGAGTCTTCACTCAGTTTGAAATTATAGCAAAATCTTTTGAAATCCAAAGTTGAACAAGTTTTGACAGCTAGCAAGTAGAGGACTTTTAAGCTTCTATATTTGGGTGCCAACTAATACAAGGGATTGGAAATCGCAAAGGAATTATGCTTGTAGCAAATTATTACCAATTTAAACGGTACAAATTCCCTCCTTTCAATTTTATTGGAAATGAAATTTAAATGATTTTTTTTTTTTTGGGGGGGGGGGCGACATTTACACCTCACTTATCAGTTCAATGACACCATCAGCAGATTGACACATGGCAAAGCTCTACTCTCTCTTGACAGCTCGCAATAACAGAGATTATTAGAAGTTTGATCGAGAATCAAAGACAAGCAGAGTCCTAATTAAAAGGCACGTGGAGATAAATGAGATTGGTTGCATTCGTCAAAAAGTGGAGACCCAGTAGGAGCAGTTTTAGAGAAGTTAATGGCACTTGGACACATGGCTTTGAGGGGAAGTGGGACGTAGCTAGAGAAATTCTAGGAAGCAAAATGACCAATTAAGAGGAAGTGGGACACGAGTAAATTAATAATGCAACAAAGATTACGAACCATGATGAACAATCCATGATGAACCATCTGAAGAAAATAAAACGTGGCCAAAGAATAGATAGCATTTACTAGATAGTGGCCCAAAAGAAACATCCGCTGAACAAAGTCCACTATAAATAGAAGAACTTGAAGACTGAGGACCTCTTTCTACGTACATCGTCAAACACACTTAGTTTTTTACATTGCACACGTATTTTCATCTTCTTATCAATTTTTTTCAATTACAGTAGTTGACGTAGATAGTTGTTCTTTCATTCTGTCGTGTAACGGTACATTACCTTTGTAGTTCTCTTTAGTTAATGAAATTCAGTCCCTACTTAGTTACAATTCGTTCTTCCACCATTTTTGCAATCTTAGCCAATTAAGAATTCTCAGATGTACTAGTACTAGCCGTGCATCAAAAAATGCAGTCATTGATTCTCCCAAGAGGCCACAATTACTGCGAGCAAACATATTAATGACGAGGGAGGAACGCATTTTTGTTATGCTACTAATACTCGTACTTGCTCTGCTATTCTGTCCCAAAGTACTTGAAAAAGGCAAAAAAATCCTTCAAAGGGTGGTCATTCCAAACCCTTTTCGCAATCGCCTAATAATTATCTCCACCAGAACAACAAATCGGCACAAATTGGATTCGACAAGAGTCCTCGCACGCCCACGCAGTTCCTAGCCGAAGGAATCGGCCAAAAACACTTTGTGGCCAATCACAATTAAAATATATATGATATGTTTGGGAGCACAGAATCGGACCCTTCGAATTTTGGAATTGAAAAATAAAATAGATTCGGTGCCCCAAGTGCGAAGTTTAGTGTTTTTCTAAAAAATTGTTTGCATATGAATATTCTTTACCCACTCCCAACAGATAAGCTGAAGGTAGAGCTAAAACAATAATGGCAAATACACATACACATACACGAAAATACGTACTCTGTTTTGATCTAAAACGTCGACGATCACAACGAGTTTTCCATATTCCTTTCCATAGTTGACGAGAGCGACCCTGCCGATCTCAACGTACCTCTTGAACGGCTACAAACAACCAAACTCATTCAAAAAAGAAATACAAACACAAAATGCATATACACGTATATACATGTACATATATAGAGAGAGAGATGAAGGGAAAGCTTTTGTTGAATCTCACCATTTTCGGCGATCTGAGGACCCCTGAGCGAGAAGAACGAACTTGAGACTGAAGCTAGATGGGTAATAGTTAATAGGGTTCGAGAGGAGAAGATATTAGGGTTTTTCCAACCTAAAGTTGCAATTAAGTGGGCCTCACTGTTGTGAAATTGTAACGTGGCGACAAGCTATTGGTTGATGTGCAAAAACCCTTTAGCCCGGTACAAAGATTTTACTTCATGGTTTCTTAGGAAGTATCAGGCTCTAGTCATCTTTAAGTGTAAATAATTTTTTTAGAGTCAGTCTTCACGCACAATTATGTAACTTATTCGATCTAAAGTGTGAAAGCATTCTTCTTGGATCCTAAAAATTAATTAGGACAAAATCTCGAATACCCTTACTAATCTAAAAAAATATATATTTTTCACGCTGTTTTTACTTTCTATGAATAAGTTTAAGTTTTTTCTTTTCATATATTCAACTAAAAAATGAATTGATAAAAAAAAATGGGTTTAACATATGTCCTGTAAGAAAAATGCTTTAAACAAAATTGTTTTAAAGCTCTAGACAAACATTATCATTTTTAGATACAACACCAACACTAGATAGACACTCATTTATTCCTCTATAAGAAATTATTCATATTATATAAAGCCACGTTGATCATTTGTTATATCATAAATAAAACTAGTGATAAAATGAAAGATAATTGAGTTGAGGAATAAAATAAATTGGGTCGAAATATATATTATATGTAAGCGTTGGTGTTGTGTTTAAGTCAGTAAAATCTTCTTGGCACTTCAAAATCTTAATTCCATTTCCATAACACAAATTTTGAATTTGTAAACACTTGTATGTCGTTGAAAGTTTTTTAACAATATTCTTGTTTTATCAACTCAGGCGGTTCTCTAAATTTCTCATCCATAATCTGTGAACAGAAGTTTCAAATTCAAGATATTTGCTTGAACTATTCATCTTGAAATTATATAATATATTATTGTCATGTGAGGCGACCACTAACTCTGATCTTATAAATTAGAATTAAATCCAATGACTTTTTCGGACGTTTACCACAATCACAAACTGATAAAACTTTTGAAAAAAATTGTATTGACTTTCCTTCCTAATGGTTGGGGTTGACGGACCAAAGAAATTAGTGTAAAATTACCTTTATATCCCAATTACTGATAAAATAAATAAAAAATATAATATTATGAATTAACATTTTGGCTCATTTGATTATTAAAATTATTTCCTCTCTCTTTTTCCCTCTGTCAATTCTCTCTCTCCTTTCCACCTTGACAAAATTTCAATTCCACTTTCCTATTGAGTAATCTATAGTTGAAGCTCTGACCATAACTCTAGTCTCAAATCATCCGTGAAAACCAAAACAATTGGCTTATCTTTTTGCCTTTCTCGTTAGTTTATTCTTTACCCACAACAAAATCGACTTTGAAGTTATTAGGCGAGCACACTTTCATTTTATTGAATTCTTGTCCCAAGTCCCGACCAACAAGCAATGTCAATGTTGAGCATCAAAAGGTTGTCCCATCAATTGAATTGATTAAAAAATAAATAAATTAATAAATTGTTAAGTGAAAACTCTATCTTACCTCCTTATAGCCACGCCAAACTGCTGAACAAAAAAATCAAATAGTGACTCATTAGATGATAAATTTTAATAAGAAAAATTACATTCACCTCTCATGAGGATAGGTTAAATTACAGACATCTTCTCTTAATTTTTAAAAATAACACTAAAGTCCCTGTCAGTGATAGTTTTGTATCACTAACCTCCCCTATTAATACGGGCACTAACGCCATTTGATTGATTTTGATGATGTCTTGGGTTTTAAAAAATGAAAATCCAAGTTTGCCCTTAGGAAGTCTCAAAAGACATTATATATTAACCTCATCTAGTAAGGTCATTGGATCTCGGTTGTTCTTAAGAGTGATGGCTATTCATTTAAGTCTTCAAGTAGCACCACTAGATCTTCAACAAGGTGGAATTCTCGTATTCCTTAAAATGACAATAATGCTTCCATTGGCACAATCTAAGTGGACAAAATTGTCCTTTACTTAATCCATACAAATCCATTTTACCTCACTCAAGTGAATGAACTCGTCTCTCTCTCTCTCTCTCTCTCACACGCACGCGCATATACACACATATAATTTCATTTCAACCTCAATCTATTACACACGATGATGGAGAGAGAGAAAAAAAAAATGATTGAGAAAACTAATCAACCACAATTGTAGAGGGGTATGCATTGGTTGTCAAAATTGTTATAAAAAATAGAAAACACAGCAGAATACAAAAGCAAAATGGACATATATACGAAGGAAGAAAATACTACATCTTTAATCATATGAAATTGCCTTTATATAGGCATTACATCAACGGATAACTCCGACAAAATAACATCTACTAATCTAAAAAATATGAACAACATGTAAGACAAATAACTCTGAAACAGACCCCTAAGGCAGCAAACAAACAAATAAAACAGATTCCTAAATACTGGGACAATATTAAAAACAAATTGCAACAGACCAAAGACCAATTCAATTTCCAACAATCCCTCCTTTAAACTGATGTTTACAAACATTCAGATTAATTTTTATTTTCACAAAGAGTTTTCTTTCAAACTAGATCTTTCAAAGAAACTCCACGTAACTTTCTTAGCTTAAAAAACAAGTCTAATTTGAGGGGTTTGGTAAAAATATCTGCAACTTGATCTTCGCTCCTATAGAAAACAAGATCAATTATTTCATCTTCTGTGAGGTCACGTAAGAAGTGATATCTCACATCAATATGTTTGTAACTTCCATGAAGAACGAGATTCTTTGAGAGTCTGATTATTGAACTGTTATCACAAAAAAATTGAGTAGAACCTTGTAGCTTAAACTGGAGTTCTTCAAGAATGTTTCTTAACCAAAGAGTTTGATAAGCACAAGATGTTGCAGCTATGAACTCAGCTTCTGTAGTTGATAAAGTAACAAGTGGCTGTTTCTTCAAATACCATGAAACTGTTGTAGAACCTAACATGAAAACATATCCGGATGTGCTTCTTCTATCATCCAAATCTCCAGCATAATCATTGTCTGTAAATCCAAATAAATATGATTTTTCACCTTTTTTGTAGAAGAGCCCAAAGTCCTTGATACCCTGCAAGCATCGAAGAATCCTCGTTGTAGCTAGAATATGAGTCTCATTTGGATGCTCTATAAACCTGCTAATGAAACTTACTGCATACATTATATCAGGTCGTGTTGTTGTCAAATACATCAAACTCCCAACAATTTGCTTGTAAAGAGTAACATCAACCCTTTTTCCTACTAGATCATTTATAAGCTTCAACCCCTTTTCAACTGAAGTAGTAACAGAGTTGCAGTTCTTCATTTGAAACTTGTCTAAAATTTCTTGGGCATACTTCTTTTGAGAAACAAAATTCCATAGACAAATTGTACAACATCAATGCTAAGAAAATAATGCATTTTTCCAAGTTAGACATGTCAAATTCAAGCATCATAGACTCCTTAAATTTTCTAAACATGACACTATCATTTTTCGTAAAAATCAGATCATCTACATATAAGCATACAATAAGTATTTTTCCTCCATCTCTATTTTTTGAGTAAAGAGTATGCTTATATGGACATTTATGAAAACTTTTCTTGTGAAAATAAGTATCTATACGACTATACCAAGCTCTAGGTGTTTGTTTTAGTCCATATAGAGCCTTTTTCAATTTATAAACTTTATGTTCACTACCAATTTTCACATAACCTGGAGGTTAATCAATAAATACACGTTCTTGTAAATCTCCATGTAAAAATGTTGACTTCTCATCTAGTTGGAAGATGGGCCATGAGTTTTGAGTAGCCAATGAAATCACCAACCTAATTGTGTCATGCCTTGCAAGGGGTGCAAAAGCCTCTTTGTAATCCACACCAAACTTTTGCTTGTATCCTTTGGCTACTAGACGTGCCTTGTACTTGTCAACTTCACCATTCTCCTTTAACTTTGTCTTGTAAACCCACTTAACACCGATCATCTTCTGGCCTTTTGGAAGGTTTGTTAATTCCCAAGTGTTGTTCTTTTCAATGGCAACAATTTCTTCATTCATAGTTTTTTTCCATTTTACTTCTTTTACAATAGTTTCAAAACTTGATGGATCACAATTTATAAAAAAGAGCAAAATACATGAGTGGGTCCTCATCTTCATCTTAAGGTTGATTAATTCCTCTAACCTCATAATCCCTCATCCATACTGGCTGTTTTCTGAACCGTTGAGGTCGTGTGCTGCTATAAATTTGTTGTTGATTTGTAACTTCAATTGTTGGACTATTTTCAACTCCAATTGTCGGTTGCTGCTCTTTTCCATGATCATCAACATCAAAGTCTGCCAGAATTTGTTGTCCGCTTAAACTTTCACCCCATTGCCAGATTCTTTCTTCATTAAACACCACATCACGACTGATAATCACTTTCTTGGTGATAAAATTGTACAAGTGATAGGATTGTACAACTTATAAGCTTTTGACCAATCACTAACACCAAGAAAAATAGATTTTTCAGCCTTGTCGTTTCGCTTTGTTCTCTTCTGATCTGGAATATGGGCATAAGCGATACAACCAAAAATTATGAAATTATCAACAACGAGTTTGCAACTGTTCCAGACTTCCTCCGGTGTCATATTTTGGACAACATGAGTAGGACTTCTATTTAAAATATGAATGCTCTAACTTACTGCTTCGGGTCAAAAAAAAATTGAAACATTACTTCTCCTTAAGAGACTCCGTACCATATTTATAATTTTATGATTTTTCCTTTCGCTCACACCATTTTGTTGAGGATAATAGTTTGTTGTAAGTTATTTTTTTATCCTGTGTGATTCACAAATATAAATTCTTGTGAATTGTATTCTCCACTACGATCAGTGTAAAGAACTTTTATTGGATTTTCAGTTTCTTTCTCAACAAATGCCTTAAAGCTTTAAAAGCTATAAGGCTTCAGGTTTTTCTTGTAAAAAATAAACCCATATCTTCTGACTAAAATCACAAATGAACATTATGAAATAACGTTTACCTCTATTGGATTTTGGATTTATTGGTCCAAAGAGGTTAGAATGAACCAATTCCAACGATTTTTTGCCTCTCCAAGATTTTTCTTTTGGAAAGCTATCACAAGGATGTTTCCCAACAACACATTTTTCACAAATTTCTGCAAGAGAACCAAATTGAGGAAGACCAACTACTATATTCTTTTGTTGTAGAGTCTTTAATCCTCCAAAATTCAGTTGCCCATATCGATAATACCATAACCATGCCATATTATTCAATTTTGTTGTAAAGCAAGAGTGCTCAATATTTTGGAGGTGTAGAGGGAACATTCAATTCACAGTCATGTTAACTTTAGCAACCAACCCAGGCTTGGAATATTGAATTTTGCAAACTTCATCTTTGATAATAACCTCAAATCCTTTCTCTTAAAGTTGACCCACACTAAGTAAATTTGTTTTTAAATTTAGAACAGAAAGAACATTAGAGATAGTATAAACAGATGTGGCCTCTGTTTGGATTTTTCCCTTTCCCTTTCCCTTGACATAAATCAAAGAGTTATCTAAAAAGTTATCTCCAAACTTTACGGTTGTATGGAAAGTTTCATCCAAGTCGGTAAATGCAGATTTATCTCTACACATATGATTGCTACAACCCGTATCCAGATACCACATCATTTTGTGAGTTTCTTCCTTGGGATCGCACACCATCAATAGAGAAACTTCCTCTTCCTTCTCATTTGATTTTGCAAAGTTAGAATTTTCTCCACATCTTCTATTTCTATTTAAATTTGTATGACATTCAGAACGATAGTGGCCATTCTTGTGGCATCGAAAACATTCAACTCTTGATTTGTCTGTAGTCTTTGGCTTATACCCAGTTGAATTATGATTTTCACGACTAATTGAATTTTGACTGTTATGACCTCTCCCTTTTTCCTTGAAAGTCAACACCTTTATTCTCTCCTAGTCACTGGTGTGCATTCTTGCATTTTCATCCTTCCTTTCCACGCATAGTTGTTCTTGGATTTACTGTTGCCTTCAATGCTTGTTCTTCCCTATCTTACAGGGTTATCTTTTGCTCATGAACCAATAATTAATTTTGCAGCTCATCAATTGAAAAAGTATCAAGATCTTTAGGCTCCATTTGGATTGAGGGATTTGGAAGGATAATGAGAGAAAAGAAAGGAGATGATATGTCATGTTGTGTTTGGATAGACTTCATTAAAAGAAAAGAAAGGATAAAGAGGGATAAGAAGAGATAGTTATCCCTCCTTATCCCACATATCCTATCCTCCCAAAAATGAGAAGATTAGGAGGGAAATGATAGTGTTTAAGTATTACTTTCATAATTCCAAAATCGCCCTCAACAATTAAAAAGAGAAAATTGTTATTCCACTCATGTCCCATAAATATAAAAGGATATGATAGTAATTTAGTTGTTATCCTTTCTCTCCTCTATCTTATCTAAACAAGAATATTATCATCTCCTTTCTTTTCTCTCATATTTATCCAAACATGAATAAAGTTTGTTGCTATCCTCTCATATCCTTTCTTTTCTCTCATAACTAATGTTATTCTCTCATTTCTTTTCTCTCGTGTCTATCCAAACGGAGCCTTAGACTCCTCGATAAAGCATATAACAAAATTAAATTTTGGCGTCATCGACCGAAGGATCTTTTCAATAATAGCAACATCCTCAAGCTTGTCTCCATGAATCTACATCTTGTTTACGATTGTCATCATCCTTGAAAAATACTCTGAAACTATTTCTCCTAACTTCATGCATAAAGTCTCGAACTTGCCATAAAAAATTTGAAGTTATGCCTGCTTCGCGCTTGCGTTGCCTTGGTACTTTTTCTTCATGGAGACCCAAATTTGATTTGAGGTATCCTTATAAAGAATTGTTTGCAAGATTGAATGATCAATCACTTGGAAAAGGTAATTCGTGGCAGATAAACATTATTAGTATAGGTTGAAGGTGAAACAGTGTGATTCACATTGAATAGACACCAAAAGTGTCTGTTAGTATCAAATAGACACAAGTAGTATTGTTTAAAGTTGAAATAATATGAGTTGTAACCTTTTGCATCAAATGACATGTCTCATGGCCATTTGGATATTTATGAAAGGGTACCACTATGTCTATAAATAGGTCCCTCAATTCTCATTTGTGAATATATACAATTTAGACTTCCTCTTCTCTCCTAACGTACTATTCTATCACTCCCTACAAAGTAACCCAATTTTCTAGTGAGTCATTGTGTTTGTGTCCGAACCCAAAGGTCAAGCGAGTCAAGTTCAAGAGAAGGTCAAGTGAGTCAAGTCCAAGAGAGTACTAACACATAGGCGGTTCGCAGAAGCTTAGTTGGTTTGAAGTGTTGCTACTAATTGAGATCGAGGAAGATCGTTGTATCCTGGGAGACAGTCGCCAAGGGTCCGTTCAACACCATTGCGGGACAATAATTGTCTTAAGGAGATTGAATCTAATTCAAACCTCGATCATCAAATTTAAGGTTCTTTATATGTGATTTTATATGATAGTTTATATAGTGTTAAAATATCATTGGCCTTATATAACATGTAATTTCTGTCGTGCATATGTTATATGATTTTAGAGTGATATATATCTTCCATTTATATAATCTCATAAAAGTGTATTGAAAATTTTAGAATGCATGAAAGTGAAGTTTCTTGTACATTCTAGAAGTATATTTACTTGTATTCAAAGATACTATGATAATTATATATAATGAAGTTTGTAGATGATGTCATGATTATTTGAGTAGCATATTCAACCCATATAATTTTCCAACAATCTTAAGATAATTATTAAGTAAACGTGGCTTTGTGATATGCTATTATAGTTAGTTATTAAGTACATATTTTTACATGCTTGGTAGATTATTGAGTGAATGTGTATTTAATTATTGAGTTCAATATATAAAGGCATGTTATATATATGAATATATTTGTCATTAATTGTGAGCAGTCTGTAAATTTCAAACTAAATGGCCACTACAAATGTGCCTAGTATTCCTATCAGTCATGGGGAAAAGCCCGAAAGATTTAATGGGGCTGATTTTAAAATGTGGCAACAGAAGATGTTGTTTTACCTTACCACCCTTAGTCTGGAAAAGTATCTGAAAGAGACTGTACCAGTATTAAAGGAAGGCGAGACTGACGTAACCACAATTACTGTTGTAGATGCATGGAACCTTGAAATTTTTTTGTGCAGAAATTATATCCTTAATGGATTGGACAACACACTTTACAATGTGTATAGTCCAATAAAGACGACTAAAGAGTTATAGGAGGCACTAGATAAGAAATATAAAACAGAGAATGTCGGCTTTAAGAAATTCGTAGTTGGCAGAATTTTTTACTACAAGATGGTTGACTCTAAACCTGTGATTAGCCAAGTTTAGGAGCTCTAATTAATTATACATGAAATCCTTGATGAGAAAATGGATTTAAGTGAGTATTTTCAAGTGGTTGCCATAATTGAAAAATTACCACCGTCTTGGAAAGACTTCAAAAATTATCTAAAGCATAAACGTAAGGAAATGGGGCTTGAAGACTTAGTAGTCAGATTGAGGATTGAAGAAGATAACCGTGGTTTGAAAATCAAAAACGAAAATACTTCGTTTGAGGCAAAAACAGATGTTGTGGAAGAAAAGAGAAGAAACAATAAAAGAAAACATTCTGGCCAAGGTGTAACTCAGGGTAACCCTAAGAGGTTTGAAGGCAAGTGTATGTCTATGGGAAGAAAGGACATCGAGCTAAATACTGTTGACATTGAAAGATAGAAGAAGAGCATAAGAAGACTAGTGAAGTCCATATAACCGATGAAGGAATGTTAACAACTAGCGTGTCAGAGTTAAATCTTTCAGCTGTTATTTCTGAAGTAAATATGGTTGAAAATACTGGAGAGTGGTGGGTGGACACTGGGACTACTAGTCATGTTTGTTTATAAAGGAGAATGTTCACCACCTATCAACAAGTTGATAATGGAGAACAACTTTATATGGGTAACTCATCGACTGCCTAGGTAGAAGGACAAGGGAAGATTAAACTTCAAATGACCTCGGTGAAAGAACTCATTCTAAACAATGTGCTTCACGTGCCAGATTTTCGAAAGAATCTGGTTTCTAGAAGCTTACTAAGTAAGAATGGGTTCAAACTGATCTTCATCTCATATAGATTTGTTCTAACTAAGAATGAAGTGTTTATAGGTAGAGAGTACTTGAATGAAGTGATATTCAAAATGAATGTGATGACTGTTGTACCAAAGAGTACCTAAGAAATATGTGATATAATCACAATATAAACACAGTGTAATAACTATGTATCCACAGTAATATTACTAGTTATTTATTTTTATTGTGTGATAAGATGATAAAGTACTCCATTCCATTTGTGTTTTATGTTATGCAAATAGTTGTAATTTGAGTAAAACATAATTGTAAGAGTTTTTATTGAAAATAAGACACCTTATAGGAAATATTTTAAATGTAAGGGTTCAATTTCTTTAAGGGAATAAGGATATAATCTAAATTTATATAACAAAAGAGTATATTACATTCTTGTGAATAAGTAATTATATGGAACAATCAAAACTCTAAGTTAAATAAAAGTGTGTGCTAGATTCATATATTAAAATAACTAAGGAATCTAATTAAGTGTGACGTATGCTAGAGACACTTAAGATAACTTAATCAGATTAAGAATGAATTGCACACGACTTGATATAGACAATCCAAAAGAGTATTTACAACTTGGTAGTTAAACCAGAGAGTGATATGTAAACATTATTTATCATATTTGCTCCGATAAGAAGATTCCATACATCTTCTACTGCCAAAATAAGATTGTGATTTATGATTGTTAATATCAAGAATTCACTACTCTCAAAAGAGGAAGTCTCTGTAGAGCATAAGTATAACCAGGTGGATCCACACGAGTGAAAGGTTAAAATTAGGGAGTAAGTGAATAAGTCGTCAAGGGGAATGGGCTTAAAGCTTATATCTACCGAGTCACCTTAATGGAAACCATATCTAGCTGATTGGAGATCCCAAGATCTATATTCAAATTGACAACTGAAATTTTGAATGACTCACCAGTAGCACTGAAAGATTTTATCTTCTACCTATTCCTATGATGACACAGTGCTGCCAGTCGTGGCTATCAAGTTAAGCAAAAGCTTTTAGTGATTTCTATATCTTGAAAATCTAAGTGGAGTATGGCAGGATACTCTTAATAGAGAATCACCTATATGAGTATGAAGTGGGCCGCTTATATGAGAATGATAAGGCTAAGTTTTCTAGAGCACTCATGAATACCAGGATTTGTTCAGGGCCGAAATGAACACAACCAAAAGAACCAACTTTGTGCGAAAAGGTATTGTGTGTATACTATTGTCTGGTTTTACACAAACGACTGAATAGTTTAAGACTTTATGTTACTAGTTAGCCAAATAAATATGATAGTATTACACTAGGGAAGATTCAAGGCCAAAAGTTATTTATCCCGATGCAATAACTATCTAATTGTACTCTCTCTCATGTCAATCGAGTTTTTTTTTTTGGCATTTGAGGCTAATTTTCATTCATTTGGGGATTGTTAAAAAATTAAATAAAAATTAAATATTATATTAATTCATGGCAAATAAACACTATTAGTATAGGTTGAAGGTGAAACAGTGTGATTCACACTGAATAGACACCAAAAGTGTCTGTTAGTATCAAATAGACACAAGTAGTATTATTTAAAGTTGAAACAATACGAGTTTCAACCTTTTGCATCAAAGGACATGTCCCATGACTATTTGGATACTTATGAAAGGGTACCACTATACCTATAAATAGGTTCCTCAATTATGATTTGTGAATATATACAATTCAGACTTCCTCTTCTCTCCCAATGTACTATTCTATCACTCCCTACAAAGTAACCCAATTTCTAGTGAGTCATTGTGTTTGTGTCTGAACCCAAAGGTCAAGTGAGTCAAGTTCAAGAGAAGGTCAAGTGAGTCAAGTCTAAGAGAGTACTAACACATAGGCGGTTCGCAGAAGCTCAGTTGGTTTGAAGTGTTGCTACTAATTGAGATCGAGGAAGATCGTTGTATCCTGGGAGACAGTCGCCAAGGGTCCGTTCAACACCATTGCGGGGCGATAATTATCTTAAGGAGATTGAATCTAATTCAAGCCTCGATTATCAAATTTTAGGTTCTTTATATGTGGTTTTATATGATAATTTATATAGTGTTAAAATATCATTGGCCTTATATAACGTGTAATTTATGTCGTGCATATGTTATATGATTTTAGAGTGATATATATCTTCCATTTATATAATTTCATAAAAATGTATTAAAAAGTTTAGAATGCATGAAAGTGAGGTTTCTTGTACATTCTAGAAGTATATTTACTTGTATTCAAAGATACTATGATAATTATATATAATGAAGTTTGTAGATGATGTCATGATTATTTGAGTAGCATATTCAATCTATATATATTTTCCAACAAAAACAACTACCGATAGTGTCATAATTAACTTTTATGTGCAATTTAATAATAAAAGATACGCGTAGAAAAAACAAAAATAGTATATGGTAAGGTCTAAACAAGCCAGTCTTGTAGACTGATATATGTTAATTTTGTTAACCACATTAGTACTCTGACATTATTGACAGGGAATGTCAGTGTTATTTTTGAAAATTAGAGGAACGTCCTTATAATTTAGCCTATCGAAAGAAGAAGTCGGTGTAATTTTTCTTTTATAACTTTTCAACGAAAGAAATAGTTCTATGGTTATTTGGTTAACCTTTTATATATATATAGACACACATCTTCATTATAATACCCCACTCCAACACATGGTATGATATTGTCCACTTTGGGCCTAAGCACGCATGATTTTGCTCTTAAATTTTACCCCAAAAGGCCTCATACCATTTGAAGAGAACATACTACATATAAGCACATCCCCTTTTTCACACCCAGGCGATGTGAGATTGAGCACCCTGTACCCTGTCAGTGTGGTAGCTCAGCCCAGTGTCTGTCTTCGCACCCGCCCACTCACACCCGTCCACAAGGGTTACTACAATCCACCCCCCTACGAGGCCCGATGTCCTCGTCGGCACACTTCCGGCTGGATTCAGGCTCTGATACCAACTGTAATACCCCGCTCCAACACATGGTATGATATTATCCGCTTTGGGCCATAGCTCGCACAGTTTTTGCTCTGGGATTTTACCGCAAAAGGCCTCATACCATTTGAAGAGAACATCACTCACACCCGTCCACAAGGGTTACTACATTCATTATATGTATATTTCACTTGCATTTGGATTAATTGCATTTCATTAATAGTAATGGTATTTTTGTTAATGAAAATAAGATTTTTTTTAGTAATCTAATGTCATTGTAATAGTAATAACGTCTTTTCAGATGGGTTACTGGGCTGTTTGGTCAGTCATGCAAAATTTTTGACAAAATTATTGATTTTTTTTGTTTTGAAAAAAGGTGTCTTTGTAATAATGTGCAAAGTTGAGGGGAGCATAGTGCAAGATTTTTCAAAAGTTTCATGCATGTATGATTAGAACAAACTTCGGAGAGGTGATTGTATTTAACCCTATAAATTACTACAAATTTCTTGTCAATTTTGTACGCCATGATGACAATTCATAAGAATTGTGTGAATATGTATTTGTAAGAGTAATAACATATATTCAATTGAGTTAATGAATATTTTGGTCAGTACAACAATTATTAGGTGATTGACAATTGGAGTTGTGTTTGTATATGTTGATAATTTCTCTACTCCTTGATGACAATTCATAAGAATTGTGTGAATATGAATTTGTAAGAGTAATAACGTCTTTCAATTGGGTTAACAGCTATTTTGGTTAGTACATGCAAATTTTTCTATGAAACTAATAATTTTTTTGGATGAAAGGGTGTTTTTGTAGTAATATGCAAAGTTGAGAGAAATACAGTGCAATATTATTTAGGCTATGTTTGGTACAATGGAAAAGAAAAGAAATGATAACATTAGTAATGAGAGAAAATAAAATAAAAGAACGAAAAGGAAAGGAAATGACAGTGTCAAATTTTTATCGTGTTTGGTTGATTAGTAAAAGAAAAAGAAAAGAAATGAAACTATTTAAAAAATTTACCATTATACCCTTTTATATTTACAAGAACATATTTTATCTTTTATTAAAATAAGGGCAAAGTTGGTATTAACAAAGTTTCATTAAAAATTAGTAGCCTTTCCTTCCTTTTTCTTCCATCTCCTTCCATTTTTAGAAGGATAACAAATCCTACTATTTAACTTTAATTTATCCCTCCAAATCTTTCCATTTTTTTTCATTTTCATTAAAAAATAGTAGTATTTCCTTCCCTTTTCTTTCATCTCCTCCCATTGTTGGAAGGATAATAAAAGTTACTATTTATTTTTAATTTATTCCTCTAAATCCTTCCATTTATTTATTTTTTCATTAAAAAATTCATTCCAAACACAAAAAAACACATCCCTCTATTTCATTCTCTTTCTTCTCGTTTCGTTTCTTTTCTACAAAATTGGACCTTAAAAATTTCATCTGGGTATAATTAGAAGAGACTTCAAAGAAGTTATTGTATTTAATCAGGTAAATTACTACAAACTCCTTGTCATTTTCAGCACTTGTTGGGTGATCGACAATTGAAGTTGAGCCTATGTTGACAATCTATACTCCATTATGACAAGACACTGCATTATCTACAAGTACCTTAAACTTGAATCTCATGACAATTCATAAAGAATTGTTTGTGAATTTATATGATTAAGGACTATATCGTGAATTTATGTTGGATGATATGTCTCACCCTTTTTGTTTTACGCGACATAATCATGCAAAAAAACCAAATATAGGAAGCCAGTATGGGACCGACCCTATGATGATCGGTTAAAATAAAAAAAAAAAAGGGAAATTTCGTGGAAACACGTAAAGCTAAAGTGAAATGTCGACACGTGTGATGTTGGGATTGTTCATCGTTGTAACAGTTTGTAGATCAATGTTCAAAAACAGTTATCGATTTAAAAGAAATGAAAAATTGAAATTTTTGAAAGAAATTACTTTCTCATAACAATTAATCTTTTCCAATAACTTCCATGCAAAAAACCAAGAAAAAAATTACTTTTTGGAAGAAAATATTAAAACTCACAATTAAATCCCTTTTTATCTCTCTCAAACAAAATAGATCCATGCATATGAAATAAATGGTATAGTTGTTGGATTTTTCCCTCTCAAAATCATCTGAAATCATTTATTTAAATTTTCACATTAATTTTGTTTTTAACATGAAAAAAAAATTATTGACTTTACACTTGTATAATTAATATAAATAAAGGCAACTTATAATAATATTTTCTTGTAACTTTTCTTTAGGAAGTACATATACTTCTTTTGGAGTACCGTAGCGGTATCGGACACTCGGATACGTTTCGGACACGCGAATACGACTTGAACATGTGTCAAATATGGTAAGAAGTATCCTGAATTTTGAATATTTTATTTTTTAAGATACTTCCAAACACGGCAGGATAATTTTATAATATATCTTTTTAAAATAATGAAATTCAATGTAATTTAAAATATATTATGGGTTAATTAGAAAATAATATAAAATTTAAGATAACAAAAATACTTAACATTTAGCTCGATACTTCGAATTAACAATTTGATTTATGATCGTACAGATAAAATGATCAAAAGTTATTATATATATATAATAATAATAATAATAATAATAATAATATATTATATCATTATTTTTTGGTGTAGCCATGCATACCAATATATTTTTTTTTTAGAATTGCTGTATCCATATCGTGTTGCACCCGTATCTTGTGTTGGTATCCATGCTTTCTAGCTTTTCTGTTACTCAAACTATTAACTTTTTTATAAAATTTTCACTATAACCAAAATAATATATGCTTATTTTATTTTTTTTCTTTCGCTTCACTTTACATCACTTTCTTTCAACAAAAGAAAGGAGATGAACACTTTTGAAATTTGGTTGGTAGATTTTTATTTTATTTTTTAAAATTTTTTTGATTTATTGAGAAAGTTTTATAAACTTACAATAATATCATTCTTTTTATGATAAATTTCATGTTATTCAAACCATAAAATGATAATTTTTTATAATTTTCTTATAAAAATTTTAAGCTAATCAAATACAGTACAGGGTGAATTATTATTATTATTATTATTATTATTTTTTCTATTCACTTCACTTTCAATTTTTTTTACCATTTATTTCTATATAACCAAACCAAACGAAACCAAAGAAAAATCTCAAATGACTTTATTTTTATTTATTTTCTATACATCCAACGATATTTTTATGGGATAATATCTTTGACCTCCCCTGAGGTTTATCGAAATTCCACATACCTCCCCTCTTGTTTGCATAATCCCACTTACCTCCTCTGTCAGTGACGGTGGTCCAAAAAACTAACAGTAGTGGGTGATTTTACTGTAATGCCCTTTTATTATATGTATTATTATATATTAAATTATGTCCAAAGAGAAATGGCTAAAGTACCCTTATCATGTATATTTCAAATTGATAGACAACTATGCATTAGGCGACAGACATGACCCTAGAGTCATGATGTTGACTCCTCTTTTCTTGTGCCATAATAAGACAAGGGGAGCAAATGTAAGATCCTTGTCACCAACTCCATTGTTGACTGTTTTACTAAAATTTTGATAGCCTTTACTAAATGCTAGTGTGTGTATATGTATGTATATGTTATGTGGGTTCAATCAGGTAGTTTCTCTCTATAACTTTAATCGGGTCTTTAATGGGTAGCGACGTCGGCGTGCTGGTGACAGTGGTGGAGGATTGTAGGGATGGTGGGTAGATTTGGATAGTTTTGAAGATTTGATGTGTATGTATTATGTATAAAGATAACTTTAAATCTCTAATATTATACAAGTAAAGAGGGGAGAAAGAGAGATACACTATCTTTAGTTTGATAATGATAATTTCAAATTCTTAATATTATGCAAGCAAATGGGGGAAGAAAGAGAGAAAGACAACTGCTACTACCATGACTGGCTGGAACGAAGAGAAAGAGAGAGATCTGCAGCTTTTAAGGGTATATGTGTAATAAAGGCTGACTGGAACGAAGAGAGAGAGAGAGATCTATAGCTTTTAAGGGTATATGTGTAATAAAGGCTAAGGGTATTGCGGTAACTATGTATAATGGAATACAAGTAATTTTTAGTTGGTCAAAAGGTTAAAAGATTGAGTCATTTAACGGGTTAGAGGGGCAAAATAGACCTTTTAGAGCTGACGTCAGCAGATTCTCTTTAATTGCGTCAGCTGCCGTAACGGGAAGGGGATGTATGTTACAAGGATCAAAACCTCAGAGGAGGTAAGTGGGATTATGCAAACAAGAGAGGAGATATGTGTTATTTGGACAAACCTCCGGGGAGGTCAAAGATATTTACTCTATTTTTATTTTTATTTTTACTGGGATCGCTGGCCGTTAAAAAATTAGGCTGTCTGCCTTTTCTTTCATTTCCTTTCTAAATTATCATGTTCAAACATCTTCTTCACCTCTTTCTTTATAAGATCCTAATCTCTTTTCGATTCATACAATTTCTCTTCATTTCTATGCGCTCATACGTTCATTTCACTCACAAACGTTTGTTTTTCTCTCGAATATTGAAGAGAAAGCACCTAACAATGTCGTAATATTTACCCCAAAAAAATAATAATCAAGTTTTGATCCATTTATTGTCCAGTGCCTCGAACAAAGGTATATAGAATTCTCTCTTGTTTATACATATATGCACTGATACGTTTTTGTGTGTGTGTATATATATATATAATTATATATATTTGTCTTTGTTACTATTTATACCGGTCGTTGATGGTTTTGAATGTGGAACAATTTGATTTGGAAAGTTTATCTGATCTGGTTGGCTTTTGATTTCGATCTATAGGAGAATTTGTTTAACCTGGCCGGCAATTTTTTGAAGTTAGTACGATTTGTAGGATTATTTGAGGCGTTAATAAAATTGCAAATTCCAAATGAGTTGACATTTTGTGGGCATATTGGATTAGTGAAAAAAATTGGTATTGATAATGGGTTTGATTTGATGTTCACAAGACATGAAAAACTTTATATTCTGTTTCCTCACAAGAAAGATTGAAAGTCAGTTGACAAGTTGGAACTTTTAAGCTGATCCATGGGGTTTGGTATTGTTGGAGATAGACTGTTTGAGACTAATTGGGTGCTTGTTGTAATTGTAGCAGGAAATCTTATGAGGAATTCTGCATAGATGGAGTCATACTTTGCAATTAGACCAGAATGCCAAGGCGATGTCCCAAAGACCCATTTTAAGCTGAGGGTGCGCAGAACATGTTATTTTCTTCATTTTTTTGGGCCCAAGTATTTGTTTCAGTTGTGATATAATGGACATCCATAATTTATTTACTAAGGATTTTGTTTTATTTTATTTTATTTTTAAAATGCCAAGATCAATTAACAAAATTCTGTTATAAGATGTTTCACTTTTTCTTTTCTGTAAATCATGGCATCATAACTCACCTATTTTTAACAGAAAAACTGGGAAAATATATTTTAAAGTGCAAAGGTCAGCAGATTCATATTTTTAAGTATTTATTATGATTATTATTTTTTTGGGGGTGCAGTTAGGATCTTGATCCATCGGAATCTTTTTCCGTTACTTTTTCAAGTAGATCAATGCATGTTAAAAACTCAAATGATGATATATTAGGTGTTTGTTTCAGCTGACAAATGGGTTTTGCTTTGTTGGCATTTACGACTCTCTTGCTGGCTTGTTGTGACATGGTTATATGGGATTCCTTTTAAATGTATTACGATATCTTTCTATCTATTTCACAGTCAGGAAAGACTCTAAGTGAAAAAAGATGGCATGCCTCACTCTCTAAAGATGGTCATCTGGATATTGCTGTTGTTCTTAAGAGGGTCCAAAGTGGGGTAAAGCCTTTCTATTATTGTCTGACTCCATATTTACATGCATGCAAATATTTATATATGTATATTTTATTGTTAAGTTAATAAACATTAAACATAATTAGCCATAGTTAAGTCACATTGATAAGCTGTCATAAAGCTTTTAAGCGCAATGTTTATCTCTGACTACTTTGCTTGGATAATGTAGTTTCAAGTACTGCCATTGGTTATTGTATTGATGGGACCAAATAGACTTTTGTTCGATAAAATAGTGTATTTAAAGACAAAGAATGTGAAGTATTAAAAAAGTCACAAATAAATGATAAGCACACCTTGAAACAATAAGACAGGTAAAATTGAAACTTTTTACTATTTTTCTTTTCAAAATGTTTTCTACAAGAATGCTATATGGTCTATTGACCTACTTACTAAGATTCTATTTCGAATATCTAATTCAAGTACATTCTAAAGCTTATATAAAACATATAAATACCATTTTCCCTTAAGAATCACCATCCTCACTCTTTAAAGACAAGAACTTGGGATGTCAATCCTTGCATTTATATGATATCATGATATCATAAACCTAATTTATTGCATGCATAGTCCATACATGCACTATTATATTTGTAGACAGACAAAGTTCAGTAACACGCTCTTTCTGATTTTTTACTTTTGATATTCCTAGAGTGGTTATATGTTTGAGTTATATCATTCATAAATGATTATTTTATAGTAAACACCATGGCATGCATCATGACTTGGTTATCTTTTATATAGATAAATATTATTTGATACTTTCTGTTGGGATGCAGAAGTATTTTATTGAAGCGGTAATCTTTGTCATTTGGTTACTAACTGAGGAGTGAGACTATTTGACAAGTATTGAAAGAGATGAAATATTTAGAGTACTAAGAGAAGAGAGATTGTTTTGACAAGTATTGAAAGAGATGAAATATATTAGTGGGAGTCAAATGCATCAATCTAAATCCATTTACTAATAGGATTAAGGTTTGGCATTATGGAATCTTTTATGTCTCTTTGGTGTGCAGAAAAGAAGTTTTATGTCTGTCATCTCTCCATGGATTGAAATTCCAGTGGTGCTGCCACCTTATTCTGCAATGGGACAAATTCTGATACGAGGCAATCAAGATGCTATGAAAGTTGATTTTGTAGTGAATCTTTTAAATACATGTAGCGAACTTCTAATGGTACATGGTGTTTTTGTAAAACCACCTGGATAGCTATAGTATGCCCTTCAGCTTGGCCATCAAGACCCTATAAAATCAAAGTCAATGACTGCACTCTTGTTTATGCATGTATTATCCACCCCCCTCTTTCATGTGAAATACTTTTCTGGGGATGCTACTCTGCCCTTTTGAAAATGGTGGTGCTTTCAAATTTATGTAACCTTAGATTCTTCCATTCATTTTTTTACATGAATCACAATACATTCTGATTTAGATCGGTGCAAGATCTATATACTTGTGAGCTTATATAAATAAATATTTTTCTTCCTCTTGTGGTTTCACTTGGTTTGGATTTTGTTTTAAAGCTTTGCTGAAATTTGTCAAAATTGTTGACCTTGTATAACTTGTATGTAAAAGGAAATGGAGATTTTATGTTTTTTTTGGTCTGATTGATGTATTACCCAAGGACATGCCAAGCTCTAGGTAATTCTGAACCCCCTTTTCTCATACCTTTCATCATTGTTTTCATGGCGGATATTCTCTTTCTTTTTCATTTAACCAGAGCAAGAAAAAATATGTTCTCTCTTGAGGTGAAGTTAAGGTCACCTTCGTCTTATGCACTTTGGGAATCTATGGGATTTGGCTTCAGGAATAGGTAGCATCTCCATTGGCTAATCAAATCATATCATTCATGTTTGTTCCTGTGCCACTGGGGTGGATTATTCTAAAATAGCTGAGACTTTGTTCTTACCTTGAAGAATCTAGGGGCCCGTTGAGTCTTGCAGTTTATAAATCTTCAACATTCCTGTTGACATTCACTTGCTCTTGTTCTTATGTTACTAAGGTTGATGAACTTAGTATAATTTTACTGGGGAACGGAGTTTCATGGCCTGTTTATGGGAAAGTATTCTCTTATAATATGGGATTCTGTGACTTTTTAATTTACTCTCTTTCACCTCTATTTGTAGTGTTCTAATTTATTTGATCAATTCTACTAATGTTACTATCTTCATCAGATACTATAGATACCTTTTAATTTGTAGATAATCTGATTTGTGCTCTACTTGTTAGCACTGAATTTTTTGCTTATGTATTGTAGCATATGCATTTTATTTTTTGTTTAGCTGGAACACTGAATTAGAATAAGACTACTATTCATTATTTTATTTTTTTGTTACTCATGCAAGGGCGTTCATCCTTCAATCAAAGGGGCAGTCTGGGAGTTTTTGTTGGGTTGTTATGATCCCAACAGCACCTTTGACGAACGAAATGAGCTGAGGCAACGCCGGAGGTAGTACAATAGTAGGAATATTAGGAATTTTTTCTTTTGTTCTTTTAATCCAATCAGGATTCAATATAGGGAACATACAGAAAATTTCAGCCTTATAGCAATTCATGTATTCTGCAGGGATCCTCTTTATGTCCTCGTAAGTTTCACCTTCTAAATATGTTCGCGAACATAAATTGGGTGGGGAATAAAAGCCATGAGAAACCATTCCTGAATCATAGTTACAACCCAATGGTGTATAAAATTAAATTTTGGGAAAAATTATCTTGGAGCTTTTAACATAGTTTACTTGGTGATGTCTAGACTCTAGACATGAGTTTTATGCTATTGAGTTGCACTTGATTATTCTTCACATTTTTAACCATGACATCATACTCTTTTCTGCTTTTATTTTCTCCATGGCTTTGTTTGGTTAGATGGAAAGTAGAAATAGGAATATTTATATCATTTTAAGAGTCTGGAAAACAGGAAATGAAAACTTTTGGGCAAGAAATTGCTTAATTTTCTCCCAAAACTTTTCTACAGAAAAACACAATAAGTGCATCTTCTTGTATGATGATGATGGCTGGCGAATAAAACACCCACCCACTTTTCCCCTATGGGGATTTAAACCCTCAACCTTTCACTTTGGAGGTAAAAGAGATACTACTGGGCTTTGACCATTGGTCAACCAATTATCTAAATGGGCTAAACTTTTAAACTTTAGAGTTGAGTTGGTTTCCTTTCGCTGTAGCATTTCATCTCTGACTTGGAGCATTGTATCTTGGGTGGCATGGACGCATTCCATGTAGTCGAAAATCTAAATGCAATATGATATAATTTCTTTTTTGGCCCTAGGAATAGGAGCAAGGGAAAAAGAGGGATTAACATTATTGACTATAATAAACAAGTAACACCTTCCTTCTTGGGGCTCTGCGCACTGGGAAAACGCTCTAGTGACTGGAAACGGCCACTAGTTACAAAGCTTGAATACACGGTAGAGGGCTGTGCACCTTACAGTCTACATGGAGGCACATCATCAAACCATCTTAACTAATCATAGACATGCTAATCTCTTACTTCTGTAGGGAATGTATAGGAATGCCAACCACCTTCACAAGCCATTATGAAAGGGAAATCATTTCTAGGGAATGCTATACTCAGTAAAGGCATTAATTAATTTAAAAGGAAAATCCAGGATCTCTATGGAGTGGGAGATTTTTTTGTTGACTACTCCTCTTTTCATTTCCTTGAAAAGAATTCAACAATGAAATGCTTGTAATATGTTCCTTTTCTACACAATTTTTAAAGAGTGCCCTAGATGCATCTATGATGCGTCTATGACATTTTAAAGAGCTTCACACAATGTTGGAGCCATTTCAATGGTGTCCCTTCTTGTATCTTTACAGGCTATGGACTTAAAAAAATAAGTACGAAGAAATCAAAGACAAATAACAAAGAAACAAACAGTCCAGAAATTAACAAGACATACAGGGAGTGGGCAGAATGCAGATGATTTTGGGGTTAAGCACTACCAAAACACCTCTGAATCCAAATTAGGTATCTCTTGATTATGTTTGTCTGGTCAACAGTTCTGGAATATTTAATCTTAAAATGGTACAACATATAATGCAACAGGTTGGAGAGGCTTGATAAGGAAGGAGAAAAGCAGTAAGCAGTTTCAAGGAGTGTTTTACAGTGAAGGTCCTCATGTTCCAATTCCTGAAATAATGTTCAAAATTACATAAATGCCCTCAGTTTAAGTGAAAAATGGAGGTTGTACGCATGCATATAGGTGTAAATATACGTGCGCATATTTACATGTATATGTGTAAATATACATATATAGATTATATTTATGTTTTTCTTCATGGTGAACATATTAATTAAAACATTAAATGATATTATTAGGAAGCAGTATGAGGTATGGAAAGCCGAATGTCAGAAGATGGTGCCTGTTGTTGGTACTGGGAAGTTTATTATGACACCTATAATCAGTGATGATGGCCAACCAATACAAGATCCTTCAACCAACAGTGATTCAGGAGATAACAGTCGAACCATGTCAAGTAATGATGCTGTTTCAGACAAGAAAGTGATTCATTGGAAGCTTAGCTTGCCTCAAATTGGTTAGTTCTTGGTGCAAAATTCAATTTCTTGAGGTCTTACGCATCTTTGTTCAGTATTGGTTATTGTGGCACTTCAATCTATTGTACACATTTTGCTTATTGCACCTTATGCTCTGTTTTTGCTTGTTATGGGCCTCTGCTGTTTCCTACTTGTTCATAAAACATCTTAAAGTGAATTTTACATAGAACTTTACATATAACATACTTATCAATAACGTATAATTTATTTGGACAAACCTAAACAGACCAGTGTAAAGTGAGACATGGATACCTCATGGCAAATAAAAATTTTTCCGATAAGTATGGCAAATAGAATTTTGCCTTGGTCGTTGGTGCTGAAACAGGTTCTGACAAGGAAAAAAATACTTAACTTGGAGAAGACTTGCTACATAGTAAAGGATTAATCATTGTTAATAAGTCCTTTTCTATTGACTTGTGATAGTTCTTTCCGTGACCGGTGCAATTTGGGCTGTAGGTTTGGATGTTGTGCGCACTGATCGTGCTCTTGTCTTTTATGAGAGTGAAATTAATCAGGCTAAACTTTGGGACGTGCTTGCTGTTTATGCTTGGGTTGACAATGATATTAGCTATGTTCAAGGTGAATTACTCCACTACAATATGGTTAAACCGAATCACTACGTAGTTTATACAATTGTCATGGTTTTCCTCATATTTTTTTCTTGAGCAGGAATGAATGATATTTGCTCTCCAATGGTTGTTCTTCTAGAAGATGAAGCAGATGCTTTCTGGTGCTTTGAGCATGCAATGCGTAGATTGGTATGCTATCCATTTTTCTTATCAAAGGTGGCACTGCTGTTAAATAACAGACGTGAGACAACTTTATTTTACTGTTCCATAGTGGATTTTGTTATAAGAAGGCATTTGATCATAGTGGATTTTGTGTTAATAAATCAGATCAGGACATACTCAAATTCAGGCTGAACTTGATCTATTTGACCTTGTCTATTGGTGTAAGAAAAATAATAGTAAAAAAGTTGAGCACTCCTCTTCTTGTGCCGCTTGTACTTTTAGGCTTTTTATTTTTATTTATATATCTGTTAGAGAGTTTGGGTTACTAAGGGTGTTTTTGTCTTCTTACTATTTTTCTTTATTATTGAAGAGAGTATAAAAGGTTTTGTATTAGGTATGAGATACATACGATAATAATATACTAAGACTTTTCTTCTTCTTCTTCCCCTCTCATAAACCCTAACACACAATTAGATCAATCTCAACTTGGTATCAGAGCGAGATCAGAACCTAGAATTCATTCCTATTCACTTGGCCAACATCAGAGAGGAGTGACGTCAGCATACAGGTGCTGACGTTATGCTGATGTCATGATGACGTCACCATTTACAGGTCGAGAACCATGCAATCTGGTTCGCCTGAATTTTTCAAGAATTATGGTGGTGTTTATTTCATGATTTGAAGTAGATTGATAGGAGTTTTCAATTTTCGAAACTTTTTCTGATTTTGGGTCTCTTTTTTGCGATCTGCGATTTAAAGACTTTCCGGTGGATTTTGTTGGTTTGGATTCCTCCAAAGGGTGTCGCCTGGACCTAGCAAGGGCTCATGTGGTGGTTGTTGGTTGATTTAATGGTTTTTGAAGTGTTTTTGGTCCAAATGGAGGCTCGGTTGTAGCGTGTGGCCTCTGTCCCGTGTGTGTGCTGCTGTTCCATGGTTGTTCTGACTGCTGCAGATGTTGTGGGGACTTGGGCATGACTAGATTAGATGATCCCTTGTCTCTTTGATCAAATCTGATTCCTATATGCTCCTTTAACTCAATTTTTTTGGTTCAACTTCAGTTTTTCGGATTGTTTTCTTTATTTAAATTGTTCTTCTTGAGTTGTTGAGTGAATCTGACATATAATCATGGCTGATAATCAACCACAACCTGTCAAGACTGATGATATGCCTCGGTCAATTACCTCAGAAAAATTGAATGGTCTTAATTACCTTGCTTGGGCTCATGCTGTGCAAGTTTTTCTTCGTGGCGAAAGAAAATTAAGTATTTAACAGAAGAACTTCCTGCAGACACAAAGAAACATGAGGATTGGATTTGTGAGGATTCCATTGTTATGGGATGGTTGTGGCACATCATGGAAACCAATATTGCCTCTACTGTTGCTTTTTGCGATTCCTCTAAGAAGATTTGGGAGTCTCTTGCTGAATCGTTTTCGCAACAGAGTAATGTCTCTCGGGTGTATGAGTTGTATAAGAAGATTTTTGCTTCTAGGCAGTCTGGGAAATCTTTGTCTGAGTATTACAGCATGCTTAAGAATTTGTGGGATCAATTATTGCAGTATCGTCCGTTTACCACTGATTTAGAACAACAGAAGCGTCATTGGGAAGAGTTTATGGATTGCTTCATTGTTGTCTGGTTTGGACTCTGATCTTCGTGGCTTTAAAGATCAGATTCTTGCTAGCGAGAAATTGCCCACTGCTGCTAATGCATATTCTCGCTTATTGAGGTCTTCCTTAGGGCAACATTCCATTGTGCCTCCTTCTGAGTCGTCTGCCTTAGTCTCTAGCGGCAGTGGTCATGGTAATTCTCGTGGTAGCTTTCGTGGTGGTCGTGGCAGTCGTGGCTTTTGTGGTGGTTTCCGTGGTGGTGGTCGTTCTAGTGGATGTGGTGACAGGAAGTGTGATCATTGTGGTGGTACCAATCATACTGAACCTTATTGTTGGATGAAATATGGGAAGCCAGATTATGTGCATCAGGTCACTGAGAGTATTTCACAGCCACTGCAACCTAGTACAACTCGTGGACATGTAGCTTCTGATTCTGGTTCTCGGGATGCACTCACTACTCAACTTAGAGAGTTGATTCAGAAACTACAAACTACTCTTCCATCCACCTCCACTGCTCTTCCATCTACTGCTACCTTAGCCAATTCAGGTAATATTACATGTGTGGCTCCATCCCCTTCTTGGGTCATTGATTCTGATGAACCTTCTTTGGTTGAGTCATCGGCCTTGAGTGCTACAGTCTCTCCTCTTCAGTGACATTTTCGTTTGGGCCATCCATCATTGGCAAAACTGCGATTATCTATTCCAGGGTTGAGTCATGTGTCTGTTTTAGAATGTGAGGCTTGTCAGTTAGACAAGCATCACCGTAGTTCTTTTTCGAGTCGTAGTCATAGTCGTCAGACTGAGTCTTTTGATGTAGTCCATACGGACATCTGGGGTTCTTCTGGAACTGGTAGTTTGAATGGATTTCTTTATTTTGTTATCTTTGTTGATGATTACTTTAGAATGACATGGTTATTTTTTATGAAAGAACGATCTGAGTTACCTCGTTTTGTTCAATGGAGCTGTGTAGAAAATCTTCAATATATATATATATATATATATAATATTTGTTATTATCATGTTGTAGACAGTTTATTTTGTTTTATTCTAAGTTAGGTACTTACCGTACTTTTTAATCTATTCTTTCGCATATCTAGGATGAATGTGTTACAATTTGTGGGTTCTGGATGGCCTATTAGTATGGATTGATTAACAAAGTTTGCAGAAGATCTCATTTTTGTTACTACAGATTTTTATTTTACATGATTGTTAATGAAGAATTCATTCGCCTTCATATTTAGAAGACTTAATATTTGAGTTTGTTGTTTTTCTTCTCAGATATTTATATCTTATTTCTAAGCCTAGTATGTCTCTAACCTCATTAATGCTTGCAATTCTTCCTGCCTCTTTTTGCATTTACAACTTATAACCTTACTTTTGTTTGAAAAGAGAGAAAATTTCAGGTGCAGTACAACTTCAATAGGTGTGCAGTCTCAGTTGAGTATCCTCTCGGAAATAATTAAAGCGGTTGATCCAAAGCTTCATCAACACCTTGGTATGGACTGAACTTGTCAGAAGTTTTTCCTATATGTTGATCATAGCATTTACTGTTTGATCCTGGAATCATTGTGGTTTTACTTGTAGCTCCACTATCAAATAATCTTATGCATACAAGGAAGTTACCAACAGAATACTTGCATTAGAACTAAATTAGATTAGCCAAATTTATGTATAATCACTAAATTGTAATAATTTTTAAGTTAAGAATTCTTAACATTTAAATTTACTACACGGGAAATGCATGATGATCCATTCAGAGAGGTGTTCATTCTTGAAATTTTATTAGCATTTGTTTCTTCCAATTTCGGGCAATCATGATGGTTTTCAAATTTGTTTCGATGTAGCAATCCAATACTCCATTTTGAATTAGCTACTCATAAAATACATCATGCAAAAAAGGAGATCTAATATTAGACATTCAATTCAACTGAACGAAGCCTTAAGTTCGAAATAACTGGGCCATCTACATGATGGAAAAATGGGTGAAATGCTTAAAAAAATTAATTAGATTGAAAAGGATGGCCAAAGTTCTAATACGTTTTGAAATGGAATAAAGCAATCAAATTGAGTTACGCCAATTTGAAGTCGGTAAGAAATGGAGCCTATCGGGTTTAGTTTGCTATCAAAATTGAATCTTCTAGCTAAAATGGGCCACAATGAATTTAACATTGACATAATTCAAAAACCTGAATCTGATGCCTAGTTCCTATTATGCCTTACTCTGAATTGCTTGTGTTGTGCTCTGTGAAGTTATGGACATGAACTTCGATGTAATTTTGACAGTTATATATATATGCATATATATGCGATGATTGCACTCAACTAATTATCATTGTATCACTTGAATGGAACAGCTTATATATATTAAATAATAATATATTTATAAATGTTTCTTAGTTATGTTAATGTGTTGACCACTATCTAGACATGCTCTCATGCAGGGTTTTCGTTAGCTGTAAACTGCCTTACAATGTGGGTGGATGTAGAACATTTTATGTACTTTTTTAGTTGTTGATCTTACCTTTGTATTCCTAGCTCTAGTTACTTATCATATGCATTCATTTTTACAAGTTTGCAGCTTCCTTATTCCGTTGTGTTTTCTGCAATCATTTCAATTCATCTAAAAACATGAAGAAACTTGGTACTTTTTGGCCATATTTCCATGATTTCATCTCATATTAGTTTATTTTTGTATGTGATTTTGGAAATGAAGACCTCTGCTGCCCTTAATACTTGTAGCATAGATGATATATGAACTTAAACATTTGACATTATAGTTGCTTATGATGCATGGTGCTTTTTCTAGTGGAAAAAAAGAGCAAAGCATAAAAGCACAAGCTCAAACAAGTTGGTAATCTGACTGCTCTAGTTTACACCATAATTTGAGGAAAAGAAAAGGATAGAAGAAAGGCATATTATGTGCCTATTTTACTACGTTAAGAGAGCAAGTCACTTTGTGAATGATAGATAGTTGATAATCTCTCTCTCTCTAAGACCGTCACTTAATCGTTGGCCAATATCTCATTCCTTCTCTTTGGCAGAGGAGCTAGATGGTGGGGAGTATTTATTTGCCTTCCGTATGCTGATGGTACTTTTTCGGAGAGAGTTTTCATTTGTTGATGCACTGTACCTTTGGGAGGTAAGGAAGAACTTCTGTCGTTTTTTTTTTCCTAGTAGGGGGACTCGCACACTTTTTTGGCCACACTGGGGCTCAAACCCCCCTCCCGTCCTCTTTAAGGTTGGGGAGGTTATACCATTGGGCTACAAGCCCTTTGGTACTTCTGTCCTTCTTTTGAGTTGTTCCTAAATTAGCTTTCTTTTATATGACGAAAAGTCATGATTCTGAGAGCCTTGCAGAAAGGTTCCATTAATTTTCACTGGAATTGATCTATTTGGAGTCTTTTGAATTGTACAATTGATAAAAGTATATGATAAATGTTAATTTCAGGTAATGTGGGCCATGGAATACAATCCAAATATCTTTGCATCATACGAAGAGTCAACGCATGACTCAAGCGTGGCTATGGGTCAAAATGTTGCACCTAAAATAAATAATAAGCTGCTAAAGCAGTATGGCAAATTTGAGAGAAAAAATGTGAAGACTGGAAGATCAGGCCAAAACAGTGCTCTCGTTGTTTTTCTTGCTGCAAGTGTCCTTGAGACAAAGAATAAGCGACTTCTAAAAGAGGCCAAGGGTATAGATGATGTTGTCAAGGTCCTCTCTCTCTCTCTCTCTCTCTTTCTCTTTCTCTTGTAAGTGTTGCAGATGCATGTCTACATTTATCCTAGTTTTGAATTGAACTATCCTTCCAGATCATGCATGACATAACTGGAAATATGGATGCTAGAAAAGCATTAAACGAGGCATTGAAGCTTCATAAGAAGTACCTGAGTAAGGCAAGTTTCATCCTTTTGTTTATACCTGTTGTAATCTCTTTCCCTCTCTCTGCACATACGCATTGTTCTTTAGATTTTCCAAAATCCTTACTGGTTCTCGTTGCTTGCAGGCAAAAAAATCCTAGTTTATGATTGGGAGCATTGGCAGCACACATTGAACCAAGTCTTGTTTCCATTTTATTTTTTTCTTATATTTTTTTCTTTCGCAATACTGGTTGCCTTGTGAAAATGATTCTACTCTCTCCCTCTCCGATTGTGTGATAACCCAATTATTCTTTGTAAAATAGAAGTTTGTATATAAGAAATTATTATTTTGATATGACATGCATATGTTCCATGATGTGCTTCAGCAACTGAATTTGTGACTTTCTGTATCATGAAAATACAGCAGATGAGATTGCGCTCTTTTTGGCTTGACATGTTGTGCATATCATCACTGCTTTCTTTGTTTCAGTTGTAAGCTGTTTTGTTGATGAATATAATAATCTTTTTCTCCCTAATTTGCTTTCAGAAACCCTATTAGATCTGTTATCAGCCGTCATTGTCAATATATAACATGTTACAAAATGTATGTTTAAGTATTAATGTTGCAAAATCTGTTAACGGGGTTTAGTGATTGTGCCGTTCCACGTCGCCTTGAGTATGGTGAAGGGGATGTGCTTATGTCACGCCCCGATTTTGAGATGTGATAATGAACAACTATTGCTCAACAGGAAAATAACTCTGAATTCATATATACAATAAGATAAAACATCAATAATAAATATAAAATTTTGCATAAACAACTCTGAATCCATATATACAATAAGATAAAATATCAATAATAAAAATAAAATTTTGCATTTAGCACTAGACACATTTGTGAATTTTTAAGTGATTTAATTATAAATTTGAAATATAAAGAAGTTAAGAATAAAATAAATAGTCAAATCGCAAGTTGTAACTCAATTTCAACTCATGACACTAATCAACCACTCCCGACATGTATACCGCGCACACCAGCAGATTTTTGGTCATTCTCTCGGTGAATTGATGACCCCAACTATATTTCGAAACAGTTCTCGACCTTTTAACCGAAGGGTTTTCTATCCCTCCTTATTTTCAGTCGGCTATACATCTACAAGCGCACACAAACATATCTCAAATAGCAGGACGCAAAATAACTTCACATAATTCAATCTCACATCAGATTGTAATCTAAATCACTACAAGTCCATAGTTCCACTTATCACCATTGGATGTACCACTTAAGCAACAAAACAGTTTATATCCAACAATTCTGAGGTGACGGCAACAGCAAGTATCCAAAATAATAAAGAAAAACATTCTTTCCATACTCTTTCACATAAATAAATAATAATAAAAAAAAAAAAAGAAACATGAATTGATTCTATTATAAGCAGGCATGTATGTCCATAATTTATATAGACATTGTAAGAAGAAACACATAATATTACTAGACCCAAAAGTACAATGGGTTATAAAAATACATTATATAAATTAATTATAGAAACCCAAAACTAAACAATTCTATAAAAAAATTTGGAACCTATTAACGGTAGCTATAACAACTAAACTAACTTATATATTCATATATGTACTTCTGAGATACACTAATTATATATATATATAAAAGTTACCTTTTAAAATTAAAAGACTATATATACCAACTTAGTGTACTAGATACCCATTGTAAAAACTTAATAATTAAGAACAAGAAGCCAATGACAGAAAACTCACTTCCTGATAGGAATAGAGATATACAATTTAAAGCAGAAACAAATTAAAAACGGAATACTTACAGATTTTATATTAGTTCAAAATATTAATAAACTAAAAGAATATATTCTGACTATAATTTTATCGGATCTTATCTACAGGCATATATAGATTGAGAGTAAATTTCCCTACCTTTTATAAATCATTTTCTTGAATCTACTTTCGTGCTGTGCCTAAAAGTGCACCAATTTGTTAGCCCTTTCCTTTTTAATTCACCTATCAACCTCACTTTTCTATTTTTATGAATGGTTTGTGAGTGACCACATGAATTCCTTATATAGATAATTTTTATAACTGACACCAGGAATAAAAAGGTCAATCATTTAACTTTGGAATTAACTCATAATTTAAACTCTTGAAAAATGAGAGGGTAAAGATTCGTTAGTTGAAAAATTCTAAGGTCATTCTATTTATTCTAATCTTTAACTCTATTAGGTAACTGACAACAACAAGATAGGACCATCATTATCAACCAAATTTATCTCATGATGAAACAATCATATATATATAAATCTACACTTTTATTTCATACTAAAAAAAAATATCTATCAAAATCTAATAATAATACTATTAATAATAAAAAAAATAATAAAATTATTGGTCATCACAATTTACCCTCCTAAAAAAAATTTCGTCCTCGAAATTGAAACCTTACATTCCTAATTTTTCAAAAAGACTAGAATATTTTTTTCGAATTTCAAACTCCAATTCCCATGTATCTTCTTGCATTCCATGATGATGCCACAATATTTTAAGCAAATGAATTGTCTTAGTGCGCAAAACGTGTTCCTTTTGTCTAATATCTTCATAGGTCATTCCTCATAAGAAACATCTTTTTTGAGATCAAAATCCTTCCAATACAAAATGTGTGTCCAATCCGGTTCATATTTTCTCAACAAAGATACATCAAAAACGTTATGAATACCAGAGAGTTGCGGTGAAAAAGCCAATCGATAAGCCACTTCACCCACTTTCTCAAGAAATTCAAATGGACCTATGTAGCGTGGAGCTAATTTTTTGATTTTGCCGAATCGTTTAATTCCTTTTCGTGCTGTAACTTTAAGAAATACATGATCAATAGTATTGAGCTCCAAAGGTTTTCTTCTTTGATCAGCGTAACTTTTCTGATGACTCTGAGCTATTAAAAGTTGTTGCTGTATGACTTTAATTTTCTCTGTTGTTTCCTGAACAAAGTCAAGACCCAAAAGTGTTATCTCACCAATCTCCGCCCAAAATATAGGTGATCTACAAGGCCTTCCATAAAGCGCCTCATACAGAGCCATTCCTACGCCCGACTGGTAGCTATTGTTATACGAAAATTCCACCAAAGGCAGGTGATCCTCTCAGCTACCACGAAAATCTATCACACAAGCTCTTAACATATCTTCCAAAATCTGTATAGTTCTCTCAGATTGCCCGTTTGTTTGAAGGTGATAAGTTGTGCTGAAGTTCAATTGTGTCCCCATTTCACTATGTAAGCTCTGCCAAAATTAGAAAGTGAATCTAGGATCCTGATCTGACACAATTGTCAATGGAACGCCATGCAATTTTACTATCTCCTTAATATAAAGTTTACTGAGAGCATCTATCGAATCCGTGACTTGAATTTGTAGGAAATGTGTTGATTTAGTCAACCGATCAATAATAACCCAAATAGCGTTATGACCCTTTGAAGACTTAGGTAGTCCTGTCACAAAATCCATCACAATAAATTCCCACTTCCATTCTACTACTTGTAATGGCTGAAGTAATCCTGCTGGCTTTTGATGTTCATCTTTCACGTGTTGATATGTGAGGCACATTGACACAAATTGGGATATGTCCTTTTTCATGCCACTCCACCAAAATTGACGTCACAAATCCTGATACATCTTTGTACCTCCAGGATGGATCAAAAATCTAGAATGGTGTACTTTTCGAAAGATCTTCTTTTTTAATTCTTTGATCCTTGGGACAAATAATCTTCCTAAGTACCTCAAACCTCCATCTTTGTCAACTGACCATCCTTCTACTCTATCTCCATTATCTAAACTAGCTTGGATCGTTTTAGCTTCGCTATTCGATCCTTGCACTTTTATTACCTTTTGCACCAGGATTGGTTGTACTACCAAACTATAAAGGCAAAGTTGTTCTCCTTGATCAGCAGCTTGCAGATTATAATCTCCAATAGACTCCAACATCTTCCATCCTTAGATAGTGACATTGGTGAGTGACCCATGGGTCTTCCTATTGAGGGCGTCAGCTACAACATTTGCCTTTCCTAGATGATAATGAAGAGCAAATTCATACTCCTCCAAATACTCCATCCAACGATGCTGCCTTTGATTCAACTCTTTTTGTGTAAATAAATATTTCAAACTTTTATGGTCTGAAAAGACTTCAAATCTCTCGCCATATAGGTAATAATGCCACATCTTCAAGGCAAAGTAAACAGCTGACAATTCCAAGTCACGAGTGGGATAATTCCTTTCTACGACTTCAATTGGCGAGAACCGTATGCCACTGCTCTTCCTAATTGCATCAAGACACACCCCAACCCTTGCAAAGATGCGTCCGTGTACACCATGTACCCCACTCCACACTCCGGAATAACTAAGACTAGAGCAGAAGTCAATCTCTTCTTTAATTCTAAGAAAGGATATTCACACTCTTCATTTCATTCAAATTTAATCCCCTTTCACGTCAGTTTTGTCATAAGGGATGCCAATCGAGAGAAACTCTCAATAAATCTTAGGTAATATCTAGCTAATCCGAGGAAACTACGAATCTTAGAGGCATTTTTTAGTCTTCCCTAATTCAAAATTGCCTCCACTTTTGATAGATCAACTGAGATTTCTTCATGGGAAACTACATGCCCTAGAAACTTCACCTCAGTTAACCAAAAATCGTATTTAATCATTTGAGCATACAGTTGATGCTGTCGTAGAGTTTGGAGAGCAATATGCAAGTGTTATTCGTGCTCCTTTTTAGACCAAGAATAGATTAAGATATCATCTATGAAACTACCACAAATTAATCCAAATAAGGTCAAAATATTTTATTCATTAGATTCATAAAAGCCACAGGAGCGTTGGTTAACCCGAAGGGCATTACTAGAAACTCGAAGTGCCCATAGCAAGTATCAAAAGCTGTCTTAGGTACATCCTCCTCCCTAACTCTCAACTGGTGATAGCTCGATCGAAGATCTACCTTTAAAAAACATGAGGATCTTCTTAATTGATCAAATAGATCATTAATCCTAGGTAATGGGTACTTATTCTTAATAGTGATCCGATTGAGTTACCTATAATCAATGCACATTCGGAGGATTCCATTTTCTTCTTCACAAATAAAGCCGGTGCGCCCTATGGTGACGTGCTTGGACGTATGAATCCTTTGTCTTGTAGCTCCTGAAATTGCATTTTCAATTCCTTAAGCTCTGTTGGAGCCATTCGATGTGGGGTAATAGAAATGGGTGAGGTGCCATGGTAGACCTTAATAGAGAAATCTTCTTCTTGATGTGGAGATAATCCAGGTAAATCTTCAAAAAGAAAAACATATGGGAATTCATCGACCATTGGAATAGGCTTCACTTTTGAAATTTTGGTCTCGTCCACCACAATGCTTGCCATCCAGCTATAGTTACCACGAGAATCAAAAAGACACTGTGACCAGAGAGTGTCATTTCTTCTAAAGAATTGGAATTTTACTCCCTCTGGCGTATATCTTGACACTTTTTTTTCTAAAACAATCTATGGTGATACGATATGATGAAAACCAATCTATACCTAAGATTATATCATAATCCAATATCTTCATCATAACTAAATCAAACACCAACTTTTGTCCAACAATCTCTATAACATAAGATTTGCATACTCTACCTACCATTATGTTGCCTCCTAAAGGAGATTCCATAGATAACACTATTTCAAGAGGTACCGACTCCAAACCTAGAATAGAAGCAAACTTTGAAGATATAATGGAGTGCGAAGCTCCCGAGTCAAATAAAATTCTAGTCCATGAATTAAAGACTAGGAAAGTACTTCACGATCTGCTTGATTCATTGTCTGAGTAAAAGTGTAAACAAAACCCTAATTCTTTAGTCCTTGTCACCTCCAACTTGCTGTTGTCGTGGTCTACCTGGTGTTGTTAGACTTCCTTGAGTTGGTTGCTGAGGACAAAATGGTGGATACACTCCCTAAGTTGGTTGCGGTGAATAAAATGATGGATACGCTCCTTAAGGATGTTGTGGACGAGGTTGTTGGTATGGTTGCAGAGGCCTAGCTTGATAAGGAACTAGGGCTTGAGTTAGTGCTTGTTGAATTGGTTTGAGTTGCATCAACAGTTGTGAGCAATTTCTCTTTATGTGTCCTGGTTGTTTGCAGTGAAAACATGTGCGGCTGCTTTGACCACCATCATAAGATTGTATGTTTCAATTATAGGGCTATCATTGAGGAACACTGTTGAATTCAGGTTCAGTATTTTGACGCTTGTTTCCACCTTGATCTTATTGCATTCGCTTCCTATTCTAGTTGAGAGATTCTAGAATCTTGTTGCCATCTTGCCACTCCTCCTCCGCTATTAAAGCTCTATCTATCACGTCATCATATCTTCGTAATTTTAACACCGAGATTTTATTTCTAATGGCCAACCTGAGGCATTGCTCGAATCACTTAGCCTTGGAAGCATCATCTACGAGATGTGGGGCAAAATGTGGTAATTCCTCTAATTTTGCTTCGTATCGTAATACTGTTTTCTCCCTTTGTATAAGCGCTGCAAATTCTCTAATCTTTGCATCATGTGCCACTTTTAGAAAATACTTTTCGAGAAAAATTTCCTCGAAGGTGTTTCATGTCATGATTTCATTTCTATGAGCCCTTTTTATCATCTCCCACCATCTATCTGCCCGACTCTCCAACTAATGACTAGTAATGGAAACTCTTAAATTTTCTGGTATATCTAGAGCATTTAAGTGTTTTTTAATTTGTCTCAGCCATTATTCGGCCGCCATTAGATCAGGGTCCCCTTTAAAGACTGGTGGTTTCATCTTTCGAAATTCTTGTTGAGCTATCATGGTTCTATTTTTACCATTTCCATTTTTAGGATGTTGCGGAGTTATATGAGCAATTTGTTGCATAGCTTCAACCAAATTTCGCAACATATTGTTCATATCACTAGTAGCTTGAGGTGTAGAGCCTGAAACACCTTCCATTGTATCCTAATAATGAAAGGGGTTTCATTACTTTATGTTTTTTTTAAAAGCGAAAAACAAACTACAAAACATCATATTAGCATGATAAAACATTAATTACGTTCACATAAAATATAACTCATAACATTTTATTGAAAATTTTGTAGCCAAGACATGAGCATTAATTATAACATAGTAATTTTCTTAGCTACTTATTAGGGTAGCCTGGCCCTTTTTAGTGCATCCCAAGACTATGTTCTTCTGATGGATCTTTTTTCTCACTGTCGGAGTTGATGACAATGATATTGTCATCCCTCTTTCAGTGCTACTTCCTTCCTCCATAGTCAATACCACCAGATTTCTTAATTCCTGAATTTCCTGGAACAACACCGCGAATCCCACGTAAACCTTGTGGTGGAGTTCCGCTACCATCCTTTCCAGTAGGAAATGAGGTGGGTTTGAACCATAACCAGCAGGATAATTTTCTTGTCGGGGTTTAATTCTAGGTTGTTCCTTTTGCACCTGTTTGCCTTTATCGTGTGATGTCATTATAGTTTGTCAAACACCAAAATGTCAATCTTTGTTTTTTTTTAAAAGATAATATTTATGTTCAAAGACCTAAATTGTGCTCTGATACCACTCTGTCACGCTTCAAATTTTGGGACGTGATAATAAAATGAAATTAAACAACAAACCTTATCTAATCAAAATAAAATCCATATAAATTAAAAATACCATCACATTGAGTTCTAACTCGCAAAGAATTAAAATAAAGGTTTCATGACAAGAAAAAATAAACATTGCTATAATTTTGAAAACAAAGTCTTCCACGCAAATATAACATTAAAATGCAAGTAACGTGCTAGTAAACTCCTTAGGTAGAATCATGTCCTCAAGTCAATTCAGAAAATCCTTCATTATTTCCGTATTCAGCCGAGCCTAAGAATTTTAGGGTGAGCAACTATTGCCCAGCAGGAAAACAACTCTAAATCCATATATACAATAAGATAAAATATCAATAATAAATATAAAATTTTGCATTCAACACTAGACACATTTGGGAATTTATAAGTGATTTAAGTATAAATTTGAAATATAAAAAAGTCAAGAATAAAACAGATAGTCAAATCTCAAGTTGTAACTCAATTCCAACTCATGACATTAATCAACCACTCCCGACATGTTTACCGCACATACTAGCATATTTTCAGTCATTCTCTCGGTGGACTGCTGACCCCAACTATGTTTCGGAACAGTTCTCGACCTTTCAACTGAAGGGGTTTCTATCTCTCCTTATTTTCAACCGGCTATACATGTACAAGCACACACAAAGATATCTCAAATAACAGGATGCAAAATATCTTCACATAATTCAATCTCATATCAGATTGTAATCTAAATCACTACAAGTCCATAGTTCTACTTTTCACCATTGAATGTACAACTTAAGCAACAAAATAGTTTATATCCAACAATTCTAAGGTGACAGCAACAACAACTATCCAAAATAAAAATAAAAATACTTCTTTCTATACTTTTTCACATAAATAAATAATAAAAAAAAACAAAGAAATATAAATTGATTCTATTTCCTAATATAAGTAGGCACGTGTGTCGATAATTTATATAGACATTGTAAGAAGAAACACAGAATATTACTAAACCCAAAGGCACAATGGGTTATAAAAGTACATTATATAAATTAATTATAGGAACTCAAAACTAAACAATTCTATAAACATTTTTAGTACCTATTAACAATAGCTATAACAACTAAACTAACTTATATATTCATTTATGTACTTCTGAGATACACTAATTGTATTACTCTTTATATATACATATATACTTACGAACCCACAAAGGAATCGATATACTATTTCAAATATAGAAATATATATATATATATATATATAATTTTAGTTAGTTTTTAAAATTAAAAGACTGTATATACCAACTTACTGTACTAGATATCCATTCATAAAAACATAATAATTAAGAACAAGAAACCAATGACAGAAGATCCACTTCGTCCTATGTAGATAGGAATAGAGATATAAGCAGAAACAAATTAAAAACGGAATACTTACAGATTTTATATTAGTACAAAATATCAGTAAAATAAAAGAATATATTGACTATAATTCTATCAGATCTTATCTATAGACATATATAAATTGAGAGTAAATTTTTCTACCTTTTATAAATCGTTTCCTTGAATCTACTTTCCTGCTGCGCGTAAAAGTGCACCAATTTGTTAGCCCTTTCCTTTTTAATTCACCTATCAACCTCACTCTTCTATTTTTATGAATGGTCTGTGAGGGACCACATTAAACTCCTTATATAGATAATTTTTACAACTGACGCGAGAAATCAAAAGGTCAATCATTTACCTTTGGAATTAACTCATAATTTAAACCCTTGGAAAATGAGAGGGTAAAGATTCGTTAGTTGAAGAATTCTAAGGTCATTTTATTTATTGTAGTCTTTAACTCTATTAGGTAACTGACAACAATAAAACATGACCATCATTATCAATCAAATTTATCTCGTGATGAAACAATCATATATATATAAATTTACACGTTTATTTCATACTAAAAAAAATATCTATCAAAATCTAATAATAATACTATTAATAATAAATAAAATAATAAAAATTCTGGTCATCACAACTTATATGTGGTGTGTTTTTTCCAAATGGTATGAAATCTTTTGGGGTAAAACTCAAGAACAAAACTGTGCGGGATTGTTCTAAAGCAGACAATATCATACTATGAAAAAGCGGGCCATTACAAATAGTATCAGAGCTGGAGTCGAGTCGAGTCGAACATGTGGTGGATGACGTGCACAAGCCCATGAGGGAGACTTCAGCGAGGACGTCGACTCTCAAGAGGAGGTGATTGTGACGTCCCATAGCTTGGGTATGGCGAAGCCTATATGTGGTGTGCTCTCTCTAATGGTATGAGGTTTTTTGGGATAAAATTTAAGAATAAAATCGTATGAACTTTGACCAAAGCAGACAATATCATATCATGTGAAGCCAACCATTACAAAGCATCTAGTTGAAAAATAGAGTAGCAAGCCTTTTATTAAGGCTGTTTAATATGTGTCGAGCACCCAATATCTTCTTGTCCAACAACTAGTCTAATTGTACAAAAGATCAAGTATGACTTGTAGAAATAGCTATACAGCCTAGTATTTTTATTAAGGGGAATTGTCTTTGGTATTTTTGTTTTATTTCTCCAAGAGTTGGATAATTCATGAAATTCAGCACAAATAATTAAATTCTCACACTAATAAGTTATAATTGTCAAAATAATCAAATTCATCTTGGATTAAAGCCTTATGATTAACACTAGGCCTATCACATGGCAATCGTGGGATGCAAGAGAATCCTACGTGGTTATTTCGGTTTGCTGGAAAGAAAAATGCTTTCTAAAACAAAATTATGTCAAATTACCAAACTGAAAGAAAAACTACCAATAAATATTACATCATGTGAACCACATAAAAAAATCTATTGGTGATTTTTTTCTTCTTATTGTTTTGTAGACTTAATCTTTTGGTTTGAGTAGAATTTCTTGAAAACAAAAATGATGAACAATGTAGTTGGAGTGTGATAACTACATATGACTTTTAGTTGTATAATTTTGGAAACATAATTCTTTCAACCACCGACTCTTTAAACTTATGGTGACTAAACTTTGATTATGTATGATCACCCGCAAACCATATGTTCACTAGTGATGTTGGTTTTGATATTTCATATTTTTTGGATTTTTTTCATGAAATATGAAAACAATGTTTGAAAATCAAAATTTTTATGTGGATTAGTATCCAAATCCCTTCTCAATTTGCATTACGCTATCACATTGAGCCCAATGCTAGAGAAGAAAATGAATTGATAACCTCAAACTAATCAGCCAGTCAGATGTTGATTGATATGTATGATATTGATTTTGTTTTATCTATATCACTTATGTTACCATAACTTACGAAGTCTACTCATGATTCTTTGAGAGAACCAACCTATCCTTTGCATGTGACTTACACAATGGTTGGAAAAAGAAAATGTAAAAAGAAAAGCACATGATTTGGTAAAAAGTAATAATAGGAATAGAATTTTAGAATGTCTTACTCAATTGAGGAGTCTAAATCTATATTTATATACATTGAAAATATTACATGGAAGGAAAGAAATAAAATTAAATAAAGAAAAAAGTGAAAGTCAAACCAATACCTTAATTATAGGATCGCATCAATATAGGATCGTAATTGATGCGATCCTATAATTATGTATTGGGTAAAATATGATCTCCAACAATCTTCTATATTGGGTAAAATGTGATTTTCAACACTCTCTCTCAAGCTGGAGTGAAGATGTTAATCAAGCTGAGCTTGACTATGGAGGACTTCAAGACTGATGAACCAACAGACTTGGTGAACATATCTACTGTCTATTCTGAAGACAAAACAAATGAAGGAGTAATATTACCAGCTCAAACTTTTTTCCGAATAAAGTGGATATCTACTTCAATGTGTTTCGTTTTTTCATGGAGAACTGAGTCAGAAGCAAGCATTATGATAGACTTGTTATTACATAACAAGTTAGAAGAATCCATCTGAGTAAATCTCAACTCAACAAGCATATGCCTTGTGCCATAACACGATATGCTACCTCAACAGAGAATCGGAAAATAATAGTTTGCTTCTTACTTTTCCATGATAAAATATGTTTACCATAGAAAGTACATAAGCCAAAAGTAGATTGTTTATCCATCTTAGACCCAGCATAGTCAGTATCTATAGAACAGGAGATTCCAGACTGGTTACCTGAAGCATAGAATAATCTAAGGTCTGGGCATGCCTTAAGGTATCGCAGAATGTGATAGACTGCATCAAGGTGAGCTGTCCACGGAGCATGCATGAATTGACTCACAATACTAACTGCAAAAGCTAAATTTGGTCTAGTATTGGTTAAATATATAAGGCGGCCTACCAAGTGTTGATATGAAGTAAGATCGTCGAGTAAATCCCCTGACTTTGTAGAGAGTTTCTGATTTAGATCCATTGGAGAGGAGGCCAGTTTGCATCCTAGCATCCCTGTATCTGACAAAAAATCAAAAGTATATTTCCTTTGGGAGAGAGATATCCCATGGCAGGATTTGACAACCTCTATTAAAAGGAAGTAACGGAGAAGACCTAAATCTTTAACATTAAAGAAGCATCCAAGATCCTTCTTAACCTGAGCAATACCGGTTGAGTCATCTCCAGTGATGATAATATCATCAAAATACACAGAGAGAATAATACACTGTCCATCAGATTGTCGACGAATAAAGCACGTGTGGTCAGAGTGACAGCGCACGAAGCCCATGAATAAAATCACATCACTAAATCAACTGAACCATGCCCAAGGACACTATTTCAACCCATAAAGATATTTTTGGAGACAACAAACCTTCCTAGCATACTACCCCTTAGTTCGAAATCCTGGAGGTGGATCTATATATCTCAAGTAAGTCACCATTTAAAAAGGCATTCTTGACATTGAGTTAGTGAAGAGGCCAAGAATGGGAAGCTGCTAGTGACAATAGGAGCTGGACCGTAGTCAACTTCGCCATAGGGACAAAAGTAGCACTGAAATCCTTCCCTGGAACCTGAGTGAATCTTTTAGCAACCAAGCAAACTTTGTATCGATCAATAGAACCATCATGTAGATACTTCAGGCCGAAAATCGACTTACAACCCATAATTTTTTTTTTACCAAAACGAAGAGGCACAAGATCCTATGTGTGATTGTGGCCACCCTGCCTACCCGGGTGGGCACACTCGGACACTTTCGGGCCGGGCGCTTGGCGTGACACCGGACCAAAAATTGTGTTTAGCTCTGATACCAAATAGAATTTTAGAGTGACTTACTCAATTGAGGAGCCTAGATCTATGTTTATATACATTGAAAATATTACATGGAAAGAAAGAAATAAAATTAAATAAAGGAAAAACTGAAAGTCAAACCAATACCTTAATTATAGGATTGTAATTGATGCGATCCTATAATTATGTATTGGATAAAATATGATCTCCAATAATAGGCATAGTAAAAGTTATCACCGAATGAAATATTAAATCAATCTCCATCTAGCAGATAGGGTATGTGGGGTACAAACATTTATTCTACTTTCACCGTCTAATGAATGGAGAGACATTCTTTTACTCATTTCGTGATAGAGTAACTTTCACAACATTAATCAATTTTTTTTTTTGGTAAAAGAGAGCTATATTGATTTGACTTGTAGGTTATTCTTTGATATTGACATATTGATCATCTTCCATTACATTGATTAATCGGTTTAATATTTTACTTAGAATAGGATTTTTTTTAATATTTTTGTATTTCTTTCAAGACAAGAGTGATGATTTATTTTCATTGATCACAGAATTGAAAACCTTTTCTAGATTTGTGAATAAAAAATAGAGTCAACACAATGTTTTAATGAATTTCTCAATCTAAAGGCAATTAAAGAGAATTAGAGTCATTAGAGAGACCTTTTAACATCATTTTCTTTTTAGATTTGAAATTTCAGAGAGCATGTAAAATTCAAGGTATTGGATATTAAAATTTCAACCAAGGGCAAGGCATTTTAAATGATACAGAAAATTTAAGGTGATATAGATTAATAAGAAAATAAACTGAAAAAAAAGGCAGAGCAAAGAAATTCTTTGTTTTTGATTGTATATCTATATATTTACACTCTTTTCAAAGCATGAGACGCCAATATAAATAGACACCACTATAGAAGAAATATACACAGTTTTAGAATAGATTTTCTCATATTCAGTTGCTTGCTAGAATCATGATCCTTTGTCCTCCATTTCTTAAATTTTCTTCAAAGGACAATTTTGTCTACTCATTGGTGAGTCGAATCTACTCCTCATCAACAATGTGACACAATTGATAAAATAATACGTGTTCATTTTGAATTTAAAATATAGGAGAGAAAAAATTAAATTTTTTTTTATATATATTTTTAATGAATCATCAAAGCAACGGATATAGCATGCATCGACCTTTTATCTAATAAATGCATCACTTTCAGAAGTCAAATTATTAGCTCTAGAATTACTTCGGTTATCCGAGTAGCAGATACCATCAAACAAACTATAACTGATTTAATGAGTCATTCGCAGTTTCACAGTCTGAATTAGTTTAAACTTACACATGCATGACTTAATCTTTGAGACAATAATATGACTACCGGCAACTAGGTGGCATTTCTTCACGACACCGACACCACATAAGCCAAACTGAATAATCATTAAGGTCAAGACAGACACGATAGTCGTGCACAACGCTTTTATCATGTCATTATATCATTGTGTCACATCAATGATATATGTGAGCTTTCTATTCACTGATGAAAAGACAAGTATTGTTCATTCTTTAAACTTAGTGGCTGATTCTTTCCTCTCCTTTATTCAGTCCACTAGTCTTTTTCCTTTCTTTTGATCTCGATTATTATCCTTAAATCTTCATTCTTTCCTTTCCATTCTGATTTCTTCAATTAGATGCCTCCTTCCATTTCCTTATGCCATGATTCTTTCCTCTCCTTTATTCATTCCACTAGTAATGTTCCTTTCTTTTTAGCTTGATTATATTCCTTAAATCTTCATTCTCTCCTTTCAATTCCAAATCCTTAAATCAGATGCTTCCTTTATAAAGGTGATAAAGAAAAATCTCTTTAATTTATTCATTTCACTAGTGTTGTTCCTCTCTTTTTATCTTTTGATTATTATCCTTAATTTTTTATTCTTTTCTCTAACTATGATCCGTTTTTGTTACACGAAAAATTGATCATAGTTTGCAATATTACTCTATCATAAATTATGAGAACAAAGAAACTAAAAGAAAAAAAAATTCATGATAGTGCTCCCATGCAAGCTCTCTTTCATTTGTTAGATGGAGAGCCTCACAAGAGTGCTCTCATCAATAATAACATTACTCATTTGAATTTACAAGTAGATGAAAATAACTTTACTAAAAAAATAAATGATATTAAGGAAATAAAAAAGAAAAGGTAACTTGATTCTAAAGCAATTGAGAGTGCTCTCATCAATAATAACATTACTCATTTGAATTTACAAGTAAATGAAAATAACATTACTCATTTGAATTTACAAGTAAATGAAAATAACATTACTAAAAAAATTAAATGATATTAAGGAAATAAAAAAGAAAAGTATAGATGCTAGAAAATGTTTGGGAAATCTCTGATCACTGCACTCAAGTTCTTGTATAAATGACTGGACATGTATTGAATTTTGACGGAATTTGGACAAATACAGGCCTTTGATATGTTCTTTCTTTTATTTCACACACTAGAGAATAAAAAACCCAACCCCTCTCTCTACTCCTCTCCTTTTTTATAGTCCTTTCTTATTCTTGTCTTGTCATCTTTGATATTTCAAAGACTATCTCCTTCTTCATCATTGTGTTTGTTGGGCTTGTTCAGGTCTTATCTGGGTAGATTATCCGGCAAGTAGTGAACGTGAGACTGTGGGGGTTGATTTTATCTTGTTTGCTAGTGGCTCATGTCATCTTGGCCTGGCGGGCTTGGACTGGACTTAAAGGTATGGTGTTTGGGCTTGTGTTGTGCCGGCCCAATTCGGATGAGTGGGATTGGGCTGGTTCTATGGGCCTTGGTATTTGGGGGGTTCCACAAAAAGGTAACTTGATTCTAAAGCAATTGAGCACAAAGTTTTTTCTACTGCAACCTTATTTTGATCAAATTCTAAATTCTTGTTCAGCTTAGTGTTCTAATAGTCGTAAAATATATGACCGTCATTGTTTGGTTTAATATCAGCATCATTGGCACAAGTTCAAGTATCATAATAGCTACTTTGTTTGTAATTAATCTTTCATTTTAGAGTTGTGAAACATATATAAATCCATAGTTTTAAAAATAAAATAAATAAAAATTACTATCATCAGAATATGAGAAGGTAGCAAACACCTTCCCCGCAAACACTTGCCAGTACAGTGAAACTGATATATATATATTAAATGCAAGGTAGATCAAAACATTACATACCTGCAGTATATATATATATATATACCTTGCATTTCTTCCATATAGTTTCCCTCGACCTTCAACTTCTAGCGAGATAGTTTTTGGAAATTGATCTTGAGGTATTTTTTACTTTAGTTAAGTAGTTATGCAATTATGCTTGGATTTAGCTTCCGAATGATTTTAAGTATTTAGTTTAATTCTCTATGATTAGATTGATACTGTGTGAACAATGGTAGTGATCCACTATTCCACTTCACTTCCTTTTCTGTTTGCCTCCCAAGAAAATCGAAGACAGGAAAAAAAAAAAAAAAGTTTTGGGTTTCTTTAATTTGTCATTCTTCTTTTGGTTTCACTAAAATTGAAAAAAATCAACTCAACTGAATTGGGTATTTGTTTTAGAGTGATTTGATAGGATTAAGATAATTTGAATTATGATACTGAAAATTGTGTACTAGTACGTTTATGCCAACATCAGTTTTTTGTTTTTTGTTTTTGTTTTTGTTTTTGTGATAAGTAAGCCATTATGAGTTATACTGATTCTATGATTACCTGAAAATGGACTTCATGTTGATTTGATCATTCATTATACTGTGATATACTGACATGTCATTGAGTATAATATCTATATATGTTGGGACATGGTATATATTCACCATTAATTAGAATTTTTTTTCTTGCAAAATTTTCTTTGCAAAAGGTGTTTAATTTTCTACAATGCATGGTTAATATTCAATACTGAAATGATTAAACAATGTGCAAACAAGTTTTTGTTGTGTTTTAATATTTAGTATCATATAAAATGTTATTGCAGTAAAGTGTAAGAATGGAAGAGACAGTGTTCACTCCAGCTTTAGAAGGAATGAAACATGTCAAGTCTGAAAAAGGAGAAATGATTGCCAAGCCTTTCTTGGATGTCTGTAAACAGATATTACCAGTTATAGGTATGAAAAATATTGACTTTTAATCTTGGGAATGGCTTAGTTTTAGTCATCCCTATCTTTTATTTATTAATTACATAGTGTTTCTCATCGATGCTTCCTTGAACTTAAAATTTTTTTATTTAGTTTTGACCATATGCCAATATGATTAGTAGTTTTGTCTTAATGGAACTCAGTTGTGTTGTGGTTGTAAAACTTGTTATCTTTTATCATACCGGTATTGTCGTGACCCGCCCTACATCGTGTAGAAATTGTTTGTTTTAACTTACAATTTTCAAAATGCGTTTTGAAAACAGTGAACATCAAGAGAAGAGTGTACAAAACAGACGATATTCATATAGTGTAAGGCGGGTCGTGACAGATGCTATTAGAGCGAATCCCCAGCCAGAAATGAGGGAAATGTACACAAACTAACGAGGGTTAGGTCAGTGAGGACGAGAAGGATGATTGTGACGTCCCACATCACTTGAGATAGAGGTTGTTGACACTTATATGTATAGACACTCCTAATTGGCGTTTTGGAAAAATGATATAGTTATTGTAATTTTAATTTCTAAAGTTAACATTTTATTTTCAGCGAATTACCTGTAGTAATGGATAAGTATTCATGTTTTAAAGTATAACTGAGTACATACTGTTATATGTTAATGGTCATCTTTTCTTTCTTTTCTTTGGTGTACAGTAAGTTTTCTGTCCTGAATTTGGTAATAAATCAGATTTTTTAATTTTATATATGATGTCAGACAAATTTGGAGGTGCCATGGGATTTGTGAAATCCGACATCGGCGGTAATATAACGGTAAGACATTCTTTCTTCCCTGTGTTTCAGACATTTCTGTAGTAGATATATTTGATTGTCTGAGAATGTGAACTTAGTTTGATATGAGAAAATGAACGCCATCCAGCATATATATATATATATATATATAAGACAATTAAGTATATCATTTAGTAGCAAGGTTGTCATTTAGGAGCAAGGTTGACTTGATTGAAATATTTGGGCTTTGAATAGAAAAATAAAAAATAGTGTCCATTAGAACCTATTTTTCTTCCTGGTTACTCTGTCCTTTTAATTATTTTTCTTTCTTTCTTTTTCCATTTTTATTTTTTGGGTGTGTGTTGGAGCTTGGAAATGGTGTTTCTGAATACAATCCAATTTGCAAATTTAAATATCTGCCTAACTGGATCATTGAAAGCAAAATCTGGTCTATACTAACTACTGAGACCACCTTTTGTTTTAGTAACTATGAGTTAGTTCATATTTCATTTGTACGTTGGCTTTCAATAAATATTTGAAGCGATTGATATATATATATATATATATATACACACTTGTAGAGATTGGAGAACAAGTATTTGTCCAACCCATCAGAATTCAATCACCTGTACAGTATGGTACGAGCAGAGGTTGCAGCTAAGACAGATTTCGGTTGCACCAATGCTCTTCTTTGGTTAACAAGGTGACCAAAAACTTAAGCATATATTTGTAGCTCATGCATTAAGCAATGGCTTTGTTGAGTATATATATATATATATATATATATATATATATATATATATATATAATGCAGGAGTGTGTATATTTCTATGTCGAAATTGAGACAGCCTTCATCAATTTAAGACATTTTACGGATAACTTGGATCTTCAGGGCTATGGATTTCATGGTAGAATTGTTCCGCAACTTATTGGATCATGCAGACTGGACAATGCCACAAGCTTGCACTGATTCCTACAACAAGACACTCAAGAAATGGCATGGTTGGCTTGCTAGTTCAGGTTTTAAGGTAAACATTTATATAATTATATCCACAATATAATTTAGTCGGTGATGACATACTGATATGTGGAGATCGAACATACTCTGACCCTGCTTTTATACATACTTTTATCTTTTTCAACGTCCAACATTTTGCTTCATATACAATAATGTTGACCTAATAACCGTTCTATAGAATTTCAATTCTTACACCAATGACATCTTTTAATAAACCTAAGAGAGGAAAGAACTTCGGAGATTTTCCTTTCTTTGACAAATCGAAGTTTCCTAGAATCTTTCTGAATGGTTTAGACTTTTCATAAAACTATGTTGACATAAAATAAAAATGAAAAGCTCCAATGCTCGGAAATTTAGTATATAGAACTAAGACCCCTCGTAACTAATTTTCTGTTAATAGGTTGTAAGTTATCGATTTTTTCGTTTTTTTTTTCTTTCTGTGTGTGCCTTCATTTATGCTGAATTTGTATTACAGATTGCCATGAAGGTTGCTCCTAACAGGAAGAAGTTCATGGATGTGATAGCGGGCACAGGTGACATTAATCTTGATATCCAAAAATTCTGCTCAACCTTCTCTCCGCTTCTTAAAGAGAACCACAAGTTCCTGGTAACATCTCTCACACACACACACATATATATATATATATATATATTGTAGATGCTCAAAATTATTTAGTACAAAAAACAAGTAGTTGCGAGGCTACACTCAAATCTAGTCTTGACGAAAGCTCAAATTTATATTGAATTTGGGTACAAAATGTTACAAATATGAACTGTTCGCTTGTTTTCTTCCCAAGTAGAAGAAATCTCCTTTCCTTCCCTTCTCTCCTCCTTTTTACAGGCCTTTCTTTCTTTTGCTTCTATCCTCCAGGTGGGCTTGTCCCTGTCTGTTCCTTAAATATTTCTGGAGCCTCATCCTTGTTGGGCCGTCTTTTGGGCCTTATCTGGAAGTGGATAGTCTTATCATATGGCGTAAGAGGTGGGCCTTAATAATGATGGCCCAAAAAATGGTGAACATGTGCCTTTAAGGGTGAGTTTTATCTCGATCGATGGTGACCCACGTCATCTTGACCACTGGTGGTGGGTCGAGCCTTGCGAAGTGATTGGGCTTTGGGGTTGGGCTTGTCCATTACAATTTGATGGCCCAATTCCTTCTTAATGTCATTTTATTGAGTCCACACACACACACACACACATATATATATATAGGAATTAAGCCTATGTTACATAGTTTACACTTTCTAGTTTTGATTGAATTTAGAATGCAGTGTATGGTCACTGTATGTGTAGCACTTTGTTCAGTTTTGTGATTTTGTTTTGCAGGCTAGTGTTGGCATGGACAATTTGAAAGCTTAGTGATGGGCTAGTAGAAGACATAATATTGTGCTCTTTTTTTTTTTTCTTTTTCTTTGAACTGTTTTTCTTGAGTTGATACAATCAGAATCACATATATCATTGTGTATCTAATGATATAGAATAAAAGATGAACCTGTTGGGATTTGGGAACAGAAGCAAAATCTATAGTCCTAGGTTGATATTCTTGAATCTTCCCAGCTTAATCAGGGTTTAACCCAATTGGATGGAATAATGAGTCAGGATGTTTTGGACTAGCCTAATTGTTTCAAGATCAAAATTCATCACCCCCACCACCTTACATTGGCAGGATCAATGGGTAATCGACATTCGTGTGGTTCGGTATTTTAATCTATTGAATTGGTGGTAGATTCATAAATAAGTAATTCGTAAGAATTGAATTGAATCACGAATTTGAGTTTTAAAAAACTAATCAGATCCGATACTATCCGATCCGTTACTTATATAATATATATAAAGCACTCTTTTTAACCCTAAATCAAAATTTTTCCAAGTTGATGCAGAAGCACAGGAAGTGAATATTCACACTCACAAAAAAATTAGAAACAGAATTTGTTGATGCTTTAACTATATGCAAAATCCAAAATCAAATATTGGTTTGATTTAGTCATCCACGAGAGGTTGATGATTTAATATGTTTTTTTACCATATAATTATATATAATGGACTATTTCATCTCAATTTCATATTGGACTAAAAAAAATTAAAAACTATTGAGTTGTTTATAAAGTTCAATCTATAAAATCAATCCGATATTCAGATCAAAGTAAGTTTCTCATTAGATCGGATTGGATTCAAATTTTATAAATTTGTTAGAATCGATTTGAATTTTATTTTATGTCTAATTCGGTTTGTGTGCAGCCACAGTGTTGAGCACAAACTCAAGTTCTTCGTATCATCAAAACAATCAATTGACCTTCCAAAATGTCCACAAGTAGTTTCAGTTTCAACTGCATTGGCCAGTGATGATCTCGGGATAGACACAAAAAATAACAAAATTTATGAACTTTTCTTGAATATTAGAATGGAACAAAGAAATAAAAGAAAAAAACATTACGGTAGCGCTCTCATAAATAATAACATTACTCATTTAAATTTTCAAGTAAATTAAAATAACATTACTAAAACCAAATGATTATAAGGAAATGAAAAGGAAAGGGTAACTTGATCCTAAAACAATTGAGCAAAAAGTTTTCTACTCCCATTTTATTTTAATTAAATTTTAACTTCTTGTTCAATTAGATTTTTTGAGAGTTCGAATATCAACTACTTTGCTAAAATATCAAAAATTAAGGCTACAAATGAACTGAATTGAACTGAACTTGAGTTTGTTCGAGCTCGGCTCGGAATCGTGACGAATTGAAAAGTTCAAATCGAACTCGACTTGTCAATATTTTGAAAGCTCGGGCTCGACTCGTTTAACAAAAAAATTCATTCAGACTCGATTAGAACTCATACTCAAGATCATTTAGGCTTGTTCATGAATTTATACGGGCTTACACAAATTTATGTTTACGAGCTTACGCTCGTGGACCTATACAAGCTTATGTTTATGAACGTATTCACAAGCCCTATATGAACTTATGTTAATGAATATATACAAGTTTACATGAGTCTATGTTTACGAATTGAAAGAATTGGCTCATTTACTAAACGAATCTAGAGATTGAGCTCGAGTTCAGTTCATTTGCTAAACGAACGAGCTCTAACGAGCCTAACCCAAGTTATTCATAAATAACTGGATTTATTTGAAGTTCAAGACTTAATATTCTATTTTAGAGTTGTAAAATATATATAAATGAACAAACTTAGAAAATGATGAAATGACATATGTGTATTTAGAAATTAAAAAATTATAAAAAAAATAATTTTTCGTTTTTAATATTTTATATTCAAAATAAACACCTTGTGTCGGCAACCAACCATTGACTGTGTAAATCCATTAAAAATATCGCAAACTGCGATGTGGTAATCACTTGCCACGCAATCGCTTACACGACGACGTTTTTGTCGCTCGAATTTTCCTTTTATTTCATCTTCGCGAAACAGAGAGATCTACCTCTGGTCTCGTACTCGTCTATTTCAGCTTCAAACGCAAACACAGTGAACGCAGAAAGGTTCTCCATTTCCGATCTACCATCTCTCTTCCTCTTTATTCACTTCTCTATCTACACATATATATAACTGCTATATATAGGTATATATACGGGTATATTTAGATCTAAATTGCATTTCTTCTTCAATATAGTAATCTCTTGACTTTTTAACTTCTAGCGTACTGTCTGAGATAGTTTTTGGAAATCGATCTTCTTCTACGGATCTCAGCTTCCTCTGAATGCAAACACAGTAAACGCAGAAAGGTTCTCCATTTCCGATCTACCATCTCTCTTCCTCTTTATTGACTTCTCTATCTACACATATATATAACTGCTATATATAGGTATATATACAGGTATATTTAGATCTAAATTGCATTTCTTCTTCAATATAGTAATCTCTTGACTTTTAACTTCTAGCGTACTGTCTGAGATAGTTTTTGAATATCGATCTTCTTCTACGGATCTCTACATCGATCTTGCGGTAGTTTTAGTTTAATTAAGTAGTTCTGCAGTTTTGCTTGGATTTAGCTTCCGAATTATTATAGTTAAACATTTAGTTTAATTATGTGATTAGATTGATACTGTGTGAACAACTTTAGTGATCCACTATTCTACTTCAGTTCCTTTTCTGTTTGCCTGCCAAGAAAATCGAAGACAGAAAAAAAAAAATTGGGGTATCTTTTGTTATTCTTCTTTTGGTTTCACTAAACTTGAAAAAATTCAACTCAACTGAATTCAGTACTTGTTTTAGAGTGAGTTAAAAGGATCCAGATAATGTGAATTATGAGACTGAAGATATATTTTCTTTTGCTTCTACATTTCCACATGGTTAACATGGAAGATTATTAAGCAGTGCCATCCGCCATCTCTAATTCTTGCCGATCAAAGTGTAGCAGAGTTGTGATATGCATTAGTACAGTAGTCATGTCATAGGGTGTGTAGTTATATAATGATAGGCAAGCTTCAATAATCCAACATATTTGAATGTAAATTTGTGTTCTATAATACCCTGTTTTCATATTAGGTGTTTTCACCCACAGAATATCTGCCTCTTCAGTATTTAATTGTGCTGTGCATTCTCCTTTCTTTCCTTGGTGATCATTATAGAATCTTACTGTCCTACTCATGTAGCTGTGGGAGTTTTTTTTATTGGAATAATATACTGTTGATTGTGTAGTAGTTTATACCATTATCAGTTACTGATTCTATGATTCCCTGACAATGGACTTCATGTTGAATTAACCATTCATTATATTGTGATATGTCATTGTGTATAATATATATGTTGGGACATGGGATTCATTTGCTATTTTTTGGGTCGATTGTCAAGATAAACATGAAAGTTTCAGTGATGATTACATTAAATGGCCCAATTGACCATACTCTTTATGTTATCCATTATCTTGTCATTGTCAAATTTTCATTTATGCGTCACTAATCATTAAATATCACCATTTATATATATTTTTTTCTTGCAAAAAGTGTTTAATTTCTACAACAGTTAATATTCAATACTGAAATGATTAAACAATGTGCAAACAATTTTTTGTTGTGTTTGGTTTTTAGCACATATCTTATCATTTTTTATATTTGGTATCATATCAAATGTTAATGCAGTAAAGTGAAGAATGGAAGGGACAGTGTTCGCTCCCGCTTTGGAAGGAATGAAACACGTCAAGTCTGAAGAAGGAGAAATGCTTACTAAGCCTTTCTTGGATGTATGTAAACAGATATTACCTGTTATAGGTATGAAATATTGACTTTTAATCTGGGGAATGGCTTAGTTTTAGGCATCGATCTTTTATTTATAAAATACAGTTCCTTGCTTCATAGCTCTTTCATAGTGTTTACTAATTTTCTTTTTACAGTTTCTCATTAGTGCTTCCTTGAACTTGTAAATATTTCTTTCGTTTTGACGATTTGCCATTATAATTAGTAGTTTTTACAAGTTGTCTTAATGGAACTCAGTTGTGTTGGGTTGTTAAGTTTTATGATACTGGTATACATGAATTGTGAGGTACGAATTATGATGATTATAGGTGATTGACATTTTTTCCTGCCTTATCACAGTGTTCACATAAATATCCACTACCATTGGTTTGGTTCACCAATTTGGTAATCTCAATGATGGTTGTTATTACAATCCTGATTCTAAGTTAATTTTATTAGTCTGATCCAGCAAGTTGTAACTGATGTCAACTTAGTTAATGCCCTGCCCAAAAACAATGCATGAAAAGACAGTTTAATTAAAGGAGATTGTATTCTCATAAGCATATTTTTAGATATTGGTGCCAGGTAGTGCATTGGCTGCTCTTAAATTGATTAATACGTGGTATGTCGGGTGAAATTTATCTGATGTTGCTTGATACATCAACTAAGTTCTGGTTAAATATTTTAAATACTTTTTTTAAGGGCAGTACTCAATATTGATCACACCTACGTGGGGTGTTGAAGGCAAAGACTTGAGACAGACCTAGCTTTTGGCTTTATTTTACACAAAGTGGCTGTGCTAAAACTCCAAGTCACCTCCTTAGGCTTGTTAGCCCAAATTCGTATCATTACACCTAGCAATGACCCCTATATATTATTATCTTTCAAATATCATGGTAAGGAAAATTTATTTTAACTTTTGGAAAATATGATACCCCTATTGTATTTCTAATTTCTTTGCTAACATTTTTTTTTCAGTGAATTACCTGTAAGAATGCATTAGTATTCAAGATTTAAAGTGCAGCTGACTACAGACTGTTATATGTTAATTTAGCACATCCATGCTGAATATAGTAAATGTAGTTCCGGTTGAATGTGCTATCATTTAGCCATGTTTGTGATAATTGGTTTTAACGTCAATTCATGTCAACTCTTTTCAAATCTGATTAAGCATTTAAGATTGATTGAGATGGAAAGTTTGATCCTAGAAATCTAAGGATGTTTGGCATTGAAATGGGAAAAAACAAAAAAAAATTGGAATTTTTTATTTCAATTTTAGAAATGTGTTACTCTCATGAGGATATTAGAAATATGTAGGCTCTTGAGATCATCCCAATTACCCATATTTCTGTTTTACAAAACTTCTTACAGTGTTTTGCTTATACTTAAGGTCTTGTTCTCTATTAAGTTTATGTCCAGTCTTTTCTCTTGCTTAAATGAAATTCTTTTGACCTTTGACCAGTCTCGAGGTACTCCAAGCAGAATTTTATTCTTCCTTATGGACATAACTTTCAGTTTTTATGGATACTTTTATCCCCCGTTCACATTCATCCACTTCCAGGACAAGGGAACTTTCACTTAATATTTGACACCCCATTTTCTTTAATTTTAATCCCCGATATTGTGGCCTTTTGATGCTTGATTCTGACAGAATGTAATGCAGAGTTATGCAGGGATTATCAAATTCTGCCAGATTACACAATCCAGTTTATGCTTTAATCAATTTTAATATAATTTCTTACTCTGAACTGCACTTTTTTATTCAATTCTGAAAACTGGTTCTTTCTAACAAGGGCTATTGGTTAGAAGTCGGGGCTAATTTTGAATCTGCTATATGCTTATAATGTTTGTGTTGTATATGGTGGTTCTTTTGTCTTTGTTTGCATATAGATAATGTTTCAGAAGTTTCCTTGTTGCAACTATTAAAATGTGTTTAGTGCCTTTGTCATTGGAGATAGAGATTCATCTTTTTAGTTCTTTTCTTTCTTTTGTCTGCCTGTCCTCAAAGTTTCTTATTCAGGTCTTGACATTTTTTTTCTTTCTCAAATTCAATTGTGCTATATGCTTTTAATGGCTTTGTCATGGAAATATGTATTATTGGTCATCTTTTCTTTCCGTTCTTTGGTGTGCAGTAAAATTCTGTCCTGAATTTGGTAATAAATCAGATCTCTAATTTTATCTATGTATCAGACAAATTTGGAGCTGCCATGGTACTTGTAAAATCTGACATTGGCGGTAATATAACAGTAAGCCACTCTTTTTTCCACATGAATCTCTTTTTCCATTCTATTCTATTACAAGCCATTTCTCCTATAATATTTAACTTTTTAAAATCATTTCTAATGATTTTGTCCTATGTTAATTTTGGGCGCCCTCTCCGCCTCCTACCCTCTATACAAATTAACTTTTTCTTACCGTTGCATCTACAGGTCTTCTGTGTATGTGTCCATACCACCTAAGTCTAATCTTATCATTAATAGGTGCCACACCTAATTTCTCCCTCGCATTTTGGTTTGTAACCCTCTCTCTTCTAGTAACTCTTATCATCCATCTTAGTTCTTAATATCCTCATTTCCGTTATATGAATTTGTTGTTCTCGCTTCTTTTTTAAAGCCCAACACTCTAGGCCATATAAGATAGTTGGCCTAATAACTATTCCATAAATTTTTTCTTTTAGTTTATATGGCATTTGTTTATCACACAAAACGCCACTAGCTTGCCTCCATTTTGTCCAACCTACGCCAATTCTACTAGTTATATTACCATCCTTTTGTATCTCACCATCCTTTTGTTTTAGTATATATGTGTTAGTTAATATTACATTTTTATGTTGGCTTCGAGTAATTATTTGAAGTGATTGATACTTAAAAAAAAATGAAGTGATTGATATATACATATTTATATACTTCTAGAGATTGGAGAACAAGTATTTGTCCAACCCATCAGAATTCAATCACCTGTACAGTATGGTACGAGCAGAGGTTGAAGCTAAGACAGCAAAAGGTTCATCCAGTTGCACCAATGGTCTTCTTTGGTTAACAAGGCGAGCAAGAATTTACAGCATGTATTTTATGTCTGTTGTTTTGTATGGGTGGATGTTTCTGCTATATGTTTGTTCCACTCTCGATATGGAAGCATATATTTGTAGCTCATGCATTTATCAATGGCCTTGTTGAGTATGCATACATGCATGCATGAATGTATTTCTTTGTCAAAATTGAGATAACCTTCATTAATTTAAGATAATTTGCGGATTACTTCTTCAGGGCTATGGATTTCTTGGTAGAATTGTTCCGCAACTTATTGGAGCATGCAGACTGGACAATGCCACAAGCATGCACTGATTCCTACACCAAGACACTGAAGAAATGGCATGGCTGGCTTGCCAGTTCAAGTTTTACGGTAGACATTTATACTTGCAATATAATTTAGTAGCTGATTATACATTGGTATTTGGAGAACACACTGTTTGTGATCCTGCTTCTTTAGTCGTAGTGGAGAAACACAGCCTTGTACATTTTTATGTTGAACTTCCAATACATATTGCGTTGTAGAATGTCTTCATATTTAGTCTCATACTCGAAGCATGAATCCGCAATTGCCAAATCTGCACGAGCCAAGTTTTTTGATGCAATATTAACTGCAAGATTGGCTTTGGCTAGATACTTTTAATGATTAAATCATAATGATGTGATGGTTTTGAATAATGGATATGAAAATTCTATTGGCACTTGTCCTGAAAAACTGAAAGCCATTGGGAACTTAGTAAATGAATGGACAAAAATTATCTGATTATTGTAAATTTTTTCCATGTAGAAACTTTGGACAACTATTATTGTTGGATCTATAACATGCAATAACTTGCAAGTCACTGCTGGGGATAGGGTACATAAGGATTATAGAAATGTGGTTTAACTTTTCCTTTCTGTAGTTACCTTTATTAATGCCCCACATACTCAAATATTTACTAGTGCCAAACTATTGATCGTCGCAAGTACTCTGGAAGCCTGCTTGGTCTCAGGTTATAATTCTCTAGTCTCATGTTGTAGGATATCTTTCCTAAAATGGCTGATAAAATTTTTTCCAATGAGATCTCTACTATCCACATGAGGAGACTTTAATGCGACCTTTCTTCCCACAACGATCCGGGATTTCCTTTTCTTTGACAAATCTAGTTTCCTAGAATGGGCATTGATGTTGAACATGGCAAGGTGATTCTTCTTCCCACAACGATGGCGAGTTCTTATAAACCTAGGCGGAAATAACTTTGGGGATTTCCTTTTCTTTGACATATCTAGGTTTCCTAGAATTGGTGGTGATGTTAAACAGGGCAAGATAAAGGACAGAATTTAGAAGTGCCTTTGTTACATAGCTTAAGATTTATATTTGAGACTGTTTTTACCTATTTGAACTCAAATAACTGCAATCGGTATTACCTTTTGCACACTCCTTCCTTGTTTTCAGGTTCCATGCTTTTTTCTCACCATTAAAGAACCTTTTCTCATTTGCCTTTAACCTTGTCATCAACCCCAACTAGCATCCTGGTGAATGGTTTAAATTTTGATCAAACTATGTTGACATAAAAAAGAAGCTTCAATGCTCAAAAATTTAGAATTAAAAGTAAGACGCCTTGTAACTAATTTTCTATTAATAGGTTCTAGGCTATTGTGTCCAACTTTTTCATTTTTTTCCTTTGTATGCCTTCATTTATGCTGAATTTATATTACAGCTTGCCATGAAGCTTGCTCCCGACAGGAAGAAGTTCATGGATGTCATAGCGGGCACAGGTGACATTAATCTTGATATTGAAAATTTCTGCTCAACCTTCTATCCGCTTCTTGAAGAGAACCACAAGTTCTTGGTAAGATATCTCATATACAGGAAGCCTATGTTTTACAAAGTATATACTTCCTAGTTTTGATTGAATTTTGGACGTAGTGTATGATCGCTGTATGTCGGGCATTTTGTTCAGTTATGTGATTTTACGAAGAAGAGAGTTGGATAATTATTTAAATATGTAATTTTGTCTTGCAGGCTAGTGTTGGAATGGACGATCTGAAAGCTTCGTGATGGGCTACTGAAGACATATTGTGTGTTTGTGTGTTTGTGTGTTTTATTCACCTTTAACTTTATTTCTTGACTTGATATAATCCGAATCACATATATCATTGTGTAGTAGCTAAAAGAGGAACTGAAAAGAACACTGTGACATCGGCACACTGCAACGCCTCAGAGGACTGGTCTGGTCTACATGGGGCTTTCAGTTGAGAAACAATAATATAGTCCATTTTTTTGAACCCAAAGTGGATTCATTAGAAGTGCAAATGTTGTTGGATAAGGCATGATATATAATTATAATGGCATGGTATGAATTTTAATTGTTTTTGTGATGAAGGTTCAAGGCTGTGGGACTGACTATATATGCCTTGATGATAATTCTGAAGAAATTTTTTAACACCATAATGTCTTGTGTTGGTTTGTATTTTTTAACACCTTGATTTTTTAACACGGTTCCATTTTAAATAAAAGGCTCTCCAAACCCGTTTTAAATGAGGCGGCGCAGGCGAGTCCCAGCCGAGTTGGAAATTTTTGTCACCCCCTATAGAGACCTCTTAACATCATTTTCTTTTTAGATTTGAAATTTTGGAGAGCATGTAAAATTCAAGGTATTGGATATTAAAATTTCAACCAAGGGCAAGGCATTTTAAATGATACAGAAAATTTAAGGTGATATAGATTAATGAGAAAATAAACTGAAAAAAAAGCAGAGCAAAGAAATTCTTTGTTTTTGATTGTATATTTATATATTTACACTCTTTTCAAAGCATGAGACACCAATATAAATAGACACCACTATAGAAGAAATATACACAGTTTTAGAATAGATTTCTCCTATTCAGCTGCTTGCTAGAATCATGATCCTTTGTCCTCCATTTCTTAATTTTTCTTCAAGGACAATTTTTGTCTACTCATTGGTGAGTCGAACCTACTTCCCCATCAACAATGTGACACAATTGATAAAATAATACGTGTTCATTCTAAATTTACAATATCGGAGAGAAAAAATTTAAAACATTAATATATATATATATATATATATATATATATATAATCAAAGCAACAGATAGAGCCCGCGTCGACCTTTTATCTAATAAATGCATCACTTTCAGAAGTCAAATTATTAGCTCTAAAATTACTTCGATTATCCAAGTAGCAGATATCATCAAACAAACTATAACTAATTTAATGAGTCATTCGCAGTTTCACAATCTGAATTAGTTTAAACTTAGACATGCATAACTTAATCTTTGAAACAATAATGTGACTACAGGGAACTATGTGGCATTTCTTCGCGACGCCGACACCACATAAGCCAAACCAAATAATCATTAAGGTCAAGACCAGGGACTGGCCCACGCTGGGTCTAGTGGGGGCATCTGCCCCCACTCAAATTTTTTTTCCCTCTTTTATATACCCTTATTTTTTAAGTTATATACTTGTATATAACCCCTTGCCTCCCCTAAAATTACAAAAAAAATCCACTAGGCCCCCCTAATTTTTTTTTTTAATCTTTCTCTCTCTTTTCCCCTCTCTCTCTTTTTCCCTTTCTTTCTCTCTGTCCCTTCACTCTATCCAATCTATTTCTCTCTCTTTTTTACCCTCTCTCTTTGAGTCTTTGTCCCCTCTTTCTCTCTATCTATAAAAATAATTTAAATTAATAAATTCATTTAATTTTTAATAGATAAATTTAAAAAATAATGAAGTAAATATTTTTTTTGAAATTTTTTAATAATAAAGTAAAAATTATCAATGAACAATGATAAATTTATTCAATAGAATTATTACAATGGCTTAAAAAAAAAAAAAATTAGTGTTAAAGGTTGCCCCTTCACAAAAATTTCTGGGTCCGTCACTGGTCAAGACAGACACAATAGTTATTCACAACGCTTCTATCATGTCATTATATCATTGTGTCACATCAGTAATGTATGTGAACTTCCTATTCACCGATGAATAGACAAGTATTTTTCTTTCTTTTTGTGGCTAATTCTTTCCTCTCCTTTATTCAGTCCACTAGTCTTTTTCCTTTCTTTTGATCTTGATTATTATATCCTTAAATCTTCATTCTTTCCTTTCCATTCTGATTTCTTCAATCAGATGCCTCCTTCCATTTCCTTATGCCCTGATTCTTTCCTCTCCTTTATTCATTCCACTAGTGTTGTTCCTTTCTTTTTAGCTTGATTATTTTCCTTAAATCTTCAGTCTCTCATTTCAATTCCAATTCCTTAAATCAGATGCCTCCTTTATAAAGGTGATAAAGAAAAATCTCTTTAATTTATTAATTTCACTAGTGTTGTTACTCTCTTTTTATCTTTTGATTATTATCTTTAAATTTTTATTCTTTTCTCACTACAATCCGTTTTTTTATCTATTGATGTGTCAATCATTGAGATAAAATACTCTCTAAGAAAAGAGAGATTCTATTCTCATCCATCACTGACGAAGAATTTTTGTTGGACATTATTTATTAGTCTCACACGAAAAATTGATCATAGTTTGCAACATTACTCTATCATAAATTATGAGAACAAAGAAACTAGAAGAACAAAAAAAAATCATGATAGTGCTCCCATGCAAGCTCTCTTTCATTTGTTAGATGGAGAGCCTCACAAGAGTGCTCTCATCAATAATAACATTACTCATTGAATTTACAAGTAAATGAAAATAACATTACTAAAAAAATTAAATGATATTAAGGAAATAAAAAAGAAAAGATAATTTGATTCTAAAGCAATTGAGAGTGCTCTCATCAATAATAACATTATTCATTTCAATTTACAAGTAAATGAAAATAACATTACTAAAAAAATTAAATGATATTAAGGAAATAAAAAAGAAAAGGTAACTTGATTCTAAAGCAATTGAGCACAAAGTTTTTTCTACTCCAACCTTATTTTGATCAAATTCTAAATTCTTGTTCAACTTAGTGTTCTAATAGTCGTAAAATATATGACCGTCATTGTTTGGTTTAATATCAGCATCACTGGCACATGATCAAGTATCATAATAGCTACTTTGTTTGTCATTAATCTTTCATTTTAGAGTTGTGAAACATATATAAATCCATAGTTTTAAAAATAAAATAAATAAAAATTACTATCATCAGAATATGAAAAGGTAGCAAACACCTTCCACGCAAACACTTGCCAGTACAGTGAAACTGCTATATATATATATATACACACACACACGGGTATGTTTTGATCTACCTTGCATTTCTTCCATATAGTTACTCTCGACCTTTAGCTTCTAGCGAGATAGTTTTTGGAAATTGATCTTGAGATGTTTTTTTACTTTAGTTAGGTAGTTATGCAATTATGTTTGGATTTAGGATTGTCAAAATCGTGAGTCGAATCATAAAATCGTCCAAAATATTAAAAACGATTCGAATCGCATATAAATTGCTAATAACATAAAATTTGAGTAGAATCGTAGATTGAACCAATTCTAGTTATATTCACTTTTTGGATTATATTTTACGGGCCTTGGATTTTTGAAGCATATTGGGGTCATTATTGGGCTGTATAGAATAGAAAGCCCAAAGAGTGATAAAGAGAGGTAAATGGTAAAGAAAGCCCAAACAGCCCACTCTGTTTATTATAACTTATACTGTATACAACTATACATTATACAATCATGCCCCATTATACTCTGAAGTCAGAGTGTCGGTCTTTCGCGAAGTGTCGAGTGTCGTCTGTCGAAGGCTCCTGTCTCCACTCTCCAGCAGCTCCGGCGAGGCGGCGACTCCACTTCTCTCCTCTCTTCGACAGTTCGACGAGACCCACTACTCTCTTCTCTCTTTACAGATCGGTGTGTTTCAACTTCTCCACTTCTCTTTTTTCTCTTTTGGAAGTCTTTGGACTCTTGAAGACCTGTGATTATCAACCTCGTACAGCTCCGACTGGCGAACACTTCCAAAAGGTCTCTCTGTTCACTTCGGCAAGACCCAAAAGTAAGATCTTGTACTTGTTTCAAGTTCCAAACTTTCAAGTATGCAACAGTAAGTAGTAATACAAGCTAGGGGTCATATATACCAACCTGTAAGTGGCTTTTCGGTTTTCACTTCATTAGTAATTCAACCTTCATCAATTCCCTAATTTGATTTAGGGTAGCAACTAGCAACTACATAAATTCAATTGAGCAAATTGCCAAATTCAACTTTTCCACTTCTCTTTTCAAATTGGCAATGATCTGAACTTACAATATTATTGTAATCTTGGGAATTTCCTGAATGTATATTGTTCGAACTTCGATCATTGATGGTATATGCATTTCTGCAATTCTGTGTATGCATATTAAATTAATAAATTAAATTAATTGGTTCTGCAATTCTGGTTCTATTCTATTCTAGTATTCTGTTTCTGTATATGCATTTCTATTTTCTGCAATTCTGTATATTAAATAAATTAATTTGTTTATAGTTTATTATCCAACTACATATGTGTTCACTGGTCTGGTACTGGTAGTCTGTATTGAGTATTTGAGTGTATTCTGTAACTCTGTTTATCACTTAATCCATAGGCTCTGTTTTTAACTCTGTTTATCCATACTCCATAGGCTATGTTTTTAACTCTGTTTATCCATAGGCTCTGTTTGTATTTCACTATTTTGTAATTCCATCTGATGCTGAGTTGCTCTATCTATATTGCCAATCCTATCTAGAATCATTTACGAACTGAACTTTTTTATGATAAATCCAATCACTGAATCAAATTTAGAAGTTGCATAGTTGGCATGAGAGCTCTACCTTTTGAGCTACATTCTCCTAGATATATGTTTGGAGTGGTATTTTTTTATATATTTTTGTGTTTTGTGCTTATTGTTGCTATGTTTTAGAGGTATCATTGTTTAAAAGTTAGTTTGAATTCTTTTTCTACTAGTTTTGTAGAATCTTACGATTCACGATCCGATTCTACGGAATCCAAATCGATCCTACTTAGAATCCCGATTCTGACAACCTTCATTTAGCTTCCTAATGATTATAAGTATTTAGTTTAATTCTATGTGATTAGATTGATACTCTGTGAACAATGGTAGTGATCCACTATTCCACTTCACTTCCTTTTCTGTTTGCCTCCCAAGAAAACCGAAGACAGGAAAAAAAAAAGTTTTGGGTTTCTTTAATTTGTCATTCTTCTTTTGGTTTCACAAAAATTGAAAAAAATCAACTCAACTGAATTGGGTATTTGTTTTAGAGTGATTTAATAGGATTAAGATAATTTGAATTATGATACTGAAAATTGTGTACTAGTGCGTTTATGCCAATATCAGTTTTTTGTTTTTTGTTTTTTGTTTTTTGTTTTTGTTTTTGTGATAAGTAAGCCATTATGAGTTATATTGATTCTATGATTACCTGAAAATGGACTTCATGTTGATTTGATCATTCATTATACTGTGATATTTCATTGAGTATAATATGTATATATGTTGGGACATGGTATATATTCACCATTAATTAGATTTTTTTTTTCTTGCAAAATTTTCTTTGCAAAAGGTGTTTAATTTTCTACAATGCATGGTTAATATTCAATACTGAAATGATTAAACAATGTGCAAACAAGTTTTTGTTGTGTTTTAATATTTAGTACCATATAAAATGTTATTGCAGTAAAGTGTGAGAATGGAAGGGTCGACAGTGTTCACTCCAGCTTTAGAAGGAATGAAACATGTCAAGTCTGAAAAAGGAGAAATGCTTACCAAGCCTTTCTTGGATGTCTTTAAACAGATATTACCAGTTATAGGTATGAAAAAGATTGACTTTTAATCTGGGGGAATGGCTTAGTTTTAGTCTATCCCCATCTTTTTTTTATAAGTTATTTAGTGTTCTACTTTTTTTTGTTTTCAGACGTTCTCATCAATGCTTCCTTGAACTTAAATTTTTTTATTTAGTTTTCCCATATGCCAATATGATTAGTAGTTTTGTCTTAATGGAACTCAGTTATGTTGGTTGTAAAACTTGCTAGTAGTGTTTCAGAAGTTTCCTTGTTGCAACTATTAAAATGTGTTTAGTGCCTTTGCCATTGGAGGTAGAGATTCATCTTTTTAGTTCTTTTCTGAAAGTTTCTTATTCAGGTCTTGACATGTTTTTTTCTTTCTCAAATTCAATTGTGCTATGCTTGCTTTATCGTTGAAAATATGTATTATTGGTCATCTTTTCTTTCCATTCTTTGGTGTGCAGTAAAATAAATTTCTGTCCTGAATCTGGTAATAAATCAGATCTTTTAATTTTATATATGTATCAGACAAATTTGGAGCTGCCATGGCACTTGTAAAATCTGACATTGGCGGTAATATAAGGGTAAGGCACTCTTTTTTCCATGTGTTTCAAACATTTCTGATTTCTGTAGTAGTATATATATATTCAATGGTTTGATATGAAAACATTTACGCCGTCCATCACCTTTAGTATATAGTATTTCTTTTGGGAGCATGGTTGACTTGATTATGTTATTTGGGCTTTGATTTCGGGCGCCCTCTCCGCCTCCTACCCTCTATGCAAATTAATCTTCCTCTTCTCACCAGTGCATCTATAGGTATTCTGTGTATGTGTCCATACCACCTAAATCTAATCTCCCTAATCTTATCATTAATAGGTGTCACACCTAATTTCACCCTCGCATTTTGGTTTGTAACCTCTCTCTTCTAGTAACTCCTATCATTCATCTTAACATTCTCATTTTTGTTACATTAACTCGTTATTCTTTCTTCTTTTTTAAACCCCAACACTCTTTGCCATATAAGATAGTTGGCCTAATAACTATTCCATAATTTTTTTCTTTTAATTTATATGGCATTCGTTTATCACATAAAACGCCACTGGCTTGCCTCCATTTTGTCCAACCTCGCCAATTCTACTAGTCATATCACCATCTATCTCACCATCCTTTCGTTTTAGTAAATATGGATTAGTTAATATTACATTTTTATGTTCACTTCTAGTAAATATTTGAAGTGATTGATACTAATCCAAAAAAAAAATTGAAGTGATTGATATATACTTGTAGAGATTGGAGAACAAGTATTTGTCCAACCCGTCAGAATTCAATCACCTGTACAGTATGGTAGCAAAATCATCCAGTTGCACCTATGGTCTTCTTTGGTTAACAAGGTGAGCAAGAATTTACAGCATGTATTTTATGTCTGCTGTTTTGTGTGGGTGGATGTTTCTGCTCTATGTTTGTTCCACTCTCCCCATGGAAGCATATACCTGTAGCTCATGCATTATTTACCAATGGCTTTGTTGAGTATGCATGCATGCATGAGTGTATTTCTTTGTCAAAATTGAGGTAGACTTCATTAATTTAAGATATTTTGCGGATTACTTCTTGGTCTATGGATTTCTTGGTAGAATTGTTCCGCAACTTACTGGAGCACGCAGACTGGACAATGTCACAAGCTTGCACTGATTCCTACAACAAGACACTAAAGAAATGGCATGGCTGGCTTGCCAGTTCAAGTTTTAAGGTTAACATTTATACTCGAAATACTCCCTCTGTCCCAAAATTCTTGGGTACCAAGTACCCAAGAATTTTGGGACGGAGGGAGTATAATTTAGTAGCTGATGATACATTGGTATTTGGAGAACACACTATTTGTGATCCTGCTTCTTTAGTCATAGTGGAGAAACATAGCCTTGTACCTTTTTATGTTGAACTTTCAATACATATCGCGTTATAGAATGTCTTAGTATTTAGTCCCATACTCGAAGCATGAATCAGCAATTGCCAAATTTGCATGAGCCAAGTTTTTTTATGCAGTATTGTAGGTACAAAAAATTGCTTAATTACTGCTAATTAATTCGATGCGCACACCCAATAAAATTCAAGACAATATTTTCAGAGACAAATTAGAGAGGGGACTTTAGAATTCAGGATCCCTTTCATTCATTGGATATTTATTCAAGTTTGGAGTTCGAATCCCTCTAGGATTCAAATTCCTTTAATTGTAGTTATCTTTACTCTCAAAGATTCAAATTCCTATTTGAGTTTGGATTTGTGTCTGGGCTGGGTTATTTTGGCCTTTTAATGGGGTGACTAGGCCCATTCTTTTTCTCAAAACAACCCTTTGGGACTTCTGCTGATACTTGGGCTCAAACCTACTTGGGCTTGGTCCGTTTGTGTACCAGTTTGGCCCACTGGATTAAGTGAGAATTTTCCTCTACACATTGCCCCCAATTCTTTTCAGTTATGAGCTTTTGTTATACCGGAGGGAATTTGTTTAGGTTTTGTAATGATTTCGTTGCATGTATTGAGATCCCTCATTTAATACTAGGGTACTAGCGACGGTGCTAAGCACGTAAGTGAACTCTTCACGTTACCCTTTGTATTTTGTCTTGATCCTTAATCGTTTTCAGCCACAAATCTTCTGCAACTGATTGCCTTCTCTTCTAGATTCACTTTCCCTTGATCTTCCTGGTAGCAAATTGTCCTTCCAGGTTAGTCTTCATCTTTTCACCTATGTCTTTTTCTTCTTTACGATGTCTTTCAGTGATAGCGATCTTACCCTTTCTGACAATCAAGAAGTTACAATGTCTATTTCCTCTCTTCTAGCCACAGAAACTGTCCAACCTTCTGCTGTTGCTGGGGAAGCAGTCACATTCGATCAAGGTGTGATTGTTGCTCTGGTGACTAGGCAATTGGTTGACATTGAGAGAATCAAAGAGGAATGTGGTATTCCTAGCGACGTCATAATCGAGGGTTACCCCTTATATTCTGACTACAATGCAGGGGAAGGAGTTAAGGAAGATGATGTCCTTTTCTCGACTTCCCATTTGAAAACCTTCAGATTTTCTCTACATCCTTTTTACAATTTTGTTCTTTACAAGCTGAAGCTTGCGACGCTTCAGTTAAACCTTAGTTTTTTTGTATCATTTTTTGCTTACTTTCTTTGAACCGTGTACATAAACTTAACCTGTATTTGAATGATCTTCTCTTCTGCTACTCTCTTCATCAAGTTAGATCAGAAGATAATCGTTACCATCTGTTCCCCAATAAGGACAGAAAAATTTGTTTTGATACTCCCACTTCTGACAAGTTGTGGAAAGAAAAACTTGTGTTGGTGAATGGGGTCTGGAATAATAGGGCGGCTCTAGACTTCCCTACCCCCAGTGCCTTTGGTGACGCTGTGATTCCTTCCTTTACTTTTTCTGGCAAGTCTTTTTGTAGGTATCTTAGGATTTTTTTTTTAGCAAGAATTCTTTCCCTTTCGTAACTTCGTTCTGCTCTTCTTTGTTTACAGCTGAACGAATTGAGTTTCTGAAGGAGAAAGTTTGGAACATCCGCCCTTCTGTACAGAAGTACTTGTCTCGCCGCAAGCTTCAAGCTATTGATTGTGACGCTTCTGTAGAGTCTTCTTCGAGAGATGAACCTGTTGGGGTTTGGGAACATGATGAATATTTGAATTTGTATCAGTTTATTTTTAGTTTTAAGCTCAGAATTCTGCAAATAGTTGATTTTCCAGGGATACCTATAGCAAAAGTGTTGGCAAGATTTAAGGTCAAGGACAAACCCTTTGTTCTTTCTTTAGATTTTAGTACATACAATTAAAAAAATGTTAATTTTAATATTACGCATAGAAATAGGATAATACATAATTCCAGTGTAAGGTATTGTTTAACAAAATTAAAAATTAAGTACTAGTGCTAAATTTTAGGTATTAATTATAAATTCTAGAATTTATAGGTGTTTAGCAATGTGATAAGCGAAGCATCATTCACATTATTAGTATCATTATGGTAAAGTGCATAACCCCGCAACCCCCTTGGCGCGTCGTATTTGACATGTACATATAAATTTCTATAATTTTAAAATTGGAAGTAAATTATCCCCTATTGCATATTACCATTTTTTTCATTTGATGTTTTGACTTTTTATTATTATTTATTTATAAAGTAAGTGTACTTTAGTTATTTTATTGCTCAAATTTAAGATTTGTTCTTATTTGTTCAAATTGAAAAATGTAAAGAGAGTTTTGCGAATAATCGAAGGGTCTTTGCACATTTTTTATATGGCGGGAGAATTTTATGCACTTTACCCTTATTATTATTATTATTATTTGTCGTGGCAAAGAATTATTTTAGGTATTAATTAAAAATTAAAAAATTATTTGAGTTTAGCAATGCGATAAGTGAAGTCTCATTCAATTAATATTGTATACTATTATACCAAAATATATTGGAGTGTTGAAGGGAGTGACGAGAGATTCTAGAACATTGTGGTGTAGGAAGGAAGGGAAATTTTTTTTTAACATTAGAGAGTTTGTACAAATTTGTATATTAGAGAAAATTTTAGAAGAGTAAGGGTTTACTTCGTTTACAAGTGTGATAAGAGTTCTAAATTTTAAATCTTTTCAAAACAGAAAATAGTAAAATGAAGAACAATAAACATGGTTCATATGCTTAAGAAATCAGATTTATCACATCAGATCATTCGGCAGTATCCACCGATAAACATGGTTCATAATGGTTAAGAAATCACATTTATCACGTGAGCAATAGGTGTTATGATCTTTTCTCATTTAAATTTCTGCTCATTCTCTCACAACTCTGTTGGAGAACAAAATTACAACCACAGCAGAACCAATCGCCCAAAACTTTGGTGTCGTAGTCATACAAGTGTAGCGGAAGTATTTTCAGGACAATCATGGTGGAAATTACAACCAGTCTTATTCTTTTTTATTTGTCGTCGTACATTTATGATTTTATAATTTAGGGTAAATTACACTGACCTTTCATGCTAATAAATTTTGTTATAATGACTTTCCTGTAACAGAAATGCACTAACAGAAGTTAAATTGAGTGAAATGTCTATTATACTCTTAATATTATATTCATCATCTTTTGAGGTCTGAATTTTGAAAAACAGACTTTACTGTTGCGTCTGAAAAAGTGCAGTTTCACCGGAAGTTTGCCGGAGATGATGATCGGAACAGTGCAGGTTCACCGAAAAAGTGCAGTCTCATCGAAAGTTCGCCGGAGAGGATGACTAGAATAAGGCAGTTTCGCCAAAAATTCGCCGAAGAAAATGACCGGAACAGTGCAGGTTCGCCTAAAAGTTCACTAAAAAGTACAAATCGCCAGAAGTTCACTGGAGAGGATTATCGGAACAGTGTAGGTTCACCGGAATGAGGCATGTGCATATATATATATATATATATATATATATAGACACACACACACATATAAGTTGATGGGCATTTTAATCCTTTCAACAAAATTTTTTGACAAAACTAACGAAATTTTGAACGGAAGGGGACTTTGTCATAATGGAGCAAACCTCAGGGGAGGTCATTGTAACAAAATTCATTAGTTTGATATCGAGTGTAATTAGACCAAACATCAAAGGAGGTCAGTGTAATTTACCCTATAGTTTATTATCAAATATGTTATCGCGGGTGTGTTAATTAAAACTACTAGAAGTTCTGGGGTACTTAGAAAAAAGAGTATTAATTAGGGATGAAAACAGCAGGAATACAATACGAGTTCGCCTAAATCAATGTTCGTTTTGTTGCCTTTAATAGTCTTTCCATATCCGTTGCAGGTATAGGACAAGTAAGGAACTTATATCCCATCCCATTAGAAAACAATGCGCAGCACATATATGCTGCGTGAAAATGCACACTAAAAAATATCTCTGTTCAATGTTTCATCGTACAAGAAATCTAGTCATGAATGATTAAAAGATATTTTTTTAGAACAATCAGTTTAATTGTCATTATTAGAAATGTTGAGAGAAAGAGAATTGTATTTGATTTAATTGATTTATTATGAACAATACATAAAGACCTATTTATAGGCACATAATCTTGAAGGCTAAGTAAACTTAAGAGACAAGAAATCCTAGTCCTAAATAGTTTAGGAAAGGGTATAAAAAATCTTAGGTGATTTAGGAAGGTGTATTTAATTAGGATTTTGAAAGACATTTTTCAAGTGACAGACTTTCATGAATTTTTATGAATTTAAGTATAATTCATGGATTTCTATAGACTTTTATTAGAGTCTTTCATGGATTTTTATGTACTTTTATTACAAACTTTCATGGATTTATATAGACTACTATTAGAGATTTTGATGGATTTTTATAGACTTGTAATAATTTCTTCAATATATTTTATTTATTTGTATCCTTGAGTTATATTTTTGCATACAAGTAAACCAATGATTCAAGGGGCTGGTATAATGCAAAATAGATAAGCTATCATTTATGATTTTTGTTATTTGAAATTATTCAATAAAATTATTAAGAACCTATACAAAGTTACATATATCACTTCTCATAATAATACGAAAAATAATTAAGCAATATATGTCAAAATGAAAGTTGAACGTATGATTTGGATTGGGCTCTTTTGTTATTTTATCTGATTTATATGTTAAGCTAATGACAAAAAAGTTATACTCATGGTAAATATAATATTTTCATATTTTCTAATTTCTGCCTCATTGTATTAGATATATAGGATATATAGACATATTGTTTTTTTTATGAAAAAGAAAAAAAAAAGATTATGTTGCTGTAGCGTGCACCATAATTTTTACGAAAAACAAAAGTTATAACAAACGCAAAACAACTGGCATTCACAAACGTATAATGACAAGTTTATAACAAGTTTGAAAGCAAAAGGAAAATATTTAACATCCATTACTTAATATCCTTAGTTCTTATTGTGCCCAACATCTTTCCATATATTTAAAGTTATACTAACTCTCCATTCATTAACATTATCTCGTTGTTACTCTTGTGTTTGAAAAAATTATTTTCAAAAAATTATAAAAGATAGCTCTTTACAAATAATTTTTTTTGTAACTAAATTTTTAGAAAACAATTTTTTTTTACAACTTTCTGGTTTTCATTTATCTGAAATATAAAATTATTTTTAAAATATTAAACCAAACAAATTCTAAATATCTACTTTTGATGCCCCATAAAATATTTTTTATATGAAATTCTTTATCAAATTTTTTTTCTTTTATTTTGTATATTTAAAAGGTATATAGACATTTGTTTTATTGTATGTATGACTTGTTAAATGAGTATACATACGATTATAAATATGTACAAGTGTATATAAACATTGTAACTTGTTAAATGGGCATCTATATAAGAGTAAATCCGTACAAGTGTATATGCATTGATATATAATAAACTCTAAATTCGTATAACTTTTGAATAAACTGTTTTTATATTAAAGACAGTATAGAATGTGAGTATGGAAAATATATGCCCTCAGTGGACCATTATTTTCAACGACAATATAATACCACCCTCACAAACCTTATTTTTTTTGTGTGTGTGTATATATATTATTTTAAGAATTGATATATTTCTTTATACATCAAAGATCCACTGCACCCTCTGAATTTCGGTTCTTGGTTTCAGTACGTGTTGCAATTCAAATTGGACTATGCATCAAACTGGGTTTTGGCATTGATGGCCTTTGATATGTTGATTGTTTTGTTTGTATTATCACCTAGATTAGTCTCTAGATCAATGATTGGTATTACTGGAAGAAGAGAAAAAAAGTACATATATATACACATGAACAATAGGAAACCAAATAAAAGTATGTAAAATCATATATACATATATACAAATTCTGTTATTACAATTTTTCTTAATCCAATAAAGAGAATCTGAGAAGAAAGAAAAATAAAAATTAAGAGAGAAAAAAGGAGTGTACCTTGAGAATTGAGGAAAATGGCTCGTATTCTGTAGAAAGAAAAAAAAAGTCGATTATTTGATGTGCTTCAAAATCTATTGGAGAAATGTTAGATTTGTTATGCGCTTTGGTATTTATACCTTCCACCATCAAATTCACCACTTAATGAAATCTTTCAAAATTTATTACTTTTTAAATACACCTAAACTTTCGTAGACTTTTTTAAAATCTTAATTGAATACTGCTAGATTTGTATGGACTCATTAAAAGTCTATAAAAGTCTGGATTAAATATCGTTAATGTATGGACTCTTTAAAAGTCTATAAAAGTCTAGATTGAATATACCCAGATGTTTAAAGTCTTTTAAAATCCTAATTGAATACACCCTGAATAAAACCAAAATAGTAAGTAAGGAACATAATATTAAATATATTATCTAACAATCTCCCTCAATTCAAGGTGGGTTATATGAAACCAACTTGAGTTTGGAGCAAAATCTTGAATACATGCGGTTTGACGAAAACCAAGCCATCTGGATCTTTTCGATGAAGACGGCGAAGAAAAGATGATAACGACACGACCTAACCTATGACAACAATCATTCGATCCAATCTAGAACAAATAACAAAGAGCAATCGATTCACGATTAATTCATGGTGGCAAATGAAGAGCTCGTCAAAGAAAAGTGTCATGGCATCATATGCCAAAAAAATGGCCAAAAAATCTTCGGAGAACAAAACTCCTGAGGAACAAATCAACGGACAACAACAATCTCATTGCAAGAAGACAGAGTTTCTTTGTGGCTCACTATGAACGGTGATGACGCGTGCGGTGTTGGAGATGTCGCGTGAAACTAGTAGGAGAACATACACCAAAGCCGATAGACTGGTGAAACGACCTTAACTTGGACATAGCCACTGAGAAAGAGCTAGATAATGAAGTTGGTGACTGTGAATACACATATATATATACACACACACATACACACACAGAGACACACACACACAAACACACACACACACACATTTATATATACAGCGGAAGCTATTTTTTATGATTGACTAACAGGCGATGAGGGTGATCAACAATAAAGACTATCAGAAATTGATAGGCTTTGATACCATATTGAGAGAAAGAGAATTGTATTTGATTTAATTGATTTATTATGAACAATACATAAAGGCCTATCTATAGGCACATAATATTGAAGGCTAAGTAAACTTAAGAGAGAAGAAATCCTAATCCTAGATGGTTTAGGAAAGGGTATAAGAAATCTTAAGTGATTTAAGATAAAATCAAAATAGTAAGTAAGAAACATAATATTAAATATATTATCTAACAGTTATGCTTCAACCAGGGTCGGCTAGTGCCTTAGGCAAATTAGGCGGTTGCCTAAGGGCCCCAACCAATAGAAGGGCCCAAAAAAAAAAATCCTTATATTATAAAACTTTCTAAAAAAAAATTTAATCTACTATTATTAAACTTATTTTAAAATAAATTCTCTTATTATTAAACCCCAACTAATATGGCAATTTCTTAAAAAAAATTCTCTCTCCTCTTATTACACCAGCCAAAATATTATATTTAATATATACTAACACTTACTTTTACAGTAACCAAGAATTTTAGGAAATTGAAAAATTTTCCATCTCCTATTAACTTCTTTTTTTCCCTTTACATATTTTTGACTTTTTTATTTCCGGACAATGTTTATCTTTTCTATTCTTTCACGAACTCTCCAATCTCCATATATCTCTTCTCTCAGTCTCTCATTGCAACATATTTTTCTTTTCCACTCATCACAGCCATAAAATTATTAGAAGATTTTAAGCTACTAGCTACAAAATAATTGAAAGAGCATTATAGTGGATTCTTCTAATATTAGGTTATATTGTTCTTTAATTTAAATTATTTTTTAGTCTTATTATTTTTTGTATTATAAAATTGAATATTTTGTTTGTAATTATTGTTATTTATATTATTGGAATTTGGATATCAGAATATGAATATGTCTACTAGAAAGTATGAATCGGGATATGAAAAACTTAGAAATAAAAGAAGAATGGATAAACTAATTTAATCTCAAAAAGGAGTTCTTGATAAATTTGTTAACCTTAATAATCAAACAGCAAAAAAATTAAGTGAAAATTCTACAAAAGAACAACAAAGTCATCTAAAAGAATTAGAAGATTGTACAATAATGAAAGAAAAAGATATTAGTGACTTGATTTATAATGATAATCAAATGTGTGATAAGAAAATTCTTTATGAAGAATAGAAAAAAAAAATTGGAAGAAAGTGAAACAGGTAAAAAAAATGAAGATGTTAATAAAAAATCATATTAAAGTTAATAAAATCATATATAAGATCAACTATGTCACAAGAAAGATTAAATGGACTCGTTATATTATCTATTGAAAAATATATTTTAACAAAACTTGAATACAAGAATCTAATTAGTAACTTTGCATCTCAAAAAGAAAGAAAAATATTTTTTAAATAAGTATTATTAATTATTATTTAATATTAATATCTTAAATATTAAAATGCCCCTTTTATAATTTTTGCCTAAGACCTCAAATTATGTTGAGCTGCTTTGACTACTACTACCATAAACCTTTTTTTGCCTAAATTTCATCAACCCAGAACCTACACAAACGAAAAAATAAAATCATAACACAATCAATCATATATATAAATATGTTTATAATACTAGCAATTAGACTGGCGGGATGAGGTGGGTTTTTAACAAATTCTATACCCGTGGCAGATTCTAATTTCTTTTTCCATACCCGCACATATGAAACAAAATGGATTCTCATACAAAAAGAGTTCTCATACCTGTCTTATTGGGGACGGAACGGGACGGAACGGAGCGGGCAAAATTGCCATTCCCAAGTATTAACCTTGGGATGGACTTGCCATTTAGATGATTTCAACAACTATTTGCTTGGTACATGAAGGTGTGACTTACTAGCTTGGCGTATTAGATCCTCTAATGTCACAGCCAATTTGAATTGAACAGTGAATTTGAACTTGAATTGAACAATTCTCGTCTTAGATCTTGTAATGTCACAACCAATTTGAATTGAACTGAATTGAATCTTGTAATGTCACAACCAATTTGAATTGAATGGTGAATATGGACCAATGTCTCACTACTTAAAATTGTAAAAGATAATATGTGTGTCTTATGTTTGGGGGTTGGTTAATATTTTTGGATTTTTCATATAGATTGAGTTTAAATTAGGATAAGTATGTGTTAATTAGATTAATTACTCAACCCAACTCCAATCAATTCAATCCATTGCCACTTATACACAAGATCGGAAAGGAAAAATGATGAGCAAAGTCGAACCTTTTCAAGATGAGGCCAAACCTCTCTATCGGAGAGGAAAGGAAGAATGATCAGGTAATTCAAAATTTTTCTGGCAACTCCTTCCAGTGACATTGGGAGGCTCCGTTTGGAGAGAGAATTCATGTGACATTTCACATGGTCGAGAGAAGAGTTTATGATATGTGTGAACACCCCTAACTGTACAAACGGAGAATTTACAAAGCGAACAATATTTACACGACTTGAGTCGCCTATCTTTCTACCACCTTGCACGTTGAAAGAACCCTAACTATTGGTATGAGCTGATAGTTTAGTTGATAGCCACTGCTAGAGCTTAACCTAGCTTCAGTGGCTTTCCTAGATTTTCCCCCTTTTTAGTGAATAGCTGAATTTGAGGAAGACTCGTTAAAACCATCTTAAAATTGGCAATTTTATAGGTTTGTTGTACTAAATATATTCTCTCACCTCAAATTTCGATCCACGTCTGGTTTTGATTAATGGGTATTAGCTACAAACCATGCATTGCCATCAAATTAACGAAGCATTTGCTTTAAACAGCATTTGCTTCTGTTTTCTTCTCGTCAGCCAATAGAAAAGTCAAACTAAAACCAACAGATTTATATACCATTTCTTCATTTCCCTTTGATTTTCTTTTCACCTTCAGATTTTTAGAGAACTCAGTTGGGACGCCCTAGCCGATATATGCTGTATGATGTTGCATGAACAACTGATTTCATGTTTTTGCATTGAGTTTTCTTCAAAAGGTTTGATATTTTCATGCTCCATCACTTTAAAACAAAAATGGTTTCATTTGTTTCAATAGAGAAACTGTTTGATTCTCTTTTTGTTTAATTTCCTTGTTTCAGATCTGAAGGTCAAAAGCCAGCAATTTTATGCTAACCAAAGGCTACTAAGGATAGATATTTAGCTCATAGAATCAATATATACATACAATATTAGACAAGAATGGGCACAAAGATGAAGGGCCTTATAAAAGGCCTAAGATACATTTCTCATATGTTTGGTGCGTAACTATCTCCTATATATATATCTATATATATATATATATATATCAAATGTTATAGTACAATTAATATGAAGGAATTGTGAATAATTTGCATAGAAACATATTTGAACCTTCAAGTCATATTGTTGGATAATGTTAAAAGATATTTGGTAATTTTGCTGCAGAAAATGATAAAGAAAAAGAAATGCAGATTGGGTATCCAACTGATGTAAAGCATGTTGCTCATATAGGATGGGATGGACCATCTGTAGATTCACCAAGCTGGGTAATCTTAATTTTCTTTTTATTTATTTATTTATTTTGTGGAAATTGATTTTGATCATTTTTTTAAGAGGGCTCTATTACCTTCTCTTGCTTTGATGTTCAATGTAGTGTGTAATGAGTTTCTAAGTCCTCACCAACCTTGTAAGGGCCTTTTTGGTAACACTATTATTTTTCTTTTTTAATTTTTTGAAAAATAAAAACTAAAAATCAATTGTGCTGTTATTTCTGTCAAAAGCAGAATATGTTTGGTAACGTCATTTGCTATCAATTTTTTAACATTACTATAGTGTCCTTTAAAATAAAAACTAGAACTGACAGTTTCGTTTTAAAACTTTTAACTTATGCCTAATTGATTGTCAATTTTTTAACATTACTTTTATTTATTTTAAAATGAAAACGTGTTTCTTGTTTTGGCTTCTCATTTTTTGGAAATGGCAATAGAAAACAAAAAATGACTTAGTTACCAAATAGATCCTAAATGTACCAATATGCAAGTTTATGCAATTGAATCATAAACACAAGCCTTCTGTTAGTGACATTATAATTAATTTGTGCAGATGAAGGAGTTTCCCGGATCTCAATCAGCGCCGTTAAATATCAATGGAGAATCTAAGGAGAATCCTGAAATCAAATGGGTTTCTGGAGGTTTGCTGCTTCTATTTTCTCACATTGTTTCCAAAATCATGGAAAACAAAAAACCTGAAAGCAGAGTTGTGATGCATTTTATGACATGTTGAAGGGTAACATGTTCTTGCTTACATAAAAAAAATAATAGATAAATAATAGAAATCCCCCTTTCCTCCCAAATATATCTTAGCACAAAATTGTGAAGGCTATTCTTAGTTCTCATTAATCGTTTACTAGCACCAAGCATTTCTTAAGAAAATTTAATGCCTAATGGCTTAGTTATACCCCAATTTGCATATTTGTGTAACTCTAACCACTAGTGTATATAAGACATTATCAAAACAGGAGACTGCATTCGAGTTTGAGAGCGACCACTTTATATAAATAGTGCCTGAAGGTGCATACATTATTTTTGAACCTTCTATGTTTTTTTTTTTTGTAGATTCAAGCCAAAGAAGTATCCGAGCTCAAAATCCTCCGGACTATGACTCACCAGCATTGCGAGTGACATCGCGACGCCACTCTGCAGATGGCTATTTAGTAGCAGAGTCCCCAACCCACGAGTCAACATCCTCCAAACACAAGCCATCCAGGATGCGACGCCGCTCTAAAGGCACCTCAAAGGAGTCAGGAGATAGTACTAAGCTGAATGGGGCAATTCAAGACCCTGCAGGCAGTGAGCCAGGGTCACCGGCCTCACAGACTCAGATGCCAGACATCCCAAAGAAGTCGCGGAGAAAAAAGACAAAGGATTCAAGTGGTTCAATGAGGTCATCTAGATCAAAAGCAGCCACTGCTTCTAGTAGTACATATACATCTCCATTCTCGGATACTGGAGAAGCTCAGAATTTGAAACCGGAGGAAGAAAAGGGACGCTAGGGATATCTTAAAAAGAACAAAAAAAAATCAAGCAATCTTGTATAATACATCCATTCTATATATATATCAACTATGTGGAAGTACCATTTCTCATTTGCAAATGTTTTTTGGTAAGTTAATGCTGTCTCTAGTTAGGCATATATATGAAAGTTGATGAGAAGAAATAGTTTTAGTATTGATGGTTATGTCCGTCAGGAAGGGTCTTGGCCTTATAAGAGCTGATATGCAACATCATTCAACAATTTAAGTTTTTGAATCATATGACAAGCTTCTAACATATATGCTACAGGTGGTATTAAGTCTAGTCCTTAATTTAGTGTTACGGTAAGTGCCCATTCGGGTGGAGCCCGAGTTTATTGGTTCTTCCACTGTTAGGAGGACATGAAGGTTGGGTGATCCGACCACAGTGACTCCAAGCATGTATATGAATAGAGGAGGGCCTTGCAAGACATTCAACCATTCTGTTTCTTAACACGTGTAGATTTAAATAGATAGGTGTGTGTGACTTGATTTGATTTGATTCCAATTCTTGACACAGCCAGAAATGACATTGACATTTCCACACCATGGTGCATTCTGGTTATGTTACACTCAAATGGTTAGACAATTCAGTTGAAATTCTCTAATTCAAGGCTGGCTCATACATAGGGTGAGGCATAAGGCAAGGACTCTAAAAAGAGCTTTCTAGTTATTGATATATTAATATAATAATTGTTTTTCTATGATTTTTATTAAAATGATTTTTGTCATTTTTAAAAATTGAAAAAAAATTTTAAAGAATTGGAATGTCTAAGAGTTGAACTTCTAAGAATAAGAAAAAAGTATTCCACTAGCAATTATCTAGTTCAAGGGGTATCTCTTCCCCTTTTCCAATGGAAGGTTCATGATTAAAGGCTCCATAGGTCCAATAGTGTGTGTGTGTGAAACTTATAGTTACCTAAAAATTGAAAATGTTTCAATTCATATACTTATATGAGCCACATAAAATGAAGAGTATATCCTACAATAAACAAAAATTATAGTCTTACTAAAAATAATTAGAGAAACCTAATAGGATTTATTTTTTGTTTTATTAGTACAGGGCCTTAATTAAGTTTTAATACAGGGTCTTGCAATTTTTTTATTTTTTTATATATAGAAAATATGAGTAAATTTAGATATAAAAAACTTAAACCTTAAAAATACACATATAGTATGTATGCGGATATAATGTGAGTGCTAATATGAAAACCATGATAAAAAATATGGTAACATTTGAATATTATTTGTTTATATATATTAGAACAATCATTATTTTTATACTATGTTGTTATTTTTTCAATTATAGCGCAATATTATATCAAATTAAAAGAGTGGAGAAATGAATTCATGGTTAGTGCTAGAAATATAGAACATTGTAAAACATTCATAGAGTTGTATATTTATTTATTTTAGATATATATGTTTTACTTATCAAAGAAATAACTCTGATATATATATTTTACTTATCAAAGAAATAACTCTTCTACTTTTATATCAATTATTAATAAATAACGTTTAATACGTGTAACATATTGCAATTCAAAGTTACGAGTATTATTTTTTTAGTTTAAAACTAGTAGTAAAAATGATTTTTTAATTATATGCATTTTTGTTAACGTTTAAATGTGTATCATAATAATTCGATCCAACCATTAAAAAGTAGTTTTTTTATAAAAATATTACTTTAATAATTTAATAAAAAATTTGTTATATAACATGAAATGATTTAAAGCTTGTTTGGTTTAGTCTTCTAAAAACAATTTTTAACAACTATAAAAAAGTTAAAAATTTTTTTTTTTAAATTATAAAAGATAATTCTCAAGAATTTATAAAACCGAAATTTATTTTCACATAAAAGATAACAACAAATTTTGTTGTAACTGATTTTTTTCTAAAATAGTTTTTATAAACTGTCAAGTGTGCACCAAAAAAATTTTCGTACAATTTTCATTTTTGCTGTTTTTATAAAACAGAGAAAAAAATAAAAATAATTTGGATATAAAAAAAAAAAAAATGAAGTGGCTGAGACAAATCTTTTCTTTTGTCGTCGAGCTCAAACCAATGAATCGAAGATTGACCAATACGTAGCGGATTTGAAAACGGCGTTTTTGATATGATACCGAGTACGACTGGCGTGGTGTTGTCGGCGAGCGCGTACTTTTAAGTGATAAGAACTCTCCTTTTTGAAACCTGTAATTTACGCGCGGTCCAAGTAAAGGCGACTTCACGCATTTGGGAAAAACCCTAGAACTCATCAGAGCTGATTAGAGCTCGTCGGAGATATATATAGATATAGATATAAAATCACACAGGATCAAACAAGCGATCCAAAATGGCGATGGCAGGTTTGTACAGGCGAATACTACCTTCCCCTCCCGCCATCGATTTCGCTTCATCCGAAGGAAAGGTCAGTGTCTGTCACTCCTCTCTTTAACCCACGAGTTTCTGATTCCATGAAAGAGTGTTGGAAACTAGGGTTTCATATATGCGTAGTTTGTGTACTGTGGCCTTATACATTCATGTGATACACTGTATTATCTATGTTACTGTAATCAGAGCCAGGGATTTAGTTTGGGGTCATATGAAATTTTTTTCCAACTGACATGACAATTAATAGTGCAGCTAAGATACTAAATCGAAAAATAAAAGTGCTGTGCAGTAATCAAGATTCAAATAGGGGCAAAAAATACATGGACAATAATTCATAACATTGTTGTACGGAGAAATAAGAAATTTTAAGAAGAGGAAAAAAAAACAAAAGAAGGAGAGGAAGAAAATAAAAATGAAGAAAAAATTAGGGTCTGATTGAAGAAGAGGAATACAATTTTTTTTTGGAGGGAATCAAAGAAGAGTAAATGAGAAATGAAAGAAAGAATTAGAGAGAAATTTTAGAAAGGGGGAATTTTAACGGGGGAACATAAAAATTAGGATCTGATTGCCAGTGTTGATTTTTGGTGTTGTGCAGTGTATAGATTGACAGTGTTGTGTAATGTGATCATCATAATGCATTGTTCTGGATGGTGTGTACATAATGTGTGGTGAATTTGGACAAACAGTGATCTAAGCTTTTACCAGTATTTGCCATGACTTTTAGGTGGCTTAATTGCTGGTTTGATGATGCTATAAGCTCCAACATGCCTGAATTAATCAGTGATCTTATGACATACAGATGTTCCAACAGTGGACCTATTAATATTTGAACAAGTGAAGTATTTTAAGTAAGTTTTAATCCTAATTGGTACGAATATTAATTAGTCCACTGTTGGAGCATCTATATGTCATAAGTTCATTGTCGGGCACATATCTCATATTATACCCAGTTGTCACTTATCTGACATGGGAATTTTGCAAAAGGAGCTCATGAACATAGGTCTTCACAACATTTGTCTCTGTCTTGATCACCTTTTAAAATACTTTTCTATTTTCTCAAATCATTATAGTTTGTAATAGAATTGATATAATACATGGTCAAGAAATGCTTTTATCTCAATCCAGTGTTCTCCATGGCATCGAAAAACATATGAGAGTGAGAAGTATCTAGATGCATATTGAGGATCAGTAATCCTGTTCAAGGTTATTCTTTTAATTTACTTTATGGGTAAAAGAAATGCTTAGCTTGCTGGTGCTGTTTTAATTCATTTTGTAGAACTCTCAATAGGGAGCTTTCCAATGGTGCCATTTTAATAAACTAGTGCCCATATGCTCGACAGCTCAAAAAATCCCTGTCCCATATGTCATATATAAGCTATTGCGCATATGTCATATGACATTTGAAATTGTTTGACTTACCAAAAAAAAAAAAAAAAGACATTTGAAATTGTTTGGGTGTGATTTTACGTTGCTTTTCATCAAAGAAAGGTCATGATGCTTTTTGGAACCGCAGCAACTCTTCCTGGAAGCTGTTCAAAGAGGAACCATGGAAGGTTTTTTCAAGTTGATCTCATACTTTCAAACACAATCAGAGCCTGCATATTGTGGATTGGCCAGCCTTTCGATGGTCTTGAATGCCCTCGCTATTGATCCAGGCAGAAAATGGAAAGGTAATTCTTAAGTTTTAGGAGTATTAGATTTGTTTATTACTGCTCTTAACTGTTCCAACTTGCAATTAGATTTTTTTTCGTAGGTAAGTCACACACATGCACCCATTTGTCCAATTGGAGACTCTACCCCTCAACCTTCTGTTTGGAAGGAGGAGGAAGTACCACTTGATCTAAGCCCTTGGTGCTTGCTCTTAGAAGTTTAAATGCATCAATCTGTATAGTTGGGAGGTGAAGTCTTACTTGGTTCTATGGTAAAAACTCAAATGAGCATGAAAATGTGGATTTTATTATGAGGGCAGCCGCTTCGTGAAAATAAAAGTAAGAGATCAGATGTTTACCAAGTCCACCCAGCACTCTACAATGGTGGGATTAACAATGTGTAATAACATTCAGATAATTGTGTACCCAATTCCACGACAACCGGGATTAATGGGGCTACCATTGGTCAATAGCCTTTTATTTCATTCTTTTTACCCATATTAGTTTGTCAATTTTGTGTTTACCTGCTAGTTATTTGAAGTTTTTTTTTTTGTCTATGGTGTCTTTTTTCTATATTTAGAGTTGTCTTTGCAATTCATTATCTACCATGGCTTTTTCTTTATTGCTTCGTATAAATTTTTATTGCTAGATTTTTTATTATTTCCATCTTTGAAATTCGTGTCAAATAGTGCAAATTAAAATTTTGATATTAAAATGCATTTTCTCTTTTATAAAACACTTAATTGTATTTTGCTTGGACAACATTCGCCAATAAAGATTAAGAAAATTACAACTGAGTCCTACCTTTTCCACTAAAAGAAAAATAAGTCCTATTAATTTCTTTTGGAACCAATAAATCATTTTTTTTTTTTTTTTCTTTTAAGTTCTCAATCACTAAATCTTTTATTTATACCCTAGCTAAAATAGTTTTATATTTAGACTCAAGCTTTCATTTATACCCTTACCAAATTAGATATAAAATTTAAATAAAAAGAAAGGATAACATTTTATTCATAGAATATTTATCTTTCTGTGTATTAAAGTTGCTGTGAATTTTACACAAGATTTTTTGAATTGATTTTAAATTAAACTAGTTATTTAAATTCATAATGTAATATTCATTAATTAACTAAAACTTAAAGAAACATATAAACAACTTGGATTACATATAAGTTTTTTGAATAAATTTATAAGTACAATATTTTACTTCTATTTGGCAAGGGTATAAATGGAAGTTGAAGTGATTTAGTACTTGAATGATTTTTTTTTTTTCAAAAGTAGGTCTTATTAGTCAATTTAGTCCTAAATGAAATTTATAGGACTTATTCGTCTTTTAATGGGGAAAGTAAGACTTGGTGGTAATTTTTCCTAGAAAGTTCGATATGATTTATTTTTCCTACTTGAAACTCATATGCTCACTCACTTTGTCCCTATGAGGAGTTGAGGACTTGAACCCTCGACATTCTACTTTGGATGGTGTGCTACTAGGCTACAACTTTTGGCAATTCGATATGATTTTTACCTGCCATGAGAAAATATTTTAATTTTTCTTTATTTTTTTGCTTCTATTTTCTAATTAACATGCGTTGTCTTCAATGTTACAATTTAAATTTTCCGATGGTTTAACCAGATGTGACATTGACCATCTAATTTGCGTTCAACATTCTTACACGCAAGCTCAGACTTTGTTACATGGAATACCTCTTTCTATTAGATATTAGGGGGGAAAAAAGGCTATTTAGTTTACCAACCATCAAGAAGCACCAGACTCTTTATTAAAAGGAATAGAGGAAGATATTACTCTTATAGAAGTAAGGGGGTTGACTTACGAGAGTTAGGAATGGAGAGAAACATCTAGCTCTTAGCTTTCTACCTTAGCTAGTAACGAAGTATAGCCTCTTGGCTGCAAAAAGAATAGAGGAAGGCATTACTCTATTAGATGTAAGCGTCATGATTTACGAGAGTAAGAAATGGAGTGAGACTTCTTGCTCTTAGCTTTCTACCTCAGCTAGTAAGGAACTATAGCCTCTTGACTGCACTCTTTATTAGAAGGAATAGAGGTAGAAGCAATCACTTTGAGGCTAAATCTAGAATGGACAGTTGTTTTTAATTGGTCAAGTTACATCAATTAACTCGGGTGCGCCAATGCAGGCGTGGCTTCTTGGTGCTTGGTAAACTAACTTTATGCACCAATCCTTGGTTTCCTGTTTTTCTACTTGGTTTCTGTCAAATGTTGCCTGTCTAAATTTGGGTGGTTGATGTTTTGGGTTGTTGTGTTTGTGGCTTCTGAGAATAATTAAATCGACTTTTAGGCCGTTTTGAACTTTTGAAGCATGCCATAAAAGAATTGATGCTTTGTGTGGATTGTTGATATATTCTCTGGGCCTTGTTAGTACTATAGAGGATTTCTTTGCTATGAATAAAATAATTTAAACTCTACTTGATAATTTTGATTCGAAGGAAAGAAAAAGTGGAGCTGAAACAATTTCCTCTAGGATTTCAGCTATCCTGGCAGAGATTTGACCCACTCTACCTATATTAATGGAGGGGTGAGCTATTGATTTTGTGTTCGTGCTATAAACTAAGCTCGAGGGACTATTAATATAATATTGCATTCATATGGACATGCATACATACATGCATGAGTGATATACGCATACATGCATACATATTTATGACAACTTATTAAAATCGAGAACTTTACATTTTCAGATATCAGGTATCTTATGTTGGGCAGTCACTGATTTTTGTTTTTTGATCATGCTTGTTACAATTTAGGTGTTTTCATGGTGGAATGAAAATGATGATAAGTTTAAGATTTCAATTTATGCAAAGAACAATGTTGGTAATAGCTAAATGCCTAGCTCTATTTTCTGTAGACCATTGTTGTAGAATGATTTTTCTGTTTGGGAATTTTAACTTTTTGATTATCAATTTTATGGTCAAATGCTGGATGTATTTAATGCTTGTGCAAAGGTGTTGCTTTATGAATTACTTATATGATGGTACTGAACACCATTTCGTCTGGGTTTGTCACGAAATTTTCCCAGGCTATTAATAGTTATTTCATTGTAGATTGCTGTTTAGTTTTAATTGGAACATAAAAGCTCATTGTGCATAATAGGAATCCTGTTTCAGTCAATATGAATGCTACATCAATATCCGAAATTGTGAATTTCTGTGTTTGTCTCTCTCGGGTGTCTTCCTCAATAAATACTGCATTTAGACCTTTTATTATTTGATCCATGTATAATGTGGTTGTCACACTTTGATTACAGGGCCCTGGAGATGGTTTGACGAGTCTATGCTTGACTGCTGTGAGCCCTTGGAAAAGGTTAAAGATAAAGGCATCTCATTTGGAAAGGTAGTATGTTTGGCTCAGTGTGCTGGAGCAGAAGTTGAAGCTTTTCGGACAAACCACATCAGTATTGATGATTTCCGTAAGCATGTAAGGGAATGCTCCACTTCTGATGATTGCCATGTAATCACATCATACCACAGAGGGACTTTTGAACAGGTAACAGTTAAGCTCAATTTATTTGATTGTTTTTTCTTTCTACTTCTCCACATCATTCTTTTATGCTTCACGAATGGCCTAGTATTTTTCCTACTGTTGGATGTAATTTATGGGCTTGATCAACTTGTCATTTCCCAATTCTTATCCTAGTTCAAAGGAAAACAAAAATGAAATGTTGTGTGCTTGATCATGCTTGATTCTGACACAACAGATCAAGTTGATTAGAATACCTCAATGCAACATTTGAGAGTTTAGCCCCGTTCAGGAATTTTTAAATTTGGACCACCCTCATTTCAGTATCTGTTTTTTGGGAGAACCAGCATGATGTTGGTTTGAATTTGACTGAACTTCAAGTGTGTCTGTCTAACATGAGAAAACTTCTGTGCAAAATCAGAGAACCAGTTTGTCAATGCTCAACAATCTGGTTCAACGTTTTAGATAGCTCAAAATTGCGTCTACCTAGAAATTGGAGATGCAAATAGCAACAGTATTACTGCTTCAGTTGGTGGTGATACATTATGCATAAGGTATGGATATTAGTAACTTTGGAATCATATCTCAAAGCAATAATATTATATTACTTTATGCATAAGTTAGTTGATAAACTGTTCTTTTGCCTTTCTGCTTCAGTAGCTTCCTTTAGAATATTGATTCATTCTTTATGGTAATTGAGGAAATGAAAGGTCAATAAATTGGGTGCTCACTGTGGTTATTAACATGCCAATTCTATTGATGATTGGACCTCAAATGTCTTTCTGCCATGTTTGTGTGGTATGGAGTTGCTTGCAGTGGTTTTTATGGTTTTTTCATTCTCATAGAAGAAAAAATGAATATCTTGTACTTGATAGTGTGACATCAACACCACCTTATTGGTCCTTATTAGGGCTGCAAACAATCCGAGTTTTTCGCGAACAGCTCGATCTCGATATGCTAAGGGCTCGGTTCGTGTTCGTTTATTAATAAACGAACTGAGCTCGAACCAATCTTAAACACCGCTCTACTCAGCTTGTTAATTCGTGAACATGCTCATACCGATTTGAGCTCGTGAATGTGTGTATTATATATGAACATATATTATATAACTTCATAATTTTAGGCCCGTACCTTCTATTTTTAACTTAAAAATAAAGCCCATCCAAACCCAACCCAATCCATATAAATATAATACCAGCCATCTTAAAAATAAAATAGACAAGTCCAAGAAAAATAAAATAGCCCAAACCCAAGCCCATGTTATGAAGCCCATCTGCATAAACCCTTTAACCAGTCTCTTACTCTGTCTTAACCTTAGCTGCCACCTCCTCTCTCCATCCCTAACTCAAGCCTCACTCAGTCCCTCTGCACAAATTCTCTCTGTGGCATCTGGTAACCGTGATGATCGACAGTGATTCTTCTAGGTATCTCTAGTTGTATGAAGATATCTTTGATGGATGTCTAATTTGTTTGTAAATTCTTGCATATATATGTGTGTTAGTGTGTAATATATGTGTACTTTGTAAACAAGTTTCGAGCTGAACCCGAGTTTGTCATGAACGTTGCCAAGCTGAGTTCATAACACTAAGGTCCCGTTGCATGACCGAGCCGAGCTCAAACAGGCCACTACTCGGCTTGGCTCGTTTGCAGCCCTAGTCCCTATACAAATAGATTGCATTAATAGAAGTTACATATTTCGGGAGACTTAATGGGTTGGTCTCCTATTATCTTGTTCTTTAACTATTATATCTTAGTATTCAACTTGAGGTGGCTACTTCTGTGCTGATGGTTGAATCGTGTTGTATGTGGTGTATTGGCATGTTAGCATGGTTAAAAACTGTCCAATATGGCAGGTTGTGTACTTGTGTGTTGGTTATTTTGTATTATCTTCTGGGTTCACATGTTTTAGGCAATTTGAGTGGGTATAGGATGAATATAGGAAGCAATGTATAGGTTGATCTCAAGCCTATAATGTCTCACTCAGGCAAGTCTGTCAAGAAGGGATTGATTCAGTTTTGATAGAAAACTCAGGTGGAAACCATAATTTTAGTCAATTACAATTGCTTTGGGTATGTGTTCTAGTAAGGTTTTTTGGCCTATAAATTTTTGTTTGATTATTTCTTTTTGGGATTGTTCTATTTATTTATTTATTATTATTATTTTAAGAAATCAAGTTGAGCTCTTTGTTCTTGAATTTGTTATGGATGTTCTCATTATCTTATTCATAGAAATGTAGGTCTACCAGCGATGGTCTGGTCTTGAGCTCTTTGTTCTTGAATTCGTTATGGATGTTCTCATTATCTTATTCATAGAAATGTAGGTCTACCAGCGATGGTCTGGTCTTGAGCTCTTTGTTCTTGAATTCGTTATGGATGTTCTCATTATCTTATTCATAGAAATGTAGGTCTACCAGCGATGGTCTGGTCTGCCGTTTCTATTTCTTTTTATGAAATTGTTGAATTATGTCCAAGATTTGAAAAGAACTTCTTTAGGAAGTGTTATTTTCCAATCTTTTAGGAGGTTTTCTATTTTTTTTTTCCACATATACAGTATTCTTCAGTAAAAATGTTCTGGGATAATGTTTTAGTTGAAGGTTTGGCTCACATAAGACAGATTGACAGGAAAACAGGAGATAGATTGTCTTGAGTTTTTGTTTAATCATTTAAAATGCGCCATATTTCCTTTACTGGTGAAACAAATAAAATGGATGTATTCTGTGAGCCATTTTGTGGTTTATATATTGTTGTTGGTGTTGTTACTCCTTTCTCAGGTTTTTAATTGGTGAAATAATCTTTTTATTTATTTATTTATTGCAGACAGGAGCCGGTCACTTTTCACCTATTGGTGGTTACCATGCTGAAAAGGATATGGCACTGATTCTGGACGTTGCACGATTTAAGTATCCTCCTCATTGGGTTCCACTCACACTCCTTTGGGAAGCCATGGATACCCTGGATGAAGCAACAGGACTCAGTAGGGGGTACGGAATTTTTAGGCTTCCTCTAGTGAATTAATTATTTGATATTTTTCATGGAAGCAGTTTATCTGTGGGGTGTTACTTCTTGCTAATTATGCATCTGTATATGTTTCATCTTGTGATTTTCTTTAGATATCCGATTCTCTCAGTTGCTGTGGATGAATTAATGGAAACAATTTACCTATCTGGGGTGTTCCATTTCCTATTTGTTGGTTTTGCTTTCTCCTCCTCCCCTTCCCCCTTTGTTTTTAATCGATAATCCATATTTGTTCAAAATGGTTGGGCTTATGTTGCATGAACTCGTATACTTGTTTCAGGTCTCGTACATGTCTAGGCATCAATTTATTAAATCCCTAAACACAAGGACAAGGGTTGACAACTAAATATTCATTTTTTAAATTATTCTTCTTTTATAATCTATGATAATGTAACAAAAGGAACAGAATAGGAGAGTTTTATGTACAGTTATGATAAACTAAAAATATTGTATGCAAGGTTTTGTCTGATCGGACACATAGAACATGTCCCATTCTCATACCCTAGTGTTGTGTTTTCACACGGGTACTTCACTTGGTTGGAAGAGTCCTTGTGATGTAGGGTTGGGCAGGATTGATAAGTACAGCTGAAGACATATTCATGGGAGAAGTGGCTGATTATGCAAACTATAAATTATTAGAGAAAACTATTTTAAAATTTGGTCTAACTTATCTGTGTGAGAACTGAGAAGTAGAAACTATTTTTGTATGTCGGAAAAAGTTTGATTAGCAAAGATCTACCAACATTTGATCCTAATATGTACCGCATGATGGTGCTTACATATAGAAATGCACCCTAGAAGATGCTTCTTTGCTCAACTTTTTAAGTCTATTGGATGTTGCAACACTAATTTGCGGTTAAATCTCCCAAGTTAAAAACCTTTTCCCTTTTTACTATATAAAAAAAAAAACTTATCTGTGTGAGAACTGAGAAGTAGTAACTATTTTTGTATGTCAGAAAAAGTTTGATTAGCAAAGATCTACCGACAGTTGATCCTAATATGTGCCGCATGATGGTGCTTACATATAGAAATGCACCCTAGAAGATGCTTGTTTGCTCAACTTTGTAAGTCTATTGGATGTTGCAACACTAATTTGTGGTTAAATCTCCCAAGTTTAACTTCCGAAAAGAAAAATCTCCTAATTTAAAAACCTTTTTCCCTTTTTACTATAAAAATGAAAAACGACTAGAAAATGCACCCTGGAAAGTATATTACTCTCTGGTCATTTACCACTGCTCATTCTTTTATATGTTATGCATATGCTACTTCTTATACCTACTTGTTGGTTTCTGCCTGCTATGAAATTGCATTTTAGCTATTCCTTTTTCTTTGGCTTTTGCTTTTTCTACTTTTTTCTTGCAGGTAATTAAACATTCAAGTTTATATATTTGTATTAGTACATATCTTATTGTTGACTCACTGAGTTGATTTCAATATCTTTAAAGTGGGTTGATATTTACATCAGAAGTTTGATCTTCCAGGTTCATGCTAATATCTAGGCTTCATAGAGAACCATCACTTCTTTATACCCTGGTATGATTCTAATGGATGCCTTTGTAATATCAAATCTTTGTGCCTGCAATAAAGCACGTACAATTCCATTATGAATACGTAACTGTTTGCATCTTTCCATCCTGTATTCCTCCAACTATATATATATAAACACACACATACACATAAATTTCTCTCTTATTTGTTTCCATTGTAGAACAATACTTTTGTCATAAATTAATCCAGATACTAAGCGTGTAATATTTATGATGAAACAAGTAGAACAAGTTTTAGTAGCAAGATGGTCTTTTGAACTCTCATTTTTTATAATCTTCAAAGGAGGGATATGCCTTCATGATTCTGATGTGCTTCCAGGAGGACCTACTAATGATAGTATTGTTTGTCAGATAAATTGTTCAGAAAATTTAGTCTAATTGCCAATTGGTAACTTCTAATGATTTGATATGCATCATAATTTTTCAAGCATTTCCAGAAGATCTTACACTGCCCGAACTGACTGGTATTGAAATTTTTTTTTTTTTTTGCCAAGGGACATATATTGAATGTTGAAATCATCGTATTGTAATGATTTTTCGTAACAAATTATTTTCTAGATGGAGAATGATGATCCATTTATGACCTTTGTGGGAGAGAATTGAAAAAAGAAAGGATTGGTTGGCAGCCATTGAAATCATGTCAATTTTTCATAGATACGGACTGACTGACATTATCATCACTGTTGTTGGCTCTGTATTGCTGTGGAACCTATGTACTTAGCACCTTTGCCTTCTCACCAAGTCACCATTAATGCACTATTGCAATTAATTTGCGCATTCCTTGCATTTGACCCATTCTTAGTATAAGAGGGCCTGGGTTCAGTTCTTGCATGTTTTATTGTCGATCAAGATTTTATTTGCAAGGATTTATAATTTGCTGCCTTTATTTTGATGTGTGGAATATAAAGTATTTTGGTCTCTTGTAGAGAGACTTTATACAAACTAATTTGTTTTAATTTTGGTCTTACACTAAGAATGGCATTTTTTCATGTGTTTAGAATGGTGACTCGATGGATTGGTATTAATTTTTATTTTTATTTTTTCTGGCAAGTGGATTAGTAAAAACTAAGAGAACTGCCATATGAATGGTGAAGTTCCAGTTTGAGGCCTAAGGCAAATCCGGCAAATGAGGCCTTTTGATATTTAATATATATAATACTAATAATTTTTTTATAAAGTAAAAAAAAAATCACTCTGATTAACCTGCAGGCAGCTCAAGGGAAAAAAAGAACTTTTTATATTTCGAGGTTATAGATCGTATTTTAGTTGAGCATGCAGTTGACGTACACAGGATAACTGATTAGCAAAGTCCAAATGAAATATATTATTAGACAATTAGGGTATGATACGTGAGAGAATCCTAAAATTAGAAGTTAAAAAGGTGTGAGATTGTTGACAGAAAAGGAGATATGGTGTATAATAGGAAAAACAACTTAAAAAACTTAAATTTAAAAAAATATATGGTGTATAATAGGAAAGAATGGAAAAGGAGAATTCATATGGCCATCCCCATCCATATGGGATAAAGGCTAGGATGATGATGATTGTTGAGAGAAAGGGAAGTAATGAAACAAATATAAATTTTGGTTAAATCAACTTGTATTAACCAATAGGACAGTTGTATTATGTATTTGATAACTGATACAATAATTGAAACATTTTTTTTTTTTTGGATAAGTACAGTAAATGAAACATCATTAATACATTAAAATAAATATAAGTAATATAATGGACCCGCTTTTAAGGGGATTCTCCTGGGCCTTAGGCACACCTTAACCGCCTTAAGGTTGAGCAGCCCCAGAATTAAAAAGTCATTGTGCAGGATTGATCATCTTAATTCCAAATTGAGCTGGAAAAGTCGTTGTACTGATGAACAGTAGGATAAGAGAATCGATCATTGTATATTAAAATTGTTTGCTTAATCTGCTAAGTTTTGTTATGGGAATAAATATTTGGGTGCTGGCATATATGTGCATGAATATTTTGTCACACACATGCACCTGCCTTATTCATTAAAATATGATATGATACATCAACCAGCATTATTTCCTCCCTTATGTGTGAAAGCTTGGAGTTGTCTGCAATCTTGCTAGCTAATGTATCTTATACTGCTGAAGTATATTATTTATGAAATTCTTTGCAGAGCTGTAAACATGAGAGTTGGATCAGTATTGCAAAGTACTTGGTGGATGATATCCCTCTCCTATTGAAGTCTGAGGCTGTGAAAGATATTAAGGATGTGCTCTCCACAGTTCTAAAATCTCTCCCTTCAAATTTTGGGGAGTTCATCAAGTGGGTTGCTGAAGTTCGGAGACGAGAGGATGGTGGTCAAAGTCTAAGCCAAGAGGAGAAAGGAAGGCTTGCTGTTAAGGTTTTTACAACATTATGTATTTCTATATTTTTTATTTTCAGCCCTGGATGAGTCAGAAATTCATTCTACAGTTCATTATGTTTCCTGCTGAATTTTTAAAGATTCAAATTATTATTTTGCAGGAAGATGTATTAAAACAAGTACAGGAGACAGGTCTATATAAACACGTGACATTTTTTTTAAATTCAGAAAAATCATGTTGCAGATTCATACCAACTTCAAGTGATGAAGATAATTTGCCTGATATAGCAGCAAGTGTCTGTTGCCAGGGGGCAGGGTTTTTGGTAGGGAGGTCAGGCTCATCAGATCGGTTTTGCTGTCGGGAAACTTGTGTGAACTGCTTTCAAGTTAATGGCGACAAGCCCATTACAGTAGTGTCTGGGACAGTGCTGAATGGTAATAATGGTGAGCAGGGGATTGATGTCCTGGTCCCTTCGTCTCAAATGAAGAGTTGCTCTAGCTCTGTCCCAGGTAATTGCATTATGATGCATCCAGTTAGCAACGATATTCTTACAGCACTTCTACTAGCCTTGCCTCCAGAAACATGGTCTAGTATCAAAGAGGAGAAGCTTTTGCAGGAAATACTTGGTCTTGTCTCAACTGAAAACCTTCCTACTCTGCTTCAAGATGAGGTACTGCTTTTCATTGATTTCTAATGTTCCCTTATCAAATTGGTAGCTTCTAGGAGAGTAATTTAAATTATGCTTTTATTCGTCCCAAACATCTTTTTATGGGTACCGTTAAAAATAGATTGTGGCATCTTACTGAGGAATTGGAAATATGCATGTATGTGGATGTATTTTTTGATTAATGTACGTATTCTTGTTAATGTTTATGCCCTTTTTTGTTTTAAAATCCATCCTCGTGTTTTAAGATAAATAGAAGTCTTTCTTCTAATATTGGAATTGTGGTATTGGTTTTGAAAGTTAATTTCAGTTTATTCTTGATGAGAGAATTTGTTTGCTGTAGTTGGATGTTCGTAAAATTTAATTTATGAAGGTAATTATATGTATTGGTGGATCCTTTATATTTCTGTATACGTCTTTTTGTGTGTATATGTCCAGTGTGCATATATATGTATGCGTATATATATATATTTCCATGGTGGATTTCTAATCATCATCCGACATGTATGAAATATGAATATGTATTTATGAGTGTGTATGTTTCTTTTTATTATTATTATTTTGGTAAGTCAGATATATTTATTTTTATTTTAATGATAGATTTTTCATCATTATGCTATGCTATTATGTATGTGTACAGTACATTAAAACTTTCACCTCTATGTTTTGTTTTGGTATCCATATGGTAGATTTCTCATCATCATCATACATGGATATGGCAGGTTTTGCACTTGCGAAAACAACTTCATCTTCTCAAGAGATGCCAAGATGGTAAGGTAGATGAAGATCTCGGTGCACCTCTCGTTTAGCATTCTTTTTCTTCTTATATTCTCATAAATTTGGTCTGTTGTAAGAAAACAGTCCGGTACTACAATATTGCAAATTTGCAATAATGTAATGCTGAAAACTCCAAAATATTTTAGATGCACACTGCAGAAAGGCTATTTATTGCCCTTTTTAGGTCATATGTCAAGAAACAAGAGGTGTCATTCAGAGACTGAAATTCCCCAGTGAAGAAGCAAGAATCATCTGCCAGAATTGGAAGCACAGTCCAAAGTGGAACCAAATCATTAAGGATAGCAATGGATTGACTTATTCCAGTAACCTGCCCCCGTCACGTACCTTTAACCGGTTTATGGGTGGGTTCGGGGTGAAATATGTACACTTGCCTTGTGCTTGGAGCAAGGTAAGATTCATGGCGAAACCTTCCCCGTATAACCTATGTATGTTTCAGAAAGTTTAGCTCTCTCTTCTGTTGTTCTGTTCCTTTTGGCTGCCTCAATTGGAGAAGACAGGTGGGTATCACAGTCGTAGAGGTGCCTTTTGTTGCTGCTTGCCTGCCTGCCATTGCTGAAGCATCTTACTAACTGATTTAGGTGCAGTTTTACTAAGAGTTCACCTATAACACCAGGAGCTGCTGTCATGCTGAGCCACGGAGAAGCTGTTATGATTCTGTGTTCGGATGAAGTACACCCCGGTTCTATAACTACCTAAGATGGTATTTTAACTAAATATATATTAGATATATAATTTGTTGTCCCTTTAGAACCAAAAAGAATAGCGGGAACAATTTAAACATATTACAAATTACAGTTATGGTGGGATTCCTTGGTCATATGAGATCACAGTTATGAGTGGGATGTCACTTTTATTTTTCATTTTGTAGCCCATTTTTTACTTTAGTCTAAATTACTGACATTCTCTGAAGTTGATTTAATTACTGTCATTAATTTTTTTGCAAAATTACTCTCATACTTGTTAAACTAACTAACTATCTATCTATCTATTAAACATAATCACATATAATATATAATTACAAAATTACTCTCAAGTTGTAATTTTTTGTGCAAAAATAATTTCAATTTCAAATCTTGATTGAGATTAACATGTTTTATATATACATATAATCTTTGTCATTGTCATGCCACCAAGGGTAGTTTTAATATTTTAGTGCAAAATTAATCTCAATTTCAAATTTTGGTTGAGATTAACATATATATATATGTATATATATATATATATATATATATATATTCTCTGTCATTGTCACACCACCTGCTACCAAGGGTAGTTTTAATATTTTTGTACAAAAATAATCTCAATTTCAAATTTTGGTTGAGATTAACATGTTTTATATATATATATATATATATATTCTTTGTCATTGTCATGCCACCGCCGCCAAGGATAATTTTGATATTTTTATGTTAATGGACTTTAATGGAGTTGATTGTCAATTACTAACAGGGGTATTTGAAATAAAGTTAACTAAATTTTAAGAAATGTTAGACATATTTTATAAATTTTAATCCTGAGTTAGACAAAACTTCAACGAAAGGTCATGCGTAATTTTCCCTTTACTTTAAGACACATGAAGCATCTCAAAGGAAGGAAACGTGATGTTAAAAATGATGGTTTGGATTACCACTTTTTTTTTTTGGTTGAAAGGAAAGGAAAAAAGAGTTTTTATTTTTTCATTTACAAATATACCCTTATTATATAAATTTATAAAAAGTAAATATTAATTTCATATTTCTATAAAATAGAGTAATTTTTGTAAAATTTGGTATTGAATACTCGTAGGATAGTTTTTCTTTCATTTTTTCTAACCAAACAAATAAAGCCTCTTCTATCGCTCTTCCATCCTTGCTCAATCTTTCCTTCCAACCAATCATAGCTTAAACTCGTCCCAAAACGAATAAAATGCTAAGATCTGCCTTACCTTGCATGATTAAAGGATTTGAAGCTGATCTTTATATAAGGGCTCGTTACCAAGCAATCCATTAGAGCTGACTGAGAACTAATCAAAACCAAGAAGCTTTGAACGGTAAATCAAGAGCGAAGGTCATAGGTTTCAATACGGTGTGTTGTGCTGTTATGAAATAAGCTAAAAAGTACTATTTTAATGTCACAAATTCTGCAAAACAAGTATGACTACTACTTTATGAAAAGTCAATGCAGCCAAAGAAAAAAGTAAAAATAAGAAAGATTGAGCATTGCTGAAAGAAACTCTCTTCACTGGATTTAGAATAACAGCTAGCCCAGCCTTATTATAGTTTTGGTGACAAAACACCTCTCTTCGCAATTTGCTTTACCTCAATTTTAAATTTAGGAGAACTACACTGCTCTTTGCAGAAAGAAAAGACCAAAAAAAAAACAATCAGAGTAAAAGCTTGCTTTAGTACAAAATGAATCAAGCTTAAGCATTTCAATAAGAACATTCAAGACAACACAAGATTTTCTCAACCAGAAGCTGCTTTAACTGCCTTTTCAGCTGCATCATCCAAATCTTCTGCCGTTATTAATTTCATACCACTTTCCTGTTTGTACCAAAGAGCAAGCATTCAACATTTCAGTCTTTTTCATTGCGATATTAATCCTTGGAAGACACAGTTAAGTTGTCATTTATGTGAGATTTCAATGGAGATCAGGCTTCAAATTTTACCTTCAATATCCTCTTTCCTTGGTCGACATTGGTCCCTTCTAGACGCACAATTACTGGTACTTTTAAAGAAACCTTTCACACAAACCACATCGAGAGTCAATAACAATGCAACTAAGGCAATAATATTATTTGTATTTGAGGGATTAGCACCGTAACCCTAGACTTTAGAGTAGGGCACGACTGTGATCAAGGCCTCTAATTAATCGATTTTTTACTAATTTTTGAAATTTGATTAAAATAATAGTAATTCAAAAATATACTAACTAAAAAGCAAATAACTTGGATCATTCATAATGTCTGAAAGCATATTAAAAAAAAATTAAAGTAAAATAAGCAATCACACGATAAATACAGATTTTTATGTGAAAATCCCTATGAGAAAGATATTATACAACTAGGTTCAATTTGAAAACTGAATTTTGCAAGTCTTGGTTGATCGATCGGTGCATGACTTCAAAAAGGATCCTTGTGAATTCATAATGAAATGTATGAAACCTAATTGAATGAATGCATAAAAAACAAGAACCTAATGGTGAGTGCACATTTGAGTGTTAAATTTACCTTTTTGCCCTTGAATATAGCTTCGACTTCTGAATTGGCCCTTGGACTAAGGTAACACAACTATCTCTAACTAACTTTTAAAAACTATTTAGAAGTTAAATAAAAATACAAACTCAAGCTTTTGAAGCAAAATTAGCTAACATGAGTCCAATTGATCTAACAATATCTACATGCCAAAGATAACAATAAATCAAATCTAATTACAAGTAACCTTGGTCGACGAGCTATTCTTTTTACTTGGTTCTAAAAAGATACTAAATTGTCAAAGTATATGATTTCCCTTACCACCAAATTATGCCAATATCCTGATTTCATACTAAATGCTGTTAAAATATGTATCCATCCAATGGGAAAAGGACAAAACTCGTAAAAATCAGAACAAGAAACCCCCATCGAATTCAAAGGTTAAACGGGCAAAACTGGATGCCCAAAAATGCAAGTGTTCAAACGAAATTGCAATTGTAATGAATTCAGCTTGAATCAATCTGATGAATAACTCACCAGCTTAGCAGCATTGACAATTCCACTTGCTATTACATCACACTTCATTATTCCTCCAAAAATATTGACCAAAATTGCTTTCACCTTATGATCAGAAGTCAATATCTTGAAAGCCTCCACAACCTGCTCTCACTCATTGGGTGGGAGAAAATGAAATACATTACTTTTATTAAGCCAAATAAGAAAACCAGGAAATTATAATATATCTTTGTCCAAAATCAGCAGTGTGCATCATAAAACAAAGGACATGCAAACATGTGCCTGGAAGCATGCTTGATTACAAATTTTGAAAGGCTATGAGGGCCAATGACATTTTGTAAGTGACAGAAGTAATACCCTAAAATCAAATCATCACCTGGTTTTCAGAAGCATTCCCACCAACATCTAGAAAATTGGCAGGAGTTCCCCCATGCAACTTAATTATATCCATTGTAGCCATTGCCAATCCAGCACCATTCACCATGCAACCAATTTCTCCATCCAAGCCGATATAATTCAAATCGGCTTTCGCGGCAGCAACCTGTCAAAAGTTTAAAAGACAACAAAAAAGAAATAATTCATGTGTTAAAATCCTTTCCGCAGCTGTCAAAATTTCTCAGTGTGAGTTTGAAAGGACTTCTTCCCCCCTCCCTCCCCTCTTCCTTGGGGTCGGGGCTAAAATTCTTTGGTGGCCTGGTAAAATCATAGATTATCCCTAAAACTTTAATCTACCATTCCACCTTTCATTATATGAAAACAACCATCTCCAAGAACTATGGATGAATGTCATTAAATGCATCACCATGCAAAAAAAAACTACAATACCTCACGAGGATCCTCCTGCGATGGATCACGGAGAGCAAATATCTCTTTCTGACGGAAAGCAGCATTATCATCAAAGTTCAGTTTTGCATCAGCAGCAACCAACTGGTTATCAGAAGTCTCTGCAATGGGATTGATCTGTCCAAACAAATAAAGGCTCAAACAAAGGTGTAAACTGAAGAAGAAAGAAAACTTAGATACAAGTCATCCACAAAATTATCAAACAAGTGTAGAGGTCCTGGGAAATAGAAGTTAATGCTTACCTCCAACATAGTGCAATCACATTTACAGAAAAGTTCATATAATTTCTTCACTTGTTCAATTGAGGCATTTTTGTCAGCCACCTTGGGAGCCAAACCATCTACAACTTTGGCAGCATCTTCATCAGTAATTCCCTTGAAAACATCAATAGGAACCTGCGGAAAAATATATGCCAATTTACTAGGCCAAACACAAGAAATTGCCAAAAGCAACATTAGCATGTTGAAAGAAAAGGACAAATAATAACCTTAATAATCATGTCAGGGAATTTCTCCGCAAGGTCTTCAATGCTAGTTCCTCCCTTTCGACAGGCAATTATAAGCTGGAGAACAGGATAAGGCAATAAGCACCTAAGGCTTAGAACAAGCATTATATATTTATTTTTCTAAGTTAAAACAAGCATTATATATTAACATAGATAAAGTAAATAAGGTGATAAATAATGACACTGCCAATTGATTGTGGTTCCATCCCATATCGAAAACCTATCTCATGAGCAGACAGTTGCAGCAAGTCCAACAACACGCTTAACACAGTGCTGAAGATATTCTCTTACCTGTAATCTAATGCTTCAGAATCAATTCAATTTCCCAACACTATCCCTATGACACCCCCTTCCCCACCCCCCTAAAAAAGGGGGAAAAATCAAACCTTTTCTAACACCATAAAAGACAAATTACAAGGCAGAGTCCTTGTCTTCACCACGTGACCTGGAGCAGTCATCAAAGATACAGTTCCTTCTTTAATATAAACTTCAAGCAACTGCTAAGTAATGCAGCCTCAACAGAATTTCTTCCCACAGGCATACGGTATCAAGCGCTGGTGGCCAGAAATTTCTTTTGGGTCACCAGGCAAATCAAACTCGAACATAAAATCCAATTAGACAAACCATGAGAACTTCCAAAAATCGAGCAAGACAATCCACAGGCTCATCATTGGATAGCAGGGGACAAAGCCACAATGTTCCGCTCACCATCAATACATCAATATCCATACTCCTCCTAGAGGGACAAAATCATTTTAGAGGACAAGCAATGCACATGTTGAGTGAGAATGTGAATGCTATGGGCATTTCTCAATTCTATCCTACAAAAGAAGGTTCGAGGCTGCAGAGATGGTCTCTTCTTGTTCTTATAAATTAGGGTAAATTACGCTGACCTTGTTTAAGGATTGCACTTATTACTATCAAATTAAACTTTTGAAATTTTTTTCTTTAACCTCCACTGAGGTTTTGGTCAATTACAGATTCCCTCATTCTGTTAGTTGACCATTTCACCTGTTAAATATTTTTACTTCAACTGACTAAAATACCCTTCATATAAACGAAGTGACTCAATTACTCTTGCTAATCATCCAAAAAAACCATTACACCTGCAACCAAGTCTTCCTACTCTTATTCTCTCTCTCTCTCTCCCCCTCCCTGTCTAGAACCCATGAAAAACAGAAAAAGTACTGTTCAACAAAGAATTAGACAAATGATTTTCTCATCTTCTCTCTTTATTTTCTGTCTCCAGCAAACCTTCTAATTTACAGATTTTATGTAGTACATATGCATATAGATGCATATATGTGTGTGTGTGTACCCCAAATGGGTTTTGTTTCAGAATTGTATCAAAATTAAACACATGCAAGTACATATGCATATAAGTATATAATATATATGCATATATGTATATATATACACCCCCATATGGGTTTAATTTTGTTTCAAAATGGTAACAAAATATTTTGCTTTTTACTTGCAAATTTATTGGGGACAGAGTATAGGGTTTCTGCAAAAAAAAAAATTTGAAGAGTTACAGAGAAACAGTAAGAGGAGAGAGAAGGTGGAAAAGAAGGTGAAATAGGAGGTGGCGGGGTGGTGGGGGAAGGTGCAGATTGGGTGAGGATTGAGATGGTAGAGAGAGAGGATCTTAGAGAGAAAAATGTTTAAAATATGACCAGCGTCGATGAGAACGCGTGCCAACATAATATAATGGGGAGTTAGGAGTTGCTTAGATGAGATCTGGGAGCATAATACCTCTAAGCTCAAAACTGATTTCAACCCAAATTCTATGTCTCTGTGTATATATATATAATTTTGAAATAAATAAAAAATACACTGGAAATATTGGACATTTACATCCGTAGCAGTTAAAAAGAATACCTTGGGAGGCGGCAATGGCGGAAAAGGAGGTGGTGGAAGGAGATGGCCAGATGTTCTGGGGCTTTCAGTTTTTTTCTTATATTGCTATTTATTTTTTATTTTTTATTTTCAATATGATTTAGAATAAGGAGGGAAATTGGTAAATTTATAAAAAATGTTAAGAGTCCGTTTAAATTGCTTACTCTGACAGGGGTGTCAGAGTGATTTTCTAAAAATTTAATCTAATGGTAATAAACCCAAACCTCAGGGGAGGTGAGGGTAATTTACCCTATAAATACTTCTAGCATCAGTTAGACTACCAGTTCTTGCTTCTAGGCACAAAACCAAGACCAGCATTTTGCTTTTGCATTCACGTTTCTCTATTCCTTCCAGGTACTAAACAATCTCAATCGAGTCAATCCTACCTTTTAATGTATTACAGTCCTATAAGATCCAAGCAGCTCACTACTTACTCCACAATATTTAAGATTTCTACTGCAAACTCCAAGATACAGATCAAGGAGATCCACATGGAAATTCTTTTAAATTGGAGCACAACCAGTACATTCATCTTTTCATAAGTAGCATAACCAGTATCAACATGTACACTTATTAAATAATATGGATTCCAGAGATAAAGCGGTGCAAAAGCCCATGTCTATCTTGATAAAAATTTGAAGTCTCTAGTGCTTCATCTCCATCCATTTTATATACCAAACATTAGGAATAAAATCAAGTTAATAGGTTAAAGTTGACGTTTCTTCTCGAGTTATTTCATTATGCACATTCAATCTGCTTAAAATCAATCCAAAAAGTGATATAGCTTGTATACATCACATAAATATACTTTATAAGCAACGAAATAGATCAGAGTTGCAAAGTCTTTGAAAAAGATTAGATTCAAATTTTCTCAATGTACCAAAGATAACAGCTCTTCGCCAGGGAAGGCTTAACCACTAGTCGACTAAGACAGTCACCTAAGGCCCCATATAGATAAGGTCAATTAGATGTCTCCCAGTGAATTTCATTGTAGATTTCCTTTGTTAATTAACATGCACTCTCTCTACTTTTTTTATGTAGGCCAATAAAAATGATTAAATTCAAAGCACACACTTTCTGTGATTCTTATAATGAATAGAACTATGTAATAATCCCAGACTTCTACTTCAACCAATCCTTTCCCAAATCTCTTCTTATATTTCTGAAAAACTTTTCACCTGTTATTGTTTCCTACTTTTACACTCATTATTGGTTAATTGGTAAAACTTTAATCCATATTATTTATAGTAAAATATTAACTGTCAATAAAGCCCTCTTTAAAGTTCTTGCCTTGGGCCTCAAATTTATTGAGACAATCCTGCTCTTGGCAAACCTAAAAAAAGCATGCATCAACAAGAATAGCTAAACATTGAGGGCAAAAACAAAAAAATGAACTACTTACATAATTAAGTGTAATAATTCATAATAGTAAACATAAAGATACCAAAGTCAGTTTGGGAACATACCGGACCAGCAGTGGCACGATCAAGAGTGATAGCAAAGTACATCTCATTGACAAGAGAGAGCTTTTCACACAAGTAAAGCTGCGTAAAAAGAGGTACAATTACCAATTATGTAACAATTATTCTAAAAATACTCATGCAAACCTTCCATCAATAACATATTTTAAATCAGTACTGCTACGCAAAGACAACCGGGAGTAAAATTAGAATAAATAATGAATAAAGAATCTGGATAAAAATATAAAATAAAAATTCAAAGAATCACATGGCTGTCATTGTTTTTAACAGAAAAACTGCTGACAATTATTAAAGTATTTTACATTAATATCATTTTTGCTTAGCAAAACGAAGAAAAGGAGAAGACATGAACACAAATACACCTCAACAACCTAGCTTGTTCAGTAACCACCGAGAATTGGAATTTCATATAACATCTAATCGTGTGAAACTCTATTCCCATTTGGGCCACTCCAGAATCCTATCTCTAGACTAGTAGATCTGCCTTCTGGAAAATTAACAAATGAAGTAGAGTAGCCTATTCTGGCCATGTACAGGTCAGTTGATCACCATGAAGCACTAGCAAGTCTAGGAGGCCAATATATAACCAATTATATACAAGCATGTAGTACAGAAACATGGCTATGGTAAATTGCATCTGAACATACCATCTAAATTTAGAGATGGCATCAGCAGGACTGACATTCATTACATATGTATGTGTCAATGCATGTGTGCATATAATATAAATGATTCATGTAATATATATCATTCAAGCTGCTTATATTATGTGGCCTAAAAAATTTTAGAAGGATCTAGAGATCCCCCTATCCACAATAGAATTGAGACTATAGAACTTGCTGTTTAATAAAAACAAGCCCTGAAAACTGTCACACATGGGCATTCAAACAGTATTTGACATAATAATGGAACCATTTAGATATCACATTCACAATCCTTGACTGGTATTCATTTCAAAGGCTATGAAAACAATGATACCCTACTAACCACAAACTCCTCTAAAAGCTGAAATTTAAGATGAAATTTTAATTTTCTAATGGCCTAGAAACTCTCAGAAAACTCCAATCACCAAAAAAAATCACCAAGATAAATTGCAAAGAGAATATTTTAATTGTGGTGTATGATAACGTCAAAGGACGCTTATGTCATTGTCCACGCAGCACTTATGTCGGCATCTGACCAGCAATTCTCCCTGTTTTGCGCTCCTAATCATTTTTCTAGACTATAAAACACTGATACCATACTAACCACAAACTCCTCTAAAAGATTAAACTATTAAAGAGAATGCAACTTAATTGTTTATACTACTAACATGCCCCCTCACGTGTAGCTAAACTTCCTCCATGAGCTAATCAAACAAATGCATGTATTATGATAATCAGTAGGCTTTCAAGCACAAGACCTTTTCTGCTCTAGTACCAAGTAGTTCTGTGTGAATCAGTATGAAAGGAAAAGAGGAAAGAAAGAAGAGGAAGATAAAGGGAAAATGGGAGAATATGATTGTATAGCCTCTCTATCTCATAAAATTTATTGTGACTAAAACGTTAGGATCACATAAATTCCCCTATAAATGACATTATTATCCAACAATTATGATATAAATCAAATATTATAATTGGTTTAAAATGCATGAGATGTTCTCTCCTCAAATGAAGATGAATGTACATGGCATAAGTAAATAGTGCCAAACCTTGCTGACAATTTTGCCTTGGGGCCCAGTTTGTTTGGTAACAAGTATTTGGCCAAGCATCTTCCCTACAAAAGAAATATAAAATCAAAATAAAAAAATATAAATAAAATTAGTTTAAATTGTTGCTCAAGGCTGCGATCTAGTCAAGCTGGCAACTCAAGTAAAATAATCAATAAGATTACTCAGCTTGCCTCACATTATCACACTATCAACTGCAGAAAAGGAAAGGTCAATGGTTCTGTCTGTAAAGAGTTTATGGCTTCTTAAGGTTATTCACGCAATTCACCAATTCGATAATATAATAACATAATGTTGCAACAAGTTATTGACATCTAAACTGTACTTGAATAACTATATAGAGCTCTCAAATTATCGCACAAATCAATTTTCTGTAGCTTCCATAGAATACTATAGAGAAAATAAAATGATTCTCTCTATACCAAGTTTGTGCCTTTGTAAGATTACATAAACAATTCGCCAAGTTGGTAATATCAATATGATGTTACAAGTTAGTGGTATCTAGTATCTACACTGTAATTGAATAAATCCTGTTCAATTTCTGTAAGTTCCATAGAGTATGTGTAGGAGAGACTTGTAAATTATAATAAAGGTAGTAGAAATGATATACAAAGACATCAACAAAAATCTATCATATTCAAGTGGACAAAGAGAAAAGAAATCAATACCAGCTATGTCTTCAACCTGATCAGCCTTAACAATGTGAACTCCACCCTTGAGACCACTTTTGAATGTTCCCAAGCCTCGCCCACCAGCAAGAATTTGGCTCTTAACCACCAACTGCACCAGACTGAAAGTTAGTCTTGTCCATTTACCTTCACTCTATTTCATTGTTCACAAAAGAGTACGAAAGAAAACAAAAATAAAAAATAATATAAATCTGAATTTTGAATCTTATAATTGCTCATAATTCAGGAGTCTGGTAAGGCATTTGGGCTTGTTTTAACTTTGACAATGGATTTTGTCTGAAAATGCAAGGAACATATAACATAGGCATCAAAATTCAATATTTTTCTCGAATTTTATAAATTGTCTCAGCATCCAAATAGATCACTAATATATCCTCAAACTACAAATAGATCACTAATATATCCTCAAACTAAGCAAACATATTATTGCGCTGATTTCCAAAATCTGTGAACAATCACCTCATTTTCCTTTGGAAATACATCCTGAATTGCCTTTCTCACTTCATCAATGGAAGAAACGGCTACACCTTTCGGAACATTGATGCCATGTTTGCTCATCAACTCTGCTCCCTGTTTTAGAATACTGAAAATTGTTAATCATTGCACATATAATCAACAGTTCCAAAGAAAAAAAATCTCATAAAAATAGTGCTATTTTGACATCAAAAATAAATATAGGAAGAGAGCATAAGAAGGCAACGTGGCAGTCGTTCATTACCTAATGATCCGTTTGTTTGCTTAGAAAGTGTATGAAAATGAGAGATTATAATTTTACAATAATTTTTTGGGACTCAATAATCCAAAAAAAAAAGGTCAGCTAACAAAGCCTTGCACAACTGTTCTGCTGTTTGAGACAAATCGTTCTTTTTATTTTCCTTTGAAAATCTAAATTGCGCAATATACGAGATTCAATATATACACACTCACAGAAACACACACATGTATATATATAATGCGAAGATGATGAGGAAAGAGCGACCTGATATTCATGGACGTTGAGACGCCGGAGCTGATGCTGCTGCCATTTTCCGGCGACGGAGAGAGACTGAGAGGCGAGTTTTTTTAGCAATCCTCTTACCATTCTTCAGATCCAAGTGGAGATTCAGATGAGATTGATCACGGTCCTATATGTATAAAGCAAGAGTTGAAACCCTAGAGAGAGGGAGAGAGAGAGGGTGTTATGTGTGCCGGAGGCAGAGACGACCGCGACTTTTTTTTATTCTTTTCTTATTTCATTTTATGAAAAATACTTTTATATTGATCTACTATTTTTTTCTTTTTCTTTTTAGTTTTTATTCATTTATTTTCTTTTTTTTTATCCACAATCCTACCATTTTTTATTAGATGTTAATTTTTTATTAACTTCCATTAAATGTTAATATTTATAATTTTTTATAGGGGAATAAAGCTCATTATCTTTTGTTATATTTTGCCAAAAAGGAAAAAAATGGTATTAACACTCAACCGAGAAAAAGTTTTAGACATTATAGCATTTTTTCCTTATATTTATATATTTTGAAAAATTATTTAACGACATTTTATGAAAATTATATTTTGGAAAATGTCTGATTTCTTATAATGAAGTTTTGTAATTCTTTAAAATTTGCAAGATGCTTTTAGATCGGTTAAAATTTATTTTTAGATGATTGAACCAAATTTGTATAGCATTGCTTTATAAGGCATTTTTTTTAAATTGAAAAGGTAGATTACCTCAAACAAATACCGAGCCAAGCTAGGGTAGGGTGTAGCTGCCCACCGCGCTGGCCCTAATTTTTTTTTTTTTTTTCTGAAGTTTGGATTTATTATCTATGGATGAAACTTTTGAAAAAGAATCCCTAATCTCCCCTGTTAGAGCTAACGGCTCAAATTGTGATAATGTTTAATGTCCAATTACAAATTTACCTTTCATTTATTAATCATATTAAAAGAAAAAAAAAATATATATATATATATATACAAAAGAAAAAAATGCCCCTATCTCTCCCCCGCCCTTCCCTTCATCCCTCTTTCACACCTCCACCGCCAAACGCCACAACCACTTTCCCTCTCTCTCTCATATTATTTCTCTCTCTAAGCCACCTCATTTCTCTCTTCTGTTACACCCTCTCTTTAAACTACCTTCTCCTCCACCACGGGCAATGCCAGTTCGGTGACATACTCACTTTCTATCTCTAAAGACTATTTTTTACACTAAAACACCACCACCAGGGGCGGAGCCAGAAAAATTTTTTTGGGGGGGCCAAATTTACATTATGTAATTAAAAATTGAAAATACTAGCAACCAATTGTAATATAAATTTTTAAAATTTTAGTTATAGTGTATATATGTTGAGAAATTTGTTTAGGAAAAAAAATTTCAAAATTGAAAAAAATGTAACTTAAATAATTAGATAGAAAATTGATGTGAGAATGAAAAAAATTGAGAAGATGAAACGATAAGTTACAACGAAAAAGTGAAGAGGTAAAGAAAAAAAAATTAGAGAACCAATTTTTCTTCAATAATTAATTGTTTCAGTTTTTCAAATTTCCAATTTTTAGAAAAAGATTTTGAGTAATTTGATTCCACTTCGAAAAGATATATTTGATTAAAAAAAAATAATTTTAACTAAACAAAATCTCACAAGTTTTAACAAAACAAGATTATTTTTTTAGTGGCTTATACATAAATTAGTCATATAATTTGTTATTTGTTAGTAAATGACCATTAAAAGTTTTAGTGTATATATGATCATTGTTGTTTATAATTTCACAACACTTGTTTTTTCTCCTTTCAATTACATGTGTATATGTAAATAAAATAACGATTTGTTGTGATAAGTATTACAATATTAATGAATTTAAATTTTTATTTCACAATATTTGGGCGTTCAAAAGTATGGCTACAAAGTCTAAGTTTAATTTTTTTTATATAGTTTTAAAGAAGACACAAGCTAAATTTATTTTCAAATTTCCTATTTGAGGTCAATATATAAGTTTTTTTGAAAAGATTTGGGGGGGCCAAATTGAAATTTTTAATAAATTTTAAGGTACTATTTAAAATTAATTATTTTTTTTAGGGTATTAAAAAAAATTTTAAAATTTTTGGGGGGGCCATGGCCCCCCCTAGCCCCCCCCTGGCTCCGCCCCTGACCACCACCACTGCTCAAATCCACATATCGCCATTACACCACCTCATAAAATTTCAAAATTATGAATTACATGAAGCATACAATTTCTTAAACTTATGCCAAACAATTCCAATTTTAAATCCACCACTAATTTGCTGAAATTACCCAATTTTTGGTTTTCACACACACAAAATTGTCATGTTAATTGGTAGGGGTTTAGCCTCATCTATCTCTCTCTCTAATTCTCTATTTTCGACTTCTTAACCTTTAACATGAAGACTCAAAACTTTGATGCATATCTCAGCATTGAAATCGAAGATTGGGGCTTTGAATTTGATTCTAGTGAAATTAAATTTTGCCTCATCGTCTTTTCGAACTGAGATGTTGTATGGATCTTCATCGTTGTTAAAGCTCTTGATGTGAACATCTTGAGTTCTGGTTCTTCATTTTTGTCAAAATTAGGGGTCGTAAACTCCAAAACAAAGAAAGAATATTCGTCATTGATTTCATCTTCTGTTTCTATCTCCTAATGGAGTCGATCTTGTCAGTGACTCCAGAGATGTTTGTGACGTCAGAGTCGGAGTCGTCTCTGCCTCCACCGGTGCTGACATTCCACTAGAGCTTGAGCAAGCTGAAAGCTTCCATGGTAGGGAGAGACAGTGTAACTGAGGGAATGATTTGGTTAGGCTCATTGAAGGAAAAAGTTTCAATGGGCGGTGAAGGTAGTGGTGGAAAAAAGTGGTGACAATAGAGGATTGGCGAATAGAGAGAACCAGAGGTAGTGAAGATAGGGAGGAGGAGAGAGAATGAGGAGTATCTTTAACTATATGGTTTACGAATACATTATATTTATTTAATCAAATAATAAATATATTAAATGTCAATTTCCTTTTAATTTTTTTATATAAATGGTAAAGCTATAATTTTGAAAAGATGAATAAGGTTACTTTATAGTTTTTGAATATAATGAAAGGCAAACTAGGTATTTTATAAAAATACCTTAACGGACTTAACGATGTGCTGACGGTAGGAGAGGTGAGAAAACTCACTAAAACCTCAAGGGAGGTTCACGACAAATTTTTAGAAAGTTTTAGCTATAGGTAATAAGTCCAAACCACATGGGAGGTCACAGTAATTTATCCAATTATTTTTTATTTACTTTTGGGCCTGTAATTTAGTAATATCTTACAAAATGTCTCCATAAAAATCTGAGTTGGGCCTTAATTTTTTTTATTTATTTTCTTTTGGGTATGTAATTTAATAAAATATTACAAAATGCCCCTCTAGAAATTGCCCTTTCTAAGTATTTCTCTTTTTCTTTTTTTCTTCTTCTTTAAATTTCTTTGATTCCTTTAAAAATATTACATTTGTCTTCTCTAATCAAATCCTAAGGGTCTGTTTGGTAACTTGGTCTTTTTTGTTTTTTATTGTCATTTTCAAAAAATGAGAAGCAACAACAAGAAACGCATTTGGTTATGTTTTTTCATTTAAAATAAAAATAAAAATAGTTTTAAAAAATTGACAACCAATTAGCATAAGTTTGAAAGCTTCAAAATGAAGTTACCAGTTTTAATTTTTATTTTTAAGGGTACTGTAGCAATGTTAAAAAGTTGACGGTAAATGACGTTACCAAATGTATTCTACTTTTGACAGAAATGATAGCATAACTGATTTTCAATTTTCCTTTTTTTAAAAATTAAAGAAAAAAAATGACAACCTTGCCAAATAGGCTCTAATTTTTTCCTTTTCAAATTTCTCTCATTTTTTATTTCTTTCTATTTTATTTTAGTTTCCTCTTCTTAAATTTGGTTCTTCTTTCACTAATGACTAATGTATGATGTGTGGTAACCTTTTTATCTCATTTTATTTTTTTCTCTTATTCTTCTTTGATTTTTTTTTTTCTAATTGCAACTCATGCACCTACTTTTGTCCCTAACAGGACTACTCTCTTTTTATTTTTTTCTCTTCTTCTTCTCTAATTTTTTTTTCCTAATTGTAACTCTGGCACCCACTTTTGCCGCCCAATAGGACTTGAATTCTCGACCTTCAACTTTAGAATAGAAGATATATACAAAATACAAACAATTTTATAAATTTAATGTTTATGAATTTTTTTTAAACTAATAACACTATTTGAATTTTGATTATTGTATTTCTATTTTTTAGGGTGTTGCGGTATTACTTTTCTTGTTAGTTGAAAAAAAAATTATTTTATTGTCCCCTAAAATAAATTTATGTCTCAGTCACTTCATAAAAAAAATCATAATTTTTGATGTAGACCTGATTATACTCTCCAATTTTCCAAATAACATAAATCTCCTATATTTTCTTTAAAATAATTAAGATGACTCAAGTCAAGTGGATATGAATTAAGGAAGTGTAAGAAAAGAGAATTTACTACCGTCGAAATAAAAAAATAAATAAACCTCTTGAATTTTAAAATTGGAACACAAATTTTTCGAAAAACAATGTATATTTTTCTTTTTTCTTATATATTTATTTTTATATATATAATTTGTCACCCTAAAGATGTTCTAGATATCACCATTTTTTATCATCTCCATTCTCCGGCCATATTTGGAATAATTTGTGCACCTTTTTTTTCGTGTTTATGTATTACTAAATTATTTGAAGAACTGCCAAAATTAATTCAATTATGTTTGAAAAAGGTCAAATATGATGTTTTATGATTAAAAATAAAAATTTGTGATTTATGACTTACACATTTTCATCAAGATGCCGACCCAATTTTTCGAAACCGGATAAAGACAAGAATGATAACGACGATGCCAACATTTTCGTCAATATATATACATACACACACACATTATTTGTACCTTTTATTGCAACTATTAGATAGAATTATTTTGAAATGTAAATAGAAAGATATTTGGACTCGTAGGGTTGATTTTTTGACTGCTTTTGACCGTTAGATTGTATTCCTAAATTATTTGAAGAACTCTCAAAATTAATTCAATTATGTTTGAAAATGCTCAAATATGATGCTTTATGATAACAAAATAAAAATTTGTGATTTATGATTTACACATTTTCATTAAGATGGATGGGATAAAGGTAAGATTGATAATGATGCTGACATTTTCGTCAATATATATATATATATATATACACTAATGTATGTCTGTGCATATATACGGTACTATTTGTATCCTTAATTGCCGCCGGGATAAAGGTAAGAATGATAATAATGCTGACATATTTGTCAAAATATATATATATACACTAATGTATGTCTCTGCATACGACACTATCTGTATCCTTAATCGCGATCAATAGAATTTATCAAGATGCACCATGTTGTTCGTTATTCTGAAAGATTTACTCGACTTTCCAAAAATCTAAAAAAATTGTTACAATCTAAACGGTACAATATAGAGAGTTCATAACTCTTTGTTGGAGGAACCTTCAGTTCTCGAACGTATCCATTGGCTTCTTTACGCTTTTGGTTTCCACCAGGAAGCTTCTTCTAAAAAACTTATGTCACATACATGATACATGCACTTGAATCGTCTCTCTCTCTCTCTCTCTATCCTGTATATATAATACATCACCAGGAAGCTTCTGCAGATATTAACAACTTGTATCACGTACACTTGAATACATTGTCTCTCTCTCTATATATATATCTATATATATCCTGTATAATAGAATCTCAGAATCGAGCTTTATATATCACGGACTTCACATTAAACCGTTACAATATATACTGAAGATTATATTTCATATTTTTTTTGTAAGTTGTATATATATAGAGTTAATATATATAGATAATCAAGAGAGGTTTAGCTCTAGGTCCACTCCAAAGCAATATTGTAAAAAGTACAAAGGTATTGCATCAAAACAAAATATTTTTAAAAGTGATCTACAGTTATATGTCCATGCATCTATATCTAATTGCAAGAAACAACTAAGCTAGTACGTGCACGAAACTCTCATCACAAATATAGAGAAAATTAAACACGTATTGTATTTAAGTACTTTAAATGTAAGCTTTCACAGCCGCATTAATATCGTCCCATGCATGCACAAAACAGGGATCGATCTACGCATGAACATCACAAAGTAATTTTACATGAAACCAAGTTAACAACCATTATCAAGAGTATTTACCCAAAAAAAAAAAAAACATTATCAAGAGCAACTATTTATTTAGTTATTTATTTATCAAAACGAGCAATTATTTTTGTAAGCACGTATATGGAGAGCGCTTTTCACATTATTTTGAAGATGAATAATAATTTGAAAGTTGATGAAATTAGTCCGATTATATTTTTATGTGAGTGAGGTGCTCGGATCATCACATGATGTCATAATAATGTAATGCGATGAAACTCACCACTCCACCTATATAAAACTATTCTCAGTTCAATTCGGACCCTCTATTATTACTGTATAAAAGATAAGTGGGATAAAGTTCCAAACATCAGGTTACCAAAGAAAAAACAAGAGTAACTATTTAGTTCATATCACATACGTATAGGTAAACAAGTATAAAAGGTTCTAATTAAGTGCACGCATCTTTGTAAAAAGGATAGAAACATGAATTTGTTATGTCAATCTAAATTTATAATTTCTTAATAAATTCCACATATGAAAATTACCATCAAACCCAAATGGTCTCTAATGCACCTGTACTTTTGCAGTGTAATTAGTGGGCGACAAATAGAGCTGTTGATGAAATGATGTCAAATAAAAAATAAAAAATAAAAACAAGACTGACCAGTGAAATCATTCCACGTGGCTAGGTTGATCTTCAAATCTTTAATACATCACAGTTGTAACAAACGAGCGAGTTGGGTCGGGTTGACAACGCCGGGTAAATGGGTTCCATCTGTCTTGAATAGATTTGCTACCTCAACATACCTCTGACACTTTTCCATCCGAGTCTCGGCTTTTGAACTCGGCTCAGCTTTGGCTTTCTGGCTAGGCGACTTCAGTCTCCTCAACTCGGCCCAACCGGCTGATACAGGAACAGCCTCGGCTCGAACCGGGTCCCATTGTTGCCCAAAAAGTGTACCCTTTGTGAGGAACTCGTGGGCCAGATATCCAGCTAGGAGCTGATTGCTCGAAACCCGCTTCGCAGCTTCAGAAACAGTCGGCGAATCGGCTCGGCTGAAACTCGGCCTGGCTAGTTTTGTTGTTGGCTTCAGAGAGTCATCAGCCTCTCTCTCTTTACGCTTATTTGACGCCTCAGGTGACATTGTCATCGATCGACACGTGTCTCTTTGCCGTATGCCACGTGGCAGCAGAAATCGGAATTTACCAGAAACACCTGACGGATGGTCTCTCTTTCTTTGGCTGATAAGAATGAAGAATGAAAAACGTTAAATGCCCATAACAGTCATTTCAACTGTTATTTTGAAAAAATTCAAATTAAAAAAAGTAATAGAAAATGAAAATAAAAATAAAAATGAAAATGAAAATGAAAATAGTAACCGGTTAAATATAATAGATCAGAAACCCAAATCTGAAATCTCAGCGGTGGTTAAAGGTTGTCGCTACCAATTATCAACCACAGAGAGATATAAAGATATCGGGTTTGTGTCTGTGTATATATATATATATATCTATATATGTATAGAGAGAGAAAGAGAGAGAGAGGGGGATGGGGTGAAGGAGAGAGAATGGAAGTGTGGAGGGAGTAGGAACGAGATGGATGGGCATACTATTTGTAGGGGAGATGTTAAACAATTGCCCCCGACTTTCTGTAGAATTACAGGAGAAAACCAAGGAGGATGTGAAAGGACAGAAATAACCCTCTCCTCTTCAAACATCAATGTGGTATATAGTAGTGTTGGTACTTTTTTCACATTTTATTCAGGTTGCCAAGCGCCTAAGCCAAACTAGTTGTCAACTTCAAGAAAAGGAAAATGGATTCCTACTTGGCCACAAATATATATATATATATATATATATATAAAAAATTTAGATATTTGTTAGTAATAATAATAAGATGGAGTGATTGATCAAGACGTAACAGGTTAATCTAAAATTTCATTCAAATATAACATATCACTAAAGTTTCATTTCACAACCCTTTTTGTTTTGTGTTTTCTACCGCAACTAGTATACTGTAATAAAGTAAACATCAAAATACGCTTGATAACTTATATTGTGATTTGAATAATATCGCATTTGTTGTTAAAAAGAGGTTCAAATTCGATGTTTCCTAATATTTTTGCATTGTAACAATAACACTGTAAACAAAAACAAAAAAAAATTTAGATGACCTTTTTTAACTAATCATTTTGTTTCTCGATTTTGCAACACTCTTTTATCAAACATGTTTTCGTGTATTTATTTTCAAAACTCTTACAACAAATTTTATCTTACCAAACATGCTTTCAATCACTATTGAACACACTCAAGAACAAAGAACATTATTTCTGTTTCGAATGAAAATAGAAACGCAAAAACAGAAATGATTGTCAATCGGATTCTGAGAAGATGGTTAGTGGTTAGATCTCCTCAGGAGACTATGGTGTGTTGCTTACCTACTAAAGAAACAAAAAAATTGCTTTGCCAAAAAAAAAAAAAAAATAGAAAAATTAATGAAATTATTTTCACTAAAATGTTATTGTGACAAAATAGCCTGAATGAGAAGAGGTTAGTGGTTAGATCTCCACGGGAGACTATGGTGTGTTGCTTACCTACTAAAGAAACAAAAAAATTGCTTTGCAAAAAAAAAAAATAATAATAATAATAATAATAGAAAATTTAATGAAATTATTTTCACTAAAATGTTATTGTGACAAAATAGGCTGAATTGTCTCATAATTACTTTATTTCCCATTCACACAAACCCAATTCTAGTAACTTTAAATTTAATTAATGCATAGTTCTTGAGTATCACTGACCATTCCATTACAAAAGATAAAATGTCAAGAGAGATTAGGAATTTTTTATTTTTTATTTTTGTCTTCTTCTTTCATTTCCTTATCCCAAAGATCATTTGATAACCCAAAAGAAAGAAAAATAAAAAAATAAATAAAAAACGCAATGCAATATTGAACATTTAATGAGTTTTAAATTAGCGGAGGATTGAATGTCATTTTAGGCACAACCTTAATGCATGGATTTCTTCAATAATTCTCTACATTTACTTTCTCAGCTTACACGTGACAGACATATATAATTTTTTTCCTTGGATGTGATGGAGATTGGAGAATAGGAGATATTGAATGAAAAGCCTAATAAAATAAAAACTAAAAAAATAGTGAGAGCAATAGCTTGAGTTGAAAGATAAATTATCACTCAACAGGTCTGCAATTAGACTGGTGCAATAACCTTGGGTCAATACGCTATTTATGTAATGCCTCCGATCGGAAACTCACAGCCATCGATTCCAAACTATCCAAATCTGATCGAATTGAAAAAATAATTTCTTCAATAAACTAATCGGTTTTCACAAATAAGGTCAATTGTTGAAGCGAAAATCAACTCGATTTAGTTCAGCGTGTTTCTCCTACAAGATGAAAGAGTTAGGACTACGACCAACATGTACCGGTCAGGTACACTTCGACAATCAAGTTATTATTTGATTGTTAGGAGTTGTCGCTCATATTAGTATTATAATTGTATTTCTATTTTAGAGTTGTAATTTATTTGGTAATTTCTTATTAGACACGTCTTGGGTTTCAAATAAATTGTAATCCTTGTGCAATAAAGAATGTGTTTGGTGACTCTATAAATAGAGACATGGTTAAACGGAAAGAGAGAGAAAGAGAAAAGATATAAAGGTTTGGTGAGTGTTGTGAGTAGATGAGAGAGTATATGTAATTCCGGGGATATGCCAAGAGAGAATGAAAAAGTGTGTGGTAGACATGCTTTCGTTGTATATTCTCTTCTCAATATAGTGAAATCTCTCTTCATGAACGTAACCCTAGAGTTGGGTGAATCAGTTAAAATATTGTGTTGTGCGTAGATATCTTTGATTGTTATTTTCATATATGCTTGTGTGATTATTGATATGATGATATACTTCCGTTGTGTCAAAAGAAAGAAATTAATTCCCAATATTAATAAAATATGAAACAGAAAATAATTTTATAAATTACGGTGTATTTTTTTGAGATTGGATGACTCCTCTTTTTTACTGGGACTCCTATATTTTTTAACTTTAGTCTCTTTGACTCGTTTGCCCTTTGAACTTATTGAAGTGTAAATTTTGCATATCCATTTTCATAAAATTTAATTTGAAATTGTAAAAAGCAAATCTAAAAAGAAGTTGAAAGTAATTTATTAAAAAATAAATAAAAAAAAAAGTAACCAAAAATTGACATGTGATATTCATGTTTTTATAGAAGTTTAATTTGGCAAGTAGATGGTTGGTATTAGAGATGTTTATTAAATTGGCAGTGACGTTCGTTCAAGACCAACATGTGTTGACCAGTCCATCAAACCTTTCATTCTATCCATCTCATGTGGGAAACATAATTCCATAAATCACTGAATTTTCTTTCTCTTTCACTTTTCTTGAAAAAACATTTTCTTTTTCTTTATTCTTTATTCTCTTAGTCATTAACAATGCGCAATGGAATAGCCCTGTCTTCGCTCACGTTCACGTTCACGTGCGCCTGTCCTTATATCTTTAAGTTAAGTTAGCTGACACGAAAAAAAGTTGTCTTTGCCAATATATGAATAACGGCTTGTAGATTAATATCTATTTACTTTTCTCGGCTCTCATTTAATGCAAAATAAATAAAAAATAAAATTGCTATAAATGCAACAGATTTGCTTTTTGCAGATTTAAATTATAGCCAAGTATGTCAGCATGTCACATTCTTCAAAATAATCATATTAGCGTGTCACATTTTTAAAATTTTGGCTACTCGATAGATTATTTAAATATTTGCTAGTTAAAAATAATAATATTTTAATTAATTTAAAATATAATTTAAGCGGTACTCAAATTGAAACTCTTGAAATTATCTTTCTAACATAAATGATTTCATTAAAAAATTCAATTTGTTGTAAAAGTTATAGAAGTTTAAGTGAAAAAAACTAGGGGTGCACATTCCGGTTCCAAATTTTAGGGACCGTTTCACTCTAGTTCTGATTTCGATTCCAAGTCAAAGAACCAGAACCGAAATCGTTAGAATATATATATATATACACACACACACTAATACCTTCTAACTTTTAGTGTTCTAATCATATATAAAGTATAAAATATATAATATATATATAAATACTAATAGCTTCTATGTTTTAATGTTCTATATATTTATATAATATAAGATATATAAATAAATATTAATAACTTATAATCTAGTGTTATAATTAGAGGTGCACAAATATGAATGTGTATCTTGCCAATGTTAAAAAAAAAAAGTTAACAAATAACTATTAGGGAATCGAAACCTAATCGAACTCAACGGTTTCTGTTCCAAAATTAAAGAACTATTGAGAACGGTTCCGGTTCTACCAAGAACCATAAGGAACCGAACCACATGCACCCTTAAAGAAAACAAAAAAAAATACCCAAAGAACGATGATGAATTTTAATAAAAAAATTATTTTTATTACTTTAGCTTGACCAATTAAGCAATGACTAACCCACCAATTTAGGGGTGCACACGGTTCGGTTTGGTTTATTTAAAAAAAAAATAGAATTAAACTAAACCGTAAAAAAATGGTTTGGTTAATTCGGTTCTAAAAAAATGATATATATAATATAATATATATAATATAACATAAAAATATTTTAATATAATATAATATATATAAATATATTATATATATAAAGTAAACGGTTCGGTTTGGTTTGATTTCTTTAAAAAAATTAGAACCAAACTGAACCGTGAGTATTTTGGAACCAAACCAAACCGAATAATAGGAAAACGATTTGATTTAGTTCGGTTCCACGATTCTAAAAAATTAATATATATAAATATAATATATATGTAAAATAAATGGCTCGGTTTTGAAGAATTCCAAACCACAACTAAATCATTATTAAATGGTTCCATAATTTTGGAACTGAAACCGAACCAAATCGTAGGTCGATTCAATTTGATTTTTCAGTTCCAATGATTTTTGTTCACCCCTGCACCAATCTGCTAGCCACAATTGCATTTTTGTACTTTTAAATATTTGAGTAAATTATACTTATATTATTTGAAGTTATATCTAACTATACGTGGATGACAGGATTGCAAAAACTTACACTTAGACCACCTAATAGTGTTGTTCTCTTGAAACGGTAATTTTTTTTTTTTGTGAAATGTCATGTATGTTTCAAATTTGTTAAACTTAGGTCAAAAAGTAATTGTATTTGAGTTGAGATCTAACCATTTTTTTAAGGTCAAAGAGTAATTGTACTTGAGTTGAGATCTAACCATTTTTTTTGGTCCAAAGTTGAGCACAGAAGATAGAAAAAAATAAAAATAACACAAGAGCGAGAGACTGCCAATAGTAGAGTGAAATTTCTTCTATTTGTAAACCAAGATATATAATTTAACGGGAGATATAATATAAAATATATAATCTAACACTTTTATATGCATACATAAATACACATATAGTATTTGGTGGACAGTTTAGGTATATGAAAAAACGTTTTAGGCCATTACTACTTATTAGTGATGTCCTGCTAATGCAGAGTATTGCTTGGGATAGACTCGATTTACTCTTTTTTATATATATATATATATATATATTTTGTTGCGGACGGTGATGTAGGATATTTTAGAGCATCTAATAATACACAAATTAATTCACTTGAAACTCGTCTTTTACATTTGATTGCGGCAATGAAGATAAAAAAAATCTTTAAATTAATTTTTTTTTCTGTAAATAATTTAATACCAAAAAGCCAAAAGGTTTCACAATCAAGAAACCATTTTACCATTGGATCAAGAAATATTTATGCATTTTTTATTAGTTATCAAGAAGAAGAGGAATAGTCCATCCATTTCAATCCCATGACTTTCAAACATCTTGTTCCAATTTATGGGATCAACATCGAATAATCGACGTCTTAAACTTGAAATTAAAAAAATTTATTTTAAACTGAACTAAATTTCCTCCAATTTTAAAAACATTAATTTGGTACTTTCAAATGCAACAATAGCTTCATTGGGTAGTGTTGTTTTATGCCTCTAATAAATGCATATGATTCATGAAACCAATTCAATTCAATTTATTTATTTTGGTTTAACTACGTGAAATTGATTTTCGAAAACTCTAAGAATATGAAACAAGTTTGAAAGAATTTAAAGAGGATGTGTTTTGAAAAGATTATTAATTAAATAAATTCTAGTTTTTTTTAAAAGAAATTTTCATTCTCTTTTTAAAAGAATTAATTCTCCGAAGAATTAAGAATTATTACTTGAACTCAAACAACAAACATATTACTTTTGAAAATTAAACCATAGTTATGCAGGTCAAAATGATCTATTTATTTTACCTGAGATATTTTTTGCATTTAAATTATTAAAACCGATTTAAATGCATACCAAGTAACCATTTTCAATCAAAATTAATTACCCATTTCAAAATTACCTTGATTTTAAAATTTTTTTTTTTATTAGAAACTAAACTTGAATTTGTATGTTAACAAGAAATGGTAATTCCTATTTCCTACAAATTAAGATGGGAATTGAACTCCTGTTTCTTATAGACTATTTAAATGTTTAGTACTACAACATTTATTTAAAAAATTACTTTTATTATTCCCCAATAATTTAGAACTCTCAATCTAATATTAATTTTAATACTATTTTCAAAAAGAAAAAAAAAATGAAAGGAGGTTTTTGTCAATTTAGCTAATGACCGGTTAATGCCGGCACTAAATGCAGTGAAAACACATTCCACGTGGCAGAAAATTAGCCTCAGACACCTACTAAACTTGAAATGGGTCCCACACAGGAATTTTCATTTCTCAAATCCCAAACAAAATTCTTAAAACAAAATTATTTAAATAATTTAATAATTTCTCAGTCTTCTCTCTCACGATTCAGTTCAAATTCCATTCTCTGTTTCCGGTCTTCGCACAACACAAAAATCAGAACAGGGAGATACCCATTAAAATTGAGTTCTCAAGGTTTGTTAATAATAAGCAGAAAAGGAAAATCAAAAGAAAAGAAAAGAAAAGAAAAGAAAAGAAAAAGAAAGAGAAAGGGAAAGAAAAAGAAAGGTTGTTGAAGCTTTGTTGGATTCTTGGTTGATCAGGGAATTTCAAATGAAGCTTTGATTGGAGAAGATATGGGTATTGGTGTTGACGTGTTGTGGGCTCTGGTCCTCTGCCTTTTGTGTTCCTGGAATAATAAAAGGTAACTTCTTTTGATTTCACTTGTGAAATTCAATTGATTGGCGTGATGGGTTTTCTCCTGCTATTAATTTGTAGGGTTTTCAATCAATTTTGGGTCTATTCACATTAGGTTGTTCTTGTAATTTATTGGTTTAAACGCATTTATGTTGGGGTTTTGGGTGGTGAATGTGATGATCAGTGTGTAAATTGGGTTACACGTGAATTTCAGGAATGGTTTCAAGAAGTATTGATGGGTTTTACTTTTTTGCAACGTAAATTTGGAATTTTGATTACTGAATTTAGGGTTTTGTGATTAAAGTCTCTTGTATTAATTAAATTTCGTTACGTAATTGATACAATTTAATGCTGGTGTTGGACTTTTGATAAATTAATTTTTAATACATCATGATTCTACTAGAATATGGTTTGGTATACTTGCCAGTTTCAATTTTTTTTTTGTAATATTGTAAGTTTATAAATATTGAATATATTCTTCTTTCTGATCATAATCTTGCAATTTCAGTCACAGAACTAAGAATCTGATGGGGGGTTTATCTTAATTTTGACATAAAGGGTCTAAATTTTTCTTCTTCTTGTTGGTGGTGGTGGTGGTGGTGGTGGTGGTTGAAGGATTGCTTGTGAGGTGAAACAATATGAGGAATAAGAATAGGATCAAAGAGCGAAGGAAGGGCCATAGAAGGCGGGGTTTTGGGAAGATAATGAAGTGCATGTGCCCAGGAGAGGATTTAACAGCAGATGAAATGGTTCCTTCATCTGAATCTCTTGCGACCAGGGATTATATCTGTAGTGGGCATTCTTCTCAAGCAGGTGAAATTCTACAGAAGCCAGATACTGGTAATATCGAAGAAGCTGAATCATCTTTGCGTGAGAGTGGTTGTTTGAATTATGAGGTTGGTTTATCTAACCATTCTAACTAAGGTTTCACTTTTTTTTAATTTTTTTTTCTTTTTTTATGTATTTTTTGGGTGACAATTTTTTATTCGCACAACACACTTATGTTCTTTATCAATTGGTGTCATCTTTTTAACTCTTATGCATGCATTCATTTGATGTTCCATTTCCGGTTTCTTGTTTTGCTACTCATTCACTTCAACAACCCCGCTTCAACCACTCATTTTATAAACAGTTTCTCTCTTCGTTAAATGTCTGAAGGCAGGGATTCGTCCTTTTTATCATCATTTTTCCAGGAAGCAAGAGCTTTATTAGGAAGATATGAATATCATAAGGGAAACATAGAAGCTGCTTTGCATGTATTTGAAGGGATAGATATCGCTGCTATGACTCCAAAGATGAAAATGAGCCTTGCAAGAAGAGGAGGACGTCGTAAGAGACATTCACAAAGTGATGCTACACCACCAATGTCTATACATGCTGTCAGTTTACTCTTGGAAGCAATCTTTCTTAAAGCAAAATCCTTGCAGGGACTTGGGAGGTATAAAGGTATTGTCCTTCCGCTGATTGATATATATGCTATATTTCTGTATTATGTTCTGTTGTATGTTTTGCTTGCTCATCTATCTTTTACTCCCTTTCCTATCTATCTTCTTTATGATTTACCGATTTTTCCAGCTATAAATTACTCAGCTTTGTCAAGGTTTGACTATCATTTTTAGGTAGTTTAGTTTTAACCTCTCTCTATATATATGTATGTGTTTATGTATGTATTAAGCAATATGATGAACTTTTTTTTTTTTGAATTAGGAGAACTTGTGATTGGTTACATTCCATTAAGAATTTCATTGTCTTCCTAAACATATTTCTTTGTGCTTATCTCTACGCTGAAAGGACTTCGATTTTAGTGGTATCCGGTGGTAGTTAAGTTGCAAGGCAAACAACCATTTTCTTATATAATGATTTAATGGTTGAAAATTAAATTGCTATATATATATTTTTCATTGTATTTCTCATGAAAATTAGCAGGTCGAAGTCCTGTTTCTAACAACTTTAAGGAAGTCAATGACTAAACAAGACAGATCCAAGAATATTCTTTTCTTGCACAATTTGTAAGACCCTAGCGATAACCTTTTTTGTGTAAGTGGTTTGCTGTGATAGTTAACAACATTGCTCCCTTCATACCACTCTTTTGTTGTGCTGTTGTTTAGTTACTGTTTACTTTTTCATCTTCTAGGGAGCGCTCCCCTCTTGAGCGTCTTTTAATGAATTTTATTTATCAAAAAAAAGTTACTGTTTACTTTTTCAGCAATTTAATATAGGTTAAGTAATAATATAATGTACTGAATCATTGAGCATTTGAAATAGTATTTCTTTTATAGCAAGATGGTGAGAATGGAGGAAGTTTTTTCCTGCCTATAAAACTGCTATTTCAGTACAATAGGTGTGACCGCCTGAGTCCTCACAGTCAAAATAGTGTATAACGTTATTTAACTTTTATTTTTAATAAATTTAACCTTTTCCTCATAAACTTTGTTATTTAGGTCTCTTGCTACTTATCCTGTTAAGAAATCTTTTAAATGTCACATAGAATGGATGTTCTTGGTTAGTTGGCTATTTTGCTATAGTTTTTTGCTTTTGATTTTGTTTGCATGATAGCATGAGATATTATATCTCTGTGAGTGAACATGTGCAGTACATGCATGCATTTTAGATGATAGGTGAGGGAAAGGATTTTCAAGCGACGTTCAACTATGAAACTGTCATTGTTTTGGCTAATATATATCTCCAATCATTTTGCAGAAGCTGCTCAATCATGCAAAGTTATTCTCGATATTGTTGAACCTTCGTTCCAAGAAGGCTTGCCTGAAAACTTTGGTGCTGACTGTAAATTGCAGGAGACTCTAAACAAGGCGGTTGAGTTGCTTCCTGAATTATGGAAACTTGCAGATTCTCCTCAGGAAGTGATCTTGTCATACCGACGAGCCCTTCTCCTTCACTGGAATCTTGATGCAGAAACTACGGCAAGGATTCAAAAAGAGTTTGCCATTTTTCTTCTGTACAGTGGATGTGAAGCAATTGCCCCAAACCTTCGTTCCCAAATGGACAGTTCATTTGTACCTAAAAACAACATAGAAGAGGCCATTCTTCTGTTAATGATTCTACTAAGAAAAGTTTCTCTAAAAAGAATTGACTGGGATCCGTCAATTTTGGATCACCTCACATATGCTCTGTCTGTCTCAGCAGAGTTAAAGGCTTTAGCTAATCAAGTAGAGGAATTACTTCCTGGGGTTATAGATCGAAAAGAAAGGTATCTCACTCTAGCTCTATGTTACCATGGAGAAGGAGAGGACTTGACAGCTTTGAATTTGCTTAGGAAATTGTTGAATATTAGAGAGGATCCAAATTGTGTTCAAGGTTTATTAATGGCTTCAAAAATTTGTGGGGAGAAACCTCATTATGTGGAAGAAGGGGTAAGTTTTGCTTGTAGAGCAACTGAAAGCTTGCAGGGCAGATGTGATCAGTTGGTAGGTGTTGCCAATTGTTTATTGGGCATCTCACTTTCTATCCAATGTAGATCAGTTGCTACTGATTCTGAGAGGGTCAGGAAACAATCTGAGGTACTTGTGTCCCTGGAAAATGCTGGGAAAGTGACAAGAATGAGAGACCCCAAAATTATTTATCACCTTAGCGTAGAAAATGCCGAGCAGAGGAAGTTGGATACCGCCCTTTATTATGCTAAGTGGTTGCTGAAACTGGAAGGTGGGTCCAACCTTAAAGGGTGGCTGTTGTTGGCTCGGATATTATCAGCTCAGAAACGATTTGTGGATGCTGAGACTATCATAAATGCTGCTCTAGATCAGACTGGGAAATGGGATCAGGGAGACTTGTTGCGAACTAAAGCTAAACTCCAAATTGCGCAGGGCCAGTTAAAAAGAGCCACTGAAACATATACTCAACTGCTTGCTGTTCTTCAAGTCCAGGCCAAAAGCTTTGGATTTGGGAAGAAGCTTTTAAAGGTATGTTGATGGGGAGTTTTTCCCTTTAATTAGCTGAATTATAGCTAGCTTTCATTTTATAGCTCTATGATATTGTTTTACAAGCAATCAGTAGCATCAAGCAGAATGATTTGAAAATCAATTTCTTAGCACATGTCTAGCAACAACACACACCCCTCCTCTTTCATGTTCACGAGATTCATGTTTGGAGAGGAAAAAGGACACTACTTTTAGGATCTTGCCATTATGGCGACATTTGGTTTTGTGGAATGGTAGAAATTGCAAATGGTGTATAGAATTTGCACGACTCATGTGTTTGTATCTTCTTACTGGAAGGTTAGTTATTAACAAAATACACTTTGTCTTACACTGCATGCACAACAACAAGGGTGCTTTCAAATATTACACTTGGTTTATACTTTTTTTTTTAATCTCCTTTTACAGCCCTATGTGCCTCTAGATGAATCTGTTTCTGAGAAAGGTCTTGTCGTTTCTATAAAAAGCCATCAGGAGAAAAAAACTGAATCTGTAATTTTGAATAGGCACTGTAACATTACCACTTTAAAGACAATACCCAATGTCGGTGATGTAGAACGAGTTATGGTTCGCATGCATGAGCCACACATGATTCATCATTGCTCTTGGAGAAGGGGCAAAGATAGATGAAATCAGGAACTTAATTTAATTAGGGTTAATTATTATTATTTTGGCAATGCTTTACTTTTAGAGATATTTTAGTATTTTAGCATTTTAGGGTTTTTTTTTTTTGCCTATATAAAGGCGTCTATGTAACTAAGCAAAAGCAGCTTCTGATTATTGAAATATTATTGTGAGTTTGAGAACTCTCTCCATGTGTCTTCTTCTCCCTCATTGTCTTGCTCTTCTCAATCCCTCCATCTGTCCAACCTATCCATTCACTCTGATTTTTCATCCCCTTCCTCTGTCTTCTCACCCCTCTTTTAGCCTCTTCTTTCATTCTGGTTCTAAATTTGTATTACAACAGCCTACCCATCCTGTATCAGTTGGTCCCCTCAGTTTGGGTGCTGGGAGGGTTGGACTTGGTATAGACTTTTATCACTTCAGGTTTTATTTATGCAAGCAAACAAACTGTTCTCAAACTGAAACCTACATTCTCGTCCTTAACATTTCACCAAGCAATAACCCTTGCTCTGTTACATTATTACTGTATCTAATGTGTAAACTTATGTAATTGAAACATTTGCTAGAAAATGCTATTCGTAAACTAAGATAGCAGTCACCATTTCCAAGAACCTGAACACACATTCTTTTGCTCCTAACACATGGTAGATAATTTTGGAATGATCTTTTAGGTTTACTTTTCCTTGCTAGACATGACCTTCAAGGTTATACCATTCCAATAAATCTTATCTTGTATGAAATGTTCGTATATTTTTGACAGGGCGACGGGAACCATTACAGAACTTTGGAATTGGAAACTTGGCATGATCTGGCTTGTGTCTACATAAGCTTGTCACAGTGGCGCGATGCTGAAATTTGTCTCTCCAAATCTGAGGCCATCAATCGTCATTCTGCTTCCAGATGTCATGCCATCGGTACATTTATATATTCCTTATCTTATATCGATTGTCTTTTCCGTTCACCCCTTAGTGTTCAAAACTGCTTCCCCCATTGGGAAAATCAAAAACTCAGAATCACTAAAGGAGAAATAGCACGAAAGCATCTCCATTTAATATGAAAGTATTGACGATTTGATATATATATTTTTAGTGATAAGTTTTGACAATTTTGATTTTCATTCATCTTCTAATTGAAAATTCAGAAAAAGGTGTCTCTTAGATGGACTATGGAGTTTAATTGAATTAATTCCTTATTCCTGTGGTGAATTTTGTCTTTGATGATGATTGCGGAAGTATGTCACCTGAGATGAGTTTCATGAGGTCCATCCATCATGAGCTTTCACTCGATACATTCTGGCTGATTGATTTTATGTTCTTATGGAAGTTGGTTAACTGGCAGCAGTCAATTTTAATTTCTCTATCTATTCTGTCCATAGATTTCAGCAATTACCAAAAACATGGGTTTTCTGTCTGAAAATTACATCCATCATAATTTTCACATGAAGTGTGCAGATAGATCCATTGGAATCTGGTGCTACCTCCTTCAGCTATCAAGAGAGATTAGATATTATCTTTTGCATGTTCTGCAAAACTAATTTTATTGTGCGTGCATGTTTTATGTGATGTAATTGGTTCACACTAGTAAACAATTTGATATGAATTTTTGCAGGTTTGCTTTATGAAGCAAGGGGTCTGTACAAGGAAGCTCTTAAAGCTTTTGGGCAAGCTTTAGCTGTTGAACCCACTCATGTCCCAAGTCTGATCTCCACAGCTGTGATTCTCAGACAGCTTGGTGGGAAGTCACTGTCAGTTGCCAGAAGCTTTCTTACAGAAGCACTACGGTTGGATAGAATGAATGCTTCTGCTTGGTATAATCTCGGCCTGCTTTGCAACGATGCATCAGCGCAGGAAGCTGCTGACTATTTTCATGCCGCTACCATTCTTGAAGAAACCACACCTGTTGAACCCTTCATCAGGTGACAAGCTATTAATGAATCATTGGGGTCTGTAAGAGCCATCATATATATACATATATACATACATATATGTATGTATATGTACATATGTACGTATATGTATAATACGTACATATACATACATATGTAAATGATACATATATATATATATATATAGATCTTGGATCATTTGTTGTTTGATGGGAAGTTGATAAAAATAAAGGTTTTGGTTTTGGTTTTGGTTTTGCTTTCCATCATCCTAGTTCACAGCCTGAGTTCTGTTTAGTATCAATGGAAGATGATATCCTGGAATTGGAACTGGAATGATGGTTGCACTGCAATAACAAGTTGATGCTCTGTTTAACCACCTATCTAGAAGACTAGAAGTGTGCAAAATTTCAATATATGAGAGTACCATGTTTGAATCATGTGTTCCTTTAAACGGTCAAAGTTTTGTTGGAAAAGAAAATTCTAAATAGAAATTTCAAACAAGATTGTTCATACTCTACTGACTTTACAATTCTCTGGAGTCAAATATGGTGTCCTCAGAAGAACTAACAAGAATATTCTGCTTTGGAGTCTAAAAACTTCCATGGGCCCAAATCAGCTCCAGTAAAAAATTTTGTGTTGTATTTCACTATTGCATATGTAACATCTTTTTTCTTTTTCTTTTTCTTTTTTCCCTTGTGAATGCAATACCATTATTTTAAAAGTGCAACACGTGTTGCACTTTTGACGTTACGGGAATTTATTTTTTAAAAATAGTGTTACATTCTCGTAGTAATGATGTTGCATATACATTATTACATTAGAATATACTTGCACGGAAAATGATCCTCTTCCAACTTTCATATGATTGTGCTATGTATAAAAACATTGTAGAGGATAATAAATGTTTGCTTGCAAAACTCAGCTAAGTATCTTTTAATTAATACATGACTGTATCATAGACGAAACCAAGAATCAGATGAATGTGGTATTTGAGACAACAATTCAAATTGAGGTAAAACGTTAAAAAGGGATTCAAAAATTGTCATCAAATGAGATTTATTTCAGGGCAAAACACGCACCATTTGATCAACATGTTATGCCTCAAAACGGGCTTCTAAGTGGTAAAAGTCCTTCCCCAAGGAAAACAAGTGTTTGGTAAAATTCTTCAAATGAGCTTCTAGAAAAATCCATTCGTTGAAAGCCCCTTTAGCTGAAGCTCTTCCCGCAAATCGTGCAACGATTATCATAAGTGCTAAGGAAAATGATTTTTAAACTGATTTGCTAAATCATATGTGAATAGGATTTGGCCAATGATAATCAACTAAACCTCTCAAAGAGGTTATAATGGGTCAATGCTTATTAATGATTAAAAAATTTAAGTTATTTAGTAGTATTATCTATCCATTCATTTATATCTATTCTCTTTCCATGTCCCCTCTAACCCAACGGGGACATAATATTTGTGGAAAAAAAAAAAAACCTTAGACCAAATAAAATAGGATTAAGGTGGGTGTGATTGAAGAAAAATCTTAGCACAATATGTAAATGATATTTAATAACTCAATTAAGCACTTATCTAATTAAGTGCATTTGATAATACACTTTGAATATTAACATTTAAAATGTGATAAAATTTTAAGTGACATCAACATTACTTATCACTGAACAATAAAAAATTTAAAAAGATATTAAAAAATATTTATTATTTAATTACCACTTAAGAACTCCCGCACTTAAAATTTAGCTCTTAAAATTTTCAGTACTTAATTTTTAATTTTATCAAACAGCACGTACCGTAGTTTTTTTCTTCCTTTTTATTTTGAGATGATCTAATTTGAGTTATGGGTTTAGGGTAATATTATTGTCAATCAAAAATCATCTTTTAACAAACATATTTTTTATTTTGAATTTCTTCTAATAAAAATCTTTTTATAAATGTTTTCTTAATAAAAAATTTTTGATGAAGGAAGCTCTTCCAAACACGGCAATTGTTTTGAAAATACTCTTGAAGTACAAAAATGTATTCTGATAATAAATTTTCTCATTTTATAGTTAAGTAATATTTACTTATCAAAACTGTTCAACATGAGGCGAATAATTCCTATCTTTATCCTTTATTTTTCTCTTTATTTTCAGGAATTGATGTTATTTGATTATAGGAATCTACAACATTATGATAATAGCGTCAAAAATTATTGAACGAGTCCATCTAAGTCTGAATTTATCACATGAATTATACAAATTGAAAGAGGCTTATTGAATTAGAATCCCAATATATTATTTTAAAGTGTTCAACTACAGTGACAAATTAGTGTTCAAATTAATGCCCATCAAATAAATGGACCTCACTAATGAAATCAAAATGCTAGTGGGATCTTATTCTAAAAAATTCCATTGTATTGTTAAAATATGTCAAAATTTTAAAAACAGCTCTCTAAAACAAAACAAAACAAAACAAAACTATGAAAATTTAGTTAAAATTGTCAGAAATCTGGAAAAATTGATCTATGGTCGATTTTAGAGAATTATAAAAGACATTTTTAACAATTTTTTTTAAAAAAAATAGTTTTTACTATTTAAAAATTGGCAATCAAATAAATATTTTTACAGAATTGTAATTTTTAATTCTCAAAAAATAAAAAACTGCTCTCACACAACTCAACCAAACATGCCCTAATATACAACAAAAGGTGCTAATTAAGTAAAAGTTTTAACTCAATCCAGTCAACACCAAGTGGTGTGAACATTACCTAAATCTACTTTCGAAGTCATGCAATACACCGACACAGCTGACAGCACTGGGACAATGGGACAGTAAAGAGTCTAAAGACAAAAACAATCCAACAAGACCAATAATATGTACTCTATATGTGTGTAGTTGTGTGTATATATATATATATAGAGAGAGAGAGAGAGAGAGAGAGAGATTTTATGCTAAGAGAGAAAAAGCTTTGTCTGTCTAGTGTCTATAAAAGAATTTAAACCCTTGCGTGGTTACTGGTTAGTGTGTTGGGAAGAGAGATAGAGACTAGAGAGAGATGGAGGGTGGCAAGAAAGCAGAGGCAGGATCATCTTCTGGGGTTTTCTCAGTTAGTGCTATTGGGGATGAGACACGAGTTTTAGAGAAACAAACTGAAATAAGTGAAAAACCAGAGGAGGTTGGTGATGATGATGATGAAACTGTTGATGGAGATGATGATGATGATCATCAAGAAGGCGGGGTTGTTGATAATTTTGTTCCTGGCCCTCTTTTACCTCTCAAAGATCAGCTTGAGAAAGACAAGGTTTTGTTACTATCTCAAAAATCCTCCTCACTTGTATATATATATGTGTGTGTGTCAGTTGTTAATGTGTTTCTTTCATCACTTAAAAAATTGCAAATCTCACTCTCTCTCTCTCTCTCTCTCTCTATATATATATATAGATGGATTACCTGAATCCCTTTTATGATTTAGGGGTTACATTTTCTTTTCTTTATTTTTTTCTTCTTAGCAATTAAAGATATATGATACTTGCCAAAAATAAAATAAAATAACTTACCAATATCATATATCATTAATTGCTAAGGAGAAAAAAATAAAGAAAAGAAAAGAAAATGTAACCCCTAAATCATAAAAGGGATTCAGGTAATCCCTCTGTGTGTGTGTGTGTGTATATATATCTCCTGACATTTATTTTGATATTTTACTGTTTTGGGAAATTCATTGGTGTTTGGACATTTTGAGATCTGGACCTGAAATTAAATGGTTTAGAACATTGGTATCAATTGAAGGATGTTTTTATTCCCATGGGAAATGGTAACATTTTATTGTGATTTTGCTATATTTTTGAAGAGACAACTCTTTTTGACTAATAAATTCCAGATATGTTTTGCTTTACATAATTTAAATCAGCTTTAGGAATTCATTAGGTTCATTTTACCCCCTTCCATTAGTGGTTGAAATTTTATCATTTCCAATCTATATTTACATTCTAGAAGGTAGATTTGTGCTTTCAAATACTAAAAAGGACTAGCTGAATGCACAAGGCTCCCGGGACGTCACCTGGAGTCACAATGGAGCAAGCTTACCATTGCGCAAAAGCCCATTTGTGATTTCAAATACTATTGAAACCTAGAAGGTAGATTTGTGCTTTCAAATACTAAAAAAAACTAGTCCAATGCACAAGGCTCCGGACCCGTGACCTCCGGGGCACAATGGAGCAACCTTACCGTTGTGCCAAGGCCCATTTGTGATTTCAAACACTATTGAAATCAAACTAAAATGATTCAATTCCATCCATGGGGCATCAAAATTGCTTCTATAGAGAACTGCTAGGACATTGTTCATCACTATATTTGCTTTTCAGGATGATGAGAGCTTAAGGAGGTGGAAAGAGAAGCTGCTCGGTTGTTTGGAAGGCGACTTAAATGGTTTGTTTAGGGCTTTTTGTTTTTGACATTTTTATACCACATCTATATTTGTTCTGTTTTTTTGAATTGGTTTTCTGTTTTGTTAGGACAAATGGAACCTGAAGTTACATTTCATTCCATTGGAATCATATCCAAAGACCTTGGGGAAATTAATACTCCCTTGCCTCTTGATTTGAGTAAGAGCAGCCGTGTCCTCTTTACTCTCAAAGAGGGATCCCAGTATCGACTTAAGCTGACATTCACTGTTCTGCACAACATTGTGTCCGGTCTGACCTACAGGAACACGGTGTGGAAGGGGGGAATACAAGGTTTAATTAGAACTATTCTTATCTCATTTTGGATTAACTAATTTTCATATATGATGGATGAATTGTTGTTGATATTATGATGACCTTAATTCAATTTGAATCACACCTAAAATGATTGCATGTATTTACTAATCATAGGGGATACAACAACAATTAAGCCTTTTTTCCAACTACTTGGGGTCGGCTACATGAATCTTATGTTTCTATTCCACTCTATCTAAGGCCATAGTCTCAGTCAAACCACATGCTATCATATTACTAAGCATAGAGGATTTAAACACTAAACGTGTTAGGCATATCTTGGTGGCATCTTATAAAACAGAACACACGAGTTTTATCCTGAATAATGAACAACATGAAAGAATGCTTTAGGGTGGTCAGATCAGGAAGGTCTTAAAATGCATGGAATTGGTTAACATGGTTTGATTTAGGCTTATCTCCTGAAGTATAATTACTTTGCAAAGTTACAATACCAAGAGGTATGAACTCTTTAGATTTTCTTTTCGAAGTACACTATTCCTCTGATTCTTGTTCATTAGCATGCACTAAAACAGTTTTTATTTAAGAGATAGTTATATAATTTGTCTGCATGTTTGTGAAGCCATCAACACCTTAGACTCACGGAGCACTTGTTTTTTTTTCATTCTTACACTAGTGGAGCTGAAATGAATGGCGATGGTGTAAATGTAGAAATCACGGAGCACTTGCACTTCCCTACTGTTAATTGCCTAACTTATTTGTTTTGCACCTGAAACCAGTTTCCCCATGGTGGTATTTCTCATCCGATTACAACGTCTGGTTGCTTATTTTTCATTTGTTTATTTTTGATTTGGTTTTCAGTTGATCAAAGCAAAGGAATGTTGGGTACTTTTGCTCCTCAACGAGAACCATACGTGCACACCTTAGATGAGGAGACCACTCCATCTGGTGTGCTTGCAAGAGGAATTTACTCGGCAAAGCTAAAGGTACTTATAGTGCTTGTGCATACCTGCAGTTGATGTTCTTTTGCATGATCAACTCAATTATGTGATGTTTTACTTCCTCCTACATGTGCGCGCACACATAAACACGAGGGGCAAAGAAGAGGAAAATCCAATCGTGATAATTTAAATTTAATGAACCAAATGAAAGAGAAAACAGAGAGAAGTTCCTCGTACATGCTTCGCAGTTAAAATTTTACTTTCAAAGACGACAATTTATAGCGTTAGCTTCTACATATTGTACTTCTATATCATTTTGGTTTTAAAAGTTAAGAAACAGGTCTAAATGTGTATACATGTTTGTATGGCTGAAAGTAAAGTATTTTCTTCAAAGAAATAGATGATACATATAGTTGAAAGTTTTTGAGCTAGTCAATAGGAAATTAATTTTTCGTCGGTTGTACTTGATGCAGTTTGAAGATGATGACAGAAGATGTCACATGGAGCTCAAATATTCGTTCGAGATCAGAAAAAGCTAGTTGTCTTCGTTGAAAAAGTTTTTACTTGCTTCTTTGAACTACACACATTTGTGAAATTTTTGAACAATTGCTTTGTCTGTGTGAAACATAAGAGTTTTACTTCATAGTATGTATCTTGAATTCAACACAGGAGTTCATGAAAAAGGGATTTTATTCGATGCTGGTCTCGCCTACAAACGGGTTGCTAAGGTGAAAAGATTGGAGACTGGTCTAAAATTTAAAATTATTTTTGCAGAATCGAACTCACCCAGGGCCTCATGTGTGTCAAATTGAGCATTGACTACTGTATCAAGCAATAGCCGAAATGGGAGTGCTGAATGTTCAGATCATTATGCTAGGTGCTCCATGACAAATTGTGCTTGTACTGTAAAAACCTGAGGGAAGAAATCTCCGTTTGGAAACTTAAATTTAATTTTTCCATGTCTGAATCTAAGGGCGTGTTTGGCATGTCTTTTGTTGGTCTTTTTTCTAATTTGTTTTGACACCGTAGAAACAAAGTATGTTTGGTACTGCCCGTTGTGTTTTGAATAGTGTCAAAACGTTTCAAAAATTTGGACAAAAATTGAAAGCACCATTTTAGTGTTTTTATTGTGTTTTAGTTACTTTAGTAAGAAAAACAAAAATAAAAATAAAAATAAAAACCAAAAAATACTTCAAACACATTTTCGTTACCAAATGTGTTTTCAATTATTATTCAAAACACTCGTAACAAAAACATTATTTTTTTGTTTTAGGCAGAAACAAAAATACAAAACACAAACGCATGTCAAACAGACCTGAAGGTTGCTGCTTTGTGTAATGGCTGAAGCTTGCAAAACAATTACCCAAATAATTCCAACTTCTTCGGCACAAAGATGTTTTGGGTTTTTTTCACTCTGGAAAATGATTTGAAAAGGTTTGTCTCAGATGAATCCATATGGAAATCTCAAATCCCAAAAGCTAATGTGAAAAAACTGTTAAAAGAATCCAAGAGCGTTTTAAAAAAATGCATGAAAATCGAACAATTGTAATTTGTCTTCTACAGCATTTGATAAAACTATCCTTTTTTCACACCAGAAATGGAGCCAAAATGTCAAATGGAAATAAAATAGCTGAAACATACATCAAGTCTACTAGTAATTTTGTTATATGATACAACAATATAGTCTGCTTCCTGAAGTGAGTGCAACAAATTTCACATGCTACATAATAGCCAAAATTTCATTTTTGTTTGAATACAATTCACCCCAACACATCAATACTTCAAGAAAGGAACATTACATTTTGGTTTCGCAGCAAAATTCTAGACATTGCATACTCATTGGGTGAATATTTTTAGAGGATACAACGCCAATTTACTTCTTGGAGTGAACGATGTACTTTTCTGCAATACAACATTGAAGTTTTGCATTGATCAGAAACTCATTAAACAGACTCCAATTTACCCATGTTTGACAAGTACAGAAGAAAAGGTGAAGAACTCACATGTTCATCGTGCATGCCTCCGGTTATGATGACAGTCAGCAATAATTTACAATATGGAACCAATTCTGGGGAGATATCAGCAACATAGAAAACGGATCTGACGGGTTCTAAAAAAAGCAGAGGTTAAAAAAAAAAAAAAATCAATCTTAGGAAACAGATCTGAAGTTTTAAAAAGAAGGATCAATCTCAAATAAAAAGAGTATCTATGTAAATTAACATAAAAGTTCCAAACATGTTCCAGAATGGTATTTGTAACAAACAAGAAATGATGAACACACAAAAGTATCTATGTAAATTAACATAAAAGTTCCGAACATGTTCCAGAATGGTATTTGTAACAAACAAGAAATGATGAACACACAAAACAATACACTCAAGGTGACAGATAATCTTCCTACACTTGAAGCAATACACAAATACCCCTTCTGCATTTGTTCCTATATTTTTTCTCTTCGTTGTTGCAACTCCTCGAGTGTCTCATTCTTTTCTCCTTCGTTTAGCAATGAAGTTAATTATCTCTTCAGGAAAAAAATATTGGATTATTGGAAAAGAAAGCAGAATCAAATAAAATATTTCCTGCCATGGAAAGAGTCCCTTGAGTTGTGCTTTTTGCCTGTTAAGGCCAGGCACTCAACCTTTTCAAACCTCTTCACCAAAGTTTGCATGCAAGTGTACGAACAATAGTATTAATCTATGGGATTTCACAAAGAATATAGTTAGCTAAACATATAATAACCCAATACATTAAATTTTACTGAATCAAAATCTTATGAAAAAGAAGACGTCAAGCTTGTTGGCTCCATTTTTATCTCCATTATTAACATGACAAAAAGATGAAGTATAAGTATATGCTAACATGTAAATTTCCTTTATTTACAGAACTTCTATATGTTTTAGATGAAAAAGATTGACGAGGGCACGGTGCAGTCCAAAGAAGGGCATATGACAGAAAATTCCAAAGTTCAAACTACAGAAGTTCTTTTGACATTTTTTCAAAATTTCGATTGCTTTAGACTTTTTTAAGGATGATCATAATTCAACTACCACCTTCTTATCAATTCATAAGCTATACAGAGTACTGACTGTTTTAAACTTAAAAAATTTAATTATTTCTTCCTTAGATCCTTCAAAGCTGCTCAAAGTATATCCCAATTATGTCATAGTGCTTGTGATGCCTCAACTTTTTCCTCTTTTGCTCCTGTTTTTGGGTAGTTGATAACTTTTGATCATTCAAAGTTTTAATATAGAATCAACAGGAAGAAACAGAAGAAAGCACCTCATAGTCTATACATAATGCAAGAGGAGATCAGCTGATGAGTTCTTTAATCTACAGCTCTGTCCCAGGTGAACGTCTCCAAAAAGATATCTGTCATTATATAGCAAGTGAAATAGTTGGCCATAATATTGTAAAAATTATACTTCCAAAAAAAATATATTGTAAAAATTATATTATTTTCAAGAGGAAGAAGATATAACCTATATTCACAATGTTCAGGCCATGCACACCGAGCTTTGCCATAGTCCCAGTAGCAGTCCTCATGCCTCAGAGGTCCACGCTTAGCTGTTACATGTAAGAACTATAACACTAATATAATTTAATACAATGTAAAAAAGAAAAGAAAAGAAATTAATGAATAACGATTCACCTTTTGTAACAAACTTTGATTTTGCAGCAGGATGAACATCATGCCACATCTCAAGCCACAGTTCCCGCATCAGAACTGGGGATCTAACAATATTCCTGTGGTTGGCTACATAAAAGACAGGTACAATTTATCATGACAAAGTGATGACAAAGGAAAGGAAAGAGGACATCTTGATAAGACATTCCAAAGATGGAAGGAACTCCATCAGTCTATGCGCAACATCAAATTCCATTTTCATTATTTTTCAAGAAAAATGAAAATAAATAAATAAAATAAGAATGAACCTACAATGGCCCTGTAGATAGAAGAACAAATAGACGAGACTGTTAAGTGTAAGAAGGCCTTAGTTCTTTTCCGAGGTTTAAACTCGCAGGGAACCTAAGGCCTTGCTTGGATTAGTTTTCTGTTTTGAGTTTTGAAGAATAGTTTTCAAAGAAAGAGAACAGAAAATAGTTTTCAGTTTTTTGAGCCTGAAAATTCACTTGGTTGAAAAATCTACAAAACAGTACTCAGAAAACAAGAACTCAAAAATTTACTTGGTTAACAAATACAATGAAAATAGTTTTTTGAATTTGAAAAATAAAGAAAATTATACATTACTCTTTTAATTATTATTTTTGAGATTTAACTACTAATGCAATATTTATTAATAAGATGAGAAAGACAATCAGTAAAAACAATTACAAGAATTGAAAATCTTGAAAGAATGTCCATTAAAAATAAGATGGGGAAAGACAAACAGTTGAATTGTGATTGATCTTCCATGCAATGTTCGCTGGTTATTATATCAATAATTCTATATCCAAAACAATTTGCTGGTTATTGAGAGGAAGATGAAAAATCTCCATAGATTATTTTCATTATTTCAATTGCTAAATGTTGCCCAGCCAAATAAAGATGAAAAAAAATAAAAAATGAAAAGATGAAAAAGATTTCTACAGGCAACTAGTATTGGGGATTGCCTTCAAAAGTCCAAATATACCAATCTGGACAATTTAATTTGCTGGTTACTTGAGAGGAATCTGAAAAATCTCCACAGATTTTTTTTGTTATTAAGAAAAAAATGTCAAATAATTGGGTAGAGAAACCAAATTCAAGAATAAAATTCAAGCACAATATTTCATCAAAATCGGAAGTCCAAATACACCAATCTGAACATTTAATTTGCTGGTTAGTACATTAATAATTGAATATCCAAAATAATTTGCTGGTTACTACATCAATATATTGTCCAAAAATGCAAAAACCAATTCAAAGTTTCAATAGAATGAATGTAACACGACTGCACATCTTCCCTAAGAAAGATTGGTGATAGAGAGACTGTGAAATAGAAAAGCACAAGCATTGAAATTTTGTGAAAATCAATTTGCGACCTGAAGAAGCATCAACGATTCAACAAGAAACTGAGCAAGGACTCCATCTTTCAACGAGAAGAAACATAAGAGAAAGCCCGATCTTGAGCTCTGAAATCTTAGAGAGAGAAGGATCGCTGATTTTACCCTGCAAATGGTTGTGAGCTCTGATCTGCAACCTGATAAAGCTTCTAGAATAGATTTTCAGAAGACAAGAGAGAGCCCAGCGATTCAAGAGAGAGAAGGTGAGAACTGTGCGGCAGACAAAAAGAAGATAGAGAAAGGATTGGGTTATAAACGAGAGACTCCAGCCTCATTTAAGTGACTTAAAGGATTTTCTGTGTTTTCACACAGATGAGAACAATTTTGAGAAAACCCTGAAAACACCTTTTAGTTGTTCTCTAAAAATCAATACTCATGTGACTTAGTTTCCTAAAAACTATTCTCTAAAAATAGCTCCAAGCAGATCATTTTTTGTCTTGGATTTTTTGTAACTCATAAAACAGAAAACAGTTTTATGAGATACAAACCAAGCATGGCCTAAAATTCACCAAAATGTAAGTAGACTGTGGAGAGTGGTCTGCCAAGTTATTTCTCAGTAGGGAAATAGACATGCTCACATAAAATTTTGTACGTCGCTAGGGGCATTCTCTAATAGCTGTTTTCTTAGGCTATGAAGGCATATGTATTTGTAGCTAACTTTTATATAAAAGACTATCTTCACACTTTCAAATGAATTTGATGTTTAGATGTGAAACTTGCCTTCCGCTCCTCACCAAGTCACTAGACAATCCTTCAGTTCACGGAGAAAGCAAGCTGTAACAAAATTTCCAAGGAGTAGTAGTTTTGGAGTTCTCTCTTCTCTTTAAATTATTGGGTGTAATTGTAATGATGAAAAAGTAAACAATAAATCAAGGAAAAAGATAAATAAAAACCTCTGAAACAATAATGTAAAACTTACCACCAAGGGCTGTAACCTAGAGGTACTTCCTCAGCTTCCAAAGTAGAAGATTGGGGATTCAAGTCCCCCCATATGGGCAAAGTGGCGGTGTGAGTTTAAAATAGGAAAACAAATAAAATAAAATAATGTTGACAGAACTTAAACTCCCAATCAAACATCACCAGCCAACCAAAAGAGATCTCTATGATAAAATAGTAGCCACAAATGTCTTCAGTGCAGATCCTTCTAAAAGACAGTAGCATGTATAAATAGATTATTACCTTTTTGGCCTAAGGAAGACTGCTGAAACATATATATAAATTGATACATACTGGTGAAAAACTTAGCAGTGAAATGGCCTTTAATGCATGCAGAGTGTATTTCAATGCTGAATCCAGAAGCAAAAGATAACCAAAAAACATAAATAAAAATAAAAAAAGACAATGAAAAGTCAAAAGCTTGTCAGGATTAATATTTTACATTTTAACCCTTTCTTTCATGCCAGTGTATTTAATCATTAATTAAGCATGAACTTATTTGAAGCCAACATTCCCCAGATTGTATACTCCTGTTAATAAGCATGGTGAGATGCTTCACATACCTTTATCAAGCTCCCAAACCGCTGTCCTCTTTCCCGGAAGACTTTCTGAATCTTCATAATATGTTATATACTTAACTCTAGGTGACCTTGTCATGTTGGGAAATATATCTGCTTCATCATGATGTTCTACATTCAGGTGGACCTGTACATCTGACCCATCATGCTCTGACTGATTTTCAGCAGGACAAAGAAGCATGGCAACAATTGATTAGTGTTTTATAAGGCCTCCAAGCATGAGGTATAAACTCCATGCTTGCATAATTTTAAAAGATAAGATCGACTTGAAAAGAGAATATACAGACCAATTCCACCCAAAAAAAATAGATAGCCACCAAATGGAAAAGAACTAAATTTAGAAGGAGAAATTGAGAAAAGAATTGTTCAACCAAACAATCATATTGTGGATTTCAATTAAAATAAAAAATACTACAGTGGTGGATCTAACTTTTTCTCATCTACTAAGAAAATCTGTCAGAGAAAGGAGTCTTAAAAAGGGGTTGGAAGAAAACTGGATAGGCTAAATGATGCGCCTTGGTACTAACCTTTTGATCATTTATCAACTGAGCCAGTAATGGTACCTAAGAGAAGATGATGAGGCATTCTGGTTTAAGTTTAGTAATTTTAGCATCCTAGGAGTTATTATACATGATTGCTGTAATCTATTTGTTAATCGAAGCTTTTAATGTTATATAAATAGTCCAATTTAGTATTTCCATAATTTCCTTTGTTGGGCAGCTGTTGAGGGTTTAAGGAAAGGAGGATAAATGCACGCTGGTCTGCTGCATATAATTTGACCAAGTAGTTTGTTTTACCCATGCATCAAAAGCAAGTATCTACAAGCTCAAGGATGGGAAGCTCAGATAAGAAACCAGCCTACTTTGCCCTTGTGGTATAACTATGGTAATTCAAAATCAAAATATTGCCTGCCTGCCTCAGTCTCCTCTAAATACATGGCATAAGTATGGCATGTGGTGGCTAACATGATATTCTACTTATCTCAACAAAACCTTTTCCCAACTATTTGATGTCAGTCAAAGGAATCTTGTTTCGCCATTCCGCTCTATCTAAGGCCTTGGCCTTTATAAAAAAACATGCTATCATATAATTCCTAACTATTTCAACCAATGTTAGCTTCGATCTTCTCCTTCCCTTGGCATTACCCTCAATAAGGATCATGTAACTTTTCTTATTGATACAGTCATCACTGCACATGACCAAACAATCTTAATTAGCTCTCTAATTTTATCTTCAATCGGTGCTACTTCAATCATCTCTAGAATGTGTTCATTTCCAATTTTATCGTCGTTTTTCATGCTACACATCCATCTCAACATTTGCAATTCTGCTAGACTCATTTGATGAATGTGTTGTTTTATAATCTCCCAACATCCTTGTCCCATAACCAATGGGCAATTAGCCCAATGGTAAACCTCTCCTCCCTCAAAGGGGAGGTGAGGGGTTCGAGCCCCATAATGGGCAATTTGTGAAATGTGTGTGCAAGTACTTACCTAACCCAAAAAAAAACACATCCTTGTCCCATAAAGCGTGGCACGTCTAAATTTTTTATAAAAATTACCTTTCAATTTTAGAAAAATACACTGATCACACAAGAGTGCAGAAACACTCCTCCATCTCACCTACTCTTGCTTTAATTCTACGATTAACATTGTCTCCAATTTTTCCCTTTTAGTACATACTTCAGCCTAGGTAAAAAAAAAATACTCACTTTTGGTACCTGTTGACCCTTGATCTCAACTACATCCTTACTTGTACTTGCTAGATTTACTAAAGTTACATTCCATATCAGTTTTGTGGTAGGTTTTGATCTTATAACTGACTGCAATGCGACATTATAGGCTTATCTTTTCCCATGTGGAGCTATTCTGTTTTGTGCTTGAGAACCAAAAACTGTAAGGAAAGAGCATGTAATACGTCGCTTTGGAAAGAGAACTAATTATCTTTACTCATCTATAAAATGTGTCCCCGCAATCTCCCTTATCAACTAAGTCAAGCCGCCCATTATCCATGCTAGTTCTTCAGTACAGAGCCAGAAACTTAATTTAAAGGGGGGGGGGGGATTGAACATTATCTAGATAATTTTTTTACCAAAATAATAAATATAAAAAACTTAAATATTGATTAATAATTTTTTACTCAATGCATTTATAATTGTCCTACACTAAAATTTCATGTTTCGGAGACATTGCATGGTAACCTCTTTTAATATATGAAATAATCCCAATAAATTGCAAAACTCTATCCTACTTTGATAATTTGAAAAACCAATTCAGAAAAAATTCAGGATCGAGAAATAGACTGAAAGAAGAGTTCTATAATTCTCCCTTCACATTTTTGCCTTGGAGAAAGATTAAGAGAGTAAACAAGAGATACTGATGACTAAAGTAGATGAGATGAACTAGATGTTGTGGAAAGTGACGTGCAAAGAGAGTTAGTGAGAGAGAAAGAAACTAATAAAAGAAAGGGCTGAAATGGTCCACACTCAAGGTCCTTTCTGTTTTGATTTGTTTTTGTTTTTTGAAGTTGGGGCATGTTTATAATTTTTAAAATTTTACATAACAAAATCAGAATACAACAAATCTCTATGTGGCTCTGCCACTGTTCTTTATCCATGCAGTCCCATGTCTTGAACAATTTTTATTTATTTTTTCTGTGGCAAACAGTTAAGCGTGTGAATCATTGTTCCCATGCTTTAAAGTTTAAAATTTAAAAGTTAAAAGGAATGAGGATCTCCAATGGGTACCCTTGCAGCATCAAATTAATTCTCTATCATGCTTCCCCAAACCTTGGCTTGGAGGCAGGTTTAGGAGGAAAGTTTCATTCCGTGCCAGAGTCACAAAAGGGGAACCCGATCCCAAAACCTACTTTGTTGACATCGGATATCAGATAAAATATCTCACAAGACAACAAAATGCTGGTATGTGAATTCCCTGAGTACTATAAAAGATTTAAAGCAGCACAGTAAAACATAAAACAATGGCTGACAACACATGTCTAGCAAAGGAAAAGGTTTGTTTAGGTTGCATAATGTATGGGGAACATTATGCATGCATCACTAAACAGGATATCAGATAAAATATCTCATAAGACAACAAAATGCTGGTATGTGAATTCCCTGAGCACTATAAAAGATTTAAAGCAGCACAGTAAAACATAAAACAATGGCTGACAACACATCTCTAGCAAAGGAAAAGGTTTGCTTAGGTTGAGAAATTATCATTAATCAACACAAGCATTGGAGCCAACTGTTTATGGGCGTTAAATAGATGATCATAACCAGAACAAACATAGGGAACATTATGAATGCACAAGTAGATCAAACAACTTTTCCTCTTCAGCATGATTCTTTCACTCTTCCTTGTAAAATCTAATGCAACAATGAGCCTTTTTTTTTTTTTTTAATACTAACACATACCCCTAGTTACAAACCACTGTTCTGATCTGATTGGAACAGGAAACTGCGCGGCCATATTCGATGACGCAAATAATGTAGATACTCAGAGATGCAGAATATCCTCACACACATGAAATACGTAAGGTGAAATAGACAGCATTTATATTAATTTATCAAGAATATACATATTATGGGACTTGGACCACAATTATCCATTTTGAATAATAAAGACTTAAAAACCTGTTGTTTCCAGGTTATCATGACAAGAATACAGTATTTAACATTACTGTCCCAGGGCATATAAAATTGATATCAAGGTATATGAGAAGATCTCTTAAAATTTTTGTTAAAGATTCAATCAAAAAATGAAAGTTTCAACAAACAAATATACCATCTTAGATCAATTACTAAATCCTAAAGAAACGAAAGAGCAACTTTATCACAATTTTGATACTGTGTATGATAATGAGAAAATATGAATCTAAATAAAACATTAGTGCATACCCATATTCAAGTGAAATTAGAAATTACTGAAAAAGATAGAACTTTTATGCACTGACTAGGATTACCTGAGGAGCCCTTGTTATGTTCACTTTTGGTCCCAGCCAAGTCTTGCACCAAGAGAGGGAATTGTATGGTACCTGTAAACAGATATTGCTGCTCTATTCATTCAAGCTAAAATGACATTCTAGTACATTTCATAATTGATACTGAAACAGAAAAATGTTCTTCTATACTCAAACACCCATTTACATGTACAGAGCATACCGTCTCATCGCCACTTGCTGGTCCTGGGTTCCCTTCAACCAAATTCCCAGACCTAAAAGAATGGTGAATGTGAGAATATATTTAAGAATCCACAGTGTCTGGGACATTTTCAAGCAAAAGCAACAGTGCCTTACTAAGAAAAATTTTTATAAGCGCAAAGTGCTCAGAATCGAGCTTGGGTATATCATCCTTCTTTTTAATCTTTTTTATCAAAGAAAATTTTGTTGTGAATCCTCAGAAACATTCTTGAAATAAGATCTACGTACTTTCTTGATTTAGTATGGTTTGATTCCTTTGCTTGTACAGTTCAGTTCATTTCTTTTGAACTGACTAAGGTGGTTCGATTTTGGGCTTGGCTCTAACTTGAGCCAATCAAAATTGTGCACACCCCTAGTTATTATATAGGATTGTACTAGCGGTCACACCATAAGCATTGCCAAGGATCAGAAGCACTGGAGATGAAATATTTATAATATCTGCAATCTCACATGCTGTCTCAAATCAATCATGCATTAGAATGTCTAATATCTGAAATAACTCAAATAATAATTATTATTGTTATTAACTTATAATTATCCTCAGAAGAACCTACTTCACATATTAGATATTGTGCAATACCTAAAAGCAACAAGCAGAAACTTCCATACTGAGCAATAACTAAATTTGAAAAGCTTGGGTTATATACATATAGTCCAGTTTATTATCCATCAAAGCTATATTGTTTAATTTCCCATAGGATCTTCTGATCTTCTGATCAGGTGGATGACAGCTACCTGGAATATAAAGATCCTTCAATCTCGTATATGACATCAGTTATGATCCAGTTATCAGGGTAAGGTTTGCCACTTGGTGCAAAATAGTAACCGACCTGTTTTGCCATTAGAAAAGATAACAAAGCTATTACTCACAGCAATATGGTTACCAGCTAAACATAAAACAAGCTCTGACAAGTCCCTATCCATGTAAAGAAAGTGTCTTACAATTGAAATAACCTGTCAGTGTCAGCTATAAAAAGTAAAATAAAATAAAACAAAAATTACACTTCCCCTGAGATTTTTTGAAATTTCAGGAACCTCCACTGATGTTTCAAAACTAACACGAACCATCCCTCAGGTTTTCTTGAATCATCACATACCACCCCTACTTCAATTATTGTCCAAATGTAGCGAAGGAATGTGATAACATCACTAATTTTTTCCTTGTTTGACTTCTTTTACCTAAAAAATAATAACAATACCTAGCACTTTAATCTACTCTCTTTGTTATTTCGTTACAATCCTTTAATCGTAAAACAAATGAAGAGTTTTGGTCAATTAATACAATTTTTGTATTTAAAATAGTTCTAACAATCTCAAGGTTTAAAAGTAATTTAACACTCCCCTTCAATGGTTAACAGAAGAGAGGTATGTAGTGATTTTTAGCAAAAGTAAGGGGAGATCAGTTTTCTTCCTAAAACTTTCAGGGTGGTCCCTAGAGTTTTGAAAACCTCATGGGAAATAAGTATAATTCAGAAAGATAAAGATACTAAAATAAGAATAATGCACATAGAACACAAGGTATTTGCAGCAAACAATAAAAATAGGACTTCTGAAGCAACACATTGATACATGTATCATATTTCCAGTAACTTACATAAAATTTTATTCACCGGATAAACACACTTGTAGACATTTGATGGGACCCAAACAATGCCATAAAATAGCATAAACAGCAAGGAGGAGGAGAGAAAGAGGAGGAGGAGAAAGAAAAGGAGTGGTGGCTAGTCTTCAAAAGTAGTGCTCTATTAATCTTCAAACTGAATTGATGAAAGGTAGAAATTTCTCAAATTCTCAAATGGGGATCTTGGGCCTTGGCCAACAAAACTACAACTCATGCAGGGAAAAGCAAGTTATTAAGAACTGCGTACGGAACGGGTGCCAGCCCATTTAGTTCAATCATAATAACACGATGCCTGACTACTCTTTAAAGAGAAGATTTAGCCATATAGTCAACAATCATAGTTAGCTTTTAAACACGTCCTGAAGCTTGTGCGGACACTGTGAGAGGCAAGCTTGTCGTTCACAATGACAAAATGAACTAAAATTTTACAGCTATTGTAAGCATGGTATCTGAATTAAGGCACAGAAATTTCAGTTCGAAAACCTACTTGTACCAAAACAAATAATCCAAGTGCAGAATAGTCAAACCTGTGAATAAAGACAATTCATGACAAACCAGCGTTAATGGGTGACATTATATAGCAGGTTATATTTTTCCAGAATGTGATATAGATAGAAGGACATGTGTGAATGCTAAGATCAAGCGGAGTAAGGTTGACTGTCTATGTAAAATTTAGCATATCACAACTGTTGAAGGATTTAAATATTAAAGTTAAACCCTCTCTAACAGCTTGAACTTTTAGAGTAGATGGTTGTTAACATGGTATCAGAGCCAAAGGTCTCGAGTTCAAACTTCACCGTCACCCTGATAATTAAAATTGAAACATGTGTTGGACCAAAAAGAAGGCCACGCGTGAGGGGTTGTGCTGAAGGATTTAAATATTGAAGTTAAACCCTTTCTAACATCTTGAGCTTTTAGAGTAGATGGTTGTTAACAACAACAAAACACGCCTAAAAACTTCTCATATATCCTAAACATAGTTGTCATGGCAATTTATTTGAAAGAATAGGATAAAAGCTACTTGTGGATTAAGTAACAGAGAGCATTCAAGTTAAGAAAATGTCTATATGGCATATTCTCCAAACGAACCATTACAAATGCTGAGCACAAGGAAAGCTACCATTCAAACACCGATTTATAATTTTATGCTGACAACTTCAGTCCAACAATTATATCTGTAGAGCATGTAATTTTTGTAATTTTTGTTTAAAATTACATAAAAAAAAGTTCAACATGTAGCATAAAGAAATGATAAGTTTGTTGTTGAACGTCCTTGAAGTTAATGTTGGCTAAACACCAACATGCATCATTGATAAAACAAAAAAATAAAATTAATGGAAATAAGTTCTATGATGGAAAATTCTCTTTGACTCCAGCACATAATGAATAATGATTCCAATTTCATGTCATATTATACTAAAGAAACAGTTAATAAAAAATGGTAATCTGCAAGTATCTATTATCGTTTTGGTCATGGTATTTTGAAGGCAAAATTCACTTGGGTCCATATATACCTCAGTTTTCGAATCTATGCCATATATACAAAAGATGTTCTTTAGTGGTGGTCTCTCCCAAGGAGTCAGAGGGTTTAGAACCGGATCGCCATGATATGACCTGAAACATACAGCATTTGAAGCATAACTGGGAAGTTGTAACAGAAAGTGATACCACTTAATTCAACAACATATTCAAGAAAAACAAGCAAGAAGTAATAAAAAGTTGAGTTCATTCTGAACTAGCCAACATAGAAAACCACACACCGATTGTGGAAAAAGAAGAAGAAAGAAACAGTTGAAAGGACGTGTGTGCTTTGTAACATGAAATTCGGCTGGCACGATGGCTACACATGAAAAGCTTTTCATGCTTCAATATCAATATAATTGTGAAAAAAAACCCCGACTCAGTCCTGCATAATAGGTTAGTTTTATCAATCAAAGAAGTGTCAGGTATGGTATTTCTGCTGTTAACTGGATGCATTCATTAACAAAAAAATAAAGGTAAGGTAATAGAATTTCTACAAAGTAACCAAGGGCTGTAGCCTAGTGGTACTTCCTCACCTTCCAAAGTAGAAGGTCGAGGGTTCAAGTCCCCGTAAGGGCAAAAGTGGGTGTGAGAGTTCAAATAGGAAAAAAAAATCTACGAAGTACTAAGATATTAAGGACATTATCCTATCTACAAATAACCATTACAATCACAACTCTTAGAATAATTGAATAAGATCAAAATGTTACGCCATCATAGGAGATGTGACCTGTGTGACATAGATATAAAGTTAGGGGCCAGTATCTGAAACTGCTGTGATTTCAAATTCAATAGTAACAATTATAGAATATAACATAAAGTTAATGCTTCCAAAATAAAATAAGTTGAATTTCAGAAGGTTTGATGACAGTCGTTTCAATGATAAATGAGTTAGGTAGCACTCCAAAGAAATCAAAAGAACAAGAGGTTTCATCATGGTATTGCATTCCATGTTAGGAAGTTTCATCATTCAGAAGGTTAACGAGAAATAGCTTCAAACCGTAGGTGGATTCTGTTGCAATCCCAAGAGAAGCAAGGAGAGGGATTATATTAGTACTGCATTCCTTGTTGGAATATTTGCATAGTAAAAGCAAAATTCTATATGAAGCAAAGCAATTCCTTAGTACTCACTTCTCTAATTGGTACAAGAGCCTTTTGATATAAGGGTCATAATCCTCTATTGCTTTGAAAAAGGTCCCATCTGATACTTCATGAGCAGAAAAGGACAACTGAGTTGGGAATCCGCATTCCATGCTAGACATGTTGGTCTCCGCTACTTCTAGAAATGATGGATAAGCATCAACTCCTGCTAATACAAGACAATGAACTTATGAGAATAATTAAATGTCATTGCCTTTAAGATATGAACATGGCTTTAAAATCCTACCTCGCGTTGAAGGAATTTCGATATTGATTATATATGTTGGCCAACCAGAATAGTTTGACTGATACTCACGTTCATCACAATGGTATACATGATGACCCTTTCTGTTCCCACTAGAAAAATGCTTCCAATATGCATTATCTGTCTTACAATACCTTGAAAATGGCATCATCCATGGTGAAGAACCAAATGAATTGAACATCAACCGAGCTGTTCCCTGATATCTTGCCAAAATGTACGATAAACATGAGTTAGTACAGGCATCCGGCAGCATGGGTACTCCAATCATAGATCTCAAGCACTCCAACAAGCTATGGTAAGTTACGTCAATTCAAATTATATGATTTTTCAGAACTGATTATCATAATCTATTAATGCTTCTCTAAAGCATCACTCTGATTAAAACTTAAAAGTATAATTTGGAGATATTTGGAAACACTTCAAAATAATTTGCTCAATTTATTCAGTCTGTTAGAAATGCAGAATTGTATATGAATAATGTATGCATTCGACAGAAATTTACTAAAATAAATGACAATGGCAGGAAGGCCAGTGTGCATTTATTGTGTTCCACATATTCAGGAACAAGTGTACTGGTTTAAATAAAATTTTCTCCCCTATTATAAACTCACACACGCACTTTGCCCCTATGGGAACTTGAACCCTCAACCTTCTACTTTGGAAGGTGAGGAAGTACCATTAGGCTACAGCCCTTGGTGGTTTGTATAAACATATAAATTCAAAAGAAAATTAGTATGTGACGGACTACTCACTAGCCATATTGTCAATTAGCTTATCAAAATGGTCCCTTTATAAGATAACTATTTAAGCGAATTCATAACTTTGATATTGGACCTAACCAGTGTTCACTCAAGCAAAATAAGCTAGCTAAAACATGAGTTGAAATAAATGTCAAATTTAATAAGTAACTTGACTGCGAAGAATATCATTAGACATGCAAAATGGTGAGATGTAGCTGCTAAAAACTTTTCCCTGTGTGATTGACTATATTAAAAGATATGGATGGAGGGCTAAGAAACATGGACACTTCTATGAAGGTGACGTCTCCATAACGGACATGTGTTGGACACTAACACTTTGTAGACACTCCAAGAGATGTGTTTGACACCTCATAGATGTATTTGCAATTCAAAATGAATTTCATTATTCGGACAGTAAGACTACACATCCTAGATACACACCTTATGTAGCACAAACACATTGTAAAAGGAGTTATACCCCACAAAAGTCTTGAATTTTATTTTTATTTTTAATTGTAATTAATTATGTTTTAATTGTGATAAAGCATGACAAATTTGTTTAAAAATGCGTTTTGTGAGTTATGGGACTTTTCCGGAATTTTTGGGTTCAGGTGTGGGACCCCGGATGAGTCGGATGACCCGGAAGACTTTCACGAGTCTTGAAAATTTATATAAGGGCGTATATGAACAATTGAGGAGTTAAAAAGATAAGTTGGGAGAAGAAAATGTTAGTATGTAATTAGTAGAGAGTTAATAGTATCAAAAAGCAAATTAAGAGGAAGAGAGGGACTTAGTTGCAAAGGTTATAAATATAAATAAATTTATGATATTTATTTCATCACAAAAATCAGATTTCTCTCATTTCTCTCTCACTACAACTTCATCCCAACTTCTCTCTAGAATTTAGATGGCTTAAGGTGAGAATTGAAGATTGTTCCAGGAGGAAAGTTTGTTCTCCACTTCTCCTCATCATTCTCTTCGATTGATCGGTTTGAAGTTCGATTTGGTGAGATTTGAAGAAATGGGTGAAACTAGGGTTTGGATTTGGGGATAGCTTAAGAAGAGAAAGTTGTTCTTCTTTCTATGATCTACAGTTCAAAATTCAAATTCGGAGGAGTTTGAAGATTTGGTGATTTGGAACTCTTTGAAATTAAAGCTTGGAATTAAGGTAGGGGTGTTCTCCCCACCTTATTATCGATTTATTAGGAATTGATATTGATTTCGGATTGTTTAGCATGTTTAGAAGTACTAGGAAGTGATAATTGGGAGTCTTTCATCTTTTCTTATGCTTCTATATGCTAATTGAGTCTTCACATGATAATTATGATGATATTGATAATTTGATACACATTGACATTGTATATGTACCTTGGTGAATTCGTTGATTGAAAGTATGTTTAATTATATGTTAATGTGGCTATACATGTAAATTGTGCATATATGTTATATACACTAGCAATTGAGGATGCATGTTGTCCATTAAAATGATCTATGGTTATGAACACTATGTTGTACATGTTGCATGCTACATGCTTGATAAAATGTATAAGAATGTTATAAAATTGTATTTTGTGAATGCCTTGTGAGAGAATCGATATTGCATTGTTATATGCAAGAAAATGACATGTTTTAGCATGGAATTAAGTGGCTTATGATGCGCTTGGAAATGTGTGATACTTTTGAAATTGTATGTGTCGACATACTTGAAATCTATGTGATTGGTTGTTGATTTTGGGAGGAGGTCGGAAAAGCAAAAAGGGTCTAGAGCCCTAGGGTGCAAAGTTCGGAACTTGGCCAAGGTGGTTTTGTCTAGACCCTCGGGTTAGTAGCCTGTAAAGTAGAATATTTTGGATAATTGGCTCGGTTGGTAGTTATCCGGTGGATCTACGAATACTCCCACTCTTATTTGATTTTGAAATTTATGTCACTTGGTGTTTAAGTTTTGCTGTTGAATTGTGATATTCATCTTAATGCTTGTATGATTTTCCATTAATTAAGCATGGTTGAGTATATGATTTATCCATATGTTGCATTGAGGTTCATGAATACGAGCATTGAAAACATGCCATGTAGTATATAGGAATGTCATGATTGCATTTCATGTACATCGCGTCGAGTCGATGCATAAGTTGGTTTGGGCATTTCTACTAAGCTAGTTAGTTGCTCACCCCTTTCCGATTTCCCCAAACATTTCAAATAAGGCACCGGTGTTTTCATTTGAGATTATCTATGTTATATTTTCATATGCCATGTTTGGGCATTTATTGAAGCTTTGTAATTTGAATATGGATTTTTGAACAGGTGTTTTAACACTTTGGTTATGTTAATTGTCAAATTGGGAACTTGGATGTTTTATGTATATTCTGGACTTGATCCGATTCAAATGATGTAATTAAGTCTCGATTATGGTTTTCATGTTTTATACTCATGTCTTTGGTTATATTAGATGCGTATCGATACATGTGGAATGTATACTTGGTGGTAAATGAGTGTTGGATGTCCAAACATACCATTGTGGTCAAACAGGATTTTTCTGTTGAGAGCCTAAGATCAATCGTAATCACCATTACGATGGATCGTAGAACCCTTTACGATGGATCATAAAATGGGGAGAAATTGAATTGGAAAACCAGTATGCTTCGATAGATCGTACGATACATTTACGTGGATCGCAGTTACGATTGATCGTAACTTCAATTACGATTAATCGTAATGAGGATTACGATGGATCATAGCTCAAGGTACGATTGATCATATTGAACAGTTGAATATGAATTGAGGTTGGAGCTTAAGTACACATATGCCCTAATGAGGGACCCACTTATACGAGTTGACATATATATATATATATATATATGTATACACATTATATGTATGATTATGACTATGCTTCCGCGGTTATGAGATTTCAAATTGATTAAGGGCTTGGGTGACGGTTCACTCACGGGTCAAATACATCACACACATTCAATCATCACCCCCATTTCCCTCGCTCTTAACCGGGTGTCGGAAATCAGGGCATGACATAATTGTACTTAAAAAAGAAAGAATAAGAGAGTAGTAGTATATATAAATAACAATCTTTGTTAGCATTGCTTTTTACATTATGTAATTCTCATTGTGGAATTAGAAATTCAATCAAAGTTCTATTGTTGTCTTATAAAATGAAATATGTGTACCCAACTCAATTCAACTAATAAAGTCTTTTTCTCAACTACTTTGGGTTGGCTACATAAATCATATTTTTCCATTTTGCTTTATCCAAGGCCATTACCACAGTCAAAATCACATGTTACGATATACTTCCTTACTAACTATACCCATTGACTTCTTTTTAAACTTATAAAAAATAAAATAAAAACTCTACCCACATTAACTTTGGTGTTCCCTTCCCTTAGGCTTCGTTTGGATTGATGGATTTGAAAGGATTAGAAGAGAAAAGAAAAGAAAGGATAATGGTTTTTGTGTTTGGATAACTAATGTGGAGAGAAAAGAAAAGATTGGGAGAGATTTGGAGGGATAGCTTATCCCTCCAAATCCCTCCAAATCTCTCATTTCTTATTCCTCCAAAAATGAGAAGATTTGGAGAGAAATGATAACTAGTAAGTGAGACTTTCATAATGCCGAAACTGCCCACAACATTTTTGAATAATTTTTTTTTATGACATCTAAATCCTAACTTAAAGATATTAGGGCATATCATCGTTCATTTCACAACACCCATTACAGCAGCAGGACAAGAATGAGCTCTCTTCTCCAACACCACTCTCAGCACATCTCTCTCTAGAAATGTATCGTGTTTTTTTGATAAATCTTGATTGCTATTCCTTCAAATCTCTCCAAATTTTTTGTTTGATTTCAATTTTTGAACGGTGTCTTGTTGGTTTACTCCTGTTTTGCACTTTTATTTATTTGTTTGATCATCAGAAGTAGAGAATTGATAACCTTTTGAGATTGCTAACACGTTTACCACTTTGTTCACTTTTGAGATTGCAATCAGAAGTTCACTTTCATAAGAAAATACATAATTGGGAGAAACTTGTGTTTTATTTTGTAATATAAATACGAAAGGGTATATCAGTAATTGGTTAGAATAGTTTCTTTTCTTTTCTCTCCTTTAGCTTATCCAAACAACAATGTTATCATTTCTTTTCTTTTCTTTCATAATTTATCCAAACACAAATACATGTTATCCTCTCCTTTCTTTTCTTTTCTTTTCTCTCATAACTTAAGTTATCCTTTCTTTTCTTTTCTCTCCTCGTTATCCAAACAAGCCCTTAACATTACCCTCAATGTAGACCATGTCAATCTTACTAACGAGCACATTTAGTGTCTTCCTTGTACATGTCCAAACCATCTTAATCAATTTTCTCTATTTTATCTCCAATCGTTGTTACTTCAACCATTTCATGAATGTGCTCAATTTTAGTTCTATACTTTCCGGTCTTGCTGCACATCCATCTCAACATTCACATTTTTGCCACACTCACTTTATGAATATATTGTTTCTTAGTTACCTAACATTATGTCCTATAAAAACAATTGATCTAATAGCTATTTATAGAACTTCCCTTTCAATCTTAACAAGATGTGTGAATTAAACAATATACTAGATCACCCCTCCATTTAACCCTTCCTACCTTGATTCTATAACATCATCTTCACTTTCTCCTTCATTATGAATAATATGAGCCTAAATGAAATGAAATTTTTGTATATGAATAAAAATTTATATTTAAATATTGTCATGTCCACGCTATATACATATTCTACTTTTTAAAAATTTGACATGTTCAGCTTGTCTATGTCTTATAGTGTTCATGTGCGATGTCAATGTTAGTGTTGCTTAGTTGGGAGGGTGCAAACATCACCTTGTCGATCAAGATAGAACGAGTCTTCCAATCTAAGAAGCATTGACACTTCTAGAAAGGTGTCTTGTCCGTGTCAGAGACACAAACACTCTACGAACACTCCAAGACACAAGTCCCACGCATCATGGACGTGTCTATTATTCAAGAATAGATTCTAAAGTTTTGGATACCTACCTGACACATCACAATCCCAAACGCTTCCAAACACAAACCTTATGTCTCAAAGGGCATTGACAAATTTAGCAAAAAGATATTTGAATGTTCTAATTCAACTAATTTCCCACAATGAACTTTGACATTTAAAATGCTTCAATGGCACTAGTAGTAGAACCAGAACCAGCTATCCAAATAGCTGCAGCTTGGACTAAATAATACAAAAAATGCATGAATACCATAAAACCACTTAAAGTAGCGGATAAAGCTAAATGTGTTAAATAGGCAATACAATCAATATGAAAGATGACATGAGTGGAAACAGAAGGAAAAGGGTCGTAAAATAACATCAATACAAATATAAAATTAGAAAGAAAAATATAGAAACCTCAGAAATAGGAAGACCAAATGTAAATCCAGAGAGTGCTGCTTCGACCGTCTCAATTGCACCAAGTAGAGGAGCTCCTGAAAACAAACAACAAAACAAGTTTCAAATAAACCACATCCCAACTCTGCTTGGAAAGTAAAATGAAGTTTAAAGTATTGCCAGCATACCAACTGCAAAATAAGCATGAATGTGTTCATCTAGCCACTGGACATATTTTCTGGGTGCAATTTCTAGCTTTAGCCACTCTAAAAAGTAGCGGAACACATTGTTTCCCAGTGAATGGGCAAACACTAATGAGGGGCCACCACGAAGTTTAAGGGCAGTTTCAAAAGTCAGCCTGCAGTGACAACCAAAAATATGAAAAGGTCTTATTGGAGAAGAAAAATCTGTCCGCTGAAACCAGTCAATATTCCGATAGAGCAAAGCCCATGATGGGGAAGCACAAGGTCCTGTAAGAAAACCACAAACATCTACAATCTGAACAGAGTTGACTGTGAATTATTTCATGATTTCTATAAAAAAATTTCCAGGTCCAAATAACAGATATGGCAGTTCTTGATTTAACTGTAATGTATCAGTTATGCATTACAGAGTCTTAGTTATCAACCTGCAGAAATAATCTCACTGGACTGACACAAATATATCAGAGGTTATACATTAGTCCTCTTCCAATTTGAAGATGCTAATTCTTTGTAGAACAGCTTATTAGAAAAGTTGATGAGCCAAACTGTCATGAAAAGGAAACATAACTACTTCAGGTTTGTCAACCTTGGACAAGAGCAACTCTGCAAGGAGATACAATAACAGTCTACCTAGGAATATGCACCATAGCTAGTAAAATTACAATGCGCATTATATATGCAAGGCATATACAAAGTTTAGCTTGTGAAAGTATAGTCTCGCTCCTCAACCCTTAGTGGTGATCAAATAACTCTTTTGGGGTTGTCAACCTTACTGAAGTGATTCTTAAAGGTAATGCAACAAAAAAGCAGTCTATCAAGAAATAGGCACTCATAGCCAGTAAAAGTATAATTCAAGATGAGATGTACAAGATTAATATATACAAACTTTAGCTTGTGAAAGTAAAGGTCTCTCTCCTCAAGCTTTGATGGTGACAATCTCCAATCATAGGGAACAGCAATGATTGCATTCGCCTCAATACCAAACTCAATGCACCATTTAATCCATTCTTTCCACACTGATGAAAGAGGACCTGAAGACCATGCATCATTTTTCAGGGGAATGTAACCAATGCAACGAGAAAATAAGTTAGTCATTTCCTTCATCAAAATAAAGTCAATATATACCATAAATATGACGTGAATTTGTTTCGAAAGAGGTGAGTTTAACCACAGAAATTAGTCATTAGTCTATTTCGTATTAATTATTTGTATTCTTCTTGTAATTGTCATAATTCTTGAGGAAAAGAAGTGACGAGAACAGCTACAGAGTTAAACATGTGTGCATGAACGTTCCAAAATCGCACTTTATTACGGAACTGCAGCCTCTCAAAAAATATATATATATGAAGAAGAAGAAGGAAACAACAGAATTAGAAGTCCTTCCACACAAACTGTTTACTGCAAAGTACAGATCATTATGGCTACAGAAAAAAGTAGAAAGCCAAAAGTTTGAATCAATTAATAAGGAGAATTCCTCTATATATTTTGTGACGACCTCTATGGGCGGGTGCGATGCAATGGGTGAGCTACCACACTAGCAGGCTAAGGTGTCATGATCTCACATCGCTTAGGGAAGGTGAAGGTGAAGGTGAAGTACTTATATGTATGTTCGCACCCTTCTATGACACAACGTGTTTTAAAGCTGTGAACCCATTAGAACTTTGCAGTTAGGCGTGCTTATGTGAGAGTAGTACCAGAATGGGTGATCCCCTGGAAAATCTCTAGTTCGGGGGAGCCAAAAGCGAACAATATTGTGTCGGGTAGGGTGGGGTGTTACAAATGATATTAGAGCTAGAGCCCAGCTAGAAGTGTGCCAACGGGGACGTTGGGCCTCCAAGGGGGTTGGATTGTGACGACCTTTGTGGGTGGGGTGCGAGGCACTGGGCGAGCTACCACACTGGCAAGCTACGGGTATCATGATCCCACATCGCCTGGGGATGGTGAAGGTGAAGTACTTATATGTATGTTCGCACTCTTCTATGACACAACACGTTTTAAAGTCGTGATGGCCATGAACCCATTAGAATTCTGCAGTTAAGTGTGCTTATGCAAGAGTAGTACCAAAATAGGTGACCCCCTGGGAAGTCTCTGGATCGGGGGAGCCAAAAGCGGACAATATTGTGTCGGGTAGGGTGAGGCATTACATATTTACTAAGATTGTTGTATCTACCTGCACATAACTAACAAAAAAGCACATAAAGAGAGTGTTTTTCGAACACATGATGATTCTACCATGCATAAGACATTTTATAGTGTATTGGAAGCCATATGATTAGTGACCATAATATTATAATGTCAAAGCATACAATACAACCAGAAGCAACTAAAGCAAACCAACTAAAAAAGTACAATTAGTGGGCTTAAACTCATAATCAATTGTTGTGCATGAAACATCATTTAGTAGGGACTTTATTGATAAGTATCATTTAGTAGGGATTTTGACAAAAGAGTCTGTAACAATAGTGACAGAGCTAGGAATGCATATTTAAGTAACACAATTATACAAAACAAACCAAATTCAAATGTGTATGTGTGGTCTTGTGTATCTTTCATTCCCTCTTACTGTGAATACTATTGAACATTTTATAATAGTCAAATTATTTAGGACTATGCATATTTAAGCAACAAAATTAGACAAAAAATTAATGAATGAAATTTGTCTTTGTATTGGGAACTTGAACTATTTTTAGTTAAGTTCTCTCAAAATCAAAAACCAATTGATAATTAGATAAAACCAAATAAACAAGGAAATTTCACGCTTTACAAAATGGGTCTTCACTTTTTCCTAACGGTGTATATTTATGATTTCCATGTATCATATACAATAAAAGAGTAGACAAGGATGTTTTATTTTTAGGATTTTTTTCGTACTGATCATGTAGTATACGAAAAGAGAGGATTAAAGATGAAAATATGGAGTGTCAAGTGGTTAAAGAGATTAAATTGGGGGCTAAAGATCAGAAGTTTGGGGTAATTTTAGAAATATAAAAAAATTGAGGGGTGGGCAAAATGCAGGGGCAGTTTTAGAAATTCAAAATTTTATATATACAAAATAGACATATAAAAATTGAGAAGGGGAGGGGGGGGGGGGGGGAGGGAATGCACTTGCCCATGTAAATCCATCATTGTATAACAACTATATCAAATGCTCAGACTTCCAGTACCAACTATCAAGAGCATGTGTTAGATCAAACAAAGGAACAAACCTTTATGTTCTCCTAGAGACAAGTAGACAATTTAAATACTGAAAAGCACATTTTCATATACTAGATCCAGACAAAAATGTAAGAATTGAAAATCATTCTTTAACATTATTCCTTATTGTTCAAGACTGACCAGAGGTTCGGATTCCTTTGAAAAATTTAGTAGAATAGTTGATTATATTAAAAAAATAAATAAATAAATTTCTTGAGTTCAATTTTATCAAAAAGGGTTTATTAAGAATGAAAGTCACTACAAGGAATTGAAGAACTTCGCTTTCTGCAGTATAGGAAAAGTAAGGGAGCAGAAGGCACAGAAAAGATATATGCTAGTATTTACATGATTACAACTTAAGAGTTGGATTTTATGGATTAAAGATTAGGACATGTACCTAGGTTTTAATTTTCAAGAGTTCTGCAAAACCGTACACATCACATTTTTGTTTTTGTTTTGCTACACTGTTAAAATATATAGTTGAACAATGAATATACATATTTATTCTCTTATGGGCATAATTCTCCCTCACACACACAAAGTAGGGCTATATATTCTGAAATAAACCATAAACGATATTAACTGTTACCAATATACCCCTTAAGGTATTATAGGTTTTCTTCTAACTAATTGGAGTGACTTATTTCCCATACATCTCCCAGCATTAGTATAAACTAAAACCAAGTATTGTGACATAAAAATTACTGTTTAGCAATATTACAAAATGATGTCTTTGGGTATTTGACAGTATATCAATATGGAACACGAATAACATATATGTCTGTGTATACATGCTTTAGTATGTACTCAAAGGTCATTATAAAGCATAAAAATAAATAAATATTGATAAGAACATTATATGAATACCTGTTATGTAACCTGGATCAAGCTCTGTGATTGCAGAGAGACCACTATCAGGGCGGGACTTGCATTGAGGGTGATCAGTTTGATTGTAAGGGTCTAGCAAAATGCATTTAAGCCAGCAATTCGTAGCAGAAAGAAGCTGCATGACAGATGGAATCATCTTTTATCATCCACCGGAAAATGTTAGGCATAAAGAGAGAAAGTAAAGCATATCGACAGCAATGTGTTGCTCAAGACAAGGAGAAATTTACCTTCCGAAAAAAAAAAAAGAGAGAGAGAAAAAAAAACAAGGATAAATTTTACAATGTAATGAAGACCAGCACAAATGGAATGAAGCACTGTGAATAGTTAATCGGAATAAGCCAGTCCACAACATGGTTCACAGTTGTGGAATCAATTGTTTACTCGGAGACCAAATACTGATTCGGTCAAGGGGTATTGGATCAGATTAGGCAATATGCAAAAATACACTTCATACAAGGTTTAAAAATATATAAGTAAAATATATATAAAATTAAGAAGTAAGAGATGTTCTTCTGTACACTGAGGTAGAAATGGGAGTGGGAGAGGGTTGGCTAGTTGACTTTTAGAAGGGGGTTTTGTGGGAAAATGAAATTAGAGAGAGAGAGAGAGAGCACGGACACTCCTCTAAGGGGTGTCGTGGCTGTGTCGGACACGTGTTCGACACAGTTTCAAAGTGTCGTGAAGTTTGAATATCTTTTCTTTAGGTTGGACAAACGGTAGTTTTGCATTTTTTTTAAAGCAGTATTCCAATGCAAATTTAAAACATATTGTGAGTTAATAGGAAAATAATCTAGAGTTTTAGAAAACAAAACAACGTCCATCCAACCCTAAATCTCCATGATCTTATGGATAAAATGAGCAAAAAATAAAAAAATCAAATACATATATAGTAATATATTATATTTTTATTTTATTGTCATATCTCTGCCACATCTTTGTCCTATTTTTTTGAGATTTGTCATATTGTTGTGTCCATATGGTGTCTTACCCATGTCTCGTGTTCATATCCGTGCTTCATAGGTTTCAAGTCAACATAAATGGACATGTGTTGTATTGCGAGATGAATCGCCCAATATGGTTCATCTTGCGAGATGCAATAGGTATCACATTTCAATCTAAATATCAGGTGCTTCACCCACTACAGCCTATTTCATGTTCAATCTGAATGCAACTTTCCATATAGTGATAACACAGACTTGGTATCAGATCGCTGCCTCGCTACACCGAGTTGAATCAGCAAATTAATCTGTATTGGAATTGGACCAAGTTTCCAACCTTGATCCACAACTTTTAAGTTACTGATGAGCCTTTAAGCAAATACAAAGAACAGATGGCATAAAAGAATTCTGTTGCCATCTGTTTAAAGGTGTGGTCGCGCGCATTACACAAACACTTGGGAACATTTATAATACAAATATCACATAAGGATTTTTTGAGTTAAGTTTAGCAAAAAAACAAAAAACCTTAAACCTCTTAAAGGTGTGGTCACATTACACAAACATCATATGAAACGAAAAGTAGTTGTAGTTTGCAGAACAAGCACATAGGAACACATATAATGAAAGTAAAGTAATTTATGTTGCTGGATATTATAGTTAGAGCCTAGCTTTTCTGAATACAGGATTCGATTTGTTTCCACATTTTTCATTATCATAATACGAGAATTAAATTTGAAGTGGCAAAATCAGTCATCAATAATTTGTCAAGCTCTAGAGTTACCACCAAATTAATATATCAACACGATTTAGAGTTATTACCAGAAGAATTTCCATGTGTGGGAGCTTAGAAGTAATGAATTAATACACTCGTGATACAAGTGAGGCAGGTTTCCAGATAAGCAACAAAGAGAGTTTGTCATTATCATACTAACAATTAGGAGTGGTTGATAGTTATGAGCATACATACACACACATACATAATATAATCATCGCTGAAACAGAGATAAATAAAATTCTAATGGCCACAGAAGCATTAACTCAATCAGCTAAACAAATACTTACTACATCTGAAATAAACTAAGGAATTGAAAGAGCAAGAAGAGAACGAACATGTGGAACAATAATCAGTATAAAAAGAGCTGATGACAAAAAAAAATTAGCATGAAATAAATATTTAAGTGATTGAAAGAGGAGAGGAAATGGATTTTCATTTTTTTACTTTGGTTGTGTCGAGCCAGACCAAATCGAGAGGGTTGAAATCGAGAGGCGAGTAAGGACAGTCCAAGATTGACCACGCTCTGAGCTGAGTCGACGCGAATCCAGGAATTATGATGCCGGAGAGCTTCGAGGAGTCGCCGGTGAACTCGCCGTCATTGCCGGAGCTTCTGCGCAGAGCTCCGAGAAGAAGAAATGCGACGATGAGGGGGATACGCCCTCTCATTCGCAGTGTAGAGAGAGAGAGAGAGGGAGTCGCGTCGTGCGTGACAATTCTAGAGAGAGAGAGGGTCTTGGACTGACTATTATGGTATGGAATGGGAGTTAGAGTTAGAGACGTGAAAAGGCATATTTATTGGTGTCTTCAGGTGGAGTTAGGAATATTATTTCCATTTCCTATATTAGCCCCGATTGATGCTGGATTTTACGAAACTGTTATACTCGTTAGTAACGTGGCAGGCCTTGATTGAAGTCTGTGGAGGCAGACTTTTAAACTCGCAGGTGTGCAGTCCTACGACCGTTGCCATGCAATGGCACTTTGCCGCGTTGTCACGGGTCTCCGCTCCACCCGGCATCTAACGGAACGGGTCTGGAGAGTTTAAACCAGATTAGGGAGAAAAGGACAATCCAATTTTACATTAATAATACCTTTTTTATAATCAATTACTATATTACAAAATGTATATTAACTATACACGTGTAATTCTATACTTAATACAATATTGTTTCACAATTATACATCATCTTCTTTGCCTTTACACCATATAGATGAATTTCAATTATCTTTTCATTCATTTCTATTCTATACCATATAAGCTTTTAGATTTTACTTTTTAAAATTATTTTTAAGTTTTGATTGACTTCTTTAACGCTTATCTTCTAGTCAAATCAACTTTTCATCTTCCGGAGCCAAGAATTTATGATTGGGGGCCAAACTATTAACAATTTTACCATAAATGAGAGGATCTAATATAAGAATATTTTTAATTTAAAAGTATTCCATTATCGTTAGATGCATACAAAAATATATCTAGCCAAACTTTGAACTGTTCGTTTATAAAAAAAGATTTGCCTATATCCAGTCAAATATGACCTAAATATATACAAAAATAAACCAAAAAGACTACATATCTACTACAAAAGTTGAGCTCGACGATCTTTTAGAGAATAAAATTCATCTATTATCAAATCCGAACTAAAAGTCTCAATAATTTCTTTTTCAACATTGATACTCAAATAATCTACAAGAAACTCATTTTCCATCTTGTTGCGAAGTGTTGTTTTGACAAGTTTCATAGTTGAAAATGTCCTTTCTGTAGTTGTCGTGGAAACTGAAAGTGTCAAGACAAGACGAATTAATCTATCAATCAAATAGTAGATATCTGACTTCTTTGTTTCCACTAATCCTCTACATAGTTCAGAAATTGTTAACATATTTTGTAGATGTGGATGGTGAGGTACATCAACAATGTAGTGTTGTAATTGAAATCTCAAAAGAGTCCTCTCTTGGTCTGTGAAATCTTAAAGATAAAATTTATTTGTAAGCTTGCAAATGTCATCAATTTTAAACAACTTGTAAACATCCCTAGGATCCAAAGCTGCTAAGAATAACAAGTTTCATTGCTTGTTTACTAAATCTATTATTCAACTCTTGCACTTGTGAATCAATTGTGGCATTGAATATATCAATCTGATAGTGGTGCTCAAGTGTAATATTGTCTTTTTGGTGACATGGCCGACCCCTACCTTTTGTATAAGGAGCACTCATATCAGGCACATCAATCTTATTGCGTTCACAAAATAATATAACAATTCCAAGTAAGTTGTTCCAACCATTTTTTCTCAATTTCAGAATAAGTTCTTTTGTAGTTAAGACCAAATGCATAACATTTAAGATGTCTTGAGTTTTTGTTGCAAAGCTTGGCAAAGGACCTCAGTTGTTCCCATAATTTCTTTCACCAAATGCAGAATAAACACAAACTCAAATGATGTAATAGCATCATAAACAGCATCGGCATCCCCCCGTTGGGAGTAAGTGGATCCTTCTTTAATGATGATTTGAAGAACTAAACACATTGCACCAAACATCCTTATCAAACTACAAACAGAATTAAAATGAGAGCTCTAACGAATATCTCCAGGTCGTTGCAAGGTACCAATCTGATTAGCTCATCTACCAGTTTCAAGTTCATTAATAGCTATCAAATGGGCAATTTTAGCCGCTTGAGCAAATTGTAATTCATCATTTCATTTGCAAGAAGCTTCAATGATATTGATAATGAAGCTCAACTTCGAAAAGAATTGATGGACAAGGATTACTTCTATAGATGCTGCAACTAATGGCAGTTGTAATTGATGAGCTAAATAATGCACATAATATGCATAAGGGCAATCATTAAGAAATAATGCTTGCAAGTCATTCCATGCCTCGCGCATATTACTAGCACCATCATAACCTTGACCTCGGAGATTGTGAACACTAAGATTATTACGAGATAAAATCGTAGAAAGCTCATTTTTTAAAGTCAATGAAGTTGTATCTTTAACATGCACAATATCAAAGAAACGCTCTTGTAAAAAATCACCCTTATTGACGAATCTTAAAATAAGAGTCATTTGCTCTCTCTTAGATTCATCACGTGCTTCATCAACAATAATACAAAACTTGGCATCTCCAATGTCTTCACAAATCTTCTTTCTCACTTTTATAGAAAGAATATGCAAAATCTCCTTTTGAATTTGTGGTGAGGTATACTTGGCATGTTTTGGAGCATTTTCTAGAACAAGTTTGGCAACATCATCATTATATGTTGCCAAAATCTTTATCATTTCAATGAAGTTACCCCTATTTCTTGATTCGGGGCATTCGTCATGCCCTCTAAAAGCACAAGCTTGAAATGTAAGTCATTGAACCGCATCAATTGAAGTCTTCAATCTCAATCGGTTATTTAAAATTTGTTCCGAAGTTTGTCTTTCCATCACTTTATCAATATGACAAGGTTGATTCATTAAATCCTTACAACATCTCTCGGCTATGTTGTGAGGTGAACAAGGACCTTCTCCCACATGATTTAGGAAAGCACACCTTTTTCCATCGTTAACTTTCTTCCAATTTGAAAATCCTTCAATAGTGAATGCATTTGTTTCGGGACGCCCCGTTGGTTTCTTTCCAAAAAAAAAACAGGGTAAGCAAAATGTGGCATCCTTTGAAGGAGAATATTCTAACCAAGAAGGAAACAATTTGAACTAAGATGATTGAAATCGACGGAGATGCTTTTTCGATCCAGAACGTAGATACTCTGACAGAACAAATTGGTATGATCCAGCTTTGATATAGTCTCGACGAATTTCATCATGTTGGCTAATAGGATATTATCATATTTGACGACGTAATCTTAGATCACGTTCTAAGAAGGTATGATCAACTTCTGTATGTTCAACTCTAGGAGATTTTGGAGGACGTGGGTTATCAAGAACCGAAGCATCATGATTAGATGTGAAAGGCACATCATCTTTTGACTTATTGATGTTCTCTCTTTGAAAGAATGCGTCAATAGTTTTTGATGGCTTCACCATCATATAACTATACTTAGGCGGCCTATGCTTCCAAAGTAACCAATTAACCTGAAAATTAATCTATCAATTAATTATTTAAATAAATTTTCTTATCAAACTTTCCTAACAAAGACAAAAAAAAAAAAAAAAAGATCAAGCCAAAATTGAAAAAACTTTCAATTAAACAATTAGACTTTTAATTTATAAACAAATTCAAAATTCATGTAATAATATCACAAATTAATAGTCAAACAAAAACTAGAACATGTCATTCATATTAGCATATCAACTATCAATCTATCATTATTTTAATTATCAATTAATAACATGATCGTACGAAGAGAATAATTCAAAAATATTACTTCTAAATTAGTAGTCATTTACACCAAATTTTGCCAATATATAAGTATCTCTGATCACTGATTCACATTGAACACATCACAGACTTCTAGTTACCTTAAAAAAATAAGCTTAATTTGATGAGAAATTAATCGATCAAAGAAATAACATAAGGTATTAATTTACACAGATGACAGATACGTTATAGTATACACAAACACAAGCAGCTAGAACTAGAAGAGTAGAAGGAAAAGAAATTTAAAACTACTAATAATAATATTGAAATTAAATGTTAGAAATTTAGAATCATTAATACATTCCAATTTAAAATGTCATCTAACTCAATAATGAATAACCCATCAATTAATGATCCAATCCAAGCATCCAGCAAGAGAAAAACACTTGAATATTAAAAAAAAAAATTAGAGTTTTAAAAAATGATAATAAAATTTGGAATTTTTTTTATTAAAAAAAGTAAGAGAGATAGAAATAGGAGAGTTTGGAACTTACACAAGAATTAAGATTTATCTTTCATGTTCCACTTCTACGAGAATAGAGAAGAGAATGAAAGGAGACAGAGTAGCCGAGCAGGGACGTTGGGGAGGAGCTGTGCCATTGCTGTTGCTTAGTTCTTTGGAAAGATAAAAAGTAAATTTTTCCTTTTTTTTGTTTTTGTACTTAAGTTGACTTGCTGAATTTGTGCTATATATATTATTAATATATTGGTATTACAGACTTTACAGTCTGTATTAGGTAGCGTGTATCAGTGTATATATTATATACAATATATATATATATATATACACACACACACACACACACTGATACACACTAATGTATTAATAGACTAATATATATATATATTAGTCTATTAATATATTAGAACCAGAAAAATTGGGTTAGGGGGGCCCGCTAGTGGTATACATATATTATATTTTAAATATTATATATAGTTACTAATTTTTTTAAAAAAATTTTGGGGGGGTCATGGCCCCCCTCCTCCGCCCCTGCTTCCAGTTATGCGCGTTCTATTGACCTCACATTTGTTTTTCTCAACACTTATTCCATCCAATATTATAGTTGATCTAATAACCATTCTATAGATTTTTTTTAATTTAATATTATTTTGTCACAAAGGATACTTCTAGCTTGTTTGCCAAAATGGGGTTTCAATTAAAAAATTTTTTTTGGTAAAAAGTCTCTTGAAACAAATATTTTGATAGGCTCTACAAAGAAAACAAACTCCCGTACAAATTATAAAGAGTATCTAAGATGTGTATGAGTGCAAAAACTAGAGTCTGTATAGTATGCGGTGAAACTATTGAGTTCCCAATAAACATAAGATTGCACTAAGGATCGGAGATAAGCTCATATTTATTTACAATAATTTTAAATAAAATAACAAAAGATTTCTAAAACAATATTCCATGGTGGATGATGTTTCTCAATGATCTCGTGTTAATAGATACCTCTAAAGGAAACTTAGTAATAAAATTAGAATTGTGAAAAAATCTCTAAAATCAAATAAATTGAGAATTAGTCCTAGTAAAATAGAGTATATGAAGTGTAAATTTAATAAACACTCGAATATTGATAATATAATGACAATACTTCAAAATAATCACTTTCGTTATCTAGGATAGATAATAGAAAAGAATAGAAAGATATATAGCATAACTAGTAAAATTGGAGTATGGTGGACAAAATAGATACAAACTAGTGGTATTTTATGCGAAAAAATAATAACACAATATATAAGCTAAAAGAAATTTATAGGAACGTTATTAGACTAGTTATGTTATATGAAGGAGAGTGTTGCACTCTAAAAAAGAAACAATGACCATGCCTTCATGATTAAGAGTTACACCGGTCAATGAGTAAATAAGAGAGGATAGACTCAGATGGTTTGTGTAACAATCCGCTCCATTTGATGGTAGGGGTGGCAATATTTGACACAACACGCTAATACAACATGAAATAAGCGGGTATGAGTTTGGGCTTATTGTGTTCGTGTCCTTATCGTGTCTACACGATAGACCCAATAAGAAATCGTGTTATTTTCGGATTTGATCCGCTAACTCGAAACTGACACGATTAAATATTCGTGTCGGGTTGACACGAATACGATCCACTTAGACACATTTTACCCGTTTAATTTAAAGGGTCGTGTCAGGTCAACACGACCCGTTTAACCCGCATAACTTGTTAATATTTATTAATTTATTTAAAAATGTAAAAAATAGTTTAATATTGTTAATTTGTTTTAGAATGCTAAAAACATGTAAACATATATTTTCACATTATTTGTTGTGAAATGTATTATATATATATATATATTATCTTCCAATATTGTCACACCCCAAATTTTTAGGAATCTGAAATGTGATAAATATAAATAAAATAAAATATCTAGAATGCTTAAAATATAGCACACACTCTACAAAAACTTGACACGGTAATGTATAGAGGAAAATCCTTTATTTTAACCAATCATGTCATGCGGTAGCCAACCTTATCATAAGAATAACTTATACAAAATGATAAGGAATTTGATGTAAAGTTATCCATATCCCTCACGCACCAAGGCTTACAAGTGGGTGCATTAACTAACTAACATGTTAGTCATCATCAACTAAACCTTACATTATATATATATGTGTGTGTGTGTGTGTGCGCGTGTGTCCACCATTACATAAAAATAATAATACCCGATCAAAATAAACCGGTCTCTACAATCCAATCCTCGTTTGAAAAATTAAATAAATTTTGGTCTTTATGAAAAATTTGAGTTATTACAAATATGTTATATATAGTATATTTATTGTTTGTGCTAGACTATAGTGATGTAAGTTAGGTGTTGTAAGTATAGCTCCTTATAATATATAACAAGAGAGAGTGATGATTACTGAAGATAATAATGTCTTTTATTGGTTGATTTTAAAAACTTTGAGTAGAAAATTTCCATTATGATTTACCAATGTTCACGTGAAAATTCTTTATATAATTTTATAAGGAAGAAGGTGAGTGTCAGTCCAATAATGGAAAAGAAATAAAAAGAGAACATTGGAATGGGAATACAAGATATATATATGTGTGTGTGTGTGTGGTGGATATATAAATATAATTATATATGAATTATGGTCATAATTGTTCTTTAGTATCCCAAGATATATAGTACAACATGTAACAATTATAAGCAATATAAGTCAAACCATTCTCTTATATTTTATCAAATTCTGATTAATTAGTTAAGTGTCAACAAAATTAATTAGAATAATTGATGAGTTTAAATCATTTAATCTGAATATCTAGTTTTATGAAATTAAGTTTTTCTTTATTATCCCGAGTTATATATATAACATATAATAGTTAAAGTAATATAAGTTAGACCACTCATTTCTTTTATTTTTTGTCAATAATACTTCAATATTAATATAAATTAAAAAAAAATATTAATTCAATGATATATATACTTAATGTTTGTTCTAAAAGCTCTATTGTTTGAGTGTGATTAATGTTTTTATTTGATTTCAATATAGCAAAAATTGTGTTATTGATTTAATTACTTAATTAATATAATTAATAACATTTGTTTGTTATATTCAAATGATGGGAGAAATATTATTGTAATTTAATTAATGTTTTCAAAATTTATTAAGTTCAAATTTTTATTATTATAGATTAAATATTATTGTTGTGATTTATGTAAACAAAAATCATTGGTGATCTAGTAGTAGGAGTGTCTTACAAGTTTAGACTTCGTCTCAATTTGATTCTTCATAATAACATTCTTTTTAATAAAATAACCTATTTGACTGTCACCTGTTTAATAAGTGGGTTATGTTCCACTCGCACGGTTTTGCTCTTCTTAAATTTTATTTCAAAAAATCTCATACTATTTAAAGAGAAGTAAAAACCCTTTCTCCACACCCAGACTGAACATGTCTCCACATCACATCTGCCCACAAGGGTAAGTGCAGTTTGAATACATACGTCATAGATTTAGTGATAAAAGGAAAAAGACATAGTTGTAGGCAAAAGGAAAGTGCAGAATGATATAAAAGTGAATTGCTAACCTTACACTCTACTTGAATTTTTTTTATTGAAGTGATTTTCAAGGACAACCGTATTATTATTTTCCTTGGAGTCCAAGAACACAATTTCAGAGTATGAATATCAGTTCCCACTTCAGATTTTCAAAAGAGTGAAAGAAAATGGAACCTTGAAAATTATTCTGCATACACATTCTTTCAAATAATGAAATCTCAACTATTTACCGATTTACTTCTTATTTGAAAAATGGGATGCTCTTTATACTATTTTGACTCATTTTTTTTGGCGGATCACCAAAGAAAACAGAAAACAATGAGAAGTTCTTAGTACACCTTCCAAGTTTCAAGAGTTCAGAATCATTCAAACCTTCCCCAGAGTCCCAAAAAAAATTAATCTGAACAAACCACATGAATCCAAGTTCCTCGAATGTCAGGAGAATGTACTTTGACACCCATTAACAGCTACTGCAACCACCATTTCCGGTAATCATGTAGGAGGAAAACCTAGAGGGGGTGTTATAACTCTCCCACCAAAGTCATTTTTTGTAAATTTACAAATAGTTCTCAAGTATACAACAACCTTGTATGTTCCATGGGGAAGAGATGTTGAAGAAAAATGACAGCAAATTTTTTCTGGTTCCTCTTTCTATTCTCAGCAATCCAGTAAATGTCACTCTTCCTTTTAATTGATGGTGTCATTGGATCTTTTCTGTCTAATTTGTCTCAACCCCATCTTAAAGAGGAGCACGGAACTGGACTTGGGAAAGAAAGAAGCTGTTCAAGGATATGCTTTCTGATTGATGCAGGGCTTGCCACATATTTTTACACCACCTCCATTCACAAACAATGCTGCAGATCGTCAGAATAAAAAAGATATTTAGATTTCAGAATCAATCCATTTCTACTACTCTTACATCCGGGAATGGGTGAATAAGAGATACCCAGAGCTGATGGAATATTATGTAATAGGTTGCATTTTAAGCTACAATTAAGCTGGTTTCAGATAATAGACTAAGGCTTATGTAATTGAACTAATACGGTTAATGCAAGTCACAGCAAATGCTGGTCACTATTATTTCTTGGGGTACTTGAAGCTTAAAGATTGAAATAGATTGTTATATAAGATTTGAAATAGAACCCCAAGAAAAAATGCACATAATGACTCGAAGCTAAACTTCTATTTCTGCTTGATTGCTTATACCAACTAAAAAAGTGATAATAACACCACCACAACGGATATGTATCACAAGCTATAGCAAGAACTGACAATGAATGAAAACCAAAAGATTTCATGCATGAGACTATGGCCATATGCAATTGAAACTAATAAAAGTTTCATGCATGAGGCTATGGTCATGTGCAATTGAAACTAATAAAAGTTGTGCTCATGTTAGTCTTTGCCATTGCTTCCTATACACAATTCTTCGCTTGTAGGTTCAAGTTAACCAAAATTTCATTTTCAAATCCATGATTTGTGACTCCACTGAGTTAGGGAAAACCAAAACAGAAAAGGAAATCTTTCATGTCAGCCCATTGCCATTCAAAGATGTTCAGTCATCACAATTGTATCATGACCCTTCATAATTCTTTTCTTGAAGCTTATCATTAATCAACAAGGGGTAGAGAAAAAATTCATGTTTCATCTCCACTTATCTGCAACTCCATTGAGTTTGTGAAGTACAGAACAGTTAAGAGAGATATTTAATGCAAGTCCATTTGCATTCAAAGCTGTTCATTGCCCATTTTGAGGGGCTTTGCCAAGATGGACTGACATCATTCACTCCTGTATCTTATTAGTTCTCGGACTTGGATTCTCTCCTCTAAAGGAGAGGTCCGAGCACTTATCCAATGGCTATCATGGTACCATGTCACAACCTAGTGTCATAATTAAATGGCTATAATTAACTTGGGATGGTGACATGGCACTGTAGAACTCCTTATAGTATAGGATGCATCTCCATGAGTCTTGACCCTTATGCCCAATGAACCAACTGCCTAGTCTACAATTCTTTGCTTGTGGCTTTTCATTAGTCAAACAAAACTAGTTCAAAATTTCATGTTTCATCTCCACTGATCTGAAACTTCATTGACTTTATAAGCCCAGAACAGTTAAGGGAGATGATTGATGTGAGTCCATTAGCATTCAAAGCTGTTCATTGCCCATTTAAGGCTCTTCTGCTTTGCCAAGATGGACTGACTGACAATCATCATAACTGCATCTTATAATTTATGATCCTTGTGCCCAGTGAAACAGCAAACATGTTCACAGTTCTTTGATTGTAGCTTCTAAATTAATCAACCAAGGAATAGTGCAAATTTTCATGTTTCATCTCCACTGATTTGAGACCCCATTGAGTTTGTAGAACCCCAGAACAGTTAAGAGAGAAATTTGATGTACGTCCATTAGCATTCAAAACAGTTCAGTGCCCATATAAGGCTCTTCTGCTTTGCCAAGATGGACTGATCGATAATCTCATGACTACGTCTTATAATTTATGACCCTTGTGCCGATGAAACATCTGACAAGTTTATGATCCCACATATTCCAAAAAAAAACTTAATATCAATATCTAGTGTATGATCATGTGCATGTGTCTCACTAATCAAATAAGGCATGCAGTGAAATTTCATGTTTCATCTCCACTGATCTATGGCTCCATTGAATTTGAGAAGTCCAGAATAGTTGAGAGAGAAATTTGATGCAAGTCCATTAGCATTCAAAGCCGTTCATTTCCCATTTAGGTTCTTCGGCTTTGCCAAGATGGACTGAGTAACAATCTTCACAGTTCTATCTTATGGATTATGAGTTTATGACCATTGCACCCAATGAAACATCAGACAAACTAACACATTCCTAAAAGAACTTTATATCAATATCTAGTGTATGATCCTATGCATGTATCTTCTCACTAATGAAATAAGGCATACAGCAAAATTTCATGTTTCATCTCCACTGATCTGTGGCTCCCATTGAATTTGAGGAGTCCAGAACAATTGAGAGAGAAATTGATGTAAGTCCATTAGCATTCAAAGCCGTGCATTTCCCATTTAGGCTCTTCAGCTTTGCCAAGATGGACTGAGTTATCCCAGTTCTATCTTATGGATTATGAGTTTACAACTGTTGTACCCAATGAAGTATCAGACAAACAATAAAAAATATTCCTAAAAAAAATTAATATCAATATCTAGAGTGAAGGTTGCATGATTCACATTTAATAACTTAAGCACACTATTGTTCACAAAGATCAATTATATTAAAAAGCAATGACATATAATATGAAGCATTTCATGGAGGCAAGGTATGGACCTTGACTCTATAAAAAAGGCCCTTCAGATTAATTCCTTCATATTCTAATATCTGGAAAAATTAATAAATATATCTCAAGAGACAAAAAGGAGAAATATATGTGATATAAATTACTTAGGAGTTCAGGCATAAACATGAATAAAAATCAAACAGCACTTTCTATAAGCTAGTCCCATGATAACCATAACTCAAACATGCCAAACGTTTCTAATGAAAAGTTATAAGCAATGACAGCGCACAAAGGATAACTGAAGACAAATATGAACTCATGAATTTGCTATAAAACCATAAATTCACCTGCCAACCAATCAATATAAAATATCACCGCCATAATACTATTATCTGGATCAAAACAGGAATCCAGCAGGAGGTGAAGAGCACTAAACCTGTAAAAATTGGGAAATGCAACCATTCAAAAATAAATCAGACACAAAACAAAGCAAAAGTTGGAAAAGCTAACATGTCAAGCCCATACCCTTATATACTCTCTCTCTCTCTCTCTGAAATTTTCTATCCTTCTTAATAGGGACATTTATAGTTACGCTTAAGATGCTCCTACTCATACATATGTATATAGAGAGATATGGCAGTCCTGATAGCAACATACTGAAATGAAAAATCCTTAAGCAAGAACTCGGAGAAGTACACACAGATCTATATATATATATATATATATATATTAACACACGAAGACTATATAGAACCCTAAAAAAAAGAAGCCCCAGAATCGAAAAATCAAGACCAAGTTTGTTCATTTAAGCTCAACTATGATTCAAGTTTTATAAATACAGACATATAGACACACATACACACACACACACACACACACACACACATATATATATATATATATATCTCGGTTTTTACCTCTCTTGATCTATATCAAAGATTTACTTTCCAACCTCCTCTTAGCTACGGTTTAGATTTGACAATGCATCATTTACGGCTTCGAAACCTATTCGCTACCGGGATTGTTCATGAAAATGAACCGGTGGTCGTAATCGCAACCCGGATGAGAGCGAGCAGTGGACCGGACAGGTCGAACAGAACCACGAAGTGGAGGGGGTTTGGCAATGAAAGAAGGGATTTGGTCTTTAGAGAAGACGAGATACGATGATGATGAGCGGACGGTAAGTATGGATTTGGCTTCGGTTGCTGCCATTGTGGCCGCTACGGTCTGAAAATGTGGTAGCGACTAGGGTTTTGAGGGCAGTGTTTATTTATACTGAATATTAGGTTAATGTGAGCTTGATGACGTGTCAATTGAATGCAATATTTTGTGTGTGTGTGTGACTGTGTGTGGGACTCCAGATTCCGACAAATACTTTTGTCCGTATTAAATAAGAAAAGAATCTCCCTCCTCTCGATATTGTTAGTTTGTTACTGTGCACATGGTTGGTTGCTTATTTGCTTCTCAATATTCAAATTCTTGCAACTCACGGTAAGACGTCAAGATGTTAAAATTTTGACTTAACAAAATTTTCAGATTTTTGTTAATGATAATAATTTTTTTTTTAAATTATGTCAAAATATAGAATAAGTGGAACTCAAATTAAAACTTTTTTAATTATCATTTTTACAAAAATAATTTTGATCAAAAAATTTAATTTTTAGTAAAAGTTATATAAGTTAGAAGAAAACACAAAATATATAAATAATAGATAAAAAAATTATTTTGAAATGGTTTGCTTGGCTAAAAGGCTGGCTAGATTTAACCAACCATTTAGCCAAGCAATCACATGGTCTATAATTTTGGCTAAGTCATTGAAGCCCAACAATGTCATTTGCTAGTCACTGTGGATGCCTTAGATTAGGTTAGATAAAAGGGTAAAATGTTTTGACACCCTTTCAGGTTTGTTTTAATTGTTCACAAATTAAACTTGGATCAAAAAATGACTGACACTCTCCCATTCTGAGTAGATATTGGGTGAACCGGGTATACCATGTCATTTGTATACCAAACCAATTAAAATGCATCATTCAAGTTGGTTGAGAGTAGTTGTTATATGTAAGTGAGACTCATTCATTGAACATTTCATTGAATGATGTATTTTAATTGGCTTGGTATACAAATGACATGGTATACCCGGCTCACCCAATATCTACTCCTCCCCATATTTGGTTTATCTAACCCTAACACTCTTTTATTCCTAAATTACCCTTTTCTCTCCTCAAACCCATCTCCACTCTCTCTCGATGGATTACTTTAACAAGTGTGAACACACACACACACACACACACAAACATATATATATATATATATATATATATATATATATATATATATATATATATATATAGTGTAGTGATCTCTTGCTCACCGGTGGGCAAGATAATTTATCCACACTTTGTATAGTGGCCGTTAGATTTAATCTAACGGTCACATTCTAAACTCACTTGAACTCTTTCCAAAAACTACAAAACCACTTTCTAGCTATTTAATTTTAGAATTTTATTATTATGGGTGGATTACCAATTCCTTATCTCTTGTAAAATAAATAAATTACCAAAAGTAACCAACTGAATAATATCCTGATATACTATCTTCTTCTACGTTCTGCCACAACTCTTAATCATGGTTGAAAATTTCATCTCTAAACATATCAAAAATTATCTCCAAATATATCAAAAATCATTTTTAATTTAAGGTCTTTCTGTTCAGAAGAACAAAAGAAAAACTAAAATAAAAAAACATTTAAGATTAATATGTGATAAAGTGTTGTTGTTATCATCATCAAAAAGGAAATTAATTAAAAAAATAATAGTTTTGAAATATCATTCTTATTGCTAGTTTAATTTAATGCATATGATGTAAATAGGTGTATAAATATACACGCACATGATTTTTAAACAAATGATGAGTGTAGAATTAAGAAGACTATAGAATCAAGAAATATATGTTTAAACAAATCATGACTATAGAATCAAGAAGACTATAGAATCAAGAAATATATGTTTAACCAAATGATGACGATAAAATCAAGAAGTATGTGCGTGTAAATTTATACACCTATTTACATTATGTGCATTAAATTCCAGCAATAGGAATGATATTTTAAAATTAAATTATTTTTAATTAATTTTCTTTTTGATACTGATAAGTCAATAGATGTATACATTTGTTAGTAACAACACTTCATCATATACTTATTTCAAATGTCTTTTATTTTAGTTCTTCTTTTGTTTTTACGAACAGAAAGACCCTAAATTAACAATAATTTTTGATATGTTTGGAAACGATTTTTGGTATGCTTAGAGATGAAATTTTTAACAATGATTCAGAGTTGTAGCAGAACATAGAAGAAGATGACATATCAGAGAATTATTAAATTGGTTACTTTTGGTAATTTATTTTTTTACAATAGGTAAGGAATTGGTAATCCACCCATAATAAAATTCCAAAATTAAATAGTTAGAGAGTGGTTTTGTAGTTTTAAAAAAAAGTACAAGTGGGTTTGGAATGTGACTGTCAGATTAAATCTAACGACCACTATATAAAGTGTGGATAAATTATCTTGCTCACCGGTGAGCAATAGATCACTACTCTATACACACACATAATAATATTCAACTGCTTCCTGGTGAGCAGGGAGTAGTCTACATACCCCCTGTTAATTAAAATAAACTTCTTCACTCTTATATTAGGAAACTTACCGATATTTTATTTCTATTAAACACTAATAATGTAAAATGACAATAATGAATATTACTTAAAAGGAAAAAAAAACACTCATCACCATCGACATTCCAATCTTATCCTACATCAATTTTCACTATTGCCCAATCCACTTGAACCACCAACTTATTGAGCCTCTTAGATGTAATAGTAATAACATTACTCCAAAAAATTTGCATGTTTCAGACAGTTGCGGTACCAGAATATTATTCTGTGTTACCTAATACTAATCTCTTTTTCTTTTTTATTAGGACATGTTCACCGGCGGTACTGAGACTTTATCAACAGCTCTAGTATGGACAATGTTAGAAATGATAAGAAATTCAGGAATAATGGAGAAGGCACAAGCTAAAGTGAGACAGGTTCTTAAAGGAATGAGCAAAATTAAGGAGGCAGACATTCGAAAACTAAATTGCTTGAATTGCTTATCAAATAAACTCTAAGATTACACCTGCCTGATCCCTTGTTACTCACTAGAGAATCAAGGGAAAGATGTGAAATTAATGGTTACGAAGTACCCATTAAAAACAAAGTCATTATTAATGGGTGAGTGATAGGGAAAGATCTAACAAGTTGGACTAATGCTGAGTGCTTTGAACTGAAGAGGTTTCGTGGTTCTTCCACTGACTTCAAAGGGACAAACTTTGATTATATCCCATTAGGGGCTGGGAGAAGGATATATCCAGGCATATCCTTTGGAATTGCAAATATTGAACTTCCACTTGCTCAACTTCTATACCACTTCGATTGGAAACTCCCAAATGGAAACAAACTTGAAGAATTTGACATGAAGGAAACCTTTGGAGCATCTGTTAGGAGAAAAAATGACTTGCAGTTAGTTGGCAACCCTTATATTCCTTCAATTCAGGACAACCATGAAATGGTTGGGACACATAATTAAATCATTGTACTAATTCTAAATTACCAATAATAGTAAGTTGGTGGTTCAAGTGGATTGAGCAATGGTGAAAATTGATATAGGAGAAGATCGGAATCCTGTCAATACATTAATATACGATGGTAATACGGAGGGTGATGAGTGTTTTTTCTTTCTTTTTAAGTAATGTCTATTATTGTCATTTTACATTATTAGTGTTTAATAGAAATAAAATATTGGTAAGTTTCCTAATATAAGCGTGAAGAAGCTTATTTTAATTAACAACCTTATGATTAGATCCTCAGGTTACAATAAAAAGTGTGTAGACTACTCCTTACTCACTAGGGAACAGTTGAACACTATTATATATATATATTGTATGAGATATGTATTTTGTATATATATATATATATATATATATATATAGATAGATATATATAGAGCTGAGCACCACCACCACCGGTAATCTTCTTGATCAACGTCCACTATTAACCATGCCAACTGAAGGGCCACTACTGGTTGGAACACCACCACCGGAGTTAGCCATCTGTCACCATCTCCAATGACCATTCCGACACCGTCAAGCCACCATGGAAGTCAAAGCATCATTGCCAATGTACACCTCCATCTTACATGCATACGCCACCACCTTGAAGCATCATAGTGAATCAACCACCATCCAAAGTCATTGCCAGTGTCACGCCTCGATTTTCAATACCCAATTAAGAGCAAGGAAAATAGGGCTAAACGATGAACTCTTAACTGGTTCACGCATTTGAACCCTTTGATCCCAAGACTTTGTTTTGTGTGTGTCTAAGATCTTAAGATAGGACCAAGCCCATTTGAAAGAGGATTCAAAATCACTCAATTTCAAAGAAAACAACACTCAAGTCCATTTCAAAATGAATAAACTGTGTCCGTTTGATGTCAGGGACAATTTCAACATAAGCTGTAAATAGTACCTTCGCCTAATCGAAGAGATAATTTTGATTAATCGAAGTTCCATCGAAACATGTTGGAATTAGAAACCAAATTTACTCAGTTTCTCCAATTAATTGAACATGGTCTTTGATTAATCGAACCATTTTGGGTATTCGATTAATCGAAACCTTTCGGCAGAAAATTCTATTAAGTCTTATTTTTCCATTAAGATATCCAAAACTCATTCATCATTATGCATTATTTCACATACATCCTCATACATTTTATACATCTAAAAACATGCACAGAAGTATTTGAAATCACAGACATATTTTAATTACATTGTAAACATCGGATCAAGTACGAAAGTTCATAAATTTACTTTCCTAAAAGTAAAACCAATTTACCAAAATATTTGTCCAACATCCATATTACAATTTCTCAAAAGTGTCAACATGACACATACATATATAGATACTCAAAACTTCAAAAATGCTATCGAGTACTTCACGTAGCTACTCAAGTTTCATCCATTGCTGGTGCCTTATCTGAAAAAATTTAGGAAGAGAGGTGTGAATAAACAACTAACTCAGTAGGAATGCCTCAACGCACCTAGGCATCAACCCGACACCGACTTACATGATATGCAACCATGATGTCGATATTCTACATGACATGTTCAATGCTTGCATGTCAAATCAATCTAATGTAATTCATATATGCAATTAACCCATTCATCATGCTTAACAATTTATCACATAAACATCTTTAGATTTATATCTTTTTCGATCATAATTCGATACATATACATGATTGGTCAACTTTGATGGTCATGTAGTGTTGGACAACTCCGACGACACTCGTATGATTGGACAATTCCGAAGATCATACATTCTTGGCAATATATTGGTTTTGCCATTGTGATTGGACAACTCCGATGGTCACATGAATTTGGACTACTTCGATTTCTAAGCATTAGCCTCGGTATGATTAGACAACTTCGACGGTCATACCTTAGTGGATATTTTACCATTTCTATAACATGGTTGGACAACTCCTAACCCCATGTATGGCTCACTTGGACGAAACTCCAATATATATATGCACATTAAACAACATATCACATGTAACATATTTCTCATTCTCTCCTACATGCATCCATGTTTTATATCAATCCTACCGTGCATCATATTATCACATACCACATATATACACAAATGTGTCCACATTCATATATATACTTTATACATGTATACAAGCTACATATGAACAACTATAGCATGCAATTAATCACAGTGAAAGAGGAAGGAGATTATACACAACCATACCACCCTTTTAAGCATGCTAACTCAACCCAAACCTCTCAAACTCACCAACAACCTATAAATCGATGACTAAGAGAGAATAAACACCTCTACCTCAAGATTAAAGCTTTTTCTAGCAAAATTCTAGAAATATCCAAGCTTCAAAGTCTACTAAATCTGACCTTGTTCGGTTTAAATCGTAGCCTTTGCCGTGTAGAACACTTTATCCTTCACCGGCACTTTTCAAATCCAAGCTTGAGGGCTCCAAAACTAAGAGAGAATGAAAAGAGATAGAGGGGAAGAGAAAGGAAGAGTTGGCCGGTTGTCTCTAGTTTCTCAAATGGCTGGGATCTCGGCCATATAGATATTTATAATATATTGGGGGTACGAAATGACTAAAATGCCCCGGCCACTTAACATACCCTCCCGACCTTCGTTTTTGATTTCGAAAGCACTTACGATTCTAAAATAACTTTCTTAACTCTTTTAACATTTTATTTGGTTTAAATAATTTTTTTTGAAAAAATATTCAATTTTTTGGGCCCACTCGACTTGTCTCCCAAGCTCCATAGACCAGGAAATTTTAAAATGAACCAAATGGCTCAAAAATATCCTCAAACCTCTAAAGAAGTCCCCAAACATGTATTTCATGTTTATAATGCATGTAACATCATTTTATATAATTTATATGACAATAAATGAAAAAAAGAAGAAAATTGATCAAAATTGGACCCGGTTTCTATAACCGGCAAAAGAGAAATTGAACACAATAGAGAAAATGGGTCTCCATGCCAAGCTCCGTCCATGTCCACTAAACCATGCAAAGACCTAGTCCACCATGAAGGAGCACTGCCACAGCCACAGCCGGGTCTTCACAGACCCATCACCACTATTTTAGCTAAGAGGTGAGAGGGAAGAAAGAGAAAAGAAAAGAGACAAAAAGAATCGAGAAAGGAAAAGGAGGAGAGAGAAGGTGAAAATAAAAGAGAAAAGGGTAAAGAAGGGTATTTTAGGTAGAAAGGGGTGTTAGGGGTAGATAAACCAAACCTGGGGGGTGTCAGAACAATTTTTTGATACAAATTTAAGCTGTGAGCAATTAAAACAAACTTGAGGGGTGTTAGAGCATTTTACCCTAGATAAAAATAGCGGGAAAGAAAAAAAAAAATTTTTTTTTGAACATTTTAGGAATTTGGTTAGCAATAAAAGAAATTTTTTTGTGGAAAATAACTTTTCATAACCCCTAACTTTCTCACAAAAAATTCCTACAAAAAATACAAGAAAATTTTAATTTATTGAGAAAGGTTTATAAATTTACAATAATACCCTTTCTTTTCTTGTAAGTTTAATGCACTCCAAACTATAAAATTGTAATTTCTTATAACTTTTTTGAAAAAAATTCGTGTTAAACAAATGCATGTTGGAAAACTTATTTTCCTTTCATTCCCTTCACTTTATTTTGTATTCTTTTACTAGCTTTCAATTTCCTATAATAATTTTCATCTAACCAAAGAGACGCTTATGGTTTATGGCGGAACCGGAATCAGAACCGATCCCAACAGTTATTTAATTTTGAAACCGGAACCGTTCAATTTGGTTCTTTATGGTTCCGATTCCATCTTTTATATTTGAAGTATAATATAGAATTCAAGAAATGTGCATTCTCTGAATACTTGATTGACATTTTATAGGATATTGTTGCATGGTTACATGACATCTCACTTATTCTAATAGTCATTATTATACGTTATCATTTTATGGAAGCTTTAACAATTTTCATGATTTGTTTACCTCTAGAACTTTTACTTTATTGATATTGCATTCAAATGAGATTGTTATTTAATGCGAGTCTAGCTTATAGCCTTCGGGTTCTTCGAGTTAGAAGCTTAGAGGATATTTATTAATCTTATTTATATATTTTATATTATATATGTATATATTTTTTGAAATCGGAACCGTAGTGAATGGTTCCTAAAAATTAGAACTGAAACCAAAATCGTAGTGAATGGTTTAGGTATGGTTTTATATGATTTCAGTTCCACCAGTTCTTTGTGCACTCTTAACTATTACATCAGTTCATAACAAAAACAATCTGTGAATTAATGATTGTCACATTAGTTCGTAATAAAAAACAATTCACAAATTTATTTTTTCCCTACATGTCACTAGTGTTATCAACCATTTATTTCTTGTCACATAAGTAAAAATGCATTTAGCAAAATTGCAGGAGCATTAAAATATTACACTTCAGTTTTAAACTTGTGATCTTTGTAGCAATCTTATTACCCTTCGCGTAGGCTTGTTCTCTTATTATTTTTTAGAAGAAGTCTTGGTTTGAAAACTGCAGCAGCTAACATAGTGCCAGAAGAATTCCTAAACACTGATCCACCCCCACCCTGACGAGATGAAAAAGAAACATAAAAATAACACTTTATGGAGTAGGAGGACACCAATGTTCAGATCTCAAGGGACCAATTGAATTCCTGTATGCCATACGTGGCTTTGGGCGAAGACACTTGCCACAACGTCTGACCTTTTTAAAAATAGAGGTAAGGCATGCCGACATCCACCTCTCTCAAATCTTGCTCAACGGAAGTCTTGTACACTCGGTACGACATTTAAAAAAAAAAATCAGATTCTAAACACAAAAGGATAGCCTCTAAAATTCATGACAATGAGAGATAGCAACCTCAGTGATAAGCTTCTCACTCCATGATTCACCCTTGAAGTAAAATGCATTCCTTACCTTCCATATGTACCAGCAAATGAATGAAGCAAGGCTAAGCATATTTTCCTTCTTTGCCACTTCTGATTCAGAAATTTCCACCGACTTGAAAAGGAGGGAAGGTTCATATCCAGAAATTCAAGTCTAAGAGGAGAGGGCTGCCAGACCAAAGCAGATTGAGGACAAAGGAAGAGCATGCGCGCCACTGATTTTTCACCATCTCCACATTTTTTACAAATAGAATCTTCCACCAGTTTGAATTTCTTTAAATTACTCAGAACTGATATTCTTTGGAGGCAACACATTCCCATGAAGTGTTTAATCTTCTCTTTTGTCTTGCATCTCCAAACACTCCAGAATCTCTTGTGAATCAAATTTGAACTCGTCTCATCTTACCAATGGGCCATTAGCCCAATGATATAACCTCGCTACCCTCAAAGAGGAGGGGGAGGGGTTGAAGCCCGAGCGTGGACAATGTGTGTGTGAATACTTACCTAATAAAAAAAAAAACTTGTCTCATCTTGATTAGAAACCTCCTTATCCTTGTTTATAGATGAAGCAGCCAAATGGTATGCAGATTTCACAGAGAACCTTCCATCTCTTTCTATTCCCCAGACCATCTTGTCTTCTAACTCAACTCAACTAAATCCAATCTTGATAATGTTAATATCATCCAAAGGCTTTGAAAGATTTCTGATCAAGTCCTCTTTCCAAGTCCTAAAATTTCTATCAATCAAATCGGCAACAATCTAAAGGTGACTAAGATGCAGTAATATGAATTAATATTTGATTTTCCCATGAATCCACATATTAATAGATGCGCCATTACCAACTTTCCATTTTAATCCCTTGGAAAAATTTTGGGAACTATATATATATATATATATATACTCCTCCAAGCCCAATATGGATTTGACCCCAACTTGGCTTTGAGAAATATAGTTGAAAAATACTTGGCTTTTAAAGGTCTACAATACAGGCCCTTCCCATCAACTTGAAGTTTCCAGCTTTGTTTAGCTAAGAGAGCTTCATTATAAGCCTCTAAAGATATAAATCCCAATCCACCTTCATCTTTATCAGTAAACAAAGCTCCCCTACTCAACCAATGCATTTTGGATTGCCTTCATTGTTATGCCACCAAAAATTATTAAAAAAGGTCACAATTGATTGGCACATTGCTTTGGTAAGTCTAAAACAAGACATTGTATAAAGGGACAAAGCAGTCAACTCTTCAGTTTGCTCTCTAACTTTTTAGTTATGAAACCACATATATCCTTCTTTGATCTGCCTATGAATGCTGGAAGACCTAAACATTTTTCCTTGGAGAAGAACACAACAGAGCAGTCTAAGTTAACCACTTGACAGAGGTTTTGCGAAAAATTAATTGAGTCATCCACAAAGAAGAGATGAGAAATTTAAGGGCTTCTTTTTCATATCTTCAGTCCAAAAATAACAAGGCTCTATTTTCTGCAGCCTGCAAGGCACAAGAAAATTCTTCTGCACATTTTAGGAAAATGTATATGGAGATAGAGGATCTCCTTGCCTTGAGCCTTCTGAGGGTTTGAAGAAACCACAAGGGCTACCATTTATCAAAATTGAATAAGAAATTGAAGTTATACATGAATGGATGAATGAGGTGAAGCCAATAATGGTCTAGGTCTGTAGTGCATGACAGAGGTTGGTTGCTTAATTTTGGGGATCAAAGAAATGTTACTTAATTTTATTGAGACATTACAGCTACAAAAGCACTTTGGGTCGAACTCGTGACTTCCAAGTTATAATGGATAAATCTTACCCTTACGCCAACCCGCCCGCTTATGAATAAGTATAGTATTTTGGATTAATTAAAGTTGTAAACTATGTAGTTTTAACTATTTTATGAAGATGCTCTTAATTTTTTTTTTATTGAAAACAATATTTGGAGGATAATAGAGGGAACAAGTTATTCAAAAGAACCAAAGGGCCTCTAGTCCAATAGTATAACCTCCCCACCCTCAAAGAGGAGGGGAGGGGTTCAATCTCTGGCATGGGTAAAAGTGCATGTGATTACTTACATGATAAAAAAATATTATTCAAAAGAAGTAAACTAAAGAAAAAAGAAAGAAAGATGTGAATTGATATTGCATGAAGTTCATATTAGTATATCAAAGAAAAATTATTTTTGACCAAAAAAACAGTTGATTAAACAATGTGAAATGAATTAATTAGTAGAAGTGGTGCTTGTTTATAAGAAGTTTTATATATCAAAGAAGGCTAGGGAAATAGATAAAGAGAAGCAGTGGAATAAATATGGGGAAGGACACTAACTTATTACTCTTGGTTACTTTGCGTTGGGCTGTTTGATTTTTATTGATTGCAGGTACTTGATGTTTCATAAGATTTAATTTTGATCCACATGTAATGTTAGTTTTGATAATTCATTTTCTACAAAAGGGGATTTGATGATACAATTTGTCATGTTTGACATGTATTGATATTGAATCTTGTTCATTCTTCGCATCCTTGATTTTTAAGTAGAATTGAAGCTGAACTTATATGGACCATTTATATGTCCATCATCTTTTATCCCAATGTTAGACATAAGACTGAATTTAGGAAACATCATTCAGATACCCACTTAGCCAAACAATGCCACTAATATATAGAATAAGCCAATAAGCTTTGATTGGAGAACTTCATAGAATATGCAGAAAATGACCAAAATCTATGTTACATTTATAATGAGCTTTTCACTTGCAGTGGCCAAGTATGAACAAAAGAGAACAATTTGACATTGATTGTGCTTTACCAGCTTGTATAGTTGTATATGATTCTTATAAGAAAACAAAGTACAATAAGTTTTACTAGCTTAGCCTGTCTCACAAACCCTTGTCATCTTGAGATGCAGCTTTGTTCTGCAAGGTTTGCATTGATTCCTGCAGCTCCATTTGGGATTCATTCATGTCCACATTATATACGAATGACTTTGCAACAACCAGAAAAAACAGCATGTTGAGAAAGCTTAAGACAGCATAAAAGGCATAATAGTAGTCCAAATGAGAGATATTTAGGTTGTCCAAAATCCACCCCTTGTGGCCATTCTTCTTAGTAACATTAGCCACAGTTGATAGAAGAAAACTGCTGAGGAAATACCCAACTCCCAAGCTGGTTGTGAAATAGGCAGTCCCAAGGCTTTTCATGCCCTGTGGTGCTTGGTCATAGAAAAATTCAATCTTTGCAACTTCCATAAAGTTATCAGCAATCCCAAGTAAAGCAAATTGAGGGAGGAGAATGAAAATGGTAAGAGGAACAATTTGGTGTTTGCCGGAGATGTCATTTTCTCTTGCGACCATTAGTCTCTTTCTTTCAGCTAAGAAAGCAGTGATCATGACAATCACATGTAAAACAAAGCCAATTCCCATCCTCTGCAGCATTGTGATCCCTCTTGGATTTTTGGTGTAGCGTCGAATTGCAGGAACAAACCACTGGTCATAAACCACAATCGTAATCAACATGAAGATCGTTACGAATGCTGTTAGGCATGCTGGGGGAATTTCGAAATGGGGACCAATGCTCCTGTTCAGTGTGGTGCCTTGCTTGATGAAAAGTGTGTGTGTTTGTGCTAGCATGGTGCTTGGTAGGAATGTTGAAACCAAAATTGGAAGCATTTTTATCATTTGCTTGGTTTCTTCAACTTGGGTCACTGGACATAGCATCCATGGTGAACTTGGCCCACTCCTTACTGCTGCTTTGTCTAGGACTCTGCAGATGCAATGCTGGTAATTAAGAGAGGAAACGGTGGAAACAAGTAGAGAAAATTGCATACTCTCAGGCTATGTTCGGCTGCATGAAATTGGAATTTGTGGAATTGGAGAATTTTTTTTTCTTGGTCGAAGAAGAAAATATTCTCCAATTCCACCAATTCCAATTCCAAGGCCCCAATTCCATGCAGCCGAACATAGCCTCAGTTTTTGTTGGTCATATTAACAACCTATTGAAAGGGAGTAACATAGGAATTTATATCATCAACCATCCCCTCATGTGTAGTTATATGTATATTATTAACTACTCTGACCAAAAGAAAAAATGCCCTGAAACATGGAGATCTAGATGAGGGTTCATTTGCACATGCTCTAATATAATATCAGTAACCAAAGTTGTTGTAGAACAATAATAAAGTATTGGCATGACGTCCAATAGAGGGGTGGGATTAGGGATTTGATTCTTGTAGTTGCCAATAACTATATTACTTTAGCAGAATAGGTTAAGTGAAATTTTAACAGTGAGAAATTGGAGAGAGATTGACCTTAATGAAGGGGTGTGCTCAATTCTAAATTTGCTAGACTTGGAATACTCATCCAAGCTTAGTTCATGAAGCTCTTTTGTGTCATTTGGGACAACCACATTCCACTTCTTCACTGCAGCCACTAGCACCTTAGCCATCCTAATCAAGGGACTCCCTGATGGCTCCTTGTGTCTGTAATAGGGGGTGCCCACCAGGAACACTAAAATGGATACTGCAAGCCCTAGTGTAGGAAGCCCATAGCCAATAGCCCATCCCACATTGTCTTGTATGTACACAAGGAAAGTATTGGAGAAGAGGGTACCAAAGAAAATGCTAAACATCCACCAATTGAAGAAGGATAGCTTCTGGGTTCTTTCCTTGGGCTCAAAATCGTCGAACTGGTCTGCGCCCATGGTTGAGATATTGGGCTTGGTTCCACCTGTTCCCACTGCAATTATGTACAAGGCACAATAGAAAACACCAGCTTGTAATGATGAGGCCTCTTTACAGTCCTTGTCCTCGACCCCTTTACCGCATGGGGGTGGCCTCAGGGCTGGCAATGAAACTGCTAGTGTCAACAAGCACATTCCCTGTTTGGTAGACATTTAGAAGATGGCAAACTATAAGCAATTGCATAAACTATCTACTTTTGTTATTTGGAGCAATTTGTTTGTGTGAAAAAAGGCTTGACTTGAGGGGACATTACTTGGTCATATCTCTATATCAGGCCTTAGTACTATTTACATGATTTTGCATTACAAAGTTCATAGCTTGTTCTCTAGAAAACATTAAAGTTTAGAATTAATTTTATTTTCCCCATTTAGTAGAAGCCACTGAATTATAAATGCTTTCTTTTGTGGTTCACCAAAACATCAATCATTTTGCTTTCTTCTGTCATTAGATAAAAAAACAATTCTTTTTGACATAAACTGGTGACAAGAAGACAGATTGTTTCAACCTTGTCATATTGATTGGCCAGCAGGCAAATATACAAACAGTATATATATATATGTATGTATGTATATATACATATATATACATACATACATGTATGTATGTATATCATAGTCAGAAAGATATATTAAGTGTAATTTTTTTTGGTGAAACAGCCTCTAACATTAAACCTTGGAGATTTCATGATCTACCATGATGACAATAGGCTAGCTCCATCAAAGTGTCTGATCATTAATAATTTTTGTTGGGATTCAATAGAACAGTACTTCCCAACAAGACCACTGGCATAAAAATCAGAGTATGTGTGGATTTCATTAATTATACAATGATCATAAACGTATTCGACCATGCCTGGTTTAGGATGAATGCGTATAATACATCACTGGTTTATGCAATGGAAATATATATATATATATATATATATATATATATATGTATATATATATATATATATATATATGCATGTAAACTTAATTTAGGAACTACCGCAAGGTAAATGGCTGATGCAATGACGAAAGTCCAGTATCTGCCAAGATGAGTATCTGCAATGTAAGCGCCCAAAATGGGCGCCAACCATACAGTACCAATCCAGTTGGTGACATTGTTTGAAGATTTTACAGTGCCTTGATGGAGCTTATTTGTTAGATATATCACCAAGTTTGATGCAATGCCATAATATGCCAACCTCTCAAACATTTCATACCCTGCAAAATCATAGCCATAGAGGGTCAAAAATGAAGAAGAGACACTCACCTAACAATTTTTTTTGAACAGAATTCTTAATTAGTCCTACATAAACATGGATTTAGAATAGAAATGAGAAAAAAGATGAGTTTGGTGAGACTTGTTGCCCTTATAAATCATAAGCTTAATACTCCAACTATATATATATATATATTCTTCCAATATATCCCAAAACTCAAAGGAACTAGGTAAATTTAACATGCTCAAAGAAGAGAGTGGGATGGAATTAAACTGCATATAGTACTTTACCTACAATGAAGGAACAAGCCTTCCATCTCCCTGTTTCTGATCTTTGGATGGGTCCACCTTTGAGATCCACAGTCCCATCTTGTGTGTAATCCTCTTTTCCATCAACATGGCCTTTCTCTTCTTCTACCTTTGTCATTATGGTAGAGAGAAAATGAGGGGCTATAAATTTAGCTAGGTGTAGTTCATGTGAGTGTGTGGCTTTTTATAAAGTTAGATTTCCACTTGCATACTTGTTTAATTAACACAACCTTTAACCTCCATATGCATCATTCATTTAGAGCTAATAAGTTTTAGCCACTTCTTGTCTTCTATAGTTATTTTCTATTATGTTTTGCCTCTAAGTTATCGACGAAATTTAGCAGTATTGGTAGGAAAATATCTAGCTTGTCTTTAGTTAGGAAGAACTGTATGAAGAATTTGATAAACTATGAATTAAGTTGACATCAACTAGACAAACTATTTCAACTTTATCTGGTGATGAATGGAATAAATTAATGGAATATATATATATATATATGTATATATGTATATATATATATATGTATGTATGTATATATATATGTATGTATGTATATATATATATATGTATGTATATATATGTATATATATATATATATGTATGTATGTATGTATACATATATCTATATATGGAGGCATATGGAGGCTGGAGCACTGCTATATATGCAGGTGATGATGCAGTAGATATCTAAGCAGTTGAAATTAAGGTGATTCCAGAAGACTGCTAATGTTTATCTGCCAGCATGACATGAGATACAAATTGATATATATATATCAGGAAAGACAATGATCTGCAACCTTTTTTTAATAGACATCTTCCAATAACATATGCTAGCTATATATTAAGAGTAGCTAATTCACAAAATTTATATGATGAAGGGCCCAGAGACATATTGTCTCTGTTGAGAAAAATAACAGAAAAGAAACAAAGAACACAAGTGAAACACAGATTTATGTAATTCACTCAAAACTAGGGTTACGTTCACAGAGTTATTGGGATTTCAGCAAACAAATTACAGAGAGTTCAGAATGATTAACAACCGCCCCCCATTGTACTCTAATAGAATTAGAACTACATAACAAGTGTAAAAGTACCAAAATACCCCCAGTCAGGTTCCACACTTCCTCAGCTTCAAAACAAAACCATCTGACATCTTTTTAGGTTCAAATATTTGAACTTTAGTTTGTACTTACGTCCCACATCGTTTGAGAGAGAAATTGTTGAGACTTGTACGTGTGGACACCCTCTAACTGTGTAGACGTGTTTTGAGAAAAATTATGAGCACTGTGAGAAGAGTGTGCAAAACAGACAATATTTATACGGTGTGGGGCGGGTCGTGACCAGAAATGGGTGAACGTGCACAAGCCCATGAGGGTCAAGTCAACGAGTACCCCCCAACTATGTAGACGTGTTTTGAGAAAAACTGTGAGCGCCAAGAGGAGGGTGTGGGGGCGGGTTGTGACACTATATTAGGCAGATCAATGCAAGAAAGCAATTCCCTAGTTGCATACTTTGTGAAAGTTCCCTGAACATCACTTATGGTTGATATATGTGCAAACTAAAGATTGTTCAAAGTTCAAACCAACCTGAATCAGGTTTGGAAAAGGCTTAGAGGATGGTAAACAACTCAACTCAGCCTTATTCACTGGCTTAACCTATATCAATATGCATTTTTAATCCTCTTTCTCCATTGGCACTTGTATTTTAGGTAAATACCAAGTGAGCTATATAGCTTGTGAGATCCTCTTAATTAACTAAGCTTTTCACTCATCCTATACGTCATTCATAATCCCTAAATCTGGATTTTTTTGTTCTTCTTTCGTCTGCTAGGTGAAATAGCACTTTCACATAAGAGATCAGTTTTGAAAATTGAAGTTGGGTGAACCATTACATATTGATAATTGTGCTTTCATTTGACGAAGGTGTGGAAGCAAAAGACAAAGGGTTAAGGCCAAGAGAAAACAATTGAATAGGCCTGTGACATTGACAAGGCTTTCAAATTAAGACAAACAATGTTAAAGTCAAGTCCACTTTGGCAAATACAACCATATAAGGAATCAAAGCAAAAGAAGAAAAAACACTAATGAGTCCAAAAAAACTTGTATTCTCCAATTATTTATGTTTATCTCAAATTGACAACTTTACAAACCACATACTTTTTTTGGATCATGCTAAGGAGGCTCTCTGCCAATCAAAGTATTAGAACAATCCTTGTGATCCACAACAAGTCGCTGTGATGGCGAAAATAAACTTCCAGGGAACAGATTAGATGCAGTGCATGAGACCTCCATGCATGCTAACCCATATATATATATATATATATATACACACACACACACACACACACACACGTTACAATGATTATATATATATATATATATATACACACGTTACAATGATTATATATATTTATACACACACACACACGTTACAATGATTATATATATTTGACGAGGGAATCTGAGGCTATCAAGAAGATGATGTGCTAGATAAAATATACTACTTGTTATGGCCGAATCTGAGATTTCCTTTCATATATGCCACCAAAAAGATAGCCACAAAATAGTACAAGATTCATAAAATACTTGTATAATTTAATTGATTAATCTGCAAAGATACCTTAATTACCAACCACCCAAAGAGTTGACATTTTGAGTTTTTGTTACCATCTTAAATGACCATAAGGCACTATTATTAATTTGTTCAACATACCTGTAGCCATTGATAAAAGTAAGAGAGAGCTAGAACAATGGAGAAATCCAACTAACCTCTGTTTTTTTCACTCACTTTTCACTCTGATGATATAATTTAAGTGCAAAAAAAAAAAAAGTAACTTTCAAAAATTATTACAATCACTTTCAATGGTTATCATACATGGTGTGAAAGAATTTCTTGCTGACAGGTGAGCAAGAGATCATTTATGTATATATATATATATATATATATATATATATATATATATATATATATCTATTTTTTTTTATAAAATGCCCCTCCTAAAATTCTCTTCAATATAAATTTTTTATTTACTAAAGTATATGTATTTTTTTAAAATTTTACAAAATGTTTCTATAAACTTCTCCCTTTCTAAAAATCTCTCTAACTATTTCTTTGCCTTCTCTTTTACTTTTTTGTCTTTTCAAGTTTCTTTCATCTTTTCAAAAAAAGTTGCGTTCACTTTTTTCAATCAAACCCTAATTTTCCTCTTCAAAATTCTTTCATTTTTATTTTCTTCTTGCTCTTAATTTTTTTTATTCTTGCACTCATAACCATATATGATGCATGTGCATTAACCTTTTCCTCTCTTCTTATTCTTTTTTTTCCCTCTCTTGTTCTTTAAATTTCATTGCAATTTTATAAACTTAATGTTCATATTTTTAAACTTTTTTTATTATATATGTTTTATAATAATGACATAATATTTGAATATTGATTACTTTAGTTCTATTTTTTGATTCGCTATTTTGTTTCACTCTTAATTGGAAAAGAAAATTTGGTCATGTTCATTACGCCCCCCCTAAGTAAATTCCCGATCCTATCCCTGATCAAGTGAGCTTCATTGCGAAATCCATCTCATCCAATAATGAGATTAAACAATAATATAGCTCTTTTGTCAAATTTAGACTCCCTCCCTGGTGTAGAAAAGGTTGGCGAAGCATGTGGACTAATTGGACTGCCGCAAGAAGGCTAAACAAAGAAGCTGATATATTTTTTGATGCAGTTTAACGAGTCTATTTCGACTTGCAAAGACTATTTTTAATTAAAATCGGTCCAACAATCAATATTAATTAGCTTTGCTTATTATATATATAGTTTTTCGATCAAATTACATTGTCTAGGGCTCCATTTTCGCATCAAGTGTCATATGAAGTATCATAGGAAAACTGCCAAAATTTTTGAGATTTTTGTTGGAGATTGAATTGGACTCGTTTGTTGTGATTTTTGGTACAAGAACATTTTTAGATTTATGTTGGATAAACTATGTGGAGTGACTAGTACTTACAAAATTGTTAGAAGTCAAACTCCACTTTTCATATATATTGAATTGGGCAAAGGAATGTAACGGGCACTTTATTGTGAGCCAATATGAATAAATTAAATAGACAATTTGAAATTAGTAGGACTTTTCTTCAATATTGTCATTTATTATATGACCAATAGTGTCAATTCCTCGCTAAAATACCAGTTATGCTCTCTACTTTCAGTATTTAGTAAATGATACCTTTTTTTTTTAATAAAAAAATGCTTTTTGTTACTGAAATTAGCACTTCTAAAATATTTAACAAATTATTTCAGATTCAGGGTTTATAATAAACTACTCATAACATGTTAAAATATAATGAATATTTTTCATCCTTTACATTTATGAATAATAAATTAATTATTTTTATTATTTTAAAATTTTCTACTTCATATTTCCTTATATATATATATAAAAGAAACCTCTAGAGTCAAAGATAAATGTCTATAAATATTAGACAATGTAATGTAGAAAAGTGCGTCAAATTTATCTTAATAAATCTAATTTAACACAAAATTGAAATAAAGTTTTTTTTTTCTTTCTTAAATTCAATTTTTTCAATTAATTTTTTTGAATAATTATTTTGGGACAATTAGTTAAAAGAAAATGATACTCTAACCCAAGTTAAAGTGTTTGAAATGGGAGCCGAATATGGATTCTTATTAGATGTATTGTGATAGAATCCACCAAACTCCATCCAAGAGTAGGGGTGCAACTTGGGTCGGTTAATTCGAACCCAATCTGAGTTTAACTTAATTTTTTATAGGCTCGGACAATTATTTTTACAATTAGAGTTGGGTTTGGGTTAATTTTTTTTAACCCAAATTCAATTAGGGTTGGAATTAGGGTTGAGCTTGGGTTAATGTCCCATCAACCCGAATCCAAATTATAATATTATTTATATATATATATTTATATTTATTTTAAATATGTCCTAATTATTTCAAATTATGGTTAGGTCAGTCTAGTAAGTGGTTCATTGGTTATTATGTCATAAGATGTACCGGCTGATATCTTTAAAATTTTCTATTGTGAATTAGTTATGGTTGTTCTTTTTAGTCTTTACAACAATTATGTCTAGTGATAGATGATGTACATTCCAAACACATAAAAGAATGAGAAAGAAATCAAAGTTTCATAAAGTCAATGTTGTACATGATGCTTATATAATAAAATTATAGTGGTAACCCGAATTCTAACCCGAAATCTCAACCTGAGTTACAAGTCTGAATTCAACCTGAACTAAAAAAATTAAAGATGAGTTGAGTTAAGGTTGATTAGCTTGGGTTGAAGGTCGGTTTAAAGTTGAATTAGGTTATGGTTAAACATTTTATATGTCGGATTCAACCCGAGCTTGCACCCCTAAGGAGGAGCCATGTTCGGCTCCCCTTTCGGATACTCTAGTTCTGGCGAGAGTATCACTACTCTTAGTTAAATAAGACATGATATGTGAAAAGGGTGAAAAAAATAAAAAAAATGTAGTATTAATTACAAAAATTTGTTGGAGATATTTCTCAAAAGTAAGATGCAAGTGCAAAAAAAAATTGCTGATCTTGACTGTTTAAACAAATTTATCTTAGAGCACACTTCAAAAAAATAAAAAATAAAAATATCGAAACGAAATAAGAACTTTGGGCTAAAAATTGAATGAATCTTATTGTGAGTCTTCGACCCTTATTTATACAGAAATTGGGATCAGTGCCCTCCTTGAATTTCGCTCCAAATTATTTATACTTTTCAATTGGACTCTACTTATATATTTATATTTTAGACTCCAAATCCTAAATGGAATTGGACATTAATTGGGCTCATTGGGCCTCTATTTCTATTAAATAGAACTTTTACTGGGCCTCGGACCCACGACTCATATTTGGGCTTGTTTAGCCCAATTTTTAAAACCTTTATGTATTATATATTTAGAGCCAATAAATATTCCGCATCTTCTTATGTTTCTCTATATTTTTTGGTTGGTTTGCCTTTAAAATTAACATTATCAACCAAATTTAGCTGCAACAATATAGACAGATGAGAGAGGGTAAAATCAATTTCATAATAACCGCGTAGAATCTAAATTAAAACAACAATGAAGAGTTAATTCATAGTTTTGAAACGTCTAAACATGTCTTTACTTGGACTGTCTGGTAATGCCGTCGGATTTTATTTTTCGATTCCTTAAAAATGAAATCTGAAAACCTGTTGTGCTGCCATTTCTGTCAAAAGTAGAATTCATTTGGTAACGTCATGTATTGTTTGAAAATTTGAAAACAGAAATATGAAAATATGTTTGATAACCCAAAATTGTATTTTTGGCTATAAGTTGTGTTTGAGTAATATGATTTCAACTCATTTTAAACAACAAAATAAATTATATATACTATAACTTTGTTTTAATCTTGCAGACAACGCATTTAAACATGTACATCTTTGTCCTCACATTATTACCATACAAAATCACATGACATAAGATAATGTTAAATATTACATGTTTGATCTTATACAAAAGATCTGTTCTAACAAGTACCCAAATAAAAATATTACATTAATTATTCTACTATATAGTTTATTTTGCAATCACTATTATAAGAACAAAAAATGTTATAATGATCAAAACAAAAAAAATACTTATAATAGCACACCCACAACAACCACAAAAAATAAGTCTTTTCCTACGTCGCATTATTAGTAAGTTCACAGCCACTGAATCTAATTCTTCATCTTCATAATCTTTAATAGCATTATGTTAGTGATTATCCGACTAATAAAAGAAATCGACATGATTCTACAAAATAGAACATTATCATTGATGAAGCAAAATCCGCCGCGAACTGGTCAAACGCCAATCTGTAAAAGAGACAAGAGAGGAGTAATCGAAAGGGCACCGGCGTGGTGCCGGTCGACTACGCTCCGACGATCAAGTCAGGAATCGAAAGGGCTTTAAAAGCTATAAAGAAACTCAGAGGGTATTAATTGTGTACCTGGTATATGGATCGTTTCTACATTTATAGCGATCTAGTGGAATTGCGTCCTAGTAGGAGACTGGCTCCTGGAGATAGAGGAGTCCTGATTAAAGTAGATTCCTTATCCACGTCACCTTGAACTCAACCTCCACGTTGTACGTTTCATAATTGGAGTCAAATACTCTATCAGATGCCCCCTGTTCATGAGGGTTGCCCGTCAAGCCTTATGAACACTTTGGCTAGCCCACCGGGCTCTATTTTGGCCCATGGATTTTAAACCGCTACAAGTTTTTTTTTTTTTTTTTTGCACCCTTGGGCTTGGGCTAGACCGACCTCCCTCGTGCTTGGCCTCCCTCTCGCTTAGTCGCCTTCGAGGGATGGCCTCCCTCGCATTTGGCAGCCCTCTTGATTGGCTGCCCTCGAGCTTGGCCGCCTTCGCGCTTGGCTGCCCTCATGCTTGGCCGCCCTCGAGCTTGGCCGCCTTCGCTATTGAGAGCCCTCGAGGATCGACCGCCTTCGCGCTTGGCCGCCCTCGCACTTGGCCGCCTTCGCGCTTGGCTACCCTTGTGCTTGGCCGCCCTCGAGCTCGGCCGCCTTCGCCCTTGGCCGCCCCTCGTGCTTGGCCGCCCTCGCACTTAGCCGCCTTATCTTTTGGCAGCCTTCGAGGGTCGGTTGCCTTCGCACTTGGCTGCCCTCGCACTTGGCCGCCTTCGCGTTTGGCCGCCCTCACGCTTGACCGCCCTCGAAGACCGGCCACCCTCGCGCTTGGCCGCCCTCGAGGGCCGGCCTCCTTTGCTCTTGGCTGCCCTCGCACTTGGCCGCCTTTGCTCTTGGCAGCCCTCGAGGGTCGGTCGCCTTCGCTCTTGGCCACCTTCGCGCTTGGCCGCCCTCGCGCTTGACCGCCCTCGAAGACCGGCCGCCCTCGCGCTTGGCCGCCCTCGAGGGTCGGCCTCCTTCGCTCTTGGCCGCCCTCGCACTTGGCCGCCTTCGAGGGTCAGTCGCCTTCGCACTTGGCCGCCCTCGCACTTGGCTACCCTTGTGCTTGACCGCCCTCGAGCTCGGCCGCTTTCTTGCTTGGCCGCCCTCGCACTTAGCCGCCTTCGATTTTGGCAGCCCTAGAGGGTCAGTCGCCTTCGCATTTGGCCGCCCTCGCGCTTGACCGCCCTCGAAGACCGGCTGCCCTCGCGCTTGGCCGCCCTCGAGGGCCGGCCTCCTTCGCTCTTGGCCGCCCTCGCACTTGGCCGCCTTCGCTCTTGGCAGCCCTCGAGGGTCAGTCGCCTTCGTGCTTGGCCGCCCTCGCACCTGGCCTCCTTCACTCTTGGCAGCCCTCGAGGGTCGGCCGCCCTCGAAGACCGGCCGCCCTCGCGCTTGGCCGCCCTCGAGGGCCGGCCTCCCTCGTTCTTGGCCGCCCTCGATAAAGTATTTTTGGACCAAGGCGAGTGGCCTGATATGGATTTTTTCCGCTTGCAATTGAAAGGGGATGAGAACGAGGGCTCTGACTAATGTACTTCTTATCATCATTTTTTTTATTTATATATTGCTTTCTATTGTAGCATTTCTTTTTCTGTAGTTTATGCTTATGATCTTGTAACGCCTTTCATGGATAAATAGCTATTATCTCTGCAAAAGGCTTTCATAAAATCTTTTCGTGGAGTCTTTCACTGTTGGATAACTCCCCTTTGCCGGCCATGCTCTGGGATTAATTCATGCGCCTCCTTTTTATAAAAGGCCCTCATTGGAGGTGTACCCCCGTAGGGTTCTTTATACAATGTTCTCGAGATTAACTCATCCCGCCTTTTTCATCAAAGGCCCTCCTTGGAGGTGTGTCCCTGTAGGGTTGTGCCTACGTAAGGCCATTTTAACAATGTTCTCGGAATTAATTCATCCCGCCTTTTTCATCAAAGGCCCTCCTTGGAGGTGTACCCCCGTAGGGTTCTTTATACAATGTTCTCGGGATTAACTCATCCCGCCTTTTTCATCAAAGGCCCTCCTTGGAGGTGTACCCCCGTAGGGTTCTTTATACAATGTTCTCGGGATTAACTCATCCCGCCTTTTTCATCAAAGGCTCTCCTTGGAGGTGTATACCCGTAGGGTTGTGCCCACGTAGGGTTCTTTATACAATGTTCTCGGGATTAACTCATCCCGCCTTTTTCATCAAAGGCCCTCCTTGGAGGTGTGTCCCCGTAGGATTGTGCCTACGTAAGGCCATTTTAACAATGTTCTCGAAATTAATTCATCCCGCCTTTTTCATCAAAGGCCCTCCTTGGAGGTGTACCCCCGTAGTATTCTTTATACAATGTTTTCGGGATTAACTCATCTCGCCTTTTTCATAAAAGGCCCTCCTTGGAGGGTACCCCCGTAAGGTTTTGCCCGCGTAGGGCCACTTACCTTTTGTTTTAGTTATAACAACATATTTTGAAACAAAAAGGACTGCTATTGATATTTCAGTAACAAAAAGAGAATTATTCAAGCAAGAACCTCAGAACTATCATCGTAAGGCTCGATATTAAACTGAGTTTCAGCTGGAATTATTGAAGTAAATGCAACTTTTAAAAGAAAGTCTTACTAGTGGCACTTCCTCAGATGCTCAGCAGTCCAAGGATGGGCCAACTGTCTCCCTTCTAACGTCTCTAGTCAATATGCCCCCTGTCTCCTCCAAGTCTATCGGAGATAACTCTGATTTCCCCTAATAAATGATTTTTTTGAGTGTTGTCATCTTTACCATCCCCATCCCATGGGCGGTTCTGTGTTCCCTTCTCATCTCCAGCTACATATCTTTGTAGTTGGCCCCTTCGAATTAGACTTTCAATCTGTCTTTTCAAGTCTATGCACTCATCTGTATCGTGGCCATGGTCGCGATGGAACCTACAATACTTGTCGCGGGACCTCTTGTATGGATTGGTTCTTAGTTTTGGGGGCCATTCAACAGCTGGGTCATCTTGGATGTAGAAGAGGATTTGGCTTATTGACGTGTTTAAGGGAGTAAATGTGTTGAATCCCTTATTACGACGCGATGCTTTATCGGTCTGCTCTCGTGACATTCTGCTATACTTGGGGTCTCTATCTTCCTCACTGGACTGTCCCCCCTTTTCCTATCTGCCTTTCTCGCATCAAGGGCATCCTCTGCGTTCATGTACTTTTGGGCTTTCACGAGTAGTTCAGACATACTTTCTGGAGGGTGCTTGGAAATTGAGTACAAGAACTTTGAAGGCAATAGGCCCCCCATAAATGCGATAACTGCCACCTTGTCGTCCAGAGCATCGACCTGCAACATCTCTCTGTTAAACCGGTTAATGAAGTCTCGCAATGACTCTCCTTTAGTCTGTCTTATGTTCAGGAGATAGGTGGCGGGCTTTCTGTGCCTTTGGGCGGCAATAAAATTGCCTACGAACAATTGACTCAGTTCTTTGAAGGAACGTACAGATGTTGGCTTCAAGTTGTTAAACCATGACCGAGCAGATTTCTTCAATGTAGTAGGAAAAGCTCTACATAGGATTTCATCTGGTATTCCTTGGAGGTGCATCAGAGCCTTATAAGTCTCCAGATGATCTAGCGGGTCCTGGGTCCCATCAAAGCTTTCAAGGGTAGGCATCTTGAACTTGTTGGGTAAAGGACAGGTCATTACCTCATTAGAGAAAGGGAGATTGGTTTGCTGAACCAGATCTTCTACTGTAGCATGGTCTTTCCCTTTTATGGCATGAGCCATGCTTTCTATTTTGGCTCTGAGATCCTACATTTCCAAGTCATAATAGGCAGCCTCTCCTGGGTGCCCTGAGTCTCCGAAGGTACGGCTCTAAACCCCAATCCCCCTGGGTACGGGGTCTTTCCAGCGGTATTAGATGAGTCGGATTTGTTTTTTCTCGGTCGCTTCTCACGTGGCTTTGGGCCACGTCTTCTGCTAGTACCCCACTACCTCGCACTGCACCATCCCTATCTGGATCAACTGGCATAAGATGGCTCTACGATGGCACTGGCTCCACAGGAGGAAGGCGCTGCAGGATTGTCGCATTTTGCTGGAGTAACTGGGCCAGACTTTGGTTCAAGTGCTGGACCTGATATTCCAACGCTGCAACTCGCTCCTGGTCGATTGGGACTCTGGGGCGTGCCCTGGGAAAGTCTCCTTGGCCAGGAGGCTGCATGCCCCCCTCTCCTGTTATCGGGATATTGTGATTGGAGCAACCCGGGGATGCGGCAAGAGGGTCTTGCCCTGCGAGGGGGTCCTCCCCAACAGGAGGGTCTTGTATAGCGGCGATCTCTAGCCCAGATCGCAGGTGCATCATGCTTCTTTTTACGCTTTTTAGGTAAGATGAGAGTATAGTTCGTGGGTTCGTTTCCCACAGACGGCGCCGACTGATGAAGCAAAATCCGCCGCGAACTGGTCAAACGCCAATCTGTAAAAGAGACAAGAGAGGAGTAATCGAAAGAGCACCGGCGTGGTGCCGGTCGACTACACTCCGACGATCAAGTCAGGAATCGAAAAGGCTTTAAAAGCTGTAAAGAAACTCAGAGGGTATTAATTGTGTACCTGGTATATGGATCGTTTCTGTATTTATAGTGATCAAGTGGAACTGCGTCCTAGTAGAAGACTGGCTCCTGGAGATAGAGGAGTCCTGATTAAAGTAGATTCCTTATCCACGTCACCTTGAACTCAACCTCCATGTTGTACGTTTCATAATTGAAGTCAAATACTCTATCAATCATTATTAACTTTTAAAAAAAAAAAAAATTAAATAGATAATACCTTTCAAAACTTTAATTTTGAAAAGTTTTGGCCACTAATTGGCTTTTGACTTTCACCAACGATGCATGCACAAGCAAAACAAAAATTCATGATCGTTGGTGGGTTTGGACCAGAATGGATATATATCTATATATATATATATATATATATATATATATTGTAACAGAGAACTTTGAAATAGTTTTCAGAAAATATTGGAAGAGAGAGAGAGAGTACTGAACAGGTTGTGGAAGATTTGGAGCCCTGGCTAACGCTGTGGCAGAGTGAGGATGTGGACTTCCAGTTTTAGGTTTACCAAGAGTTTATGTTATAAACGATTTTGTTTGTCCGTAAATTTTAATTGATACTGTAGCAATCCAATTTCAGAAGTCTCAAATTTGAGCTTTCACAGTATGCCTGTCGACTGCAAAAATTTTAATATAGGATTTTAAAATTTAAAAAACAAAAATTGATTACCAAACGCTTTTGTTAGCGTAGCTTTCAAAATTTTGAAAATGACAATCGAAATCTCGAATCCAAATGATTTCCAAAGAACCCCTTAGTTATACAAATTATACTTAATTAAGCTAGGCAAATGTCTAGTTTGTATATTTCGTTAAATAGACATTAGCTAAACAAACCTTCTCTAGAGTAGAAGAGGTTCTTATAAATATGGTTGGTAGAGTGAAGACAACATTATTAGAAATGAAGTTTGTGACACTCGAGAGATTTGGAGAATAGGGATGATAATTTAACCTATCTCACCCAGTGTTAGAGGTTCTTCTCCCATATTGAATTTGAATGGAGAATGTCACGGATTTATAAGGATAGGTATGCAATAAGATTGTCAAAATTGTGATTTAGTACAATCCAAAATCAAGAAAACAGGTAGGATAACTTTTTTTTTTTTTTGTAGTTGTTTGTTTAGTTATTTGGGCCAAAAGCTCAAAACTTATTTAAAGTTTAGGAAGTCTTATTATCTTGGGCCCAATCTACTTAAAAAAAGAAAAAAAAATCATTTTAAAAATTAAAACTAAAGTAACTAAATGATAAGAATCGTAAGATCTAGGTGTATGTAACTATATTTGGAGTAATATTTTTATATATTTTTGTGTTTTGTGTTTATTGTTGCAACATATTAGAGGTATTATTGTTTAAAGAGTTAGTTTGAATTGTTTTTTTATTAGTTTTGTAAAATTTTACGATTCATCATTTGATTTTACGATTCCGATTTTATGAAACTCTCACCCATTCTATGTAGAATCTCGATTCTTACAACCTTGGTATGCAATATTATGTAACAACATAAGTTTGGGTCAAAAAAGCAAGTACTCGATTTGTTTATTGGTATTTATGTCATGATCTGAGTTCTGATGGAAGAGAATCCAGGTTGCAATATTAGGAGTAACAAAACAAAGGGCAAGTGTTTGCTTTAAAGCAACAAGGCTCAAGTTTATATTGTATAAATTGGATGTTAGGTGTTCACTACAATGATAATTAACTGACTTTTTATGTTGACTAGGCAAATGGAGGATTACATAATTTTAATTTTGGTAGTCCAAAAATTTTAATAGAAATAATTTGTATTTTTTTTAGTTTAGTGTTGTGAGAATAGTTTTCATACACAAGGGTGACTCAACATATTTTGAGATCTTAGGCGAAAAATATAAGAATGACCATTTAACACGTAATATTTTAATATAACATATTAGTTAATAATGTTTATATAAAAGTTTATTCTTATTGAAATTATTATATTTAATTGGACCATTTTTTATTAATAAATATTTTAATTTTTAACAATATTTTTCCGGTGCATAGATATTTGTGGCAATAGAATATGATTTTTGAATAAAATTTTCATTTTTTTTATACTTGTTTCACTTTCTTTCATTCTTTTTTTATGTTATTGTGCAAAGAATTTTCTTATAACGTATTTAATTATCATTATGAATCTAGGCTAACATATTTATCTTTCATTATTGTATTATCTTCAAGTAATTCTTTTAGATACATGGTTGTTCATTTATTGATTTTTCACCTAAATTTCTTGTTATTTTACTATTAATTATAACAAAAAATTGTTATAATGAGAGAAGAGAAAACGTGAGGAATAAGGAGGAATGTTTTGAGATAAGGTTAGAAATTAAAAGTTTTAGAATGAATTAAATTATTTGAGTCTATTATTAAATTTTTGTTATTGGTTGAGACTTATCACGACAAGGAAGCAAAATTTTTAGAAAGTACAATAATATTAGAAAATAAAAATTTTAAGAACTCTTATTAAAGAAATAAAATAATTTAGAGACCTTCTATTGGTTAGAGCCTTATGCAATCGCCTAAATCACCTAAAGGTTGAGCCGACTCTGCTCATAAAATAGAAATACTTTTAAGACAACTACAAAATATAATATGAAAATAAACTTTTTATAACTCAAATTTCAAAACTCAAATTTTTTTTTTTAGTAAAGAAAAATCTCATAAAATTTTGTACTCGTTCTTTTTCAGTTTTTTTAAAACAGAAAACTGTTTCAATTTTATTTTATTTATTATATCAAACATGCCCCACTTCTCCCTTTTTCCACTGTCATAACCTTTCTATACATGTTCTATAATTGTGAATCCTAACGGTCACTTCCCTTTTCAAAAAAAAGCCCTAGAGAGCCTATCGAAACTTCAACATTTCTTGATCGTTTTGTCCTCTTTTTTTCATTCAACTTTATATCAGAATCCGATCTCTCTCTCCCTCTCTTCAAGTGAAGACCCAATAACCCAATTTTCGCCATCCTTTATTTTAGCAAAATCACTATCTGAAATCAAGAAGTAAAGATCCACAATGGGCAATTTTCTTGCATGTTTTGGTTCTTCAAAGGATCGGAAACACCAAAATCAGACGAACAAGGTCCTCCCTCGAGACCAAGTAAGCCAACTTTAAGCTTAGTTGTTATGTAGTTTTCAATTTCTCTCTCCATCTGTTTGGCTGCCGGGAAAATGAGATGAAAGAAAAAGAAAAGAAAAGAAAAGAAAAGAAAAGGAAGTTTTCTCACTTTGTTTTCGGTTGTTTATGTTTCCATTGTTCCCAGAAGACCAAAAAATCAACTCACCAACACCAAAGTTGTCTTAGGATCAGTTGAATTCGGTTTTATTTTCTTGGGTCCGAAATTGTAGGAATTCTATGGTTCGAAAGTTGGTTCTTTTAACTTAAAATAAAGAAAGAAAGAAGGCTGGTTTATTTTATTTTCTTTTCCAATATTTTCTAAGCAGCCAAACAGAGCTTTATATTCAATTAAATTGTTGTTATTTTTTTTCCCTTTGCAGAGATATGGAAGTCACAATCCTGTGCAACACACTGTCTCTTCAGAACAGATCATCTCAGAAACACCCACCAACTCGATTTTGGAATTGCAGTGAGTATTTCTATTTTACTGGGTCAATGAATTTAGCTGCTTCTTAATCTGTTTGTTTTCATTTTCTTCTTTTATGTTTTTGCTTTCTGAAAACTAAAAAAAACCCTTCTGCTTTTTCTTAATTTGGTTTCCTGTGAATGAATTTTTTTGGATATTGGTTGTAAGGATAGGTCTGATGAGCAATTGAGATTGAGTAATAGAAAGAAAGTTACATTTGATTCAAATGCCAAAACCCACGAACATGTCTCAGTCCATAAAAGTACGGATATTTTACCGGAGAGTGACAGAAGTGTTGAGGAGGAGGATAGTTTTGTTGAATCGAGCCTATTCCATTCGCTGTCCGAGAATGGTTTAATCAAATCAAGCATTGGATCTTACCCTCAGAATCATAGGTACCAGAGCTGCAGAGATAATGATGACACAGTTGAAGAATTAGAAGATGAGGACAGTGACTTGGATGATGATGAGGAGGGAAAAAAAGAAGACTATGGAGACTATGATGAAAATGGGGATTATAGAATTGCAGGTGAAGAATCGTGGTTGGAGTCAATTCCAACTACATCAATGAAGTCATGGACAGAAATTTCTTCACCTACCGTTGCTATGGGGGAAGAAGAGAGCCTGGTGATAATATCTGGATTGTCTCAGCAAGATGTAAAAACCATTGGGTTGAGCTGGAATGCAAGAGACCAGAGTGTTTTTGTTCAATCACTGTTGAACCCGGTGGAGAATTTAAGTCAGTGGAAAGCTGTGAAATCAAAAGGAACTCCATCATTGAAGTCAGATAAGGAGAATTGTATAGCAGACAGAGAAGCATCCCATATTTCGTTTAGTTCAGAACAGAGTTTTAAGGAGTCATCTTTCAGTTTTAAGTCCAATTATGAACAGTCTAAGAATTTAAATCGAGAAATAGCTTTTGATGCCAGTCTTTCAAATTGGTTGCTGTCTTCTGAGACCACTCCCACCAATAAAAGTAGCTCCAGTGGGCTTGAAACTATTGCATTTGAGAAGAGCATGTCACAAGGATCAAATTCAGTGAGGAGCATAGGTGATAAACCAATTTTAGGTGCATTGACCATGGAGGATCTGAAACAGTTTTCCATGTCATCCTCGCCTAGGAGGTCACCGAGTCGAAGCCCTGATGAGATGCCCATAATAGGTACTGTTGGGACATACTGGAATCACACAAGCACAGCCAAGGATTCTGGTTCAGCTTCTTCCTATAAAGGCATACCCAACACAACCAGCAAGTACAGAGAGGTATTTGGGAAGTAAATTTTTGTGGGTTATTTTGCTATAGGTAATTGAGTGTACTAATAAAGTTTATGGGTTTGCAGGATAAGAGAGTGAATTGGCACTCCACCCCATTCGAAACAAGGTTGGAGAGAGCTTTGAACAGAGGTGTTTCTAAAGCTTAATCTACCTATCTTCTCGGTGCAGTTTGTAAAGATGATTATAGAGTTCGCTTTTGGCAAGCTTGTTTTCTATACAGTTCATTGTTTCTATCAGTTTTGTGAATTCAATGTAAAATACGTGTGAATTTGTTTGTTTGTCATTTTGTTATGTTAAAGGTTGATATCTCTATTCACTATTAACTCTCTATGTTTGCATTATGATAACAAATTGAAAACACAATTTTCGTCATTAAAAGCATTATTACTTCTCTTCCTGTATGTGTCAATAGATTGTAAATGTAGTCGGGTTGAGATGATTCTTGGTGTCCTGAGATTTGTTTGGTTTATGTTATAAATTCTTGGTTCAGCTGTGCTATGAAAATAAGAATCTCCTTCCATTAGTTTCAATAATCATCTGCACTATGAGAAAAAGGTAAAATCTTCACTATGATCAAGCAGGGTTAGTTTATGAGAAACTAGGATTTGGATGGGAAGATCATATATAACAATCTCTTTTTCAATATGGGAAGCAGAGCAGGGGCCTACGAAAAAGAGAAAACAGGCCACATCATGTTCCTTGCTTCTCTCATTTTTCTCAACTCGGGTTTTTGAATAATATTTTCACTGCATCATTGATCCATTTGATTTGATTACCCAATGTCTGTAAAATCAAAAATTCAAAGTTAGGGCACCAACTTAAAGAGCAGAATGGAAGGTTATACGGTTATACCTCTCAAAGGACTATGACCTCATGTTTCTTGTTAGATTCCATCTTTTGCTATACCTCTCTCTTAATTTAAAACAAATTGGGAGTGGAACAAAATATTTACACACACACCATAAATATATCCAAATATTATCAGAATAACTTGACAAAAAATGTTTAATTTGCATCTATTAATATATGTGTTATTGTTTGGTTGTATCCTGAAATAAAATTGTGTAGCACTTCTTATCAAAGTAAATTTGTTATTAACCAATAGGTGCCTAGGAAAAAGTGGGTTATTTGAGTTGCCTCAAAATCGTATATATATGCTGCAATAAATATTTGACATGAATGAAAAATCATCAAATAAGAATCTGCTCTACGATTTTGTTGACTCTGATTTCATGTTGCTTATGGCAAAAGTTATGTTCTATTTTTGGTACTGTTAGTGCTCTAGATTATCTTGTACCAAACGTTATATGCATTTTGAATTTGCAACTGAGAAGATCCTCCAGTGCACAGGCACTTTCTGGTGCAGGGCAACAGTGCTCGCTGGTGAATGGTGGGGTGATCCCTGGCTCCCTGCTGTTCCAGTGTGCAGGAAAGCACCGGTTGCACTAGAGGAATCCGGGTTTATTGCAACTCTAGTTGATATTACATACAAAGATTGAGAAATAAATTTGGCATCAATGATAAAACCTCTTTGTACTTGTGTTACAACTCTGAAGCAAAAACTATCATTATCTTTATCTAATTCATTCATTAAGCATTCTGTGAATTGAAGAATACTCATCTGAAACCGACTTTCCATTGAATTGTGATATTGATATGGCAGAGAATTGAGTAGTTAGGAACTAGTGATGGATGTTTGCTTGTGAGGTTGAGCTAGTCAACTTTTGCTCCGCAGAATATTCTGATAAATTGGGATATGAAAACCATACAAGAACCATTACTTGCATCCCTACAGAAAAGAAAATACAATGGGTGAGAATAAGTAATATCAATTAGATCAATCACAATGCATTCTATATATATATATATATATATATATATCTTATTTTTTTTTCTTTTCATTTCCTGCTAAATAGAAGACACAAGTTCATCAAAAACTGTCAAATGGGATACCCCGAATATATGGTGCATTTTCATCACATTTGAGTTTGTGTTTCTTGCATTACTCATCTTTCCATAACATTTCATTGAACTTTTCTTGTTTTTCTTTTGACACCATATATCATTGTAGCTCAACATATTATTGCACTGTGTGCACTTTGAACAAAGTCATGTTTCTATGTGTAAATTTTTATGCTATACAAATATAAACTACTCTTATTTGTTTAGTTGTTTGTATGAGGCTAGATTGAATGACAGAACACCACAATAAGCAGGACAATGGTGAATGTACAAGCCCAGTATTAAACATCAAAATCATCATGTTGTTATCAGCAAAACCATGATATAATATTGCTGTTCATTGTAACTAGAGGTTTAAACAAACATTGACAAGTTAAAATAACATTAGCCCATTATCCAGGCTAGTCTTGTTAGTTCGAGTTTTGGGATGAATGGACCTAACACTTGACCTTATTTGTATGATTGTCCTTGGACTGAATCTATGTTCTTCTTATTCCCTTGGCAGTGGCAACATTATTACCCATCTAAAGTTGAATTTTTGGTACTATTTTCGGCTAAATTTACATTGCAACAGTGCATTAGATACATAATGTGACGTCCCACATTGTCAGGGGAGAAGTTGTTGGCACTTGTATGTGGACGCCTCCTAACAATATAGATCCTGTTTGAAAATAACAGTGACGGTGTTGGCCGGGTTGTGACAAAATAGAATTAACTAGAAATCAAGCTAGTAAGTTTACCTTGACCCCAGTTCTCTAACTAGTTCTTCACCATTCTCATCACTCCACCGCACTTTCTTCTGTAACTTTATCGGCGCTTTTAATATTTCATCTGCTTCTTTTCGAGTCTTTACCATTGTTAATGATGACTCTTGGTTGCAAACAGTAGGATTGACACAGTATATATTTGTATCCATGCAATGATATCTAGAACAAAAAAATTCAGTAAATTCTGTTGATATATTAACTTCAAAAAACAAATATATAAAAAGCATATATTCATGTACTCGTAATCGTGACCGTTAGATGAAGTGATTTTAGACCGTTGATAACAAAAGACATTTTGAACTGCATGATTACTTTTTTAACAACTTTAAACCGTTGGATCCCCATTTTTGGCCTTATTAGGCCAAGCTTAAATGTAATATAGATATAAAATCAAGGTGACATAAAAAATGACCTTGGGTTTGACCATGACAAATCAATTAATTCTCAAATAGCAAAAACGGTTTATTATTTGATGCAATGATAAAAGTTTGCAGAGAGATCGGACAACATGATCGTGCAAGTTTGCACAAAATATCAAACCTTAGATGTATAAAAAACTTGAACTTATAGAAGGAGGAAAAGTAAAGAAAGGGTTTTTGAAGCTCTATTAATGCCCTACGTGGGGTGGTAAACAATTGAAGTAGAGTTCTACGTAGAAATAATTTCGTAGAGATTCAAATATGGCTTCTTTACAAAAAGAATGGGTAATATCGTAAAAATATTCGACTATTTTAATGTATTCGTTATATAGAATCCTTATTGACTTGTTATTTACAACTATGGCGTCGTTTGGATAAAATGATAAGATGTGAAAACTAGTAAAGTACGACGTCGTCCGACACACACACATATATAAATCTATATTACATTTAAGCTTTGTGAAAATGCCTTTCCAGGGTTTAAAATCAATAACCTTCCTTTTACATTTATAGTGGTAGTATATATATATATATATATATATATATAGTAACAGTTTTAAACTCAATTCCAAAGACAGATTTAAACGGCTATTCTATTCGCGGAACTGCAGACTCTGTTTCTCTCTCGCAAACTGTCTTCAATTTCTCTCTGTATCCCTCCAAAATCTCTTCTCTCTTCTATCACTTCCTGCTATGGTCACGTAGTTTCACAATCATTAATTTTCTCTGTTTTTATTTTTGGTGGTAGCTTGAACTGTGCTCTATCTGTTCATCAATTTGCCTAAAAGAAGACGAGAAGAAATAGAGAAGGTTTCTCCTATTCTTTCATTCGTCTGTCGATTGGATTGAATTGACGTTTTCAGTTTCAGTTCTGACATGGGTTTTCTTGAACTTCTCAACAAAGATCTATCTCGGTGGGTTTCATTCTCTTTCTTTCATTTAATGTGTTGTTATTGGTTTTGTTATTTGAATTTCTCTCTGATTGCTTTTGCACTAAAGAAAAAACTATGACGAGTTCTTCACTAGTGGAAAAGTAAAAGAACATATATATAATATATATATAACATTCAAAATTATACCTTGTTGCTTTACCTTATACAGCTTTAGTTTTTTTCTTTCCCTGCATTGTCAATATGTGTTTCTTCTGTTTTTACAAATTCTAATTGCTGGAACCTTAAAAGAAGATAATTAAATTACTACTACATGTTTTTAGTGTTGTTGAGGTTCACTGGTGGGCCCATTCAAGTTGAGAGATTGGCCATTACTTCTTGCTTGGAAGCACTGTGATTTTACTGGAGAAACAGAAAATTTATTTAGTTTGCTGACATTCTCATATATATATATATGTGAGAATTGTAAAGAGAGAGAAGAAGAGATAAAAACAAAAAGGGGCTAGGATTTCTATTATGATCTCAATGCAAAGTTACAAACATGAAAACCTAATAAAGAGAATATATATAGGCTTACAAACAAAATAAAATAAAAGACTATTATACCCTTATTAAATATAATAACTCTAATATCCCCTCTCAAACTCACGATGCAGCTGCTAAAAGTATCGAGAGTTTGTCAACCAAAAAACGAAAACGCGAAATAGGATGTGACTTTGTAAACAAGTCTGCAAGCTGCATGGAGGATGTGACAAATGGCAAAGTAATAGTGCCATGCTTAAGGTGATGTCAAGTGAGATGACAGTCAATCTCAATATGCTTGGTTCGCTCATGAAAAACGGAGTTGTGAACAATCTGAATAGCATTTTTGTTGTCACAATGCATAGGAGTGGGATGAGAAAGAGAAACACCCATGTCTGCAAGCAACCAACGTAACCAAACTATCTCAGTGGTAGTAGATGCTATAGCACGATATTCAGCTTCTGTGGAAGATCTAGAAACGATAGCCTGTTTCTTACTCTTCCAAGAAATAAGAGAATCACCCAAAAATATACAAAAACCAGTGATAGACTTGCGATCTATTGGATCACCAGCCCAATCAGCATCTGAGTATGCACGCAGTTCCAAAGAAGAGGTCGATGGAAGTAAAAGACTCTGAAAGAGAGTGCCTCGAAGATATCGAAGGATACGAAGAACAGCAGCCCAATGAACTGTAGTTGGTGAAGCAACAAACTGACTAACAATGTGAACATCATATGCAATATCTGGACGTGTAATAGTGAGATATACCAGGCTACCAACAATAGTACGATATAAAGTAGGATCTGGCAAAGGGGTACCATCAGAAGGAGAATATCGAACATTAAGCTCAAGAGGAGTATCAGCAGTCTTAGTATCAGTGAGGTGAGCACGCTCAAGAATGTCAGCTGTGTACTTTGATTGAGATAGAAGATAGCCTTTTGGAGAGAATGCTACTTCAATATCTAGAAAATAGGGAAGAGAGCCCAAGTCCTTCATTTCAAATTGTCGAGCTAATTCTGACTTCAACACTACAATCCCATCAACATCATCACCAGTAATAATCATGTCATCAACATACAAGGAAAGAAGAATACCACCTGCAGAGGTACTCTTAATAAAGAGAGCTGAATCATGATGACTTGGGCAAAAACCAAGAGAGGTAATCACAGTAGAGAACTTCTCAAACCAGGCCCGGGGTGCCTGTTTGAGACCATATAAAGCTTTCTTGAGCCTGCAAACATATCCAGGATTATGAGAAACACCAGGAGGGGGAATTATGTAAATTTCTTCTTGAAGATCGCCATTCAAGAAAGCATTTTTAACATCCATCTGAGATATATGCCACTGACAAATAGAGGCAACTGCAATAAGAGTACGAACAGTAGTCATTTTTGCAACAGGAGCAAAGGTCTCCTCATAATCCATACCATACTTTTGAGAAAATCCTTGGGCAACCAATCTAGTTTTGTACCGCTCAACTGACCCATCAGACTTGGTTTTGATTTTATAAACCCAACGAGAACCAACCGTACTTCTACCAGGAGGTAGCGGTACAAAATCCCAAGTATCTGTCTTATGTAAAGCAGAGAGTTCCTCAGCCATAGCCTGCTGCCAAAGAGGATCAAGAACTGCCTCTTTATAGGATAAAGGCTCAGAGAGACAGTGAATAGAAGCTAAAAAGGAAGTAAAAGAATATGAATAAGAAGAATAAGCAAAGTCTGGTAGTTGAGTGGACTTACGAGTACGTTGAGGATAACGAGAAGGAGGATCCACAGTCTCAGGAACTGCTTGGGTGGCCACAGGAAGAGAGGGAGTTTCAGGTGTATCAGAGAGCAAAGGACCGGTATCTGCAGAACTATCAGTGCGAACCCTGCGAGAAAAATGATGAGGAAAAGGAGTAATAGGAGCACGAGGACTAGAAATATTTTGTGAGTCGATATGGACTTGAGAAGACAAATTATCAGTATCATCAGAGAAAGGATCAATATGGATGAGGTCAGATTTGGTAATGTTATGAGTACTAGCAGGAATAGAAAAGAATGGTATATGCTCAAGAAACAAAATATGACGAGATACATAGAGTTTTTGGGTAATTGGATCAAAACACCGATATCCCTTTTGACCCTCACCATAGCCAAGAAAAACACAAATGGCAGAGCGAGAAGATAACTTGTTACGCTCTACACGAGGACGGAGAACAAAACAAGTACAACCAAAAACTTTCAAGAAAGAATAATCAGGAGCATGCCCATATAACTTTTCAAAAGGTGATAAACCTGAGATGTGAGAAGATGGAATCTTATTAATTAAGTTGACAGCAGTAAGAACTGCTTCTCCCCAAAATTCACTAGGAACTGAAGCAAACAATAAGAGAGAACGAGCAGTTTCAACAATGTGCCTATGTTTTCTCTCAGCAACACCATTTTGCTCAGGAGTATCTGTACAAGAAGTTTGATGAACAGTTCCATCTAAGGCAAGTAATTCACAGAATTTATTAGAAGTGTACTCCCCACCCAAATCACATCTAAAACACTTAATAACAGCAGAATGTTGAGTTTTAACAAGGGCTCGAAAAGCATTATAAATACTAAAAAATTCAGAACGATATTTCATAAGATAAACCCAACAATAACGAGTGCAATCATTAATAAAGGAAACATAATATCGAGACCCTCCTTTTGTGGCAACGGGAGAAGGTCCCCACACATCAGAATGGACCAAGTCAAATGGTGCAAGAGAAGAAGAAATACTTCGATTAAAAGGTAAAGCAGAAAATTTTGCCAGTTTACAACCACTACAATCAGAAATGTTATGAGTTTGCAAATTTCCTAATGCTCCTGTAGATGCTAAATATCTTAAACGAGAGGCCGAAACATGACCAAGGCGAGAATGCCATAAATAAAAACTAGAAGAAGAAGAATTCAAATGAAAAGATGACAAGTCCACACTGGGAGCTGCAACAACTGGTTCTTTTAGCTCGTCCAAAATGTAAAGTCCCCCCTGCCTACGGCCTATCCCAATCAGCTTCTGGGATTGCGGATCCTGCACACGACAAGAAGAAGAAGAAAAAGATATTGAGTAACCAGAGTCACATAACTGACCAACGGAAACTAGATTCATCGTTAGTTTGAGAATGTGATAAACACTAGAAAGAGATAAATTAGGTTTGACAACAGAACCAACACCTGCTAAAGGCATAGGAGTGCCATCAGCAGTCATGACATACACAGATGATGTAGGACATAAAGAAGCAAAAGATGAGGAATCAGGTGACATATGATATGAAGCTCCAGAATCTAAGACCCATATGGAAGAAGACATACCTGAAGAACTAGAAGATAACTGACCTATTGGAGAAGAGGTGGACATAGCATGTGGTTGTGTGGCAAGGAACTTCTGAAATTGGTCAGCGAGGGTGGCAACTGTGGAATTAGAAGATGATGAAACTCCAAAACCAAATGAGTCTGATGGTGGTACAACTGCTGCAGTATTAGGTTGCGGAGGCCTATAAGCTTGTTGTGATTGATTTCCCAATTTCCATGGAGGAGGCTGTTGCTTCTGCTGTTGTTGTTGTGGCTGAGCTCTACTCAAAAGTTTTGGACATTGAGCCTTCCAATGGCCCTTCTGCTTACAGAAACTACATTCATCAAAACTAACCTTCACGTGAGTCTTGTTCTGATAGTTGAAAGGTAGTCTAGAAGGAACTGCTAAAACAGATGGATTAGGTGCTGGGAGAATTCCATTTCCTACCTGAGACTTCAGACGTATCTCCTCAGCCAACAATTCACTGACCACTGAATCAACAGAAGGAAGTGGGCTACGATGCAGAATTGACCCACGAAGTCCCTCAAAATCATCACGAAGAGCCATCAAAAACTGAACTAGTCGTTGTTCCTCCCTTCGAGCAATATACGGTGCACATGCTTATAGCTCTGTTGATTCCGTGAGAGCCAACTGGTCCCAAAGATCTGTCATTGCAGAGTAGAACTCCTGAACACTCATACTTTTCTGTTCAAGAGCTCGAATATCAGATTCTAACTGATATTGTTTTGCGAAGTTAGACTGTGTGTACAGTCTTGCCAAATGGTCCCAAACCTCCTTGGCTGTTTCATACTTTGCCAACTGTGTACCTATCGAATGTTCAACAGAATTGTTGATCCAAGTGATAATTTTTGAATTATTTGCTTCCCAAATATCTAACAGATCTGCATAATTTTCAACCGTTTCATTTTTGGGTTGACCCGAAATTCCACTAATATAACCCCACATCTTTTTGCCCTTAAGAAAATTTTTCATCACATAACTCTAATACGAATAATTCTTTCCATCTAATCTAACACTAATAGACTGAAGCGAGTCATCTTTTTCACCAACCATGTCGAAGAGAGGAGAAAGTCAAATACCAGAGACGAACGGTGCGAATCGGAACAATACGATTAACCAAAATAAGTACGAAGAGAGATGAAAGCCAAATACCAGAGATAAACAGTGCGAATCAGAACAATTCGATGCTAAACGGAAGCGATACCAGAATCAGATCGATGCCAAAATGCTCCCAAAAAAAAAAATTCGGGGCTCCGCCCCGAACCCCGGCAGGGGCGCGCTACCCCCCTGCAACCCCCAGCCAACTCACCGCGGAGTTGGATCCGCGGTTAGCGTAGATGGGATGTACAGTTCTTCCATGTGATTACCAATCAAAGAACTCATTTGGATCATTACTCTGATACCATGTGAGAATTGTAAAGAGAGAGAAGAAGAGATAAAAACAAAAAGGGGTTAGGATTTCTATTATGATCTCAATGCAAAGTTACAAACATGAAAACCTAATAAAGAGAATATATATAGGCTTACAAACAAAATAAAGTAAAAGACTATTATACCCTTATTAAATATAATAACTCTAATAATATATATATGATGTTGAGGTTAATTCACTTTCATAATTAACCCTAAGTTCCTAGAATTAAGTAGCTATTCTCAATGTGCCTTTGTCTAAAGGTGCAGACTTGTTTTGGTGGGATTTTATCATTTAAAAAAAATGCATATATGGTAAAGCAGTAGTCACTAACTTAATTTATGAGTCATCTAACAACTACAAGTAAAACTCAGCATCAATTCGTCCACAGAACAAGCTTAAATCTAAATTATGAAATATATCTGATAATCTTCAAGGCCTACCTTCTCTAGAAGCTTCTTGGAAGCAGTGACGTCATTACAACTATTAATGAATAGAGTAATATAAAACAAAGTTAATACAGTTTCAAAGGAATTTAATGCCACATAAACAGTATAATATAGGAATATAAAGCACTTGGTGAACTTAGACTACCGTCCATCCAAAACATTAGGCGCTGGGATGCCGAAACGGCCAATGAATTAATGAAATGATCTTTGTAATACCCCGCTCCAACACATGGTATGATATTGTTTGCTTTGGGCTTGAACCTGCACGGTTTTGCTCTTTACCCCAAAAGGCCTCATACCATTTGAACGCTCCAATACATGGTATGATATTGTCTACTTTGAACATGAGCCCGCACGGTTTTGCTCTTGGGTTTTACCCCAAAACCATTTAAAGAGAACATAATACATATAAGCACATCCCCTTTTCTACACCCAGGCGATGTGGGATTGAGTTCCCTGTCAGTGTGGTAGCTCAGCCCAGTATCTGTCTTCACACCCGCCCACTCACACCCGTCCACTAGGGTTGCTACACTCTCCTAGTGGGATATCCAGCACAACTGATCCTAATTGCTTCCATATAAGTCCCTGGAGTGAGAAATATATCGAGTTCATAATGCAAGCAGATGAAACAAGTTTAATGGTACACATGAATTGATCTGAAGTGTTAAACTTACCCCACAACGGAGTTGTTGCAGTACATTAGAATTCTCAAAGATTGCTGGCTTCAGAAGATTATTTGGCTTTACACAACGAAAGCCAAAGAATGAAAGCCACTCAAAAAATATATTAATATAGTTATCTACATTATGTCAAGAAGCCAGTAAAGGATATAAAGAACTTCACACTTCCAGTTACATCAATAAAAAACACAGATAAATTTAATAATGACTACCTACACCAATCAAGAAAAACAATTTCACATCCCCGTTCCATTTTCATCATTAAACCATATAGTTACACAGTCGGAGCTTATATTGATACCTTACCTGATTTGAAATTGCATATCTATATGTGTTAGAGGGTATAGATATTAAAGGTACATCCTCTCTAAAAGCTGAAGCTTTTAGAGTACGTAGAGGATGGTTAACATGATCAGAGTTAACTAGGAAAAACAAATGATCAGAGTCAAAGGTCTCAAGTTCAAACCTCACCGTCACCCTAATAATTAAAATTGAAAACACGTGTTGGACAAAAAAGAAGGTCACATGTGAAGGGGTGTGTTAGAGGATTTAAATATTAAAGTTACATCATCTCTAATAGCTTAAGCATTTAGAGTACGTAGGCGGTGATTAACAAAATGGTTTTGAAATTTGATGAAAATCCATAGTTGTGTAACTTAATTCACTTCTTGAGCTGTCAAACTTCAACCTACACAACGAACTGTAGATAAGCCAAAAAGAAAAATTGTTGAATAGGTAGATGAGCTTAAAACTTCACTATCAACAGAACTGAGTTGACATTTGAAGACACTAAAAGTCATTGCTGAAAAAGTAAATGTAAGCAAATCTACAGATATACATATGCACATAGAACATTTCAATGAGATCAAGATGATCTCAATTATCAATGAGCTAAAATTTTCCTAAGAATGACATTCCTAGGGAACACAAACACAGAAATTAATTTAACAACGGATGGCAATAAAAATCATCTGATATAAGAAACAAAATCCAAAAACAAAAAAAGGTATAATAATTAGGCCTGAAACATAAACACGCACAAAACCTTTTCAATTATAAGATCAATAATGTCTTGGTTGTCAACGTACTCGATATATCTCCAGTCAATTTCTTCTTTGATATATTCTTCCTACTCCATCTTGAAAACATGCTGCCAGATTTGAGGCCAGTTTAATTTAGTATAGGTACTTTAGGAATGTCGAGGAATGTTACAAGTCTCAATGAAGCAAATATCCAACGACAAACCTGATTGAAATGTTGCTGTAATTTTTCATTTGTCAAATTGATACAAAATTGCTCAAAGCTGCATAAAACCATAAAAAACAACAAAACAAAATAAGCTTTGACAGTGTCAAGACTTCAAAATCTAAGAAGTGTGCACATAAATTGAACAGTTAATTAGTACCTAATCCCAAGGTTTCAACGCAAGGGTATTTGGATAATTTTGATGACGACAAACTATTGAAGTGTAAATCTAATATTCAACTTGAGTGTGTTTATCAAGATGATTTGATTAACTCAAGTAAATCAAGATCAATGGCAAACCTAAAATGGATCTAAGCCATACGATGAAGGAACCAAAATCTCAAAGATCGAAGATCAAGAATTGGGTAGTTTAATCATTTAGTGAGCTTTAGTTTATCTTGTAAAGTTATTCTTCAAGTAACAAATTTGAAAGTTCATTTCTTGACTTAATAGACTCTAGGAACATCAATTAAATTGACCCATATCATTTGAAGGTCCCTAGACTCCTTGACGTAGGCCATGAACTTAATAGATTCATTTTGTAAGGTCATAGTTTACTTTGAGGAGGTTCAAGTATGTCAAGCCTTCAAAGAACACAAACCTTGAGTTAGTGGATCTAGGACCCTCAATTTTAATTGAAACATATCATTTAAAGGTCCCTAAACCCAATGACTTAGGCCATGGACTTAATTGATTCATATTATAAGGCCATATTTTTCATTAGAAAAGTTAGAGCTCATTTCAGTCTTAAAATGATTACAAAATTTATATTTCAATTGACTTAGTTGCCTAAGTGTTTGACTTAGTCGACTAACTTGACTGAAAATGACTCAACTTACTGTCCAAGGCACTTAGTCACCTAACCTTAGAGACTTAAGCGGCTAACTGAGAATTCCAGTACTGTGCTAAAATTGAGCCAAATGGACTTAGCCACCTAACTCAATGCCTTAGGCACCTAATTGAAAACTCCAGTAGCTGTACCAAAATTGAGTCAAATGGACATAGTCGCCTAACTAGTGACTTAAGTGCCTAACCAAGAATCCCAGTAGCTGAGCCAAAAATGAGACATTTGGACTTGGTCGCCTAACTTAGTAACTTAGTCGAACTGAGACTAGTAGCCAGCCCTAAATGGGCATCAAAGACAGAGGCAACTAACCCAGTGACTTAGGCACCTAACTCTGCGATTCCAAATTATGACGGCTACTTCCAATTACCCCCACTCGCGCATTTAATGCTTCAAACGGTTAAAATTTTGTGAGCGACTATAATTACTCAATGTCTTGGACATTTACGAGTAACAACTACCACTGTGCTTATATTTGAACATCATTTTTTGGTAGGAAACCGTTGAGCTTAAACTTGAATATCATTCATTGTGGTCAAACATTGAAATACCTAGATTTGAGCTGTCATCTTGATTCTTCATCAATAACTAGGTTTGTAAGCTTAATTATATTGTCATATTCACTCTTGAGAGAGTTATTATTGTACTTGAAAGTATCTTCTGCATTCATTAAAGTTGTGAGAGAAGGGTTGGTGTAACCCTTAATTGTAAAGTGAAGGGATTTTTACTTTGGAAGAGAGTGGGTTGTGAAGGCACTTGTAAAAGGTTTGCTTTTCACCTAACAATCTTAGATCCAAATTTCTGTATTAAATAACAGGAGTTCAATAGGCCGACTGAAAAATGAAGAACATATGTTCAGTGAATATACGGCAGCAGCTTCTGCTGGGCAACCCCTGTCTGAGCACACGACTGTTTAGCTCAGCTTGGCTTCTGAGCTCACTAAATTCACACACACACATTAATCTTATTTACTCAATTAGTAATTCTAACAATTCCATGGCTTAAAAATGTTGAATCTTGTTGTTTTCCTCTTCATTTATGGTTCTGGTATGGTGAAGATGAATAGTTGGTCTGAAGTATTTATTGATCTGGTTGTGGACTCGACCTGCTTATCTATGAATCATGTATTGGATCATGTGGTTTTTGGCTAAATGGAAATGCAGAGGTCAAGAAAAGAAGTACTGTGGTTATTTATTCCTTCTCTGTTTGGAAGAGGTTATGGCATTTGTGTGTGATTGGGATTCTACAGATATGAGGCCTTTCCTATGCAGAGTAATACTGTAATACCCCGCTCCAACACATGGTATGATATTGTCCGCTTTGGGCCTGAGCCCGCACGGTTTTGCTATTGGGTTTACCCCAAAAGGCCTTATACCATTTGAAGAGAACATACTACATATAAGCACATCCCCTTTTCCACACCCAGGCGATGTGGGATTGAGCACCTTGTACCCTGTCAGTGTGGTAGCTCAGCCCAGTGTCTGTCTATGCACCCGCCCACTCACACCCGTCCACAAGGGTTACTACAATCCACCCCCCTACGAGGCCCGACGCCCTCGTCGGCACACTTACTTCCGGCTGGGTTCAGGCTCTGATACCAACTGTAATACCCCGCTCCAACACATGGTATGATATTGTCCGCTTTGGGCCTGAGCCCGCACGGTTTTGCTATTGGGTTTACCCCAAAAGGCCTCATACCATTTGAAGAGAACATACTACATATAAGCACATCCCCTTTTCCACACCCAGGCGATGTGGGATTGAGCACCTTGTACCCTGTCAGTGTGGTAGCTCAGCCCAGTGTCTGTCTATGCACCCGCCCACTCACACCCGTCCACAAGGGTTACTACAAATACTATTTCTTTCTTGGTCTTCTAATGACTGGCTTGATATTGCTTTCTTGTGCCTCAATTGAAGCTTTATCAAGAAAAACCAGTGGAGCTAGTCCATTAAAACCAAATCCATAACCCTAGTTAGGTCTAGACACAAATCCATCACCAAACACTCGTGGTCGAATTGTACACAATCTTCTCAGTAATAGATTTCGCTCCCCTCCTATCTTCTTCTGAAAGCCAGCACAATCTTTGAACGATGCAACCTTGTCAACTTCAACAAAATTTAATTTTAGAGTTTTTTCAACTTAGCTTTTACCTATTTTTGATGATGGTAGGAGTACTACATCTCTTGGGTTTGACAACTGCATCCTATTTGTCCAATAGTTGAATGTAAAGGAATGAAAATCATTCTGGGAGCAAATTTACTATTGACTCAATGTGGCATTGCATCAACCTAATAGAAATAAGATTCAATGGCTGCTAAACAAAGATTATATATACTCAACACAGATATATCAAGTTTGGCTTAATGCAAACAAACAACACCTGTTTTTTGGAACTTCATGGGGGCGGAAATGCTGTACACAATAGTCATCTAACAATTTGCAAGATTTTATCCAATATGTCGACTCTCAATTGTAAGTCTCAAATCCACAGTGATAAAACTTAGGCTATGTTCGGATGCATAGAATTGGAGCCTTGGAATTGAAATTGGTGGAATTGAAGAAAATTTTGTTAATGAAATTTTTTTAACCATAAACAAAATTTTCTTTAATTCCACCAATTTTAATTCCAAGGCTCCAATTCCATGCAGCGAAACATAACCTTATGTGATTTCTGCTTCTACTTGTAAAACTATCATGGATATACCCTAGAAGTGCATTTGGTCTGTGACTGGATTCCAAAACAGCCAGGAATCCTTGTCGCTGACTGTCTCTAAATCCTAAGAGTAACTCAATGAATTATAAAATTTCCTTGGAGTGTCCGGTTCACATATTAACCATTAATATATGATTTGGTTTAAAAGGTTTCATAAAACTTTGTCAGCCACATAATCAGATCCAAGTTTGGAAGGCAATAGATACAAAAAAAGTAAAAAAGAAAAAAGAAGAAGGCATACTTCTTTGAAGATTCTTTTAACCAAAAAAATTTCATTACCAATCTCAAGCAGGTTAATTTGAAGAAGAGTCCAACCAATATTGCACAAGCACATTTACCCCATTACATATACATGGATACAAGGCTTATAAAGCATTATTAGGACATGAGAACATCCGCATTGGCCTCTCCGAATTTTGGCACTTCAAAATTGTCACTTCAGCTTTTTTCAGAGCCACGTCAGCGTTTTCTCAGAGCCACGTAGCGTTTTCAGCCCTCCAGATTTGGGCTCACATTGGTCTCCAGATTTTCGCTAGCTAAAAAATAATTATATTTTAATAAATTTTTTATTTTTTTTCCTTTTTCGCAATGACTATATTTTTAACGGTTCTATTCCAAAGAACTATATTTCAACAAATACAATAGAAATTTAAATAATAAAAATTTAAATAAATCAAAGCAAATACAACATAGGTTTAAACAATACAAATTAAAAAGAAATAATATTCCCTAAGGATTAAAATAACACTTTAAGAAGTTTAGCCATGACAATAAGCCATTCTTTTGTTGCAGGTGTTGGCATCGATTCTAGATCTTTTTGCATGATCTCCATTTCTTTAGCTCTTTGTACCCTTTTTGCTTTTTCCGCTTTGCATGTCTCTCGTGCTAATTGGGCGGCCACAAGAGAATTTGTCTGAGAGTCCAGTTGAACTTTTATATCATCAAACCTGTTAATGAATTGACGTTGTAATTGATCAATTCATTAACCAAAAGATTGAGATTTGTTCTTATTTTCCTTTTGCTTTGCCGCTTTTCGTCGCGGTGGTCGTTGTAATGGTTAAGTTTCTTCAATAACGGGTGAATCATCTTCGCCAATGTGTGACAATCCTTCAACTGAACTTGGGGTCATCACTGCAGTAGTTGATGGAGCTAGTAGATGACTTTGAGTAAACAACAAACTCATTAACATCAATCTGGAATCCACTTATCTTCTTCGGCTGTTGCTTCTTTTTGTTTTTCTTATTTGCCTCGGCACAATATGCAATTCATTTACCGATGTGCCTCAGAATTAACCAACCATCATACATAAATTTATCGTTCTCACTTTGACTAGCATATAGATGTTTTGTTGCGTTTATCTATATGTTTAAAATTAACAATAATTAGAAGCTGAATGTTTAAAATAAATAAAAATTAAATTTCACATAGTAAAAAACTTATTGTATCATCATTGTTGTAGTCACAGACTCGATTCATTTCGATCGTATTCAAACATCCAGAGAATTTGTTAAAATTTGTTTGGATGGTTGGCCAACAATTCATCAAAGCAGTGTGAGTTCGAGTAGATGGAGCACCAAGATGTTCTTGCCAATTTTCGAGAAGTCGGATCCATAACACCGACCTCCTCTGATCTGTACCGGATCCATAGTGACCATGAATAGACATGACTATTGTAAAACGATATAACTATTCATGATAGGTGCATCTCTTCAATAACATATATGACTATTGGCGATATGTGTGAGCTTTGATTGCTTCTACAAGAAGAGAGAGATTCAATGGGACTGTGTTGGGGTTTGGAGATAGAACTATCAAAGAAATTACCGATTTCCCAATTACGCACCTTGAAATGGATGCCAAAAAAAGGAAAAGAAAAAAGAAAACGATTTTAATGCAGAGATACATATAAAATAAATGTCATTGGAGTTTAATAATTCCATTCCTAATTCCCTGAAGGAGGTCTGCGAAAACATAGCTCTGGGCCATTGTTTTAATTTTCTTTGTATATATTCAGTAACTGTACATGCATGGGCAGCTCTGTCATGCATTGATAGCAAATTGTAGCAAAATTTCTTACTATCTATCAATGCTTGTGATGGTTGAAGAAACTAACCCTGTGATTGAATCTGAGTTTTTTGATAATGTCTTCTGCGGCTGAAAATTGATTAATTAAGGTCTAAAACTGACTGTTAAGGCCACTAGATTACCAACCAAGCTTGTATCGAGTGTTCCACTTAATTTGTTAGATTCAGTTTCAAGAATTTGCTAGAATTTTTCTGACAAAATCCTAGAAATTTTAGGTGTAAAATCTTTCTAATCTCCACAAATCATTTCCAGGAGTTGATTGTGTATATAATTTAGTTTATATAGATGATTTGTGTGTGTATGTGTGTGTTCTATATGTTTTCTATTTATATATGCAACGTTAGCCCCTTATTTGACGTCAATTTTTATCTTGATCACTTGGCCGGCTGACTTGACTCCAGAATTTTTAATGACTTGACTTCACAATTTGTAATGATTTAGTCTATGAGCAAGACAATCCACAGTGCTATTTACAATTTATGATGATTACTGTATATAACCAAATGCAAGCCGGCTTTATTTGTTTTTTCATCAGTCTACGTTCATATATATCACATCTAACTCCAAATGTGGCTCTTTTATGTGTCTCTGCCTTTTTATATTAAGTCATCTCTCTACTCTCTCCCCTATAAAAGAGTAAACCAGTAACATGAAACCTTAAACAAAACTAGGCATGATGATATTTGGAAGGTGTTATATATTTCTTATTCATATCCTCTTTCTTTCTTTGTTTCCATTGAAGATCACACCATTTTCATCAAGAACAGAAGCAGAAGCACTTCTCAAATGGAAGAACAGCTTGTCCTCTTCTTCCCTCGATTCATGGTCAGTTGGCAATCTCAAAAACCTGTGCAACTGGACCGGCATTGTCTGTGACACTACTACAACTGTCTCCGAGATAGTCCTCTCCTACGAAAATATTACAGGAACACTTGATCAATTCAATTTCACTTCTTTTCCAAATCTCAAGCATTTTGACCTCAGCTGGAACAGCCTCAGCGGGCCAATTCCACCTACCATTGGCAATCTCTCCAAGATTGCTCACTTGGACCTGGGAGGCAATATCTTCTATGGCATCATACCTCCTGAGATGGGATGGCTGACGAAGCTTCAGTACCTTAGTTTTCATAGCAACAGTTTAAACGGTACCATTCCATATCAAGTTAGCTATCTTCAAGAGGTACAGTTCATAAACCTTGGAATTAACTTATTAGAAACTCCAGACTGGTCAAAGTTCTTGGCTATGCCATCATTGACATACCTTAACTTTTTTTCCAATCGACTTACCTTGGAATTCCCAGATTTCATATCCAATTGCAGGAATCTGAAATACCTTCTGTTGATAGAAAATAATTTCACTGGCATGATACCTGAATGGGTGTTCACCAATTTGAGCAAGCTTGAATATGTTAATTTTTGCCAAAATTCTTTTCAGGGGCCATTACCATTGAAAATTTCAAAGCTTTCCAAGCTAAAATATCTTTTTCTAAAGAACAATAGTTTCACAGGCTCAATTCCTTCTCAGCTGGGAAACTTGAAACACTTGTTGAGGCTAGACCTTTCAGAAAACCAGCTCACAGGTCCAATTCCTCCAACAATTGGGAATTTGACATTGCTGGGTAGTCTTTATCTCAATTCTAACCAATTGAATGGAGAGTTACCTCATGCCATTCCTAGACTTAATAATCTTGAATTCGTCGATCTTAGTGGCAACCAAATCTCAGGTCAACTTTCACCCAAGTGGGGAGAATGTGCAAACCTCATATTTTTACAACTGGATGGAAATAAAATTTCGGGTGAAATCCCAAGGCTGCTAGGAAACCTGACTCAATTGCGCATTCTAAGCCTAGGTTCGAATGAACTGAATGGAGAAATACCATCTACCATTTGCAAGTTGAATTATCTTCAACTTATTGATCTGTCTAATAATAGTTTGAGCAATGTGATTCCACAATGTTTGGCAAACTTGAGCAGTGAACTCGTAGAGCTAGATCTGCGAATGAATCACTTTCATGGACACATTCCAGCAAATTTCACAAACTGCAACAATTTGATGAATCTCGGCTTGAATGGTAATCAATTAGAAGGGTTGGTTCCACAAACTTTGGTAAATTGTAGAAATTTGGAAGTTCTTGAACTTGGAAACAAATAGCTAAGAGATACATTCCCCCATTGGATGGAAATTCTTCCAGAGCTGCATGTTCTTATCTTGAGATCTAACAGATTTCGAGGTATAATTGGCGCTTCCAATAGTAAGCAACCCTTTGCTAAGTTGCGAATCATTGACCTCTCTGGGAATGAGTTCAACGGCTCATTACGAACAAAATATTTTGAAAAATTCAAAGCAATGATGAATGTGGATGAAAGTAGAGATGGTTTGAAATACTTGGGGGACTCGTATTATGGAGCATCTGTGAAAGTGGTGGTGAAAGGATATGAGATTGAACTAGTGAGAATCTTAGATGTCTTCACAACCATTGATTTATCGAACAACAAGTTACAAGGAGAGATTCCAGGTTCCATTGGGAATCTTAATTCACTTCGGTTGCTCAACTTATCTCATAACAGCTTTTCAGGTTGTATTCCATCATTGTTGGAAAATTTGGTCGTGCTTGAATCATTAGACCTCTCTTCAAACCAACTGGTGGGGGAGATCCCTTGGCAACTGTCAAGACTAACATTTCTTTCAGTCTTGAACCTTTCTCAAAATCATCTTGTCGGATTGATACCTCAAGGCCAACAATTTGACACATTTGAAAACAATTCATATTATGGTAACCAGGGATTGTGTGGAATGCCATTGACAAAGAAGTGTATAGACGATGTGCCACCACCACTGCTGCGTCAGGAAGGTTATTCAGATTTTGCAAGTGGGTTTACTTGGAAAGTTGTCCTAATAGGATATGGATGTGGATTGTTATTTGGATCGATTATGGGTTGTCTTGCCTTCTGGACTGGAAAACCAACTTGGTTTGTAAACATCGTTGAAGGAGATCAAGGTAAAATGAGGAAAAGACGGAAGAAGAATACTTGAGAACATAATATATAGTTTGTATTTGCTATTTGTTATTTGAATAAGTACCAAATTTCTTCCACTTTTGTTTCAATGAATCAATCTTGGAATTCTCACATTTCATGTCTAATTGCTGAATCTGGCAACTGAACCAGGAGTTTGGATGTCTATAAAGAATGGTTTTACTTGTATGCATCGAGGAGGGCATAGTTTAGAAAGGATTGAGCCTGAGTCTAGCTCAATAAAATTTTCCAACCGATTATAAAGTGGATCTCGAGATAACACCTTAAAAATTAGCAACCAAACAATATTTAACTGTGATTACACATTGAAGCCACTGGTTCAGTAAACTAATTGTTCCAATTTCCCGATTAAAATATAGCTGTTGTACTACTTGATTGGCAAAAGAGCTTTGCTTTCAATTGTACTCTGCCTATGATTTATGAGATTTAATATTTTATATGTTGTCAATCACCAGTGAACCTACAAGAAAATCTGTGGCTAACATGAGGATTGAAAAATTTAGCGATGATGAAGATGAAGGTGGTGCCAGAATTGAACAGAACACGTTTGGGTAAGACGATGAAATAGTTGACAATGCAGTGGGACTGTAAGAGGGTGAGAGTGCCAAACTAATTTATACATGTGTATAAATGATGGGTTTGCTGGTGGGTATGTGATTTATAATGGATTTGCTAGTGTGTGCATATATACATGTATGAGAGAGGGAGATGGAGATGAAGATTTTCTGAGGGAGGGATAATTCAAATGGGTTGATCTGATTTAGAAATGGGTTTGATAAATATTTTTAATTTTTTTAATATTTTATATATGTGGGACAAATGTCAACATATGGTCGGGACACATCACCTTGGAGACCAACTTAGTCCTCCTGGGGTTGGACCCAAGTATTATCCTTTCTGATTTGACAAATTGCAAAATCAGTGTGCAATTCAACCAATGGTAGACAACCTAGAACTAAGACTTTCAATGGATCAGATTTCGATCCGAATCTGATCTAACTCAGATATGGATTGAATATTTAATCCGACAATATCCGAATATGATAATATGTTAAATTAACAAATCGAATATGAATTATGGTCAATTCGATCCATTAAAAATCCAATTCGATCAAATATAATATATATCATGCTATACATATATTATCTATCATTTAATTGGTATGTAATTTAGGAAAAAATTAATCCAAAATATTGTTTATGTAGTGTTTTTATCATGTATAGTATTAGAACTCTTAATTATATCACTTTTTTTTTTTAATTTTTTAAATTCTTTTCTTCCTCCAATTGATTGTATTGACTCTTTATTGTTTCTTTTTTCTTTAACTAAAAATCAAATATATAATTTCTTCTATCTTTTTATTCATATTTTTTGGCCCACCTCTATATTTCTCTCACTTTTTTTTTTAATTTATTTTAATTTTTTTGACAAAAACTCTTATTGAATTATCAGATCACATATCCCATAAACCACAAAATCGGATATGCATTCAATAATAGATAATTTGTCGTGTTATCGGATCAAATTGCATTTGTTTCTTATTGGATTTGGATTAGATCAAGGCAGATGGTTTGAATTTGATTAAAATTTTATAATTAGGAAATGAAGAAATAATAGTTTAAGATGTTTAAATTTTCAGGGACTAATTATTGGTTTTGAAATTTACACCATATTTATAAGAATTTACAAATTCATCTAATAAATCCATGTGTACATGCAATCCAACATCATCAATCATCTATCAAATTCTTTTGATTATTTAACGAAACACAATGGATAAATAAACACAATAAGGTCTTATAATCAACGAAAAAAAATTACCTCTAGTTTGACAATGACAATTCAATTAATTCTCCAGTAGTTAATAGGGTTTATTATTTGGTGCAATGGTAAAAGGTTTTTGAAGCTCTTTAATGCCCTAGGTGGGGCGGTAAACAACTGAAGTAGAGTTCTACGTAGAAATAATAATTTCATAGTAATCGTTAGGCAGAAGGAAAGGCCGAAACAGATTAATTCAAAATTTGGTAAATCTCATCAAAAGTTGAGAGATAAATTCAAAAGAAATGGTTAATATTGTAAACATAGTATCAAATGTTGTGTTTCGTATACAGAAATGAAATGAAATGTAGTTGAAAATGGAATAAAATTGAGAATAATTCGTTCTTGTTCCGTTGTTTGGTTGCAAATATAAAATGTGGTAGGAATAAAATAAATTTTAAATCAAATTGTTCAAAATACCTTCCAATCAAATTTTAGAATGGCTTACTCAGGGCATCTGTTGCAGGGTTCTCTACAACTGATGTAAAGATTATTTTGAGATAGTATGTGACCCCATGTGTTTTTTGATTGCTGGATCTCTACATATTGGACTCGTGTAAAGAGTAGATGCGGGCCCCAACCTATATTTTTTTTTGTTTATTTAATTTCTCTTCTCTCTCGGCTTTCCCTCTCTCTTTTTGTGTCTCTATCTTTTTTTATTCAAATTCTATTTTAATTAGAATTGAATTGAAATCAATTCAATTCTAATTAGTTAATAATGTAACATATAATTATTTTGTGAGAAGAAAATATTTAAAATAATAGAATTAGATCAAGAGGATGGTGATACGTAATTATTTTATTTTATTTATTTATTTGTGAGAAAATATGTAATGTATTTTTATTTTATTTCTTTATTTGTGCGAAAAATATATAATGTCTTTTTATTTTATTTCTTTATTTGTGCAAAAAATATGTAATGTCTTTTTATTTGTTAATAAATATATTAGAAGCAAAAATAAATAAAAAATAATATTTTATTCATCGCAAACAATTGAAATAATTAAGTTTTAAATTTTTGTATAAAATTATTTTTATAAAAAATATTAAAATAATAATATAGAGACGTACCATATAAGAGGACTAGAATCTCTACAATTGTGGAGAGAGCCATATCAGCTCAAAAATATGACTCTCCCCAATGAATTGTAAAGAGCCCAAGTAGAGAGCCCCACAACTGATGACTTCAATTGAGGAGCTTGAATCTATATTTATATACATTGACAATATTACATGGAAGGAAAGACATAAAATTAAATAAAGAAAAATTGAAAGTCAAATCAATACTTTAATTATAGGATATTGACAATATTACATGGAAGGAAAGAAATAAAATTAAATAAAGAAAAATTGAAAGTCAAATCAATACTTTAATTATAGGATTGTAATTGATGTGATCCTATAATTATGTATTTGGTAAATTATGATCTCTAACAATCTTCTATATTGGGTAAAATATGATCTCTAATACTTCTTAATAACAAATAAATTAACTAATAAAGGTGTGATGGTGGAGGAAGGTAGCGATGTGGAGGTGGTGGGGGTGACGGTGGAGGTATAGGTGGAAGGTGGTGATGTGGAGGTGGTGGAGGAGGCGGTGGAAGTGGTGGTGGAGGAAGGTAGTGATGCGATGTGACAGTAGTGGTAGTGGAGGAAGGTGGTGATGTGGTGGTGGTGGAGGTGGTCGCAACATTGGTGGTGGTAAAGGTAGTGTGGTGGTGGTGGTGGTGGAGGTGAATGGTTTTTTGGTAATATAATTTTTTTTTTTTAAAATCTTATTAGGAATGGAATGCCGATTCAATATGTTTAACTATGAAACGGATTTGCATTCACAGATAATCACCGTTCTCACTTTAAAATCTATACAAAACAAAAGAATCTATTCTATCAAATGCATCAAGAGTATTCTTGAGAGAATCCTTGTTGACTTGTAATTTAAAACTACGGCATGATTTAGAGAGGGGCCTGTTGTACTCGTACGACTTGGTATAGTTTGCCATATATATATATATATATATATATATATATATATGCAAGGCAATGTTAGGTGTTAGGTTAGATGTTAGTGAGGCCAGGAGAGATTCCAAGTTCCCTTGGGAAGCTTAATTCGCTCCAGTTGCTCAACTTATCTCATAACAGCTTTACAGGCCATATTCCATCATTGTTGGAAAACTTGCTTGTGCTTCAATCATTAGATCACTCTTCAAAATCATCTTGTTTGACCGATACCTCATGGCCAACAATTTGATACATTTGAAAATAATTCATACTATGGTAACCTAGCATTGTGTGGAGTACCATTGACAAAGAAGTGCAGGGACGATGAGCCACAAACAATGTTGTGTCAAGAAGATCATTCAAATTTCGCAAGTGGATTTACTTGGAATGTTTTTCCAATAGGATATGGGTGTGGATTATTATTCGGATTGATTATGGGTTGTCTTGCCTTCTTGACTGAAAAACCAACATGGTTTGTAGACATCGTGGAAGGAGAAGAACATAAAAAGAGGAAAGAACGAAGAAGAATAGTGGAAGGAAAATGGAAATCAGTGATCTAAATATATAGATATTTTTCCGGTACATACTAGTAGATCTATGTTGTTATAATTGTGTCGCGACTTAGTTGTTCTAAGTTGATTTCTGAATTATCCATAATAGTTTGTATTTTTTATTTTCTATTTGAATAATACCTATATTTGTTCAGTTTTTCTGTCAATGACTTAACCTTGGAATTCCCACATTTTATATCCAGTTGTTGAATCTGTTAAACCACAACTTGCCACTGAACCATTTGACTGGTGTAATACCTGAACATGTGTTCATCAATTTGGGCATATTTGGATTTCTTACTCTGTATTCGATTAAGTTTCTAATTTATTTATCTCTTGGTTGCATCCGTCTCACATCTCTTTCCTGAAATATATTCCCAAGAGACATAAAAATGAGACTTAAAGTATTGAAGTCTGCATACGTACACTGATAAAAAAAAAAAAAAAAGGTTAAATGTGCTAAATATCTAAAATTTATTCGTATGAATAGCCTTGGTTTCTTCTTACCTAGGAAGCACGGACACGGCTATGACACGACACGGACACGGCTATAAAATAATAATATAATATATTAATATATATTACTTATTCAATAAAAAAATACTACATTACAGAAATACTTCAATTCATCATCAAACAATTAAGAACCAAACAAACTTATAAACAAAAATAGACAAATAGATTAAAATAAATTAAAGAACCAAACTTATTTAGTCTTTTACTTATATTTAGCTTAAATTTTAATCATAACTTAAGTATCATATAATTTTCATTCGAAATATTTAAATATAGATAACTGCTATGAAGTGTTCGATACGTCTTCAAAGAGTGTCCAAGAAGTGTCCGAGAAGTGTCCTAAAAATAAAAATGTCAGGACACTTCTACGAAGTGTCCGACACGAGTACGACACATTCGATAAAGTCTCCGTGCTTTCTAGCTTCTTACTGAAAAATAACAACTGTAGTCATCTTCTAATTTGTTATTCTTTTTCATATTATAATTCATTGCTCAGTTTATGTTAATTTCATTCATAATTTACTATATCTGTTTCATTTTAAAATTTGCTCATGTTTTGATAGCCACAATAATATTGCTCTCCATCAGACACTCAATTCATGCATTAATTAGTGTCACATTTAGGGGTCATTCCTTGCTACTCTATGGGTCTTCAAACAATGCTATCATTTCTTCCTTTGTGTTGTTTTGGTATGGAAAAGGAGATGTGCTTATATGTAGTGTGTTATTTTCAAATTGTATGAGACCTTTTGGAATAAAACTCAAGAATAAAACCGTGCGAGCTTATGTCTAAAAACAGACAATATCATACCATGTATTAGAGCGGGTTTCCTTGTGTGCATTTTGTGCGAGATTGATTGAGATTTGGTGTGGCCAAGTGCCCTTCCAATGCTCAAATTCAGTGAAAAGTTTGATCATATTGGAAGTTTTGTAATCATTCTTTAAATTATTGCATGGGCACTATTAATTTTAGATAGTGTTTGGATGAAAGGAAAAATTGATTGGAATATTCCCTGAAATCTAGTCCGAATTTGAGAAGGGACCCAATGCACGAGTTTTTCCAAATTCCAAAGCTTTGATTCCACATGGCCGGCCGACTTGACTCCAGAATTTTTAATGACTACAATTCTTCACAAACAGAAGCCGGCCTTATTTGTTTTTTCATTAGTCTTAAGTTGATATCACATCTAACTCCAAATGTGGCTCTTTCTATTACTCTCTCCCCTATAAAAGAGTAAACCAGTAACATGAAACCTTCAACAAAACTAGTCACGATGACATTTGGATGGTGTTATATTTTTCTTATTCATATCCTCTTTCTTTCTTTGTCTCCACTGAAGATCACATCATCTTCCGCAAGCACAGAAGCAGAAGCACTTCTCAAATGGAAGAACAGCTTGTCGTCTTCTAATTCCCTCAATTCATGGTCAGTTAGCAATCTCAAAAACCTTTGCAACTGGACCGGCATCGTCTGTGTCACTACTAAAACTGTTTCCAAGATAGAGCTCTCCTATGCAAATATCAATGGAACACTTGACCATTTCAGTTTCACTTCTTTTCCAAATCTCACGCATTTGATCCTCAATTTCAACAGCCTCAGTGGGCCAATTCCACCTACCATTGGCAATCTCTCCAAGCTCACTTTGTTGAAGTTGAGAGACAACTTCTTCTATGGCATCATACCTCCCGAGATCGGATGGTTGACAGAACTTAGGTACCTTGATTTTTTTAACAACAGTTTAGACGGTACCATTCCGTATCAACTTAGCTATCTTCAAAAGGTACAGTTCTTAAACCTTGGTATTAACTTACTAGAAACTCCAGACTGGTCAAAGTTCTCAGCTATGCCATCATTGACATTCCTTAGCTTTTATTTCAATCGACTTACCTTCGAATTCCCAGATTTCTTATCCAGTTGCAGGAGTCTGACAAAGCTCATCTTGAAAGAAAATAATTTCACCGGCATAATACCCGAATGGGTGTTCACCAATTTAAGCAATCTTGAATGTCTTGATCTTGGCTACAATTCTTTTCAGGGGCCACTATCATTGAATTTTTCAAAGCTTTCCAAACTAAAATATCTTTTCCTAGACAACAATAGTTTCACTGGCCCAATTCCTTCCAAGCTTGGAAACTTGAAACAGTTGTTGAGGCTATACATGTCAAAAAACCAGTTCACAGGTCCAGTTCCTCCAACGATTGGGAATTTGACATTGTTGCTTCATCTTGGTCTCAGTTCTAACCAATTGAATGGAGAGTTGCCCGATACCATATTTAGTTTAAATAATCTTGTTTTGGTTGATCTAAGGGACAACCAAATCTCAGGTCAACTTTCACCAAAGTGGGGAGAATGTGCAAACCTCACATCTTTACTACTGGATGGAAATAAATTTTGGGGTGAAATCCCATCTCGGCTAGGAAGCCTGACTCAATTGCGCATTCTAAGCTTGGCCTCGAATGTATTGAATGGAGAGATACCGTCTGCCATTTGCAACTTGAGTTCTCTTCACCTTCTTGATCTGTCCAATAACAGCTTGAGCAATGTGATTCCAAAATGTTTGACGTACTTCAGCAGTAAACTCACAGAGCTAGATCTGCGAATGAATTACTTTCATGGACTCATTCCAGCAAATTTCACAAAGTGCAGAAATTTGAGGAATCTCGTCTTAAATGATAATCAATTAGAAGGGTTGGTTCCACAAACTTTGGTAAATTGTAGAAATTTGGAAGTTCTAGATCTTGGAAACAACAAGCTAAGCGATAAATTCCCCAGTTGGATGGAGAGTCTTCCAATGCTACACGTTCTTGTCTTGCGATCTAACAGATTTCGAGGTACCATAGACTCTTCCACGAGTAAACAACCCTTTCCTAAGTTGCGAATCATTGACCTCTCTAGGAATGAGTTCAATGGCTCATTACCAGCAATGTATTTTGAAAAATTCAAAGCAATGATGAAAGTGGATGAAGGTCAAAATGGTTTGAAATACTTGGGGGACTCGTATTATGGAGTTTCTGTGATAGTGGTGGTTAAGGGATATGAGATTGAACTAGTGAGAATCTTAGATGTCTTTACAACCATTGATTTATCGAACAACAAGTTCCAGGGAGAGATTCCGAGTTCCATTAAGAAGCTTAGATCACTCCGGCTGCTCAACTTATCCCATAACAGCTTTATAGGTCGTATTCCATCACTGTTGGCAAATTTGGTTGTGCTTGAATCATTAGACCTCTCTTCGAACCAACTGGTGGGGGAGATCCCTTGGCAACTGTCAAGACTAACATTTCTTTCAGTCTTGAACCTTTCTCAAAATCATCTTGTCGGATTGATACCTCAAGGCCAACAATTTGACACATTTGAAAACAATTCATATTATGGTAACCAGGGATTGTGTGGAATACCATTGACAAAGAAGTGTATAGACGATGTGCCACCACCACTGCTGTGTCAGGAAGATTATTCAGATTTTGCAAGTGGGTTTACTTGGAAAGTTGTCCTAATAGGATATGGATGTGGATTGTTATTTGGATCGATTATGGGTTGTCTTGCCTTCTGGACTGGAAAACCAACATGGTTTGTAAACATCGTTGAAGGAGATCAACGTAAAATGAGGAAAAGATGGAAGAAGAATACTTGAGAACATAATATATAGTTTGTATTTGCTATTTGTTATTTGAATAAGTACCAAATTTCTTCCACTTTTGTTTCAATGAATCAATCTCGGAATTCTCACATTTCATGTCTAATTGCTGAATCTGGCAACTGGTGTAATACCTGAACCAGGTGTTCATCAATTTGGGATATTTTTGGATTTCTTAATTCTGTCACTGATAATTCAAACTTGAATGCATGCAATGTTGCACCTCAATGGCAATAATGTACTTTTTTTTTACAAAAAAAATAACAACTTGAATGCATTGAGGAGGGCATAGTTTAGAAAGGATTGAGCCTGAGTCTAGCTCAATAAAATCGCCATACTCCATTACGCTTTATTCAATTAAGTTTCTAACTTATATCTTGGTTGCATCTGTCTGGAAACTCCTTGAAATATATTCCCAAAAGACAGAAAAATGAGACTTAAAAAGTACTGAAGTCGTATATACACTGATAAATAAAAATGGTTTCATGCACTAAATGTCCAAAATTAATTTTCTTATGAATGATAATACGCCTCAAGTTTATTCCTGATGAAAAGAAGAAACTGTAGTCATCTTCCAGTAGTTCGAGCCCGAAATGAATTGAACCCATATCACAAATTTTTTCTTCTACATATTCATTAACTGTACATTTGCGAGCAGTTCTTGATAGCAATGGTAGCAAAATTTCTTACTACTATGAATGCTTCTGAATGATGTTTGAAGAAACAACCCACCAAAAGTGGTAGAGAGAGAGAGAGAGAGAGAGAGAGAGGATGGTAGCTAGGAAGCACGGATACTTCTACGAGAATAACGTACTTGTATCGGATACTTATCGGATACTCGCGGATACGTGTTCGATACTTCCTAAACGTATCCATAATTTTAAAATATATATTTTTATTTCTAATACATATCTGATACTTCTTAGATATATTAACAATGTATCGATACTTCTCAAATACTTCACAACACATATCTAACAAGTTTTAAACATTAAAATGTACAATAACATCATAGTATAATTGTTAAGAAAGTTTAAATTTATTTAAAAAAGAAGTGTTGAGATATATATCATAATTTAATATAAAATTTATCTATGCAAATTATGCAATATGATTCTTAACTCTTATTTTTTTGTTAATCAATATATTTTATAAAGAAATGTTAGTAACTCTATTTTTTGTACATATAAAAATATAATTTGTTATTTTTATATTGCCGTATCCTGTCGCACCCATATCATTTTTTGGGACTTGTCGTATTGCCATACCCGTATCGTATCGTACCTGTGTCTCGTATTCATATCCATGCTTCCTAGGATGGTAGAAAGGAAAAGCAATGACTCTCTATGCTTAACATGTATGGTGTTTAAGAATTTGCCTGTTTGTTTAGGCAAGAAAGGATGGGGCCCTACTTATTTTAATTTTAGAGGCTTATGTATTTTGATTTTATTGGCCTATATACATTGCCAATTTATCTTGTTTATTGGACTTTTATGATATTCATGCGAGTTACAATGTGAAGAAGTGAAGTGGATGTTTAATCTCACTTAAAAGACCTAGAGGGGTGTGACGTATAAATTTGTAATTAGTAATATTCGATGTGAAAATTAAGTTTGATCGAGTTGTAAGCTTTTATTCATATTCTTGTAATCGATCATGGAGTTGAAGAATGAGAGTTTAGAGTGTGTTCTTCATCAATGCATCATCTAGAGAGTACCTCAACAAAGACTTTGGTTGATTGAAGCATTCAAGTAACTATAAGTGAGCATGAACGTCGGTGATCATGATTTGAGCATCCTTTAGTCCAGGTAAGTTGGTGAGGACATATAAGTTTTTAAAATATGTTTTTCGGTCTTGAAAAATAGAGTTTCAAATTCATAATTTTATATTTTTCAAGGTTGGACCGGTCCAAGTCTTTTCTAGACCTATACAAGGGCTCTCAGGATCTCAAAATTGAGCATCAACATAGTTGGACCGGTCTAAGTGAAGGTTGGACCAGTCCAAGAGGTCTCAACAACTCAAAATGAGTTTGCTAAAAGCCTAGACCGGTCCAAGTGATTTGGTCTACGGATTTTGGCCTCATTTGTCCTGTTTTGACCCGGATTTGACCCAGAACTTTCCTAAAATATGGGGACTTGTTTCCTATTGGTTTTTAACTTTTTTTTTAAAAAAGAAAATTAAGGCTTTTAATTTCAATAAAAACCTCATATGGTTTCTTTTTCATTAAGCTTTCAACGGAATAGAAATTCATATTCTAGAGAAAGAAAATATTGAGATATATTTTTCTTACAAATGATTTTTTTCTCAAATTATTTGTTTATATTTTTGAGAGCACACACACGAAGTGTTTAAGTTGTGATGCTCTTCAGTAATACCCTGTAATTTGAGAATATTAAATTGGGTTTTTATTTATTTGATTGAGTTTTTAATTATTTAAATGTTTCAATTAATTTTGTCAATATCTGTTTTTATGTGTTTAATGTGTATACTTGAATTGTTGCTAAGTGTTTATTGAATTTAATTGTGTGTGAAATATTTGTTTTAAATATAGTTTTTTTTTTAAATAAAAATATGTGGGTTTGACCTGCATTTCCTTTTTTTTTTTAATTATTATCAGGTTGAGCTAGACTGCTGGGCTGGGCTATATATATATTTATTTATTTTGAATTAAAAAAATAGAATTACCTAAGAAAAACCCTTTCCTTTTTTATTTTGAAATTAAAAAAATAGAATTACCAAGTAAAACCCTTTTCCAAGCAAACCCTTTCTTCTTATTTCTAATTTCTATTTTTTTTTAAAAAAAAACCTTTTCATTTTTTTATTTTTAAATTAAAAAAATAGAATTATCCAAACAAAATCTTTCCCAAGAAAACTTTTCTTTTTATTTCTAAATTTAAAAAAATAGAATTATAACCCGCAAAACTCTAAACACCTAAAATCACTCTTCCTCTCGGTTACGGCTCTTCATTCTTCCTTTCTGCTCTCATCAACATGACTCTCAGGAGATATTTTTATACTTAGAGATATATAATTGATAATAGATGTGTAATAAATAATATTATATTATAGGAGTTTGTGTTAAGGATGAAGTTAGATAGTGAAGAAATAGAATTAGAAAAAAAATACTTATTTAAATAATATTATATTTTAGGAGTATGTGTTAGGAATGAAGTTAGTGAGAGAATGAATAGAATTAGAAAAAGTATCAATATATAAGAATTACCGCTCTCATCTTCCTCTCGTCTTTCACCAACAAGACTCTTAGCTTTCTCTCAGATCTCATCAAAAATCATTCGATTCGGTTTCGTCTCAACTTACACGTGAGTTCTTTTCTTTCGCTTTTTTTTTTCTACTTATTGTTTGTTATTAGCTTTTGAAATCAAAATTTTTTAATAAAAAATTATGTCTGTAATAAGTAATGTTATAGAATTGAATATCTGATTAATAAATTAGACACAAATTTAATAATAAATAATCAGCCTATAATATAATCATATTTGGTGTAGATTTTTTGTGCCTAGGTTAGAATATTAATTCTAACAGAACATGATTGGATTTTATATGCATAATGTACTTGGAGATATATAATTAATAATAGTTGTGTAATAAATAATATTATATTTTAGGAGTTTGTGTTAGGGATGAAGTAAGAGATTGAAGAAACAGAATTAGAAAAAAAATACTTATTTAAATAATATTATATTTTAGGTGTATGTGTTAGGAATGAAGTTAGTGAAAGAATAAATAGAATTAGAAAAAATATCAATATATAAGAATTATAATATATATTTTTTAATTTTTTTGAATTTTAAAAATAAAAAGATGGTGTGTTAGGGATGAAGTGTGAGAGAAATAATAAATAGAATTAGAAATGTTATAAAAATAAGAATTATAATTTTATTTTTATTTTTTCTAAAATAGGAATAATTTGTGTTAGGGATGAAGTGCGAATTAAATTAGAATTCTAACTTAATTAAGGCACTTTAGACATTTAAGGAAAAAAAGAATTCTAATTAAATTAAATGATTTGAAACTCTGTAAATTAATTTGTCTAATCAAATTATTTAAATTTTAAAAATATATAAGAATATTTTGTGTTAGGAATGAAGTGTAAGAGAAAGAATAAATAGAATTAGAAAATTTATAAAAGTATGAATTATAATGTTATTTTTATTTTTTCTGAAATAGGAAGAGTTTTTGTTAGAGATAATGTGTGAGACAAATAATAAATAAAATTAGAAAAGAACACTTGGTGTTTAAGATTTATGGAAAGATTATGTTTCTATGTATTTATTAGAATAAATATATTATAATAAAAAATAAGAATGCATTATAAAAATAAAAAATTTACTGAAACTATTGAACCTCTTTGTACTTTTAGTAATAGTGTGTGTATATATATAATAAAAAATTTACTAAAACTTTTGAACCTCTTTGTACTTTTAGTAATAGTGTGTGTATATATATATATATAATAAAAAATTTACTAAAACTTTTGAACCTCTTTGTACTTTTAGTAATAGTGTGTGTGTGTCTATATATATATATATTTTAATGCATTATATATATATATATATATATATATATATATATATATTTGACCTTTTATTATTTTGATGGTGAAATAATATACTAATATAAAATTAAAACTATACTGTAAAACTTATAGAATTATTAATTAAAATAAAATTCATATGAGAGGAGCTTGAAGTTGTAAGTTTAGAAAAAATAAAATATAATTTTGTGGACTTCAAGGACTTGAACAAGTACATTGATGAAAAAAAAAATTATAGGTTTGTTTTCTTTTAACTCTTTACTCTCCTTATATATACTTTCTCTTATATATAAATCTATAAGTTTAATTTTTACTCTCATTAGATGCTTTGAGAATCGTTATTGAAGCATATATATCCTGCATTCAACATAGCTAAGAAGAATAATGGAGGAACATCTAAATTCTGAGACATCATTATAATAGATATAAGGCACATCATTTCAACACTACATAAATGCTCATAATTACCATTATAAATTATGGAACTAATTATTTTTTTATAACAGTTCAAGTACTTTGACATTGTACGACAATCTTATTGAGAATGAAGAAAATTTAATAATGAAACTAATAAACGAAACACCTATTATCAGAGTTACACATTGTAGTAACCCTTGTGGACGGGTGTGAGTAGGCGGGTGCGAAGATAGACACTGAGTTGAACTACCACACTGACATGGTGCTCAATCCCACATCGCCTAGGTGTGGAAAAAGGAGATGTGCTTATATGTAGTATGTTCTCTTCAAATGGTATGAGATCTTTTGGGGTAAAACCTAAAAGCAAAACGTGCGGGCTCAGGCCCAAAACGGACAATATCATACCATGTGTTGGAGCGGGGTATTACAGTTGGTATCAGAGCCTTAACCCAGCCGGAAGTGTGGCAACGAGGACGTCGGGTCTCGTATGGGGGTGGATTGTAGTAACCCTTGTGGACAGGTATTAATGGGCGGGTGCGAAGACAGACACTGGGCTGAGTTACCACACTGACAGGGTACAGGGTGCTCAATCACACATCGCTTGGGTGTGAAAAAAGGGGATGCGCTTATATGTAGTATGTTCTCTTCAAATGGTATGAGGCCTTGTGGGGTAAAATCCAAGAGCAAAATTGTGCGGGCTTAGGCTCAAAGCAGACAATATCATACCATGTGTTGGAGCGGGGTATTACAGTTTATTGTAGTAACCTTTGTGGACGGGTGTGAGTGGGTGGGTGCAAAGACAGACACTGGGTTGAATTACCACACTGACAAGGTAGAGGGTGCTCAATCCCACATCGCCTGGGTGTGAAAAAGGGGATGTGCTTATATGTAGTATGTTCTCTTCAAATGGTATGAGGCCTTTTGGGGTAAAATCCAAGAGAAAAATCGTACAGGCTCAGGCCCAAAGCGGATAATATCATACTATGTGTTAGAGCGGGGTGTTACACACATTTGTCAATCAACACATTCAAAGGTAACTTATCACACAACATTGAGATTATTCAGCCTATAATATAAATCGTATTTGGTGTAGATTTTTTGTGCCTAGATCAGAATATTAATTCTAACAAAACATGATTAGATTTTATATGCATAATGCACTTAGATATATATAATTGATAATGGCTATGTGTGAGGAATGAAGTTAGTGAGAGAATAAATAGAATTAGAAAAAATATCAATAATAAGAATTATGATATATATATTTTTATTTTTTTGAATTTTAAAAATAAAAATATGGTGTGCTAGGGATGAAGTGTGAGAGAAAGAATAAATATAATTAGAAAAGCTATAAAAATAAGAATTATAATTTTATTTTTTACCAAGGTTACAGAATGAAAATAATTTTGGGTGTTTTAATTAATGTGTTTGGATGTGTTATAATAGTTTTGAATGTTTTGTGTGTTATAATAAAATTTTAATTTATTTTTAATCAACAAGCATCGCACGTGCTTTAAACTAGTGTGTGTGTGTGTGTATATATATATATATATATATATAGTTGGGCTAAATATTTTTATATTTATTAGTTTAATTATTTAGGAATATTAAATAAGAGAAAAGAAATTAAGGTTTAGTAGTTTCTACCCACAAAAGGTTTCTACTCACAGACAGGGAGAAAACGGAACATGTCAGAAAAAGGGAGAAAAGATGATTTTGCTCAACATTACAAGGCAAATTCGAACTTTTCTCTTTTCCTTTGAATTTGTGGACATATTTATTTATATATATATGTGTATATATATATGTATATAAATATATATATAGATATATATATACATATTGCTGGAATATGTTTTTATGTTTTTAATTATGAAATTAAATAATTATGCATGCTAAGGTTGATTCTGTGGATTAAACATGAAGGTTTGGTCCTGCTATAGGGTAATTTTTCATATGTATATGCATGTATATATGACTGTATAAGCGGGTGTGTAGTATATATATATATGTACAAACATGAAATTTAGGTTTAATGTATTCATCAATTTCGAAGGTTTTTGTTCTGATTAATAGGTAAATCTTGCTTCCTTGAACAATCTTTGAAAATTTGGTTGTGAACCGTTGGGTAGATTGACTGGAATTTGAGTTTGAAATTTTAAATTTGTAAAACTTGAAATTGAGCGCTTTTGATTTGGGCTGCGAGAGGGGGTGATTTTGGTACCAATGCGTAGTTTAGATCGAGACGAATTCAATGGTATATTTATACGCGCGATTCAGTGACCGAAAGTGGCCGAAAAATGGCTGCCGTTTGAAGTCACGTTGCTGGAAAGAGTTGCCAGAAAAAGAAGGTAGAAGAAGAGGAAAAAAAAAAGAAAAAAAAAAGAAAAAAAAAAAGAAAAAGAAAAAAGGGGGGCCCATGCATCCCGCCCGCGCATACACTATCGGCCACCGGGAAGGGTCAGTTGGGTCCCACTTGCAATTTCATGTATAATCTAACACTCTAGAAGGACCCATCCTAATTGTTTAAACTTTAATTTTCAATTCCATTGAATTCAACGTCGATGATTTTTTTTTTTTTTCCGTGTGTTTTCTATATGTGATCTATTTTATGCAATGGTGACCCTTCCTTCACTTTTCATGATCACTTGGCCGGCCACTTGACTCTAAAATTTTTAGTGTGACTATAATATTCGTATTGCTTGACTTCAATAATGCTACTTTCTAGGCTACGTTTATATCCTATTTTACTCAAAAAATGTGGCTCTTTTATTTGTCTGCTCTTTCATGTGAAGTTAGCCCATATTTTCATCAATCTACGTTTATACCACATCTAACCCTAGATGTGTCTCTTTTTATTTTTATTTGTCTGTGCCTTTCATATCACATGATCATCTTTCTACTTTCTGCCTATAAAAGAGTTAACAAGATACAAGAAAGCTTAAACAAAACTAAGCATGGTGACATTAGGAAGGTGTTATATTTTTCTTATTCATATCCTCTTTGTTTCTTTGTTTCCATTCAAGAATATCACATCATATTCAGCAAGAACAGGAGCGGAAGCAGAAGCACTTCTCAAATGGAAGAACAGCTTGTCCTCTTCTTCCCTTAATTCATGGTCAGTTGCCAATCTCAAAAACGTCTGCAACTGGACCGGTATTGTCTGTGACACTACTAGATCCATCTCCAAGATAAGTCTCTACAACGCAAATATCAATGGAACACTTAACCAATTCAGCTTCAATTCTTTTCCAAATCTCATGTATTTGAACCTCCTGTTCAACAGCCTCAGTGGGCCAATTCCACCTGCCATTGGCAATCTCACCAAGCTCACTTTCTTGGACCTGAGCGGCAACTTCTTCTACCACACCATACCTTCGGAGATTGGATTGTTGACGGAACTACGGCAACTTGGTGTTTCGGCCAACAATCTCAACGGTACCATCCCATATCAACTTAGCTATCTTCAAAAGTTGCAATTCTTAGACCTTGGCATTAACTTATTAGAAACTCCAGACTGGTCAAAGTTCTCAGCTTTGCCATCATTGACATTCCTTAGATTATCTTCGAATCGACTTACCTTGGATTTCCCAGTTTTCTTATCCAATTGCAGGAATCTGACAACTCTCAATTTGGAACAAAATAATTTCACTGGCATAATACCTGAATGGGTGTTCACCAATTTAAGCAAGCTTGAATATCTTATTCTTGCTCAAAATTCTTTTCTGGGGCCATTATCAATGAAAATTTCCAACCTTTCCAAGCTAAAAGAACTTTATCTCGAGAACAATAGTTTCACAGGCCCAATTCCTTCTGAGCTTGGCCTATGTACTGATCTCACCGTCATGGCTCTAGGCATCAATTCTTTTACTGGGCCCTTGCCTTTGTCCTTTTCCAATCTTAGCATGATATTTCGCTTTGATGTATCCAACAATTTTCTTTCTGGCGAGATCTCTTCTTCTTTCTTCACTAACTGGACCAAGTTGACTTCATTGCGACTAGGAAACAATTCCTTCACTGGAAAAATCCCACCAGAAATTGGCTTATTGAAAGAACTCAATTTCGTTTTGCTACAAAATAATCAATTTTCTGGCTTGATCCCGTTTGAGATTGGAAACTTGAAACTCTTGTGGAATCTAGACCTGTCAGAAAACCAACTCAGAGGTCCAATTCCTCCAACAATTGGGAATTTCACATTGATGTTTCATCTTGATCTCAGTTCTAACCTATTGAATGGAGAGCTACCTGACACCATTTATAATCTTAATAGTCTTCAATTCGTCGATATTGGTGGCAACCAAATCTCTGGTCAACTTTCACACAAGTGGGCAGAATGTGCAAAACTCATATTTTTACTACTGGGTGGAAATAGAATTTCGGGTGAAATCCCAACTCAACTAGGGAGCCTGACTCAATTGCGAATTCTCAACCTGGCCAACAATGAATTAAATGGAGAAATACCATCTACCATTTGCAAGTTAAGTTTCTCAAACTTCTCGATCTGTCAAATAACAGCTTGAGCAAAGTGATTCCACAATGTTTGGCGAACTTCAGCAGTGAACTCATAGAGCTAGATCTACGAAAAAATCACTTTCATGGACCCATTCCAGCAAATTTCACAAAGTGCAACAATTTGAAGAATCTTGGCTTGAATGGTAATCAATTAGAAGGGTTGGTTCCACAAACTTTGGTAAACTGTACAAAGTTGGAAGTTCTTGATCTTGGAAACAACAAGCTAAGCGACACATTCCCTCATTGGATGGAAAATCTTCCAGAGCTGCGCGTTCTCGTCTTGAGATCTAATGGATTTCGAGGCAGAATAGGCACTACTTCAAAGAGTAAACAACCCTTCCCTAAGTTGCGAATCATTGACCTCTCTCAGAATGAGTTCAACAGCTCATTACCAACAAAATATTTTGAAAAATTCGAAGCAATGATGAATGTGAATGATGGTCACACTGGTTTGGAATACTTGGGGGACTCATATTATAAAGCTTCTGTGACGTTGGTGGTGAAAGGAAATGAGGTTGAACTAGTGAGGATCTTAAACGTCTATACAACCATTGATTTATCAAACAACAAGTTCCAAGGAGAGATTCCGAGTTCCATTGGAAAGCTTAATTCACTCCGGCTGCTCAACTTATCCCATAACAACTTTACAGGTCATATTCCATCATTGTTGGCAAATTTGGTTGTGCTTGAATCATTAGACCTCTCTTCGAACCAACTGGTGGGGGAAATCCCTTGGCAACTGTCAAGACTAACATTTCTTGCAGTCCTGAACCTTTCGCAAAATCATCTTGTCGGACTAATACCTCAAGGCCAACAATTTGATACATTTGAAAATAGTTCATATTTTGGTAACCAGGCATTGTGTGGAGTACCATTGACAAAGAAATGTAGAGACGAAGAGTCACCAACACTGCTGCATCAAGAAGATAACTCAGTTTTTGCAAGTGGATTTACTTGGAAAGTTGTCCTAATAGGGTATGGGTGTGGATTGTTGTTTGGATTGATTATGGGTTGTCTAGGCTTCTTGACTGGAAAACCAACGTGGTTTGTAAACATCGTGGAAGGAGATCAACATAAAAGGAGGAAAAGATAGAAGAAGAATAGTTGAGGACATGCTAGGAAAGGAAATCAGTGGAGGCAAATGAACCACTTGTACATGTAGATATAAATGTGTTGTGATTTAGTTGTTATAAGTTGCATTCTGAATTATGGATAATAGTTTGTATTCACTATTTGTTATTTGAATAAGTACCTGTAGAAAAGCACTCAATTTGAGGAATGAGACTACAAGTTTTTATATAAACACTCTCAAATTCTGATATTTTATTTTTCTTTACTTCTTGTTTACAAAATGATTCAGCAACATTTATTTATAGGTAGCAATATAGAAATCTAGAATCACACAAATTACAAAATAATAAATTAAACATTATTTTCAATACTAGTCTTTTCATTCTCCAACAAGTTGTTTTACATTCTTCACACATTCTTGAAGCATTCCATAAATTTGTTTTAGTCTTCCAACAATGCCTCCTGTAAACCAAATTTACTTTTCACTCCCAATCTTGCAATGTTTCTCTTCAAATTATTTCCACCAAGAGGCTTTGTGAATAAATCTGTCAACTGATCATCCGTCTTGCAATATTCAACTTGAATAATTCCTTCATTGACAAGCTCCCTTAAAAAATGATAACAGATACAAATATGTTTTGTCCTCCCCTATAGGACCGAATCCTTTGAAATGGAGATTGTTGAACTATTGTCGCAAAATAATGTAGTTTGCCCTTCTTGCTTGTGCTTGAGACTTTCCAAAATGCCTTGAAACCATATGAGTTGACACCCGCCTAAAGAAGTAGCAATGAATTCCGCCTCTATTGTTGAAAGAGCCACAACAGCTTGCTTCTTCGAACTCCATGAAATTACACCACTTCCAAGATTAAAAACATAGTCGGATGTGCTCTTACTATCATCAATGCTTCTGCAAACATGATATTTGGCCTTGTAGCTAATAAGTATATCAAATTTCCAACACTTTCGAATGCAAAGATCCTTTTTGCAATCTCCTTTGCTGTGTAGGTTTTGCATCTTATCTTCTTCTTAATGCTTGTAATAAATTTCTTCACCCAACTTGAATGTAGTAACCCTTGTGGACAGGTGTGAGTGGGCGGGTGCGAAGACAGATACTAGGCTGAGCTACCACACTGATAGGGTACAGGGTGCTCAATCCCACATCGCCTGGGTGTGAAAAAGGGGATGTGCTTATATGTAGTATGTTCTCTTCAAATGGTATGAGGCCTTTTGGGATAAAACCCAAGAGCAAAATCGTGCGGGTTCAGGCCCAAAGCGGACAATATCATACCATGTGTTGGAGCGGGGTATTACAGTTGGTATCAGAACCTGAACCTAGCCGGAAGTGTGTCGACGAGGACGTCGGGCCTCGTAGGGGGTGGATATATTGTAGTAACCTTTATGGACAGGTGTGAGTGGGTGGGTGCAAAGATAGACACTGGGTTGAGCTACCACACTGACAGGGTATAGGGTGCTCAATCCCACATCGCCTAGGTGTTGTAATACTCCGCTCCAACACATGGTATGATATTGTCCGCTTTGGGCCTGAGCCCGCAAGGTTTTGCTCTTGGATTTTACCCCAAAAGGCCTCATACCATTTGAAGAGAACATACTACATATAAGCACATCCCCTTTTCCACACCCAGGCGATGTGGGATTGAGCACCCTATACCCTGTCAGTGTGGTAGCTCAGCCCAGTGTCTATCTTCGCACCCGCCCACTCACACCCGTCCACAAGGGTTATTACAATCCACCCCCCTACGAGGCCCGACGTCCTCGTCGGCACACTTCTTCCGGCTGGGTTCAGGCTCTGATACCAACTGTAATACTCCGCTCCAACACATGGTATGATATTGTCCGCTTTGGGCCTGAGCCCGCACGATTTTGCTCTTGGATTTTATCCCAAAAGGCCTCATACCATTTGAAGAGAACATACTACATATAAGCACATCCCCTTTTCCACACCCAGGCGATGTGGGATTGAGCACCCTGTACCCTGTCAGTGTGGTAGCTCAGCCCAGTGTCTATCTTCGCACCCGCCCACTCACACCCGTCCACAAGGGTTACTACAATCCACCCCCCTACGAGGCCCGACGTCCTCGTCGGCACACTTCTTCCGGCTGGGTTCAGGCTCTGATACCAATTGTAATACCCCGCTCCAACACATGGTATGATATTGTCCGCTTTGGGTCTAAGCCCGCACGGTTTTGCTCTTGGGTTTACCCCAAAAGGCCTCATACCATTTGAAGAGAACATACTACATATAAGCACATCCCCTTTTTCACACCCAGGCGATATGGGATTGAGCACCCTGTACCCTGTCAGTGTAGTAGCTCAGCCCAGTGTCTGTCTATGCACCCGCCCACTCACACCCGTCCACAAGGGTTACTGCAGGTGTGGAAAAGGGGATGTGCTTATATGTAGTATGTTCTCTTAAAATGATATGAGGTCTTTTGCGGTAAAACCCAAGAGTAAAACCATGCGAGCTCAGGCCCAAAGCGGACAATATCATACCATGTGTTGGAGCGGGGTATTACATTGAAGCTGATCTCCAATATTGTTCTTCCACTTCATTTTGAAATTTTCACACTTCATGAATTTACTTTTGACTTGCTCACTTGAATCAAAGAATGTTTCCATGTTCGCCCATGTTGTCTCATTTGAGAAATATTCTATATGAAAGTTCTTTAAATTTTCTTTAATTATGAGATCATCCAATTGAACATATTCTCTACAACACTTTTTTGTTTTTATTTGAAATTGAATATATTACTTCACCCAAAACTTCAAACATTTTGTTTTCTTGATCAAGATTTGATATTCCAATTACTTCTCCAAATTCAACCCCTAAAATTTCTTCTTTTGGGATAATTTCAGTATCTTCAATATCTTTTTCTTTTCTTCCTACCTCAACTTGTTCTTTTTCAAATTCTACCTCTTTGAGCACTTCACCACAAACATTTACTACTTTTTTTTCCCTCTTTTGCATATCTCAAAAGTTTTTCTTCATCAGTATCAACTCATTCTTTCGCCTCTTTATTAAACTCCACTTTTGAAATTTTCTCATTTTCAAACTTTATTATTTTTTCATCAAATTTGTCAGATTTTTTTCTCAATATTATAGTTCATATATTTTACCTTTTCCAAAATTTCTTTTTCTTCCATTTCATCAAAATTTTCTTTATTTTCATCTTCACAAATTTCAAAAAATCCATCTTCATCATAATTTGGGAACTAATATTCGGTGGATAATGATTGGACTTTGTAATTAGATAAAGAAACAAATTGAAGCTTTTGTCATACCTAACTTGGAGATTTCAAATTTTCAACATGCTTCCAAACTTCTGGATGAACTGCTTTTGTAACAGTTTGCTCCATCACATGGTATGATATTATCTGCTTTGGGCCAAATCTGCATGGTTTTTCTTTTAGGTTTTACCCTAAAAGGCCTCATACCATTTGGACACACCCACCCACAAGGGTCACTACAATTCACCCCCTTAGGAGGCCTGATGTCCTCGTCGGCACACTTCAGGTTGGGTTCATCTCTGATATCATCTATAATGACCCACTCCACCACATGGTATGATATGGTCGGCTTTGAGCCTGAGCCCGCACGGTTTTGCTCTTGGATTTTACCTCAAAAGGTTTGATACCATTTGGAGAGAACACATTACATATAAACATATCCCCTTCTCCACACCAAAGCGATGTGCGATTGAACAACCTGTAGCCTGCCAGTGTGGTTGCTCACCCAGTGTGTCACGCCCCGATTCCCAAGGCCCGGAGATCGAGGTGTGAACCCTGTGAGATCACCCTCACGCTCTAACCACCACCTGATCATGCAACCTCAATTTCCTATCATTTTTACGAAAATTGGGCATGACCCATTCTAAATAATCAGCTCCTGGCATGATATACTTGCTTTACAATTTATATGGACACTTCTGGGCACGTGTCCCCCCAGCATTTATATCTAAACAATAAAAATGGACACTTCTGGGCCTGTGTCCCCCCAATATTTCTACAACATGCATAATACAATCATGAATATACATGCCTCAGTCCTTGAATGTTCGTATTAAATACATACATCACATGAATAAATACAATCGAAGGAACTGAATCAATATAATCGTTTTATACATTTAATCCAAATGTAAAGCATCTATCTATCCACTATCCTGGACATACATTAGATTCTAAGAAATCTACTTACTACCTCTGCAACCGGTGCTGTCAGTCCCCTAACTAACTCCGTAATCAGCAATACCTGCAAAACCTGGGAGGGGGTGAGCTCAAAGGCCCAACAAGGTATGTAGAACCATACTATCACCGCTGCAGCAGGTCGATCCTCACATATTCTCAAAAATATACATGCACTTAAATATATCACAATATTTAAGACCATGCTCTACCTAGCATGCATGAACCAATGATGTATATGGCTACTCTAGCACATATGAACATACAAAATCCACTACACATGATTTTAGAAATCATTTTCAACATACTTGAAAGCAGTAAACATTCAGTACCAATATGTATATAGAACATATATGTCAACACATTCACATAACCGATGTAAATCAACTACTACATCTCCTACTCGTCAAGTAGCATATCGCAAATGCAGTATAGATGCATTTAAACAGGAGAACATGCTTAACAGATAAACACATAAGCATAAAGGTATTTTCACCTTCCACGGTCATAATCCGATACATAATACAAGCATCTAGGCTTGCATATACTTTCACTCTCGGTCCTCATCCGATACCCCACATGATTGGCCCGCTCCGAGGATCATGTGACCTAGGACAACTCCGATAACCATCCTATGACCTGGACCACTCCGAAAGGTCATTCTACCCTGGTAATGTATAGGATTGCCATTATGTGAGGGGACAGCTCCGAGGCTCACATTCGTTGGACATACTCCGAATTCCAGGCATTAAGCCTGAGCATGGCGGGTCCACTCCGAGGGCCATACTTGTTGGACACACTTCGATGGCCATATATTGGTTTGCCGAATTGTGAGGGGGCAACTCTGAAACTCACTAATGTTGGACACACTCCGATTCTAGGCATAAAGCCTTTGTATGGCGGGTCCACTCTGAGGGCCATACGTAGTGGAGATTATACCACTTCTCGTGACACGGTTGGACCATGCACATCACAATGCAAATAGGCGACCATGCATTTTGTTATGACACGGTTGGACCATGCATGATTTTGCGTTAGTTTTCCCGCAACCTCCCATATATGCAATGTGGATGCATACGTAATCCAGCATTTTATTTTATGCTATCCCAATGCACCAGCTAGTATATAAGTACATAACATGCATTTCTTTCTACCTAAACCCACATATAACCACGTATGTGTCATTTCCCACCTATACATGCAATATGAATGCATATATACACAGCATAATACTTTCATGCTTCAACCCATGCTTATGAATACTAAAAAAAAGTATTTAGCATGCTTTTCATCACATTCTAACACATATAGCACATATATGTTCAAAACCTGCATAACACCTCACATATGCAAAACACTTCAATCTTAGCACATTTTTATCATGCTATAACCAATGCACACATTCGATGTATGTAAATAAAGTTAGCATGCATCTCATATCCACATTCTCACATATAATCCCGTATATGTCAAATCATACATATAAATCACCTATGCACCTACGCTAGCATAAATACAGTCATGCTCTCATTCAATGCATGTATTCACTACAAGTAGCTAACATGCATTCCAATCACAATATATATACACATATATATATATTACATCACCCACATATGTATCAAGAACATATAAAACACTTAGCACATTTCATGCTTTTCAATTGCTCGCCAAAAGTTATATTCAACTTAGCATGTATTTTTACCACTGCAACCATATATATAATCACATATCTATATACTGAACATCATGCATAAGAGCCACATATGCATACAAGACAACACATAGCTAAACAAGTATTATTTAGTATGCTTTTCATAGACTTTAATCTATCCGTACATGCACATCACAATACAAATAGGCGATAAATCTAATATGTTATCGCTTCCCAAACCCGCACATACATATATATATATATATATATACACACACATATATATATCATCTCACATCCCATGTATGTACAACACCCACCTATACCCACATATATATAAGCACCTATATATACATGTATATACACCTATCACATATGATCAAATTAGGACATATGTAAATTACTCAACGTAAATAAAATATACGTAAAGGATAGAGGCAAGAATCAACTTGCCTTAGGTCCTGCTCTAAACCGGTCCGTGCCTGCCAAGCTGTCCATTTCTTTGCTCGGTCAAGTCCCGTGTCAAGCCCAAACCTCTCAATCCATGATGTCTCAACCCACATCGTCAACCGTGAAGGTCCAAACAGCCTCATATAACCGTCTGAACCCACTACCGAAAACACCTCCACAACGGAGTCAAACTACCACCAAAGGCTAACTGAAACCACCATGGCCACACCCGATCCCACTATCAAAGCTATCGTGGACGAACCCAGCCATTTCCACAACCCATCAACCACTGCCGAAAACCACCACTAACCACTATAGATCAAAACCAAACCGGCCATCATGTATGGCCAACCAAACTCCACCAGCCACGAACAACCGTGAGCCACTCAAGGCCCAAACTAAAACCGTCAACTACATCCAAAACCCAATTCCGAAACTCCGTCGGAACCAACAACTACAAGGACCAAACCCACAGCCAACCACCATCCGGTCACCCAACACGGAAGACCCATAGTCGAACCCAAATCCACTGTGAATAACCATCCTCAAGTCACACCAAACACAACCCATAGCAGCCGAGTACCCAAACAGTCCCTACAAACTTTCGGCAGCCAATTCCAGCCACCCAAAAACCCACTCAAGCTGAATCAACCTCACCAGCGAAGAACCTATCTCCGGCCACCACCATGGTCGGAATAACCCCGACCAAGTCCACAAAACCGAGCACCACAGCCAGAACCGAACCCCGTCAATACCTCGGTCAAACTCACATCAGATCCGTCCGAAAACTGAGGGATCAGCAACCACCAACCAAGGCCGTGAGAACCCCAGCCGAACAGTGCCTCGTCGGCCGTGAATCCTCCTACCGGACGAGCGCACCAGCTGTCGGAGCACCGTCGATCTCCTCCACCAAACCAGCGAACCCAGCTGAAACCACCACCGTGCTCACCTGCAACCACCGCCTTCAGCCGCCGCCACCAACCGTGGCTGGCCGTCGAGAGGCCCACGTCGGAGCAGCCGCCGGAGCACCGAAGCTCCATCTCCTCTCTCGGTCTCCCCCGATCTCTCTCTTCTCTCTTCTTTTCCTTTTCTTTTTCTTTCTTCTTTTCTTTTCTTTTTCCCCTTTTCCTTTTTTTTCGGCTGATCTCTCTTTTTCTCCTTATTTTGGTCCACACTTTTTCTCTACTTATCCTCCTCCACATATATATATATATACATTATTTATATATATATACATAACATCACACAATACATGTATTCACATGTATTTTCCCACACTTACCTACATAAATATAAAGGTCCCTCTATATTTATCCATAATCGCATATAAACTCACCATATATTTATAATTAAATATAAATATATGTACCATATATACATATATATATATATATATATATATAAATATATATATACATACACCTTCCACTTATATGGAAATATATCCACACCCTTTTCGGAATTTAATTAATCCAAAAAAAATCAATCCGGTCCAAAATCGCCAGGAACCGGTCAAAATAATTCCAGTCCTTACATAGTGTCTCTCGCACCTACTCACAAGGGTCATGACAATCCACCCCCTAGGAGGCCCGACGTCCCCGTCGGCACACTTCAGGTTGGGTCTAGCTCTGATATCATCTGTAATTACTCGCTCCACCACATGGTATGATATTGTCTACTTTGGGCCTAAGCCTATACGATTTTTCTATTGAGTTTTACCCCAAAAGACCTTATACCATTTGGAGAGAACATATTACATATAAGCACATCTCCTTCTCCACACCCAGGTGATGTGGGATTGAGCACCCTGTAGCCTGCCAGTATGGTAGCTCACCTAGTGTCTCTTGCACCTGCCCACATCACACCCACCCCCACGGGTCACCACCATTCTCTTCAATATTTTCAGTCCCTATTCTTCTTTCTTTTCTTGAATTTTGTTTGGTTGATAACTTCTTGATTTTTTGATAACTTCAAACCATAAATCACATGCTTTAAGATACACAGAAATTATTCTGCTCCAATATGCATAATTCGAGAATATCAATTTTTCATTCATTTTTTGGTGCAACACTCACTCCCACATCGCCTGGGTGTGGAAAAGGGGATGTGCTTATTTGTAGTATGTTCTCTTCAAATGGTATGAGGCCTTTTGGGGTAAAATCCAAGAGCAAAACCGTGCGGACTTAGGCTCAAAGCGGACAATATCATACCATGTGTTGGAACGGGGTATTACAGTTGGTATCAAAGCCTGAACCCAGCCGAAAGTGTGCCGACAAGGACGTCGGGCCTCGTAAGGGGGTGGATTGTAGTAACCTTTGTGGACGGTTGTGAGTGGGCGGGTGCGAAGATAGATACTGGGCTGAGTTACCACACTGACAAGGTACAGGGTGCTCAATCCCACATCACTTGGGTGTGGAGAAGGGGATGTGCTTATATGTAGTGTATTCTCTTCAAATAGTATGAGGCATTTTGGGGTAAAATCCAAGAGCAAAACCGTGCGGACTCAGGCCCAAAGCAGACAATATCATACCATGTGTTGGAGCGGGATATTATAGTTGGTATCAGAGCCTGAACCCAGCCGGAAGTGTACCTACGAGGACGTCGGGCCTCTTAGGAGGATGGATTGTAGTAACCCTTGTGGACGGGTGTGAGTGAGCGGGTGTGAAGACAGATACTGGGCTGAGCTACCACACTGACAGGATACAGGGTGCTCAATCCCACATCGCCTGTGTGTGAAAAACGGGATGTATCCTACATCGCTTGGGTGTGGAAAAGGGGACGTGCTTATTTGTAGTATGTTTTCTTCAAATAGTATGAGGCCTTTTGGGGTAAAACCCAAGAGCAAAACCATGCGGACTTAGGCTCAAAGCGAACAATATCATACCATGTGTTGGAGCGGGGTATTACACTGTGTCCGAGGCTGCTATTGTAAAGGATGATGTTGTTGAAGTCCTTTCAATCATTGACAAGAAGAGAGAATTTAAGGAGTGGATAATTTATTCTAATTGTTTCTATCATGTATATCCTTGCAAAGACTAGTTTACCTCTTACAAACCTGTAGTCGGTAAGGTATTTATGGGGAACAATTCTTTTTATGAAGTTGTGGTGATTGGAACAATTAACATCAAGATAAGAAATGAGTAAATGAGGACTTTAACTAGTGTAAATTATGTTCCAAGTGTTAGAAGAAATGTGATTTCTTTAGGAGTCTTAGGCTTTGTTCAGATAAATAGAAGAGAAAAGAAAAGAAAGGATAACATTAGTTGTGAGAGAAAAAAAAGAAAGAAAAGAAAAGAGAGGATAACATGTATTTATGTTTGGATAAATTATGAAGGAAAAGAAAGGAAATTATTGTATTCTTGTTTAGAAAAGGTAAAAGAAAGAGAAGAAAAGAAACTATTTTAATTAATTTACTATCATGCTGTAATACCCCGCTCCAACACATGGTATGATGTTGTCCGCTTTGGGCCTGAGCCCGCACGGTTTTGCTCTTGGTATTACCCCAAAAGGCCTCATACCATTTGAAGAGAACATACTACATATAAGCACATCCCCTTTTCCACACCCAGGCGATGTGGGATTGAGCACCCTGTACCCTGTCAGTGTGGTAGCTCAGCCCAGTGTCTGTCTTCGCACCCGCCCACTCACACCCGTCCACAAGGGTTACTACAATCCACCCCCTACGAGGCCCGACGCCCTCGTCGGCACACTTACTTCCGGCTGGGTTCAGGCTCTGATACCAATTGTAATACCCCGCTCCAACACATGGTATGATATTGTCCGCTTTGGGCCTGAGCCCGCACGGTTTTGCTCTTGGGTTTACCCCAAAAGGTCTCATACCATTTGAAGAGAACATACTACATATAAGCACATCCCCTTTTCCACACCCAGGTGGATTGTAGTAACCCTTGTGGACGGGTGTGAGTGGGCGGTTGCGAAGACAGACACTGGGCTGAGCTACCACACTGACAGGGTACAGGGTGCTCAATCCCATATCGCCTGGGTGTGGAAAAGGGGATGTGCTTATATGTAGTATGTTCTCTTCAAATGGTATGAGGCCTTTTGGGGTAAACCCAAGAGCAAAACCGTGCGGGCTCAGGCCCAAAGCGAACAATATCATACCATGTGTTGGAGCGGGGTATTACAGTTGGTATCAGAGCCTGAACCCAGCCGGAAGTAAGTGTGCCGACGAGGGCGTCGGGCCTCGTAGGGGGGTAGATTGTAGTAACCCTTGTGGACGGGTGTGAGTGGGCGGGTGCGAAGACAGACACTGGGCTGAGCTACCACACTGACAGGGTACAGGGTGCTCAATCCCACATCGCCTGGGTGTGGAAAAGGGGATGTGCTTATATGTAGTATGTTCTCTTCAAATGGTATGAGACCTTTTGGGGTAAACCCAAGAGCAAAACCGTGCGGGCTCAGGCCCAAAGCGGACAATATCATACCATGTGTTGGAGCGGGGTATTACAGTTGGTATCAGAGCCTGAACCCAGCTAGAAGAAGTGTGCCGACGAGGACGTCGGGCCTCGTAGGGGGGTGGATTGTAGTAACCCTTATGGACGGGTGTGAGTGGGCGGGTGCAAAGACAGACACTGGGCTGAGCTACCACACTGACAGGGTACAGGGTGCTCAATCCCACATCGCCTGGGTGTGGAAAAGGGGATGTGCTTATATGTAGTATGTTCTCTTCAAATGGTATGAGGCCTTTTGGGGTAAAACCTAAGAGCAAAACCGTGCGAGCTCAGGCCCAAAGCGGACAATATCATACCATGTGTTGGAGCGGGGTATTACAGTTGGTATCAGAGCCTGAACCCAGCCGGAAGAAGTGTGCCGACGAGGACGTCGGGTCTCGTAGGGGGTGGATTGTAGTAACCCTTGTGGACGGGTGTGAGTGGGCGGGTGCGAAGACAGACACTGGGCTGAGCTACCACACTGACAGGGTACAGGGTGCTCAATCCCACATCGCCTGGGTGTGGAAAAGGGGATGTGCTTATATGTAGTATGTTCTCTTCAAATGGTATGAGACCTTTTGGGGTAAACCGAAGAGCAAAATCGTGCGGGCTCAGGCCCAAAGCGGACAATATCATACCATGTGTTGGAGCGGGGTATTACAATCATGCCCTTTTGTGTTTATATTACAAGATATACCCACATATCTTATAAATTTTGTTCTTTAAAATGTTAGAGCTATTTTTGGTATTATGAAAGATTCACTTATTCTTATCATGTATCTCCAAATCTTCCCACTTTTGAAAAGATAGAATATAAGAGATTTGGAGGGATAAGCTATCCCTCCAAATCACTCATAATGGTTAGAAGAGGATAAGCTTTCGAAAGGTTGATATTATGAAATAAAACATGACCTGATGATGGTTAGAAGAGGGCCACGTATCATTCTTATAGGAAAGAAGGTTGATAATCATATAGTCTATTGGAAAATACTTTGTTAGGTGGAGCAATTGCAAAGATAGAGTGGAATACCATTTTGAGATCTACTAGTATGGTGGATGATCAAGAGCGCTATGTGAAGAAATAACTATTGGCAATCACAACGACACAAACCTTCAGTGTAGAGAAGAAGAAATTCTAAGTCGGTGATGTGAGATTGGTTCCTAAGTTTGCAAATTGCTTAAATGTCACACTCCTCTTGGTGCTCACGGTTTTCAAAATGCGTCTACCCACTTAGAAGACATCGACACATATAAGTGAGATGTAACAACCCGCTCCACCACATGGTATGATATTATCCGCATTGGACCTAAGTCCGCACAATTTTCTTATTGGATTTTACCCCAAAATGTCTCATACAATTTGAAGAGAACACACTACATATAGCACATCCCTTTCTCCACACAAAGGCGATGTGGGATTGAGCACTCTGTACTTTACGAGTGTGGTAGCTCACCCAGTGTCTCTCGTACCCACCCACATCACACCCGCCCACAAGGGTCACCACAATCCACCCCCTAGGAGGCTCGACATTCCCGTTAGCACACTTCAGGTTGGGTTCGGCTCTGATACTATTTGTAACAGTTCTCACACTTCCGGCTGGGTCTAACCCTCACCAATAAAAATAAAAACCCAAAAAAAATTATATATATAAAAAATAAAACATTTAATAAAACTACTACACACTTATTTAAAACAACCAAAACATCTAATACCACACAATTATCATCTAAATTAAACATAAATAAACATATTGACAAAATTTAAATTAAAACATATAAAACATTCACAAATCAGCAATCTAAATAATAAATAAATGACTCATAAATAACCTCAAAATAATGGGGTATTACATGAGATGTCACAATCACCCCCTCTTGGTATCCAATATCCTCGTAACTAAACCCTCATAGGCTTATGCAGACTCTCCCATTTTCAGCTGGGGATTGGCTCTTATAGCATTTGTCATGGCCCACCTCGCTGTGTAGATATGATTTTCTTTACACACTCTTCTCTTAGTCCTCACGATTTTCAAAACATGTCTACCTAGATAGGAGACATCAACACATGTAAGTGCTAGCAACTTCTTCCCCCAGGGGATATGGAACACCACACTAAACTTGGAATTTGCTAGTAATAAATGAGTGTGGTCGAGTGGTAAAGATAACAAAAAAAAAAAAAAGAATGATTGGATTGGTGATCTTTGAGTTGTATTGGTTTGGGAATATTTTACTAAAGCCCAAAGCAATCCTACTTGAGCCCCAAGTTGCATTCCTTGCTCAACAAGAATTCTTTTTCACCAAGTTATGGGTTAGAAACTTTAAAAATAGAGTCCCATGTTTTGAGTTAGGGTGTGTGTGAATTAATTATTTATGTCGAGCATTTTTATTTTGCATTGTTTAGTATTAGTACATCCATTTACTGGGCGTGAAAAGCATTATTCTTTTTTTTTTCTTCCCTTTTTGTAGAAGAGAAATTTATAAAATCTCCCCAATTTTGACAACATACTTAGAACCTGGTTTTCTCTGAAATCAAATGTATTCCAAGCATTGGTATTATCTAGATTGCATTTCTCATAGCTCCATCGAGAAGTTTCTGTTCAAACTGAAATCTATATATATAGTCCTAATATTTCACTTCTGTTAGCTTCTACGTATATTTGATTCCCACCTTTGCAAACCCCTCGAGGAATTTTGCAGGAAAAACCATTGTCTAAGAAGCTCGTATTCTTCCAAGAGCTGGAGCCGAACTTTTTAGGATTACTTTCAGAGTTGAATGAAATTTCAATGTGAATCTAATGGCTTAAGTGTGGAAAGGGCAATGTATATCTGAATAGAGGTGAATAGATGTTAGGGAGGCGATATTCGCACTCCCATTTTTTACGTTTGCATTCTCATCTTAGAAGAAATGTCACTTCTAACCTTTATTTTACATGTGAATGATTAACTTTTCTCAAAATACTAAACTACCATTTTAGACATTCTCTTTGTCTCTTATATTTAATGTTTTTGGTCTATTTTGATCGAATCCAAAGAAAATACTCTAAAAAAAATAATCAAAAAAAAAAAAATTCTCTCTTTTTACGAGACCCAAAAAAAGTTATCTATGTTAGTAAATTATTTCTTTTGACAAGACCAAAATATATATAGATATATATCTGTTGAAGAAATTATATCTTTTATCATGAGATAAAAAAAATATCTCTGTTAAATAAATTATTTCTTTTGATAGGAATTAAAAATTAAAAAGTACCCAAAAAATAGTTATCCATGTTAAATAAAATCTCTCTTGATATACGACCCAAAAAAAAAGTATATAAAACATTTTATTCTTGTTGAATAAACTATCTACATTGAGAGTACCAAAAAAAATAAAATAAAATATATATATATATCATTATTGAATAAATTATATATTTTGATAGGTTAAAAAAAAAAGAAATTATCTCTATTGAATAAATTATCTCTATTGGAAGAAACCAAAAAAAAATTTTGTTGAATAAATTATCCATTTTGAGAAGGCAAAAAAAAAACTATGAACAAGCTACCTCTTTTGACAAGATTAAAAAAAAAAAAAAAGTAGTAAAGAAAGTAAAAAAGGTAAAATAATTTATCTCTTTTGAAAAGACCCAAAAAGATATATATATAATAAAGAAACTAAAGAAGGTAAAAAAAGTTTAATTTTATAGTATAAAGGGTAGTTGTAGTATTATAAAATAAGAGATGATGTATTAATTAGTTTATGGACCTTATTGTCATTTTTTTTAAAAGAAAAATGTAAGTGAAGTACAATTGTAGAAAAAGAGAGTCCGAATATGTCTCCCTAGATGTTATTCAATTTTCAACTAACAATAGCAAACTTTTAAATTTTAGCAATTTGGTTCAAACGTGACAATATAAACTATATAGAGCAAAAATAATTACACATAAAAACTTGATTTACTTGGAAAACTCAACAGGAAAAATTTCTAGGACCTAGCTATTTCCCGAACTTTGCAACCGCCACTGAATAATCTATTCCTCAAGCCGATTTTCAACCCAATTTTAAATTTGCGCGATTTGATGTTGATGATGAATTAGGCTCCACACTTTGAATATCTTGATCCAGCCAAGAGAACTCCCCCGTTCAACACGTTAGAAAATATATATCTTGTAGACTGCATTAATGTTAGTTTGTTAGGGTTCATCCAATAGAAATCCCATTCAACACGTTAGAATATATATTGTACACTGCATTACAAAAATATATAGGTGAGGTCTAAACTAATTCATCTTTTTTATTTTTTATTTTTTGGGAATCAACACGATGTTTATACGGTCAAGGCTTCTAAGCAAAATTTCACCAAGAAGAAAGAAATTAAAGATACTAACAAGCATTTATATGGTTAAAGCTTTTAAGCAAAATTTCACATAGAAGAAACGAATTAAAGAAAGGAAGAATTTCTTATAATTCCTACTTTTTAAATATAATAACCAATAAATTTTAGAAAAATTTGTTAGGACAATTAAGTCCTACTTTTAACAAATATGTCCAACTATTTTTACAATTCTACGAGAGAATTGAATGAGCCATATAGTGTAACGACATAGATATTATTTGTAGTAAAAGTTATGAACTTTTAAGTGAAAAGAAAAAAAAAAAAGTATATATATATATATATAAAAGAAATGAATGGGGGAGAGAGAAAACTGACCACATAAATAATATATTAATATAATGTATAAGGAAGATAACATAAGCAAACAGAGAGATAACAACATTTTTAAATTTTTTTTTTGAAATTAAATCCAAACCACGTCGTTTTAGTCCACCGCACGGGTAGGGCATGACCCAAGTGCTCTAAGAAAATTTTTCCGTGATTTGATGTTGATGATGAATTAGGCTCCACAAATTGATAGTCAACACTTTGAATATCTTGATCCATCCAAGAGAACTCCCCCATTCAACACGTTAGAAAATATCTCGTAGACCGCATTACTAAAAGATAAGCATTTTATTCATCATTCATCCAAGAGAAATACCATTTAACACGTTAGAATATATGGTCAAGTCTTCTCAGCAAAATTTCACTAAGAAGAAAGGAATTAAAGATACTAACAAGGTTAAAGCTTTTAAGCAAAATTTCACTAAGAAAAAAGGAATTAAAGAAAGGAAAATTTTCTTATAAGTCCTACTTTTTAAATATAATCACCAATAAATTCTAAAGAATTTTGTTAGCACAATTAAGTCCTACTTTTAACAAATTTTTTCAACTAAGTTTACAATTCTATTAATAATAATTTTTTCAACATTGTCTTTTTTCATAAATGTCTTAAATATTTTTTAATTAACATACTATATATAACTTTAGCCTCTATTTTTTATAATTAGTATCAATTTACAATAATAATGATAAAGCAAATAATTTTAATTTCCACCAAAATTAGCAAATTTTAAAATATTTAACAAGTTATTTAAATTGCCTTAAAGAAACTCACAAGAAATTTTGGAACAATTTTTTTTTTACCCAATTATGGAACAATTTAATGATGACAAATTTGTTACAGAAGCAATTTAATTTTATCAAGTATTTTGCTAATAACACAAAAACCCTCCCTCTTTTAGTGTTACTTGATTATATATACGACTTGATTTCACGATTTTATAAATATTAAATGCTTCTATAAGTTATTGTATACATGTACAGTATTATATAAGGATTGTATGAGTTCAGATCGAATGACCACACCTTGAAAATATGGCCCACTTAATAATTAAGTAATATTTTTTTGAATAATTAATGGATATCGACTTAAAATGATTTCACAACGACTTAGCTGCCTTACATTTTCACAATTTACAATGACCAACTTTGGTGTTATTTGACTTCGACAATTCACGGTGAGTTGGACGCTAATTGTTTCAGTGGCAGTGGCAAAATGAGAATTATTGAAAACTGATAAGCTATCAAATTAATGAGAGCAAACATAAAAGAAAACACACGGTTACATACCACAGGGTCGCCTCTCCTTCTCCTAATTAATGTAGACTTTAGCGTGTAACGAGAAATTTGAACTAGCAACTCTAAGAATTCTCTCCCATTGAAGCAAGTACATACGGAAAGAAATTGGGGGCAAAGTGTAAGAGAGCCAATCATAATAAAGCATGCGAACTCGTTAAATTGGGAGTGGGCCAGTTTCAAGAGAGATTAGGCCCATTAGCAATGGTAAGCAAGCCATACCTCTACATCGGCCCAATGTTACAATCCTAGATCAAGTTGCTCGAGTCCGGTCCAGAAAACCCATAGAGGAGGGTGGCTTGCCCAGTCCAACAAGGAGTCCGAATCCTATAAGAAATCTGATAAACTTGGAAGAAAAGAAAGTTACAAATAAGGAAATTCGAATCCTAAAAAGGATTCAAATTATTGCTTGTATAAATAAATGCGGAGACTAATGAAAAAAGATCCAATTTAATATATTCTTTAATTTCTGCTCTATAGATATTGGGTGTGTATGGGAAATTGACTTGGTAAAACCTGTTAAACAATTTTTTGTATCAACAGTATAATACTTAAACCTTGGATCAAACTATTTAGAAACTCCAAATTGATCAAAATTTTAATGCATGCCTATGTTGACTCATCTTTACTTTAATCTCAATGAACTTGTAAACTTCAATAAATATTAAACATTGTTGGGGCAGTAGAAATCATTAAAATCCAATGAAAGCAACAAAGCAATCACACACAAAGACAAGATAAAACGTGGTTTGGCCAAAATCGGTCTACATCCACGGATGAGAAAAGATTGTACTATGATTCTGTACAAATACACAGTGGTAGAATACTAGCCAACATCGTGTACATGTCTTTTCACCATATACCACTCCACGAGCCTGTCGCCTTACTACCAGTGTCACTAGTGTTGTTCCTATTCTACCAACCCATAAACTACCTTTACCCATCAACTCCCTCATGAGACTACATCTCTCTCAATCTCATAAGTCTCAACCCAAAATCTAGGTATTAATATATAGAGTTCCAAACTCAATTCCTTGTTCCACAACGATTAAAATTCCTTCTAGTCCAAGAGTTCGATCAATTAATCAACCGGGCAGGCCGATTATATTGTCAGCGTGTGTGCGGGTGTGCCAGAGCCATGAAATCTGCTCAAGAGAAAATCAGTTAGTCAAACAAAATGTCTCTTTTGAGTATTGTGTTGGATCAGGTGATTGGTTACGGAGAGAGACTACTAAACTCCCTATTGAGTTCTTTTTGCCTTAATGAAGAGGACTTTAGGGTGCGCAAAGAATTGTAAGATTGAATCGTAGCAAGGAGGGAGATAGAAAGTGATGGGGATGTAGACAAAGAGTCTAGTTAGAAGAGGTAGGGAGCAAGAAATTTATAAGGGAGATGTAGAGTAAGAAGAGATAAAAGCAATATTCTGTAAGAATATTGTGTTTGAGAAGAATTACATGTGATACAATGTTTGTGAAGTGGTTGTGGAACCCTGAACTAGGAGTTCCTTTCTTTTATTTATAGGAATTTAGTACAACTAACTTCCTAAATTTAAGTTACAAGATAATAATGAAATAAAATAATTACATTAAAAGTAATAAAAAAAAATATCCTAATGCACCATGTCTTCAAGCCCCAACGATGTAGTTTCTTTGCTTTAACCTTTCTAGAGTCCAAGTCTCACTCAACTTCATTTTCATGTAATCTCTACAACCAACCTGTTGAAACCTTCTTTGTATGGAGTCCATGGTGTATCAAAGTCTTCAATTGGTGCAATGTAATCCAGGTTTGTAGGTGATCATTATATATACATAATATAAAAACAAAGTCCATATATATCTAAAGTCAACCATGTAGCTTCAAGAGTCCAAAGTATCCATAAATCTATTATGTCAGCTTTCACAGAGTCCAAAGTTTAGCAAATACCTTCCCATTAATGTAGCATACCCCAGTCTTGTAAGAGTCATTCTTCAATGTAAACTAATTATACACACACACACACACACACACATACACACACATACTACATATCAGTTGAATAACTTAAAACACTCATTTGCATAATGAATAACTTAGTCCTTGCCCACAAAAAGTCCATCAATACCTATCTTCAATCTCTGCACATTAGTTGGTCATTACAAGAAAAGTTCTACACCTTTAGAAACTTATCACCACCTAATTAACTCTATCTATCTCCAAATACACACTTATATCAAATATTCAACCCAAGATTAATTCAACGTATATACTAATTTTCTACCTATGTCAATACTAAAGTGGCACCACGTGTCATGCCACTTTTGGGTGTCAACAATTGCCCCCAATTTCAAATGTCTTATAACTGATCAGGCCAATAAGATTTTTGAAATTTAAAATTATATTAGAAGGAAACTTTCATAAACATGGCTGATTGAGCTAGGACTTGGAAGGGAATGACAAACAAAATGACTCTCAAATAATGTGCACTTCATTTATTCTGGATTACCATTGAGGTGGTCTTTGTTTCAAGTCAGCCATATCACACTGGCTGATCATGATCTTTCATTCTTCCCTTAAAGCTTGCTGATAACGATTCTTGCATAGCTTGCTGATAGGCAATGAATATTGCAAATTCAGTGCCCCTAAAATTATATGAATTAATGTCTTAGTAATATTTTTTTCATGTTTTTATTAATAATTTTAATCTTTTTATGATTTCAGGTGATTAAGGGTAATTCTAATTAATAATGGTGAAATCGGGTTCCAGATAGTGCTCATTTAGTAAGAAGTTGAAGCTTGACCCTTGAGAGATATGTTTATATTGAATATCCAAACTAAATGGACTGAAGAAATAGGCTGGAAATGAATTTAAATGAAGAAAATGAGCACGGGCCTATTCACATTGAAGATTGGGTCAATTCAGGCTTAAAAAGTTCTGGACCCGTTTTGGTATTCAGACCATAACTCCGTACACGATTGTTAAAATGACCCAAACTCTAAATGGTTGAAGGAAATTGAATTCTATACAATTTCTTATTTCACAAAAATTTTCTAAAACTAACGTTTACGGCAACTTTCTACCCTATTTGCGCAGCTGCCATTTTTTGGGTACAAATGCCACTTTGTGAGGTGCAGGTGCCATTTTCTTATACGCACTTGCCACTTTGGGAGGCCAAGTGTCCAGTGTGTGTTTTCTCGCAAAGTAAAAGGGAAGAAAAGGGAGAAAACTGGGTATGCTGGAGGAGAGAAACACAGAGAGATATACAGAGGTGATTCGTGATGATACGGGCAAGAAAATGGCGATTTCATCATCGTTCAAGCCTGTACCTCCGATCATGAGTGGCTAAAACATCATTCCGGAGAAGTGACATAACCCTAACCTTTCTTTCAATATTTTAGTTGTATATTAATTTGGGAATGATTTAATTTGTGCATTGATTGTATAACCAAGACTTACACAACAACTGTGCTGTTAGTTTGAATTTTAATGGATTATTTCAATGCATATTGACTCTTGTTCTTGTAGAATGAATGTAAATTTGCATGATTAGAGTTTAGTTCTTTTCAACTTCTGTGATTTTGTTAAGACAGGTTATCGTTAAATTTAGATTTTTGATAATTCGTACTAAACGAAGATGGGCATCATATCATTAGTTAGTCAGATGTATAGGCCATGCTAAGCGAAGACGAGTAATACTTAATTGAATGTTTAACGAATTCCCGTGATAGAACTGAATTAGGCTTGTAGCCATTCTTTTCTAAATGCATAGATTAAATGTCTCAAATTAGTACAATTGTCATTGTCAGAAGGTTAGTGGTGAAGTCAATTTCCAGGACCTTCTCTTCCTGATTAAATTTCATAACAAAAATTATAAATAGCTTTAATTTTCTCAATTAAATTCAAGATCAAACATCAATAATTAATTTTTAATTATTTTAGAATTAATTCAAAGACTAAGTAACATAACAATTCAACCTTACAAGTCCTTGAGGTTCGACACCCTCTATATAGCCCTGTCCTACGAGGACTCATTCTATTGCGAGTGGTTAAGTAGAATTGTAATCACATTAATTTTTGGTGCCGTTGCCAGGGACTTGCTTGAATTGTTTTGGTGCCTAGTCTTAAAGATTAGTTTTAATTTAGTTGTTAAGTTAGGATTTTTCTTTATTCCTTTCTGATCCATTTCATTTTATTTTTATTTTTATTTTTCTAGTACAGGTACTTTTGGTTACGAACCGTGAATGGAGGAGTGGAATTTATCGTAACTCTCTGTGAGATTTTCATATTTAAATTACTTGTGCTTGCTTATTCTAGTTAGTACTTTGCTTTCATTTGTTATTATTTTATTTTATTTTTATTTTATTTTAGTTTCTTTTCTTATTCATTTTATTTTATTTATTTATTTATTTTTATTTTTAATTAATTCTTAGTCCTTACTTGTGGTATATGTTGGGTCGTCGGTCTCTAGACACACCAATAGTCTTATATAACCCTGTACTTGAAAGAACCTTACATCAACATAGGGGAGAAATTAGGGCCCAAGATTTAGAGGAAGAACATTCATCTGAGACTGAGATAGAGACTGAAATTGAGACTGAAAATATGACTGAGAACAATCCTTGAGCCCTTAAGGAGCACTTCGCTCCTGGGGCATATATATCCCCATCCTGCATGCAATTGCCTAACGTCACAACAGTAAATTATGAGATTAAGTCTATCACCATACAAATGCTTCCATCTTTCTATGTACTTAATAATGAGGATCCATGTAAACATCTTGACGACTTCTTAGAAGTTTGTTCAACTGTCAAAATCCACAATTTTTCTGATGATGCTTTACGGATGCGTCTTTTCCCATTCTCTCTCAAAGATAAGGCTAAAAATTGGTGGAATTCATTAACACCAAATACGATCACCTCTTGGGCACAATTGCAACAAGAGTTCCTCAAGAAATACTTTCTAATAGGGAAAACAAACCAAATGAGGCGATCCATTACTAGTTTCTCTCAAATAGAAGGGGAGCAACTTCATGATACCTGGGAGAGATATGGTGATTTGCTTAGGAAGTGTCCCCATCATGATATTCCTAAGTGACAACTTCTACAATTTTTTTATGATGGGCTAATAGACTCTTATAGGCAAATGGTAAATGCATCTTGTGGGCGTATGTTCATGCTTAAGAATGAGGATGAGGCATGGACATTGTTTGTGAATCTGAGTGACAATTCTACACAACACGATTCTGCCAGTCGAGTTCGAACAAATAGTCCTCGCAAGACTATAGGAATTTTTGAAATAGGCAAATCACTCGATGTCTCCACCAAAGTGGATGAATTATCAAGAAAAGTGGATCAACTCATGGTGGCCAGTCCATCCCTAAACAATCCAGTCCCTCAGTCCCAAGGGCCAGTCCCTAGGTCAAGTTTTCAATCTGCTCATCAAGCTACTCATCATTCTTCCAATTTTATGCCTTATAATCAATATTATCATCAAACTTCTCAATCTTCACCTTCGAGTTCAGCGTTTGAGGATAAAGAGTTAGCGGTATTAGATAAACTTGACGCTTACACTCAATTACTCGAAGCTAACACTCAGTTACTTCATTCCCACTTTCAATCCATATCCAAGTTAGAGGCTCAAATGGGATAGCTAGCTAACACTTTGAATAGTTGAGAGGAAGGAAAGTTGTTAAGTCAGCTAGTAGCTAATCCTAGAGGGCAATATGCAATAATGATGCTACAGCCAATGGCCATCACTATGAGCATGTTCAGGCTGTTACCACCTTGAGGAGTGGGAAAATGATAGATAATAAGGTGGAAGAAAAGAGGGAGGTTGAGAGTGAAGTGGGAAAGAGTCCTAATATGGATTCTAAAGTTAATAAGGCAACACCTTCTACACATATTCCAACTTTTGTGACAACATTTGAGCCCAAAGCTCCATTCCCTGCACATCTCCAAGAGATGGCACCTTTTGGGAAAGAAGGGGAGAAAATGCAAGATATAATGGAAGTTCTTAAGCAAGTAAAAATAAATCTTCCTCTCCTTGATGCAATAAAATAAATTCCAGCATATGCAAAGTTCTTGAAAAATTTATGCACTCAAAAGCGTAATTCAAGGGGTAGTGTTCCGAAGAAAATCTTTTTCACTGAGCAAGTAAGCTTAATTATTCAGCATAACACTCTCCATAAGTTCAAAGATCCAGATGCTCTTACTATTTCTTGTATTATCGGTGTTCATGAGGTTGATAGAGCACTCCTTGACTTAGGAGCTAGTGTAATTTGTTACCTTACTCAGTGTATTTCCAATTAGGGTTGGGTGAGCTTCAGCCCACGTGGGTTGTATTGCAACTTGCTGATCGATCTATGAAGCAACCACGTGGTATAATTGAAGATGTCATAATTAAGGTGGACAAGTTATATTTTCCTGTGGATTTCATTGTTCTTGACACAGAACTTGTCCCTAACCCAAAGAAATCTATTCCAGTGATTCTCGGTCGTCCTTTCTTAGCCACGGCTAATGCAAACATTAATTGTCGTACTGGAGTCATGGATATTTCTTTTGGGAACATGAAAGTGAAATTGAATATCTTTAATGCCACTCCGCATGCCCCTGATGAGTTTGAGTGCTTTATTTTAGATGTCATAGAGGAGTTTGTTGTGGAATCAGTTCCCCCTATCTTGCCTAAAGTCTCTTTAGATACTTGTTTGACTCATTTTGGTTGTGAGAGCTTTGATGTAGGGCAACACATTAGTGAAAGTACTTCCTTACTGCATGCCACCAGTTTAGATTCTCCACCATTGAAGAAGCTAAAGAGTTTGCATCCTTACTTCTAACTATGCTTCCCATTCCTTCCTTAGAGTCACCCTTTCAATTTGATTTAAAGCCTTTACCAAATAAACTCGAATATGCATTCTTAGGATTGAATGACACTTTTTCAGTTTTTAATGCACCCAATGTGTCTAGCAATCAAGAGAGTGAGCTTTTAAGTGTGGTTAAGGAGCATAAGGAGACGATAAGATGGCTTATATCGGATTAAAAAGGGAACTAGGATAGGTTCAAGTTTACATCTAGCCTATATGTTAAGCTTGGCTTCTTGGGGGTATTTTTTATCCCCATGTATGTTAGATATTTAGTGTTTTTGATAGTTTAGTAGGATTAATTTTATTTATTATTATTTTTTTAGTGATTTTGTGTTTTTGTTCATTGTGTAAAAATAAATAAATAAATTTGCCCTCCATTCTTTAACTATGTATGTAGTACCAATTCTATATTTTGTCATATGTTTGATAAAGTTGATAGTTTTCATTTATTAAAGTCTGATTTTAATACCCAATACTGTCGAGATTGCTTCAACACAGTATGACTTTAGTAAGGAAAGACAACCCCTTTACCGAGGTTAAGGAGCCTCGGTTAAGTGGGATTGGGCGACCTGTAAAATCGAAACCCGATAGATGTGTGGAGAGCATAAGGGAGTTGTGCATATCATATTGCATTGTACATTACTTATGATATAGTTGTGATATACAGATATTTTCTTAACATAATTAAATGCAAATGTATGTTTATGTGGCATTCACGGAACTTGCAAAATTGTGTTTTAGACATTCCTACTGAACGTGTTGTATCTCATCCCATAAGTTTTAACTCTTTTCAGGAAATAGAAAGGAGGTGGTGGAGTGGAATTTGGTTTCATTTAACGATTTATATTATTTTATTTGAATACATGTCTAGATTGTGGACTATATGTATGTGATGAATATGTAAAGACCATTTATGTTTCGATAACATGTATTGTTTATGTCTTAAGATTTCATATATTATAAGCATGGTATTGAGTATGGTAGAATGCTAGACGATTTAAATGATGATTCTTCATTTATGTTCATTTCTACATGTATAAACTTGTGAGAATAATTGTGTTGATGTATTGGTAAAATGAAGAGTATGTATGCTAAGAATGGGGACCAAAGTGTCATAAAGACACTTAAAAAATTCTACAGACTATCAGTATTCGAGGGATTTCGATCAATCGAAATCTATGTTTCAATAAATCTAAATGCTTTCGATTAAGCGAACTCGTAGCGAAAATTTTGATGGAAGTTAGGTCCAATTCTAGTGGAGTTTTGATAGGACTTCGATACTACTTCGATCATGTGAGATCTTTGATCATGTGAAACTCTCATTTTGCATAATCGAAATGTGTTTCGCACAATCGAAATGAGCACTTCAATCAATCAAAAAGTGTTGTGACTATGTAATTCAAAATGGGCCTATGTATGCATGTTTCAATAAAGGGTATATGTCGTGGACTTGAATTGTTTATGTATGCATGTATGCATGGTAATAATGGTGTAAAGAATGCTTCCACTGAATTTTGAGATCACAACATAGATTGATTGAATCATTGTGACATATCCGGAGAGGGATAGATGTAACGATAAATGTAAAGACTTCCGTTGTATGTAATGATCTCGGTGGTCTGGGTAGGAACCGAGGGTGATGACGGTAGTTTGCCATGGTTGTCCGAATCTAGGATGACGATCGGACTATCATGACACCTCACTACCTGGGATTCAGGCTCGTACTAGGAGAGTCCCGGTGGTTCGGATTTTTGGATAGTGACAAAAACTCTCCCTCTTTTAGGAAAAGATCTACAATACACCCGGTATAAATACATCCGGTAAATTTAGACCTTGTGTGTTCGACACATGCAATGGGACCCACTCTGCGTATTGTATACGCATAATGCAGATTCAACGGGTATATTTACACCGAATGTATTGGAGACGTACTCCTCTTTTAGTGTTACTTGATTATACATACGACTTGATTTCACAATTTTATAAATATTAAATGCTTCTATAAGTTATTGTATACATGTACACTATTATATAAGGATTGAATGAGTTCAGATCAACCGACCACACCTTGAAAATATGGCCCACTTAATAATTAAGGTATATTTTTTTGAATATTTAATGGACATTGACTTAAAATGATTTCACAACGACTTAGCTGCCTTACATTTTCACAATTTACAATGACCACCATTGGTGTTATTTGACTTGACAATTCACGGTGAGTTGGACGCTAATTATTTTAGTGGCAAAATGAGAATTATTGGACATAACCAACTAAGTTATAAAAACAAAAAAAAACAAAAAAAAAACACACTAAAGTTTCAGAAAAGCACCCAAAGCTTTATTTGTTCATTTAGTCTAGGTTCATATCACATCTATCCCTAAAGATGGCTCTTTTATTTGTCCCCCATCTGTTTTTTCATCACATCTCTCTGTCACGCGAACTCACAATATAAGCACCAAGCATTGTCAAGTGATTGTTGCGTCCACGTACCGTGTTTTTTTAATTGTTTACATATATATATATTGTGTCTAGCTCCATGTGTTATGCTTACTTGGTGGCGTTAGCTGAGCCGTATAAGCGGAGGAAGATTCCATTTTACAGCAAACACAAGACTTTTGACAGTAAAATGGTGCCAATAAGTCTTCTATTTGTAATTTTTCCTAAATTAGTCACTATAAAATCAATGTAACATGAAATTTAGAACAGAACAAAACATGACAGTGTTTGAAAAGCACTGCATTTTCTTTTTCCTTATTCTCCTTCTCTCTTCACTTCCATTGACAATCACATCAGCAAAGACAGAAGCAGAAGCTCTTCTAAAATGGAAGAATCGCTTGTCATCTTCTAATTCCATCACTTCATGGTCTGTCTCCAACCTCCAAAATCTTTGCAACTGGACTGGCATTGTCTGTGTTGACGGTGCTGGAACAGTCTCGGAAATAAACCTCTCCTATGCAAATCTCAATGGAACACTTACCCAATTCAATTTCACTTCATTTTCACTTCTCACCCATTTCAGCCTCAATGACAACAACTTCAGTGGGTCAATTCCATTTACAATTGGCAATCTCTCCAGCCTCACTTTCTTGGACTTGAGTAACAACTATTTTGAGGGCATCATACCTTCAGAGATTGGATGGTTGACGGAGCTTCAGTTCCTTAGTTTCTTCAACAACACTCTCTATGGTGCCATTCCATATCAAGTCAGCGATCTTCAGAAGGTATGGTACTTAAACCTTGGAGCAAACTACTTAGAAACTACAGATTGGTCAAAATTTAGAGGCATGCCTCTCTTGACTCATCTTAGCTTTTATTCCAATCAACTCACCTTGGGATTTCCAGATTTCATACTCAATTGCCCCAACATCACATACCTCGATTTGTCATTCAATTATTTCACTAGCCTAATACCTGAGTTGGTATTCACCAATCTTGCCAATCTTGAATATCTTAATCTCACCAGTAATTCATTTCAAGGGTTATTGTCATCAAATATTTCGAAGCTATTGAACCTCAAAGATCTTCGTCTGGGTAACAACCAGTTCGTTGGTTCAATTCCTGAGGAGATTGGATTAGTTTCAGATCTTCTATGCATTGGACTGCATAACAATTTATTCGAAGGGAAGATTCCTTCTTCCATAGGCCAACTCAGAAAGCTTCAAATACTTGAACTCCATATGAATGACTTGAATTCTACAGTTCCTTCTGAGCTTGGCTTCTGCGCTAAGCTCACACACTTGGCTCTGGCTCAAAATTCACTTATCGGGCCCTTACCTTTGTCCCTGTCCAATCTGACCAAGATATCTCATATTTTCATGTATGATAATTTTCTTTCTGGTGAGATCTCACCATATTTTATCACCAATTGGACCGACTTGGTATCGTTATGCCTTTACAACAATTACTTCACTGGTAAAGTGTCACCTAAAATCGGTTTATTGACAAAGCTCAATTACCTTTACTTGTATAATAATCAACTCTCTGGCTTGATCCCTCCTGAGATTGGAGTCTTGAAAGAATTGGTGGGATTGGACCTTTCGGAAAACCAGCTCTTAGGTCCAATTCCTCCAACAATTGGGAATCTTAAAAACCTAAATATCTTGCAGCTCTTTGACAACTATCTTAGTGGAACAATTCCATCTGAAATTGGAAATTTGAAACTACTGGCTACTCTTGATTTGAGCATAAACAAATTAAATGGGGAAATCCCAGCTCCGCTAGGCAGCTTGACTCAATTGTTCTCTCTAATTCTGGGGTCAAATGAATTGACGGGTGAAATACCACCTACGATTTGCAACCTGACTACTCTTCAATATCGTGATCTTTCTAATAATAGCTTGAGCAATGTGATTCCACAATGTTTGGCGAACTTCAATAGTGAACTCATACATATAGATTTGCGAATGAATCAATTTCATGGACCAATTCCATCAAATTTCACAAATTGTAGCAGTTTGATGAATTTTGACTTGAATGGTAATCAGTTAGAAGGGTTGGTTCCACAAACTTTGGTAAATTGTAGAAGGTTGGAAGTTCTAGATCTTGGAAACAACATGCTAAGCGATACATTCCCCCAATGGACAGAAAATCTTCCAGAGTTGCATGTTCTTGTCTTGAGATCTAATAAATTCCGAGGTACAATTAGAAGTACTACTTCTAAAAGTAAAAAACCATTTCCGAAGTTAAGAATCCTTGACCTCTCTGGGAATGAGTTCAACGGCTTGTTACCAGCAAAATATTTTGAAAAATTCAAAGCAATGATGAATGTCAATGAACGTGAAAATGGTTTGAATTACTTGGGGAGCTTTTATTATCGAACTTCTGTGACATTAGTGATGAAAGGAAATGTGGTTGAGCTAGTGAGAATCTTGGACATTTTCACAACTATTGATTTATCTAACAAGAAGTTCCAAGGAGGGATTCAAAGTTCCATTGGGAAGCTTAATTCGCTCCGGTTGCTCAACTTATCTCATAACAGCTTTACAGGCCGAATTCCATCATTGTTGGAAAACTTGCTTGTGGTTGAATCACTAGACCTTTCTTCAAACCAGTTGGTGGGACAGATTCCTTGGCAACTGACAAGACTCACATTTCTTGCAGTCTTGAACCTTTCACAAAATCATCTTGTTGGACCCATACCTCACGGTCAACAGTTCGATACATTTGAGAATAATTCATACTATGATAACCTTGCATTATGTGGAATTCCATTGACGAGGAAATGTAGAGATGAAGAGTCACCAACACTACTGCGTCAGGAAGAAAAACTAAATTTTGCAAGTGGATTTACTTGGGAAGTTGTCCTAATAGGATATGGGTGTGGATTGTTATTTGGATTGATAATGGGTTGTCTTGCCTTCTTGTTTGGAAAACCAACATGGTTTGTGCATATCGTGGAAAAAGAACAATATAGAAAGAGGAAAAGAACGAAGAAGAATAGAGGAGGACATGTTAGGAAAGACAATCCGTGAAGGCTAATAGTCTAAACTTGTACCGGGGATCTATATATATGTTTTTTTTTTTTTTTTTTTTTTAAGTACGTACCAGTAGCTGATCTAAGTTTAGATAAATGTGTCACGACTTAGTGATTCAATGTTACTTTCTGAAATATCCATAATAATTTGTATTTCTTTTTTTTTTTTTTTTGAAAAAGTATTTCCTATTTTCTATTTCAAAGTATCCATATTTGTTCAGATTTTGTTTCAATGAATCAACTTTGGAATTCCCACATTACATGTCCAATTTTTGCTTAATTTTTTAAATTAATCCCATTAGCTAGAATTAAGGCAATCCCACCAAACAAGCAAATAAAATAAACTACAATAAAGTAAAGAGTGCACAAGGTATACGTGAAAAACTAAAAGTCGAAAAAAAATCATGTGTGAGACTTGTAGTCCCATAAAATCAAATCCACTATCGTCGAAACAAAATACAACACACTCTGTCTCAGACTCACACTAACTCCATTCTAACAAAAAATTTAATGCAGAACGCCTTAGGTTTACTGTTGCGACTCTCTCGTCCAATTGTTTTGTCCAATTGCTGCACATTCCCGACTAACGTCTTAATGCAGAACGTATCAGGCTTACTCTTACGACTCCCTCGTTCAATTGCTGCAACTCCTAGCTGATGTCACAATTCTTTCAGAAGGGTAACTGGAAGAACACGGTTTCATTCGTAGGGCAATCTTCTTCTCCTTCCTCACTAACGAACAACTGTGGAAGAAACCAAATAATTCAGTGACTTGATCAATAAAAAATCTTTGAAGCAATCTTCAAATAATTGATTGAGTAAAGAGAATCAGAAAAACAAAGCTCTCTGTAAGTAAAATATATATCTCAATGATTTCTCACTCTAAAAAATTAATTTTGATGTGCATTGAAAATTTAATGAGAGAGAAAATATATGAAGTTTTTATAAATGTTAAAAAAACTTAATTTTTTTTGAAAAACAAGTTAAAAATCAATTCGAAACAAGTCCCCAACGTTTAAGTAAATTTCATTGTTCAATCGTGGTCGAAATAGGAATGTTGCAGAGCCACTTGGACCAGTCCAGCCCATTCCTAGACAGGTCCAAGCTTTGCCCTACAAAGTTTGAAGTCTCGAGACTTCATGGACCGGTCAAGTTTGAGCTGAACCGGTCCTTGAATATTCTGACACCAAAAATTACCAACACCAAAAATTAACAACTTGATCAAGTTTAATTTTGACACCAAAAATTACCAACTATAAAAATATAGTTCACAAACTTGAACTTGCAATTGAACCATTCGACGGGTTGTTTAATACATGAACATGTCTTCATCAATTTGGACATATTTGGATTTCTTAATCTGTTATTGATAATTCGAATGAATGCAAAAAACAACTTGAATGCATCAAGGAGAGCAATGCATAGATAGATCAGAAAGGATTGACCGTGAGTCCATATTAAATTAAGTTTCTTACTTGTTTATCTCTTTGCTGCTGTCCGACAACTCGACCTTTCCTGGTATGTATTCTTGAGAAAGAAAAATGAGACCAAGGTATTGAATTCGTGGATACACTGATAGAAGAAAAATGAGACCAAGGTATTGAATTCGTAGATACACTGATAAATAAAATGGTTTTAACTTCGACGCTCAGTGTCCTCTGACGTCAGTATCTTTGAAATCATCAACGAAATTGATTTACACCAATTTGAATAACTCGTAGCTAAGCTCATGATATCAACAATCAAATGTAAATTACCACCCTAAACACTAAATGTGAACACGTGTGCTCAAAGTAAAGAAATAATCTCAAAAAAAAATTTAAGCTTGAATTTTCTTCTAAAGCTCACAAAATACTCAATTGAAGCTCTTTTGTCAAATATTTATCAAAGCTGAATATTTATAAATTAGAGAGTTAAGTGCTGCAAAATTAGAAAACAGTTTTGATATTGAATTTAAACACATAGAACTAATTGGAGAATTTCTAGAACTAGTTTTGAAGCATTCCAAAATAAAAATTTAAAGTTCATTTAAGCAGTTGGGGATTTTGGCCAACCGGTTCTAGGGTTTAATGAGAGGTGTTGAGCACACAGAGCTTTTGGCAAATAAATGTGCAGTTCAAGCGATTGTGAAAAACCTAGAACCGCTTGACCAATTTTGATCCTGAATGCTTTAATTGCATTTCTACCCCTGAAACAAATAAAGAAAGACACATTAAACCCTAAGACTTGAAAGAAAATAAACAAATAAAAATATTTTTGGAAATTAAAAAATAAATCAATTTTTTATAATTAAGGTAATAAAGCCATAAAAGATGAAGATGTTTCAACAAGATTTTTACAGACTATTATGGGTTTTGAAAATGAGAAATGCTAAACGTCATAATTTTATTTCACGAATTTTAACTCGAATCTATGTGGCAGATGATAATACCATAGGGATTCTGTGTATGGGGGAATCCCACCAATAATAACTTACCATTTAATTTTATCTCCTAAAATAATGGATTATATCACTTGTCACATAGATTCGAGTTAAAATTCGTGATATTTATTCGAGACGTGTAGCATTGCTTTTTGAAAATTTAAAACTCACTAATAATTCAATTCTCAATTTCAAGATCAGAACACGAATTTCAATTTTCTATATTTATAAGAATTTACAAATTACTTGCAATTCAACGTCATCAATAATAAATCAAATTCTTTTTATAATTTAACTAAACACAATATAAAGTCTTGTAACCAAAGAAAACTACTTTGAGTTTGACAAAGGCAATTCAATTAATTCTGAAGTAGTAAATAAAGTTTATTATTTAGTGCGATGGTAAAAGTTTGCACAGATATATATATATATATATATATATATATATATATATATATATATATATATATATATATATGATCATGCAAGTTTGCACAAAATATCAAAACCTTATATTTATAAACTTTGTCATGCATTAGTTGAACTAAAGGAAAAAGAAAAAAAAATGGTTTTTGAAGCCCAAAGACAGGTTTAAACAACGATGCTATTCGCGGTACTGCAGACACTGTTTCTCGCTCTAAAAATATCTGTCAATCTCTGTGTCTCTCTCTAAAATCTCTTTCTCTTTATACTCTTCTGGCCACATAATTTTATAATCATCAATTTTCTTTCTTTTTGTTTTTGGTGGTAGCTTGATTTGTGCTCTATCTGTTCATCAATTAGCCTAAAAGAAGATAAGAAGAAAAAGAGAAGGTTTTCCCAATTCTTTCATTTGTCTGTCGATTGAATTGACGTTTTCAGTTTCAGTTCTAAAATGGATTTTTCTTGAACTTCTCAACAAATGTCTATCTAGGTGGGTTTGATTCTCTTTCTTTCATTTACTGTGTTGTTATTGGTTTTTTTTATTTGAATTTCTCTCTTGATTGATTTTGCACTAGAGAAAAACATGTGTTTTAAATGAACATATATAATATAGAACATTCAAACTATGCTTTAGTCTTTTCTTTCCCCGCATAAATGTGTTTGTTCTGATCGATTAAATTACGAGTTTTGACGCATTGTCGATATGTGTTTGTTCTGATTAAATTACGAGTTTTGATGCATGCTATGTGAGATATAATTTTGTAATTAACATATTTTGGTTATCAAACGTGATTGATCAAGTTGTAATTTTTGTATTATTTTATGTAATCGATCATCAACAACTTCGAGTTGATATTCAAGTGCATGGAAGTAGTTCAATTAGTATGAACATCATATAGTACATGTAAGTATGGTGAGGATACTCTGTACTTTATATTTTCTAGCCTATTTTGAAAAATTAGGGTTTTTGAAAAAATTAGGATTTTTCAAAATAGGACCAGTCTCCAATTTTTAGGACCGGTCCAACTTTGTTCGGTAGTTTTGGTTTTGCATGTTTTCAAAAAAGTCCCACTGGACCTAGTAATTGGGCACCGGTCCCACTTAGTATGTTCCAAATAAGAAATAAATTTTAATGAAAATTCTGATTCCTATTGGGTTTGAAACTTCTAAGAGAGTTCTATTTTGGTATTTAACTTCTTTTCCAAGTAGAATTAGGATTCTTTTGCCTATATATATGTATCTATGATTTCTCTATGATTATGCCTTGAGAATTATTATTTTTAAAGAGAGAAAGTATATATAGTATAATTAGGGCAAAATATTTTTCAATATTGTTAAGAGCACACATCTATATTTCACGAATGATATTTAGGATGGTGTTCCACTACTGATTGACTGCTCAGAGACTGTATCAAATCATTCGCTGGTAAGAGCATTGAATTCGTGGTTCTTCTCTTATTTGTTGATTATTATATTGAATGTATGTTTCTCCTCCTCAATTTCTTCTTCTTTATCCCAAATCTTTTCCGCTTCTTTTCTCTGCTTTTTCGTCATGCAATATCAATGATGCTACTAACATCAGCATCCTCTTTGACTACTTTATTTTTAGGGTAAATATCACTAACACCCTGTGAGATTTGACCTTATTTCACACTAATACAACTTATTGAAATTTCATCACAAACACCCTGTGTGATTTGTTATATAAATATCTCTAACACCTTCTCTTGCCAAAAGTAAAACGTATTAATGAACTTTTTCACAGTGAAATGACCACTTCTGATCTAATCCTTTTGAATACTAAATTTACTCATTTAATCCTCTATAATGGACTAAAATAGAGCTTTGAACAACCCAATATATATATCTATATTACATTTAAGTTTTGCATTTGAATATCTCCAAGAAAAATAAAAAAATCATGTAACAGAGAAAATGTTTAAAAAAATAATCTTACGATTCAAAATATCTATGTCTATCTATTCAACCACAACATTTACACCTAAATTAATATATACATCAACCTACCCTCAAACAAAAAATAATATATATCATGACTGACAGCCGGCGCATGTGCCTCACTGTTTGGTTAACTCTTCTTTTTAGGCCCTGTCCACTAACCGTCCCATGTGCCTCACCTATATATCCCTCCCTTTTTCTCTTCCTCTCACATAATAGACATCCACCTATCACTCTCTTCATTTCATCACCATGCACTGAGAAGACCCATCATCTCCAAGCTTTTCGGCCACCATTTATGCCCAAATCGGAGCACTGCGGCACTGCACTAACGACCACGATAATGGGGACGTTAATTGACGAAGAGCCGGTGGTGGTGTATACTTTTTCTCTACCCCTCACATAATACACATCCACATATCACTCTCTTTATTTCCTCACCATGCACTGAGAAGACCCATCGTCTCCAAGCTTTCTGACCACTATTCATACCCAAATTGGAGCACTGCACTAACGACCACGATAATGGGAATGTTAATTGATGAAGAGTCGGTGGCGGTGTATAAGATTAACAAGATTTTTTTGTCAGGGAGCTGTTTAAGGAGGCTCCGTTGGCTCTGGCATCGAAGGTGGTGAAGAAGGCGAAGGTGGACTCGGAGTCGGACGCGATGTCGCTGGAGCCCGACAGATCGGTGGATGAGGCGGCGGATCAGACGGCCAGTGATGGTTCAATGAGGATCGGAGGTGGGATGATTGTGACGGTGGTTTTGGTATTGTCTTTGGGAGTGTTGGCACTTCTTTGAGCATTGGATGATCTGGTGACCGAGAGTATCATGGATTTTCATGTCACCGTGCTGGATTGATGACACATTGCTTAGGAGAAATGGAACCGACACTTCCAGGAAATGCTTTTCTGGCAACAGATTTTTGTTAGTTTTTTTTATTGTGGAAATTAATAATGAGTCCATGAACTTTTTTATTTTTTCTCTTTTATTTGATTTGTAATTATTTGTGTGGGTGCAAAAGCCATTTGTTTGAACTATAACGCAGATTTTTTCCCTACTATTTACAACACTTTTTTCTTCCTAAAACCACTAACCAGTAATGTTGTTATACAAGAAGTTTGCAAAAAAAAGATTTTTTTATTCAATTCGCTTTCGGCTTGAATACAATGATTTTTTATTTTTATTTTCTTTTCCTGAAAATTTGTCCGACTAAATAGGAAATGCAAAAACTTTTGGTTAAACCGTGAAAGTAGAGACAACAAATCACTTGGTTCCACCATTTTCCAGCCACCCAAGCCATCATCTTGGTATTCTTCACCATGAAGCTACAACCACCAGCCAAGCTCTTGACCATGGACCTCCATTGCACTACCATGCACACCCACTCTTCAGCTGCAGCTGAGTACCATGGACTAGCCACCACTACCATCTTCCATGGCCAACTTTCACCACCATTGCCACCGGTCGAACCACGGCTCACGGTTTCACCATGCACCTCCTCAACTGACCCACCACCATGGCCAGACATCCAACCCACCAATTGCCGTTAAAGCTCCACTGCCGCACCACCTCCACTGTCGTTAAAGCTCCATGGCCAGACATCCAAGTATATTATTTATATTTATATATAACTAATATATTATTATCAACTGATTAACAAATACTATTATATTAGTGTGTGTGTATATATATTATCATCTACTGATTAACAAGTACTATTATATTATTATATATATAGTGATTGTATAGAAGTCAAAAATGTTATGGGAGTAAATTTTGAAGGAAATTATGCGTTCAAACTCAAGATCCGAGGAATTAGCCAGAATGTCACGCGGGAACCCATGTTCCTTGCCTACTGCCTCCCTATATACATATACATACTATTGTAAGTTATGACCTACCAAAATAAATTGGATTTCTAAAGGGATTACACCACTGTTATTATATTTCAATTACCAACTTTAATGGAACAATTTAATTTAATTTAATAACCAACAACTACACTCATTATACTTGGAATATACGTGTGGATTGAAACATTACTGATTTGGAATATATATATATATATATATATATATATATATATATATAAATGTGACTTTGAATTCAAATTAGTTGGCTCTCACTTTAATTTTTAAATAGAAATCAGGGTATCAAAGTGCGGTTGTGCTATCCTAAGAGTGGACCCTGAAATTTTAGACATGGAGCAATTATGACACGAATGTTTGGTAGGACTGTTGATTTTGAAGAAGTGATTTGAAATTGAAATTGAAGAAAATTAGTTTAAAATTTGAAATATTGTGAATATTATTATTTTAAATGGTTAAATTCATTACTTAATTAGTAAATTTTGAACAGTTAATTGATATAATTTTATCATTACGGTAGTGAAATATTATTATAATTTTATAATTTTAAATATTATTGATATCTCCAAAGTGTAATTCATCTATTTTAATCCGATTTTAATATAAATTTTGTTTGCTTTCTATCATGTTAAAACAAAATATTATTAACATAGCTTTGGAACCAAAATTCATTTTCTGTATTGGTCGTTCAAGAGTACACAGTCCAAATTTGAATGTCAATAATGTTAGTGGATGAGTGTATATATTTTAATTGGCAACCTAATGAGGAAAATATTGAAGATATAGCTTTGAAAAATGAACAATGTTTGGCTTATGGCTACGATGAATTAATGGGGTAATTCAATTTTGTGTTTACTCTAAATTATTATATTTTACTTAATATTAATAGTAAAATTTACTCTTTTATATATTTTGTAGATTGTTGTGCATAATCCATTTCTGAAGGAGAAATACATTCATGTTGTCAGCCGTGTTTTTAAGGGTTTGTCGGACTGTAAACGGGGACTGTTGGGGATTGGAATATATGTATACATACATGTGAATATTCTCTCTCACTCTCTACTATATTTTGTAGCTTATTTCATTAAGCTACCATTGGATTTTAATCTTTAGTTAGTTCCTTTTATCTTTGATTTGGTGTATCGCATTTACATATATTATTTACCTCTTTGAAGAAGTCAAAGAATAAGAAGGAGAAACATAAGGACAAGAAAAAAGATAACGTGTGGTCAATGGTGTTGATAAAGTATTTGACTCTAATTGTGAAACGTATGATGTGGAAGTTGAAAGTAAGGTGACATGGACAAGAGGTGTGCTTTGACCAGGACTTTTCTATCTCCAGATAAGTCTGGGAAATTGAAGAGTTAGTCTTCTACTAGGACATGTTCCCATGTTGATGCTATAAATATAGAGACGGTCCATATACCAAGGTACACAATTATTACCCTCGGAGTTCCTTTACAACTTTCAAAACCTTTCCTAATCCTGACTTGGTCGTCGGAACGTAGTCGGCCAACACCCCGCATTTGTCCTTTTCGATTACTCTTCTTTTGTCCTTTTTTACAGGTTGGCGTTTGACTAGTCTAAGGGTGGATTTTTGTTTCATCAGTTGGCGTTGTCTGTGAGAATGATCACAAACTTGATTGTTCTACACAAATCATATACGAAGCATAATGCACCTACGATCTGGGCTAGAGATTATAGCCGGACAGAATCTTCCTACCGGTCACATTCCTGCAACCGGACAGGATCTTCCTGTCGGCCACAATCTGCCCATCATCCCAGACCTTACCAGTCATAACTTGTCGACAACAGGAGAAAGAGGCATGCAACCCCCTGGTCAAAGAGACTTCCCTAGGGCACGCCTCAGAATCCCAAATGACTAGGAACAAGTCACAGTATTGGAATACCAGGTTCAAAACTTGAATCAGAGTCTGGCCCAAGTACTCCAGCAAAATACGACAATCCTGCAGCGTCTTCCACCTGTGTCACTAGTGCCATCACGGAGCCACCTCAGGCCGGTTGATCTAGAAGGGGATGACACAAGGGGAGACAATAGAGTTCCGACAGATAATGCGACCCAGAGCTAAGTGAGAAACGGTCGAGAAGGGACAAATCCAATTCACCAAGTCCCGCCAGAGAGAGCTCGTGCCCAAGGGGAATCGGGGTTTAGGACCTATACTCATGGAAATCAGGGCATCCAGGGGAGGCTTCCTATTAGGATATAGAGATGCAAGACCTTAGAGCCAAGGTAGAGAACATAGCTCACGCCATGAAGGGAAAATGCCCTACTACAGTAGAGGATCTGGTTCAACAAACCAACCTCCCTTTCTTTGCTGGGGTAATGAATTGTCCTCTGCCCAACAAGTTCAAAATGGCCACCCTTAAAAGCTTTGATGAGACCAAGGACCCGCTAGATCATCTAGAGACCTACAAAACTCTGATACACCTTCAAGGAGTACCGAATGAAATCCTTTGTAGAGCCTTTCGTACTACCTTGAAGGGTTCTGTCAGGTCATAGTTTAACAACCTAAAGTTAGCATCTGTATCTTCCTTTAAAGAACTGAGCCAATTGTTCATAGGAAATTTTATTGCTGCCCGAAGGCACAGAAAGTCCGCCACCTATCTCCTGAACGTAAGACAGACTAAGGGGGAGTCATTGCGAGACTACATTAACCAATTTAATAGGGAGATGTTGTAGGTCGATGATCTGGATGACAAGGTGGCAGTTACCTCATTCATGGGGGGCTTATTGCCTTCAAAGTTCTTGTACTCAATTTCTAAGCACCCTTTAAAAAGCATGCCGGAGCTACTCATAAAGGCCCAAAAGTACATGAACGTAGAGGATGCTCTTAATGCGAGAAAGGTAGATAGGAAAAGGGGGGACATTTGAGTGAGAAAGTTAGAGAGCCCAAGTATGACAAAATGTCACGGGAGCAAACCGATAAAGCATCACGTCGTGATAAGGGATTCAACACATTTACCCCCATAAAAACGTCAATAAACCAAATCCTCATTTACATCCAAGATGACCCGACTATGGTATGGGCCTCCAAGAGGTCCCGCGACAGGTATCGCAGGTTCTATCGTGACCATAGGCACGATATAGATGAGTGAATAGACTTGAAAAGACAGATTGAAAGTCTGATTCGTAGGGGCCAACTGCAAAGATTTATGGTCGGAGATAAGAGAGGAACACGGAACCGCCCATGGGACGGAGATGGTAAATATGACAACATTTGAAGAAATCCTCTAGGGGAAATCAAAGTTATCTCCGGTGGACTTAGAGGCGACAGGGGGCATATTGACTAGAGACATTGGAAGGGAGGCAGTTGGCCCATCCTTGGTGTAATACCCCGCTCCAACACATGGTATGATATTGTCCGCTTTGGGCCTGCGCCCGCAGGGTTTTGCTCTTAGGTTTTACCCCAAAAGGCCTCATACCATTTGAAGAGAACATACTACATATAAGCACATCTCCTTTTCCACACCCAAGCGATATGGGATTGAGTACCCTGTATCCTATCAGTGTGTTAGCTCAGCCCAGTGTCTGTCTTCGCACTCGCCCACTCACACCCGTCCACAAGGGTTACTACAATCCACCCCCCTACGAGGCCCGACATCCTCGTCGGCACACTTCCGGCTGGGTTCAGGCTCTGATACCAACTGTAATACCCCGCTCCAACACATGGTATGATATTGTCCGCTTTGGGCCTGAGCCCGCACAGTTTTGCTCTTGGGTTTTACCCTAAAAGACATCATACCATTTGAAGAGAACATACTACATATAAGCACATCCCCTTTTCTACACCCAGGCGATGTGGGATTGAGCACCCTATACCTTGTCAGTGTGGTAGCTCAGCCCAGTGTCTGTCTTTGCACCCGCCCACTCACACTCGTCCACAAGGGTTACTACAGTGTGTAAGAAAGTTAAATTTTATTACGAGAAAGGAGATAAATATGGTTCTAAACGTCCTATCCGGAGTGAATTAAGAATTCTAATGACGTTCGGAATCTTTCCTTGGAAATTGTTTCCCGATAAATCATTAATGGTTGTGAATACTTTTAAGATCCTCCCTAGTTTAAGCTCCTGCCCTTTCACCACCACCTTCACATGATCTAGATAGTATGAGTTTCCCATGTAATCTGGATGCCTTTCATGTGCGGGCTCAGGCCCAAAGCGGACAATATCATACCATGTGTTGGAGCGGGGGTATTACAGTTGGTATCAGAGCCTGAACCCAGCCGGAAGTGTACCGACGAGGACGTCGGGCCTCGTAGGGGGGTGGATTGTAGTAACCCTTGTGGACGAGTGTGAGTGGGCGGGTGCAAAGACAAACACTGGGCTGAGCTACCACACTAACAAGGTACAGGGTGCTCAATCCCACATCGCCTGGGTGTGGAAAAGGGGATGTGCTTATATGTAGTATGTTCTCTTCAAATGGTATGAGGCCTTTTGCGGTAAAACCCAAGAACAAAACTGTGCGGGCTCAGGCCCAAAGCGGACTGAAATACCCCCCAGAAAATTTTGCGCATGAGGTGGCCAGTCTCATACACAAAACCTGAGGAGTATTAACCACTGATAGCAACAAGCATAGAATACAAAAGATATAATGAACAATTTTCTAAAAGCAGAAAATAAAGTTCCTCTGAATTAAAATAACTGTTAACTAAACAAGTATATGTCCGGTAATACAATTTGGAAGTCCTGTAACCCAAGGACCCCTTAACCAGAATGAACAAAAGTTTTTAATTCTAAAATTAATACCAAAAATCAAAGTCTCAAAAGTTCATAGTATGATTCTTGAAGAAGACAAGTTCCTATCCTGTAACTGATGAGATGAGACGTCTGCTACAACCAAACCCTAAAACTCTATCCTCGCGATGGAACCTGTCTGAAACCTGAAATATCAACAAAGTGGGTTAAACCCACGAGCAAGTTCTATCTACAACATCCCAATCAGAGAACCAATATACATGCCCTCAGTATAAGGGACACAAAATAAGTCTATAGATTTAACCTACAAGTTATTCTTTTACCCAGTTTCGTGTTTCCAAAACAACAGTCAATATTTATAATATTCCACCCAAACCCTTATTATGCAAACGTGAACACATTCCTTACGTTCAGCAGAAATAAACATAATATAAAATAATATCAAGTTTAAGCAATCCTAACATGCCATCATTTAATCTTTTGATACCTTAATAGGTATAGATATCTACATACTAGTCATTTCCTATTTAGCTCATGTTTTCAGAAGTAAAATCATCTTATACATTGTTCCAACACACCCTTATCATCCAACAATGAACACATTTTTTAAGTTCAAAATAAAGAAAACATGTGCATACATATATAGATACCTTATTAGATATGGGCGATCCTGACACGCCAGATAAAATGTATATATACCTTATTAGGTATGGGCGATCCTAACACGCCAAATAAAATGTATAGATACCTTATTAGGTATGGGCGATCCTGACACGCCGGGCAATCCTGACATGCCAAATAAAATGCATAGATACCTTATTAGGTATGGGCGATCCTGACACGCCGGGCAATCCTTACATGCCAAATAAAATACATAAATACCTTATTAGGTATGGGCGATCCTGACACGCCGGGCAATCCTTACATGCCAAAATAAAATGCATAGATACATTCCAATATGCAATATAAAATAACAAGGTGCATTATGATTTAAATTTGCACAACCGTTATTTCAAATCATCCAACATGAAATTATCATCATAAGACAAATCATTTACAAGTAAACTATAATCAAGTATTTGATGGGCATTTATATCCTTAAAGAAAAATATATTCAAATAAACCAAATAACCCAAGCATCCATTATAGAAGCAATTTCCCAACTCAACCTCCAATGCACTCAATTCTACGAGGTAGTCTAAACCTAACTTTTATCTAGGTTTCTGGGCCTATTCCACTTCTCAGAACCCTATTAAATCATTCTGAAATTTTCTAGAATTTTTGAAATATTTTCAACAAATAAAGGAAGGTGAAAACCCAACTTTTAGACACTTTAAAAATTAATTGAACATGAAAGGAAGCTCATTTTGAGATGAAAATTTAAACACAATTTTATTTAACCTCCATAAAGTTACAGAAAAAATTTGGGAATTTTTGAAATAATAAAAGTATTTTCCAAAATTACAGAAAGTGAAAAATCCAACTTTTAGACACTTTAAAAATCAATTGAACAACAAGGGAAGATCATTTTGAGTTGAAAATTTAAACCCAGGTGTATTTAGCCTCCAGAGAGTTATAGTAAAAATTTCGGAATTTTTGGAAATTTCTAAGTATTTTCTAAAATTAAAGAAGCTAAAAAAAACAGTTTTTAGACACTTTAAAAATTAATTTAAAGAGAATGGTAAACCATTTCGACATGAAATTTAAACCCCAAGCTCCTTAAGCTCCCAGGAAGTTACTATAAAATTTTTGGAATTTTTAGAATTATAAAAGTATTTTTAAAAAATGATTTTCCCAATTCTTAATTTTTCCAAAAATTTCAAAAATACAAAAGAAATATCAAAACTATTCGGAATGGGCCCATATTCGACCCAGAGGTGGGCCCCCGCGAGTGGGGCCCAAAAAGTCTTTTCCAGCCACCGGCCGGCGCCGGCCGGACGCGCCCCCACGCGCCGGCGGCGCGCGTGGGGGTCACGCGCGCTGGAGCCTTTCTTCCCCAGCGCGCATGGCAGCGCGCTGGGGGGTTTTCCGGCGTGTTTTCCGGCGTGCCCCGACCTCCGTTCGCTCTGATTTTTGCCCCGTTCTTCTCCTCTTGATCCCCTCTACCCATTGGTACAAAAAGCCCCATCAAAAATTGTCCGAATCAAAAACCCCTAATTTACAAGTTTTAGGGTTCTTCGCAAAATTTAAAAATTTCAACTCAAATTTCTCACGATCTATTTTATTAAAGATCGAGGGTTGTTTTGTAGACCATCACAACAGAGAAGGCTTACGAATTAACATCTTTTTGCATCCTAAAGTCATGCATAAATCGATTGCTACACAATTTACACATATATGAAATATATATATGCATATATTCTTATATATATATATACCTATACTCCTATATACAATTTAGCATAATAATTTCTATGAAATTTATCCATAAGAAGCAACAAAACAAAAATACATTTATAAACAGATTTTCAATATAAACCAAATTCTTAAACCTAGACTATGCATACGGATTCAAAGGGGAAGAGAAGAATCAAACTTGCCTTTTTCTGACGAATCGACTTGTTCACCCGATCGTCACTCCCTTCTCTCTTTCGTTTACTCTCTTAGTTCTGTGCGTAAAATAACGGCAAAACCCTAATTTCTTCTTTTTCCTTTTTGTCTTAATTATTATTCTATTATTGATTTTTTTGCTAAAACTAAATAAAATCCAAATAATAATAATACAAGCAATAATAATATAATTATAACCCTATCCCAACATTTTAAACATAATCTTAGCCTAATCATTCCAGCCCAAATTCCTCCCTAGCCCAAACCAAAGCATGTAAAAGATTTAAATAAAACAACACATAATAAATAACAATTCACATAAAATGATAAAAATAAATAAATAAACATAGAAGTTTACATGAAATGATTGGAATCTATAAAATATAACAATCCACATAAAATGATAACATTCAAACTTATCAATTCACATGAAATGATAAAATGCATATAAAGGAAAATCAACTCACATAAAACGATAAAATATAGAGACAATGCATTTCACATGAATTAATAATAATAAAAATAAAATAATAATAACAATAATATAAAGCAATTCAAATTTCTTTAAAATAATTGCCGTCCAAATTTCCGGGGTATTACATTCTTACCCTCTAAAAAGAGGAATTCCGTCCTCGGAACCCAGCCGGAAGTGTGCCGACGAGGGCGTCGGGCCTCGTAGGGGGGTGGATTGTAGTAACCCTTGTGGACGGGTGTGAGTGGGCGGGTGCATAGACAGACACTGGGCTGAGCTACCACACTGACAGGGTACAGGGTGCTTAATCCCACATCGCCTGGGTGTGGAAAAGGGGATGTGCTTATATGTAGTATGTTCTCTTCAAATGGTATGAGACCTTTTGGGGTAAACCCAAGAGCAAAACCGTGCGGGCTATGGCCCAAAGCGGACAATATCATACCATGTGTTGGAGCGGGGTATTACACGGACAATATCATACCATGTATTGGAGCGGGGTATTACACACACAAAAAAAATGTATTTTTGAGGATACTTGCTTGATTAACTCAATTGATTGAACAATTCAAATGTAAATCAACTAAATGCTTTATTTTTCGCTTATGTACTGATACCTAGTCTGAATTCGAACTCGTTCGGAAGGGCTTATGTGACACATAGAAAACACTTACAAAGAAATCACTCGGAGTAGTTCGAATTAAATTATAAAGAAAATAAGTTGTTTTTCGAGTCTCCAGTTTAGTAAAAAAAATTAATCATTGGGCAACAATGAATATCACCAATGCACTCAACAAACTGGCACTTTTAGCAATTTTTATCAAATCTGGTTAAAAACAGGATTTTTAAAGAAAAAAAGTAGCTCACATAACCCCAGAAAGATTGGCTGGCTGCTCAATGTGCCTTTAGGCTTCGTTTGGATTGATGGATTTGAAAGGATTAGGAGAGAAAAGAAAAGAAAGGATAATGATTTTTGTGTTTGGATAACTAATGTAGAGAGAAAAGAAATGATTGGGAGAGATTTGGAGGGATAGCTTATCCCTCCAAATCCCTTCAAATCTCTCATTTCTTATTCCTCCAAAAATGAGAAGATTTGGAGAGAAATGATAGCTGGTAAGTGATACTTTCATAATACTGAAATTGCCGACAACATTTTAGAATAAAACTTTTTTATGACATCTGAATCCTAACTTAGTATATTAGGACATATCAGTAAATTGGTTAGAATAATTTCTTTTCTTTTCTCTCCTTTAGCTTATCCAAACAACAATGTTATCATTTCTTTTCTTTTCTTTCATAATTTATCCAAACACAAAAACATGTTATCCTCTCATTTCTTTTCTTTTCTTTTCTCTCATAACTTAAGTTATCCTTTCTTTTCTTTTCTCTCTTGATTATCCAAACAAGCCCTTAGTGTTGGGACCTTCCCTCTTCTTTCATTTCATCATTTCCAACTGGGCTAATGGTCTTTTGCACGCATGTGTTATATAAGGACTAAATTACTAGAGTTCACAATTTAAAGTGACCACAATTAATGGATATTGACTTGACTTAGAACGACTTGACTGCCTAACCATTTCACACTTGGCCAAGACGCAAAAGGAGAATTATTGGACTAAGTTTCAAAAAAGTGGCCGAACCTTTATTGGTTCATTTAGTCTTACGTTCATATCTGTGTTTATACAGTGTGTGTATATCAAAGGAAGTGTCCTCACTTGACTTCTGTGTCTCCATGTGTTATGCGTGTGTAGGCTGAGCCGCATAAGCCGGGCTAAACTAATCATATAAAATCAATATGATATGAAATTTTGAACAAAACAAAGCATGGCAGTTGTTCAAAAGCACTGCATTTTCATTTACCTTATTCTGGTTCTCTCTTCACTTCCATTGAAAATCACATCATCAACAAAGACAGAAGCCGCAGAAGCTCTTCTAAAATGGAAGAATAGCTTGTCATCTTCAAATTCCATCAGTTCATGGTCTGTCACCAACCTCACTAATCTTTGCAACTGGACTGGTATTGTCTGTGACAGTACTGGAGTTGTCTCAGAGATAAACCTCTCCCATGCGAATCTCAATGGAACACTTACCCAATTCAATTTCACTTCATTTCCACTTCTCACCCATTTCAACCTCAATAACAACAACTTCAGTGGGTCAATTCCATTTACAATTGGCAATCTTTCCAAGCTCGTTTTCTTGGACTTGAGTTGCAACTATTTTGAGGGCTTCATACCTTCAGAGATTGGATGGCTGACGGAGCTTCGGTACCTTAGTTTCTACAACAACACTCTCATTGGTACCATTCCATATCAACTTAGCAATTTTCACAAGGTATGGTACTTAAACCTTGGAACAAACCATTTAGAAAATCCAGATTGGTCAAAATTTTCAGGCATGCCTATGTTGACTCATCTTGACTTTGATGACAATGAACTTACCTCGGAATTTCCGGATTTCATACTCAATTGCCCGAACCTCACATACCTCGATTTGTCATATAACAATTTCACTGGCCTAATACCTGAGTTGGCATTCACCCATCTTGCCAAGCTTGAATATCTTAATCTCACCCGTAATTCATTTCAAGGTTTATTGTCTTCAAATATTTCAAAGCTTTTGAAGCTCAAAGTTCTTCGTCTGGGTCAAAATCAGTTCGTCGGCTCAATTCCTGAGGAAATTGGATTGGTTTCAAATCTTCTATACATTGGGTTGGATAACAATTCATTCGAGGGAAAGATTCCTTCTTCCATAGGCCAACTCAGAGAGCTTCAAATACTTAATCTCCAAATGAATGACTTGAATTCTACAGTTCCTTCTCAGCTTGGCTTCTGTGCTAATCTCACATACCTCAATTTGTCAAACAACCATTTCACTGGCCTGATACTCGAGTTGCTATTCACCAATCTTGCCAAGCTTGAATATCTTTGGCTCGTCAATAATTCATTTCAAGGGTTATTGTCATCAAATATTTCAAAGCTTTTAAAGCTCAAAGATCTTCGTCTGGGTAACAATCAGTTTGTTGGCTCCATTCCTGAGGAGATTGGATTGGTTTCAAATCTTCTACGCATTGGATTATATAACAATTCATTCAAAGAAAAGATTCCTTCTTCCATAGGCCAACTCAGAAAGCTTCAAATACTTGAACTCCGAATGAATGACTTGAATTCTATAGTTCCTTCTCAGCTTGGCTTCTGCGCTAAGCTCTCATACTTGGCTCTAGCTCAAAATTCACTTAGTGGAACAATTCCACCTGAAATTGGAAATTTGAAACTACTTGTTACTCTTGATTTGAGCAAAAATCAATTAAGTGGTAAAATTCCAGCTCAGCTAGGCAGCTTGACTCAATTGCTCTATTTAAAACTGGAGTCAAATGAATTGACGGGTGAAATACCACCGACCTTTTGCAGCTTGAGTTCCCTTGAAGTTCTTACTCTTTCCAATAACAGCTTAGATAATGTGATTCCACAATGTTTAGGCAACTTTAGCAATCAACTCTCAGTGCTAGATTTGCGAATGAATCACTTTCATGGGACCATTCCAGCAACATTCAAAAAGTGCAACAATCTGAGAAATCTTGGTTTGAGTGCTAATCATTTGGAAGGGCCAGTGCCACCTAGTTTGGTGAATTGCAGAAACTTGCAAGTTGTTGATCTCGGTAAAAATAATATAAGTGATACATTTCCCCATTGGATGGAAAATCTTCCAGATCTACAGGTTCTTGTCCTGCGATCTAACAAATTCAGAGGTAAAATAGACACTTCCATGAGTAAATTACCCTTTCCTATGTTGCGAATAATTGACCTCTCTCACAACGAGTTTACCGGCCCTTTGCCCGCAAAATATTTCAAAAATTTCAAAGCTATGATGAATGTTGTTGAAGAAAAATTGGGTCCAGAATACATGGGGGACTCTTATTATCGAGATTCAGTGGATGTGGTGGTCAAAGGGATACAGCTTCAACTATCGAGGATCCTAACTATCTTCACAACTATTGATTTATCGGGCAACAATTTCCAAGGAGAGATTCCGAACTTCATTGGAATGCTAAATTCACTCCGGTTCCTCAACTTATCTCATAACAGTCTTGCAGGAAACATCCCATCATCTCTAAAAAATTTGGCCTTGCTTGAATCATTAGACCTCTCTTCCAACGAATTGGTGGGGGAGATTCCTTGGCAACTGGCAAAACTAACATTTCTTTCAGTTTTGAACCTTTCTCAAAATCGTCTTGTTGGACCCGTACCTGTTGGCCCACAATTTGTTACATTTGAAAATAATTCATACTCTGGGAACATTGCACTGTGTGGTCTACCGTTGACAAAGAAATGCGGAGACAATGAGCCACCACCACATCCACCAGCACCACCGTATCAGGAAGAAGATTCAGATTATGGAAGTGGATTTACTTGGAAAGTTGTCCTGCTAGGATATGTATGTGGATTTTTATTTGGATTGGTTTTGGGTTTTCTTGCCTTCTTAACTGGAAAACCAACATGGTTTGTGAATATCATTGAAGAAGAACACCACAAAACTGATAAACGATGGGAGAGGAATGGTCGAGGACGCGCTAGGAATAGAAATCTGCAAACAAAGAGATTCAACTTGCACTAGTAATATATCTATCCATGTTGATTGAATGTTTCACTACTTTGTTGTTCTAAGCTGATTTTAGACTTGTCCATACTAGTTTGTATTTTCTATTGTGAATCATTATCAATCTGATTTTCACTTCCACCAGGCATGCATGATACCCAGATCTGTTCAAAATCATAAATCTTTAATATTATTAAGAATTTCAAAACAAAATTTCATGGAAGCAAGTTGAAGAAATATTTTGGTTTATGATCGCCTATAAGTAGTGTCGTTTTTTTAAGATGATTATTTTTATGCGTTATTCTTTGTTATGTTTGGATGAAAAGAAAAAACCTAAATCAAGTTTCCGGTCAACAAGCTAGGATACCTGAATGTAAAATAAAAAGTGCAGGAGACGTGTTAAATATTAATAAATAACGTTACTCTATTAATAACCTTATTTATCATAATAAAATTTCACTTTCTTACCCGAATAATTAAAAATGTATTTTCAAGGAAATATGCTTCGATTAAATCAGTTGCGTGAACAATTCAAATGTAATCAACTAAAAACTATTGTTCACTTTTAATTATCAGTAAAGAAGTTACTTTTCGAGTAGCAATTTTAGTAATAACAAAAAAAGACTTATTCAGTGGGCTGTGCCCATCGCAGGCAACAAAGAACATAACCGGCGCACTCAACAAGCCGGCTCTTTTAACAATCATTTATCAAATCTGGTTAGAAAAGAACTCGCGGATTTTTAGGAGAATCAGTCATTTTCAAAACTCGATCTGTTCTTGACAAAATCACTACACCCGTCAAAGAAAAACTCTTTCTGATGACCCAGAGAGATCGACTTGTTACAAACCACTCAAATATTAACGTCTCATACCAATGGTTATGATTAGTTTAGAAAGAGAAATTATAGGACTTTGAAATCAACACTCCTTACTATTTAAGGAATTCTAATTACATGCTTAAATAGAGAGAAATTCCTAAAAACAATTCACCCATCACGTTCTACACTACTCCGATTTTATATCAACGTTCTGCTCAACTACCAATACTCATGATAAACACAAACAACTCAGGATTGAATTTAGCAAACAAAACAGTGACCCACAACCCACAAACAAACCCACTAAGTACGTTAAGTTTTGCATTACTTTCAACACTCTCCCTTAATGCACAAATTACCAATTTCTAATTTTTCTCTTAAATAAACAAAATTCTACAACAGTAATGACTTTGTGAAGATGTCTGCAAACTGCTCATGAGAATTAAAGTGCTCCATTTGGATGTCCCGGTTGGTCACTAGATCACGAATGAAGTGATGGCGTATCTCTATATGCTTTATGCGGCTATGATGCACCAGGTTCTTCATCATTGCGATTGTAAATTGATTATCACAGTAAAGTGTAGTTGTCTTCTCTTGACTCTGCTTTATGTCTTCCAAAATTCTCCGTAACCAAACACCTTGACACGTCGTCGTTGTAACCGCTACATATTCTGTCTCTAATGAAGAAAGAGTTGTTAATTGTTGCTTCTTTAAACACCATGAAATTACACCTGAACGAAGGTTAAAAATATAACCAAAAGTGCTTTTCTGGTCTTTAATTGAACCTGCCCAATCAATATCAAAAAAATCACATAACTTAAAATTGTTAGTGTAGGTGTAACAAATACCATAAGAGGAGTTCTTCTTACATATCTCAACAACCTCTTTGCAGCCCCCATGTGAATCTTGCTCAAACTTGACATGTATTTTCATAACAAGCTTGTAGCAAACATAATGTCAGACTGAGTGTAAAGCCTTGAATTTTTAATTTTTTTATTTTTCACTGCAATTAATTATGTTTTAATTGTTATAAAGCATGAGAGATGATTTAAATGTGTTTTATGAGTTATGAGACTTTTTCAAATTTTTGGGTTCGGGTGTGGGGCTCGAGATGAGTCAAATGACCTGAAAGATTTTTATGGGTTTTAAAAAAATTATATAAGGGCATATATGAACAAGTGAGGGGTCTAAAAGATAAGTTGAAAGAATGTAATGTTAGTATACGATTAGTAGAGAGTTAATAATAACAATGAGCAAATTAAGAAGAAGAGAAGGACTTAGTTGCAAATGTTATAAATATAAATAGATTTATGACTTTTATTTCTCCCCAAAAATATAATTTTCTCTTATCTCTCTCTATAATTTCATTCCAATTTCTCTCTAGATTTTGAGAGGCTTAAGGTGAGATTTGAATATTGTTCCAAGAGTAAAGATTGTTATCCTCATTATTTTCTTCGATTTGGAGAAGTTTGAAAAGATGGGTGAAACTAGGGCTTGGATTTGGGAATAGCTTAGGAAGAGAAAGTTGGCCTCCTCACTATGATCTAGGATTCTACGGTTCAGAATTCAAATTCGGTGGAGTTTGAAGGTTTGGTGATTTGGGACTCTTTGAACTCAAAACTTATAATTGAGGTAAGGGTGTTCTGTCCACCTTGTTATCAATTCTTTAAGAATTAATCTTGATTTTGAATGGTGAAATACCCTCTATAATTTCACGCATGAGGTGGCCAGTCTCATACATAAAATGTAAGAAGTACTTACAACTAATAGCACATAAGCACATAATACAAATGACAAAAGAAGAATTATAAATGCCAAAAGAAAATTCTAACTGAAATAATAAATGATATTCAACAACCAATATACAAGTCCGAACAATACAACTTGGAAGTCTCGTAACTCAAGGATCCCTTAACCAAAAAAACAAAGATAAATATCTTATGACAGCGTCCCCAAAAATAATAAAGGAGAATTAAGTCCCTACACTGAAGTCCGGTAAGAACAGATAATTGTCATGCTCTACGAAAAAAAAAACCTCAAGATAGAACTGGTCTGGAACCTAAAATATCAACAAAATGGGTTAAACCCATGAGCAAGTTTCCTCTACTACCACCCATAGAGAACTGATAAACATACCCTCTATATGAGGGACAATAAAATGTATAGATAAATACATATACCATTTTCTCATTTTACTCCTGTCCGAAATTAGAAACCATCCTACGCACCGTAACAATCCATCAGTTATCACACAAATTATAGAACTTATTTTTTAAGTTCAATCCAAAGACAATCCTTACATGCCCGGCACTTATTAGTAAACATCTATTTGGTATGAGGCAATCCTGATATGCCTACTTTCGTATTTTATAGATACCTTATTAGGTATTAGGCAATCCTGACATGCCTCCCTTATATACATATTAAATACATTATTAGGTATTTGGCAATCCTTACATGCCTCCCTTATATATATTAAATACCTTATTAAATATTTGGCAATTCTCACATGCCTCCCATATACCCATTAAATAAAAATTCAACATACTTATATGCATGCTAATTAACATAATGAAAATTCAATCGCCACATGTATAATACATAAATAAAATAAAACGAACATACCATGAAAGCAAATGGATTAACACACATCCATATACTGATTTTAAACATCAAATAATTAACCAAGTACATTTATGATTGCAACAAAACCAATACGAAAAATAAATAAACAATTAAAAAGAAAAATTCACATAATAAAGCCTACATTTAAATTTAAACATCAAGTGTTTCTAAACCTAGCTTGAATTTAGGTTTCCATGCATACTCTATCTTTAAAATTCTCATTTTATTTTTTGATAATTTTCTGGAATTTTCTGGTACTTTAAAATATTTTTTCTAATTTTCTACAATTTAAAATTATTTAAACTTTAAAAAAATAATTAAATATTTTGGACTGAGCCAGAGGTTGAGCTCGGCGAGTGGGACCAGACTGCCCTTTTTTCGATCCCCGCCGACTTCCAGAGACCGCCGCAAGCGCCCCACGTGCCAGCGGCGCACGTGGGTGTGGGTGTCGCGTTGCGCTAGGGCATCATCTTCCCCAGCGCACTGGTGCTTGCCCAGCGCGATCCCACTGCTTTTCTGACCACTTTTCAGCCATTCCGGCCACCAAAATTTTACTTTTATATACCAAAATGCTCCCCTTGTGGGCAGGTATGATGTGGGCAGGCTATAGGATACTTAATTCCATATCTCTTGACTGTAGAGAAGGGGAGATACTTATATGTTGTGTGCTCTCTCCAAATGGTATGAGACCTTTTGTGGTAAAACTCAAAAATAAAACCGTGCGAGCTGGGCCTAAAGCGGACAATATCATACCATAAGGTGGAGCACGCTGTTACAAATGGTATTAATGCTGGACCCAGCCGATCAGTGTGCCGACAAGGACATCAGGCCTCCTAGGGGGGTGGGTTATTGTAGTGACCCTTATGGGCGGGTGTGATGTGGGCAGGTGTGAGAGACACTGGGCGAGCTACTACACTGGCAGGCTACAGGGTGCTCAATCCCACATCTCCTGGGTGTGGAGAAGAGGATGTACTTATATGTAATGTGTTCTCTTCAAATGATATGAGGCCTTTTGGGGTAAAACCCAAGAACAAAATCGTGCTGGCTGGGCCCAAAGTGGACAATATCATACCATTAGGTGGAACAAGGTGTTGCAATTAGTATCAGAGCCAGAGCCCAGCCAAAAGTGTGTCGATGGGGACTTCGGGCCTTCTAGAGGGGTGAATTGTAGTGACCCTTGTGGGGGGGTGCAAGAGACATTGGGTGAGCTACCACACTGGCAGGTTACAGAGTGTTCAATCACACATCGCTTGGGTGTAGAGAAGGGGAGGTACTTATATGTGTTGTACTCTCTCCAAATGGTATGAGGTCTTTTGGAGTAAAACCCATGAACAAAACCGTGCGGGCTGGGCCCAAAGCGGACAATATCATACCATCAGATGGAGCGGGCTGTTACAAATAGTGTATGAATTGCCTCCATTCGTATCCTAAATCAAAACCCCCAAAATTCTAGTTTCTGTTGTTCTTCAACTTTAATCTAGAAAATCTATCAAATTTCTCAATCCTTTACATCCCGATTATCAAGGGTCACTCACAGAGGGCAAACAAACACTTTGTTTGGATTACATTCAAGCAAACACAACTTAACTGTTCATATACGAATTTACATGCTTGTATATATAAACATATAAGCATATATATATATATATATACACACACACACACACTAATACATCCTAACAGTAATCTTTCACATAAATTTACAGACGTGTGTACATAGGATTTCATACCATTATGCATGTTCATACAAAAATTCATGTATAGATATATGTATTTATACACATACACATACAAATCAAATAACACAATTATTTATCTATGTTTATAAGTTCAAAGGGAAAGTGAAGAGATTGAACTTGTCTTTTGATCTTGAACAAGATCACCCTTCTCTCATTTTTCTCTGGCATCTACCGATCTCTCCCTATCTGTGCGTAAAAACTCTCTGTGCGTAAGAACGACTGAACCATATTTTTATTTTCCCTCTATTTTATCATTATTATTTTCTTTTCTAGAATTAACAAAATAATTAAAAGAGAAAAATATAATAATAATTATAAATATATTTAGCCCACATCTATATATATATATATATATAGCCTAACCCAATAGTCTAGCCCAAACTCTCCCTAGCCCAACCTAAAAATAATTAAAACTAAATGAAAAACACGATCCAATAACCCCTATATTTTATTTAAAAAAAATTACATTTAACATAAAAATTTCACAAACTCGTTAAAGTCTATCAATACTTAGCACCAATTAATCGACCATCTACATTAAACAATAAAGAACAGGCATTGACCAAATTTAACTAAAGTATTTAAAACACTCAGAAAATAAATAATTTAAATAAATAAAAATTTAAATTAAATATCCTCAAATTATGGGATATTACAGATGGTTTAACATGTTTAGAAGTACTAGGAAATGGTAATTGTGAGTCTTTCATCATTTTTTGTGCTTGTATATCTTAATTAAGTATTCATAGGACAATTATGATGGTAATTATGTGTATTGATATTGTATGAATGAATATCTTGATGAATTCGTTGATTGAATGTATTTTAGAATATGTATTAATATGGGATATACATGTGAATTGTGCATACATGTTATATATGCTAGCAATTGAGGATGTATGTGGTTCATTAGAATAATCTATGATTATGAAGACTTCGTTGTACATGTTGCATGCCACGTGTTTGATAAAATGCATGAGTGTTCTTTTTCTATAAAATCTTATTTGGTGAATGTCTTGTGAGAGAATTGATATTGTATTGATTACATGCATTAAAATGACATGTTAAGTAGCTTATGATGCGATTGAAAATGTTTGATACATTTTAAATTGCATGTGTTGACATACTTAAAATCTATATGTTTGTTTGTTGATTTTGGAAGGAGGTCAGAAAAGTAAGAAAAGTTTGAAGCACTATGGTACAAAGCCTGAACCTTAGCCAAGGTGGTTGAAATACCCCCCATAAAATTTCGCGCATGAGGTGGCCAGTCTCATACACAAAACCTGAGGAATATTAACCACTGATAGCAACAAGCATAGATGCAAAAGAAAGAAATAGAATAATTGCTAAAAGCTGAATAGAAATCCCATTGAACTGAAGTAATTGATAAATAAATACATATATTCTGGTAATACAATTTGGAAGTCCCGTAACCCAAGGACCCCTTAACCAGAAAGAACAAAAGTTTTTAAATCCTAAAATTAATACCAACAATCAAAGTCTCAAAAGGTCATAGTATGACTCTTGAATAAGACAAGTTCCTACCCTGTGATGAGACGTCTGCTACAACCAAACCCTAAAACTCTATCCTCGCGGTGGAACCTGTCTGAAACCTGAAATATCAACAAAGTGGGTTAAACCCACGAGCAAGTTCTATCTACTACATCCCAATCAGAGAACCAATATACATACCCTCAGTATAAGGGACATAAAATAAGTCTATATATTTAACCTACAAGTTATTCTTTTACCCAGTTTCGTGTTTCCAAAACAATAGTCAATATTTATAATATTCCACCCAAACCCTTATTATGCAAACGTGAACACGTTCCTTACGTTCAGCAGAAATAAACATAATATAAAATAATATCAAGTTTAAGCAATCCTAACATGCCATCATTAAATCTTTTGATACCTTAATAGGTATAGATATATACATACTAGTCATTTCCTATTTAGATCATGTTTTCAGAAGTAAAATCATCTTATACATTGTTCCAACACACCCTTATCATCCAACAATGAACACATTCTTTAAGTTCAAAATAAAGAAAACATGTGCATACACATATAGATACCTTATTAGATATGGGCGATCCTGACACGCCAAATAAAATGTATAGATACCTTATTAGGTATGGGCGATCCTAACACGCCAAATAAAATGTATAGATACCTTATTAGGTATGGGCGATCCTGACACGCCGGGCAATCCTGACATGCCAAATAAAATGCATAGATACCTTATTAGGTATGGGCAATCCTGACACGCCGGGCAATCCTTACATGCCAAATAAAATACATAGATACCTTATTAGGTATAGGCGATCCTGACACGCCGGGCAATCCTTACATGCCAAAATAAAATACATAGATACATTCCAATATGCAATATAAAATATAAGGTGCATTATGATTTAAATTTGCACAAACGTTATTTCAAATCATCCAACATGAAATTATCATCATAAGACAAATCGTTCCCAAGTAGACTATAATCAAGTATCACATGTGCATTTATATATATATAATAAACACAATCGATTAAATCAAAATAATTTAACATCCATTAGAGGAAACAATTCCCCAAACCAACCTCCAATGCACTCAAATCTCCGAGGGGATCTAAACTTACTCTTATCTAGGTTTATGGGCCTATTTCACTTCTAAGAACACTAAGAAAATATTCTGAAATTTTCTGTAATTTAAAAACATTTTTAATAAACCAAAGAAGGTGAAAATCCAACTTTTAGGCACTTTAAAAATTAATTTAACACCAAGGGAAGCTCAATTCGAGGTGAAAATTTAAACCCAAGGTCATTTAATCTCTAAACAGTTACAGAAAAATTTTGGGAATTTTTGGAATTTCAGAAGTATTTTCTAAAATTACAGAAAGTGAAAAATCCAACTTTTAGACACTTTAAAAATCAATTGAGCAGCAAGGAAAGATTATTTTGAGTTGAAAATTTAAACCCAAGTGTATTTAGCCTCTATAGAGCTACAGTAAAAATTTTGGAAATTTTGGAAATTTCTAACTATTTTCTAAAATTAAAGAGGCTAAAAAATCCAGTTTTTAGACACTTTAAAAATTAATTTAAAGACAATGGTAAAACATTTTGCTATGAAATTTAAACTCCAAGCCCCTTAAGCTCCCAGGAAGTTGACATAAAATTTTTGGAATTTTTAGAATTATAAAAGTATTTTAAAAAAATAATTTTTCCAGATTTTCAAGTTTTCCCAAAAGTTTCAAAAATACAAAATAAATATCAAAACAATTCGGAATGGGCCCATATTGGACCCAGAGGTGGGCCCCCGAGAGTGGGCCCCATAAATAATTTTCCGGCCACCGGCGTCCCCGGCACGCGCCCCCACGCGCCGGCGAACGCCTGGCCCCTTTTCCTTTTTTTTTTTTTTTTTTTTTTTCTTCTTCCTTCTTCCTCGGCTGAAGCTCCAGCGGCCAACAATGGAGGCCGAGTTTCCCGATCACTTTTCGATCACTTCCGAGCACCGAATCGCGCATATGAATATACCATTGAACTCGTATCGATCTAAGCTACGTATTGGTACCAAAATTATCCCCTCTCGCGGCTAAATCAAAAACGCCCAATTTCAAGTTTCGAAAATCTAAAATTTTAAACTCAATTTCCCGTCAATCTACCCAACGGTTCATAACAAAACTTTCAAGGATTGTTCTAAGAAGTAAGATCTACCTTTTAATCGGAACAAAATCCCTCAAAAATGATAAACACAGTAGACCCAATTTTCATGTTCGTATATATATACACCCGCCTATACAATCATATATACATGTATATACATATGCAAAAATACTCTAAAACAGTACCAAAACTCCAAAATGCTAATGTTTAATTCACAGAATTATTCTTAGCATGCAAAATCATTTAATTTCATAAATAAATGCATACAAATTTCTAGCAATATGTTTATACAATTAGCATAATTAATTCTCACAAAATTTATCAACAGAGAAAACAACATACAATTATATACAAATTTCCAAAATAAACACAAATCCTCAAACTTAGACTATGCATACGGATTCAAAGGGGAAGAGAAGAATCAAACTTGCCTTTTTCCTGACGAATCAACCTGTTCACCCGATCGTCACTCCCTTCTCTCTTTCGTTTACTCTCTCTTAGCTCTGTGCGTAAAACAACGGCGAACCCTAATTTCTTCTTCTTTCCTTTTCCTTTTTGTCTTAATTATTCTTTTATTTATTTTCCTCCAACTAATTAAAAATCAAATAAATAATACTAACAATAGCAATAATAATATTATTACAACCCTAGGCCCATCATTTTAAACATAACCTTAGCCCACTCAACCTAGCCCAAATTCCTCCCTAGCCCAACCCAAAACATTTAAATAAAATAACACACAATTGATACCAATTCACATAAAATGACAATATGCATGTATAAAAGACAAGCAACTCACCTACAATGATAATTTATATAAAAAAAAAACATTTAACATGAATTAATAAAATAAAGTAATAATGTAAAGAGATTAAATTGACACCTAAATTTTCCGGGGTATTACAGTGGTTTTGTCTAGACCCTCGGGTTAGTAGCCCATAAAGTATAATATTTTGGATAATTGGCTCAGTCGGTGGTTATCTCGTAGATCTATGAATACTCCCAGTCTTGTTTGATTTTGAGATTTATGTGACTTGGTGTTTAAGTTTTGCTATTGAATTATTATATTCATGTTAATACTTGTATGATTTTTGTTAATTAAGCATTGTTAAACATATAATCACTACAAGAAAATTAGTCTTTTACGACGGGCCAAAACTGCCTTCAATGACTTTTTAAGGCGGCCACCCGCCCGCCCTCTATTAAGGTGTTATAATTACGAAGTTTTTTTAAAGGCATGCGGAAACTTTTTAAAGGCATTCGAGAACTGCCTTTAATAATTCTATACACGCCTTTAAAATAATTTTTCAAGGCGGTTATTTAGTGTCTTAGAAATTGAATTATTAAAGGCGGCCCATACATGTCATCGAACTGTCATTATTTACGGCGCTCCGATCCCGCCCTAGAAGTTTAATTATTCAAGGCGGCCTCTAAATGTCATAGAACTGTTATTATTTACGGCGCTCAGAGACCGCCGTAGAAGGAAAATTATTCAAGGCGGACAATACATGTCATAGAAATGTCATTATTTACGACGGTCAGTTATTGCCTTAGAATCTTTATTTACGACGTGCAATGCATGCCTTCAAATCTAATAGTCAGGGCCGAGTCTAGCCGCCTTAAAAGCTAAGCCAAATTTTTTTAAGGGCAGTTTTAGCCCGCCTTAGAATGTAGATATTAACGGCGTTTCTGGTCCGCCTTAGAAGCTACACTCATGATATTATTAAGGGTGGGCTTTGCCCGCCTTAAAAAACGCTATTAAGGGCGGCCATCGTCCGCCTTATAAAATTTTTTTTTTTTTTTTTTGAAAATTCCTTTTTCTAATACCTCTCATTCCAAAAACCTGTGAAACCCAATCTAAAAACCTGTGATACCATACATACAATACCAACATCAATTTGTATCGGAAGCTAAAAAACATTCAAATGAAAGTCGAGCCAAAAACACAGTTTGAATAACTTTCATCCCAACCCAAAAGTATGTGCATATCTAATTTGCAGATTCAAAGCTAGCACATTCAGCATGCTTAAAAATTACAGCCATTAACAAATATAAAGTGAACATTTAAAAGACGAATATTCTAGCTACAAATGAACTTAAGCAAAACACTGAACTTGAAGACGTAGTTGAGAGGCAATCGAAGCAAAATGGAGCAAGTACAACAGGAGAGAAGGCTACTGCTACTGCTGCTCTGATTCATTATCCTGGGATTTAAAGAGAGATGGTCAATGGAGCAAGTACAACAGAGAAAGGACAAAAATATCAATATATAATGAAATGAAACAATGAATATATATATAAAGAGGTATACTTGATATATATTCCTTTTCACTTTCCTTTATAAGTCTGCAAAAACTATTCTATGTACTGACATAGATTGTTTGCTCGAGGAACTCAAGTTGCCAAAATGGGAAGAGACAGTCGTTGGTGCAAGGACCAGATATGAGCAAATTATTAAGGCCCTTGCAGATAAATTTCCTTCAAAAAACTTGATGCTTGTCACACACGGTAACAACTTTATGGATTTCCATCCATTCATAGTTTTTGAATAGATTTATGATTAGAATACCATACGTATTTATTTTGGTGCCTCAAATCATATATAATATATAGGTACATAAACATATCCATGTCATACTTTTTGTTAAAGATAGAGTCTAACTTCCCATTATCCTTAGAAACTTTATCTCATTCCTATATGTATATGTGTGTGTGTGTGAGAGAGAGAGAGAGAGAGAGAGATTGATCTAGCGTGTCAGTGCAACTTTTTGGATGCGTCTTGGGTTTGGTTCGGTCTGGTTCTGATGTAAAACAGAACCAAACCGGTCCCAGCAGTTCAAGATATATTAGAATCAAACCGAATTGTTAGAATCAGTGGAACCGAACCGTAGATGATTGGTTCAATGGTTTTGGACTTTCTTATATATATATGCATATATAGATATACATATTAATCAAATGAAAAACCAAATCTGAAATATATATACACATAAGATGATATATATACACATAAGATTATGGCAAGTTATATTCTCTACCAATAACATGTATATTATATGATGTACATATATTTATATTATCACTAATTAATGGTTTGGTTCAGTCCTTCTCGACCTCAAACCTTAATATAACTCATCCACACTAATCAAGTCCAATTTTTGCAGAATTTTTTTTAAGTCAAATGATGACATTGAAGCAGACAAAACAGAACAAGCAATTAGAAATTCTATTATAGAACTTATAAAGAAACGCGAAGATAAGGTGATGGCAGGTAAGCAGAAAACTATGGGAGTGATTTCTTGGATCGCTTATAAAAGTTCACCATGATGTTGACAAGAGCAGGAGGATTTCAGTAGATGATATAATTGATGAGACCAAGACATTCTATCTTGCTGGACAGGAAACAACTACTAGATTACTTGCTTGGAGCATTCTTCTTCGAGCAACCCACATGGAATGGCAAGAGAAAGCAAGGAATGAAGTCCTAGAATTGTTTGGCAAAGAAAATCCAATCCCAGAAGGCATTGCGAGACTAAAGACTGTAAGCAAATCAAACTTTTAGTTTTAGATTTTACTTATCTATGTGGTAGATTTTACTACATTTGACATCTAACTTCCCCCATTATTTATGTCTAGATGAACATGATCAATTAATGAAACTCTGAGGCTTTATGAACCGATTGCTATTCTTGGTAGAAGAATTGAAAGGGAAGTCAGATTGGGGATGCTAATTTTTCCAGCTAACATAGAGGTGCATATTCCACTTGCGGCACTTCATAGTAACCCTGAACTATGGGGACAAGATGCTCATCTCTTCAAACCAGAGAGATTTGCAGAAGGGGTGGCTAAGGCAACCAATGACAACATTGTGGCATTTTTGCCATTTGGTTATGGACCTCGAACCTGTGTGGGCTTGAACTTTGCAACAACTGAAGCCAAGATAACACTCTCGATGATTCTGCAATGCTACAAGATCACCATTTCTCCGACTTATGTCCACTCGCCAGTTCAGATTCTCAATCTCTAGCCTCAACATGGACTTCAAGTCATGCTCAACAAATTGTAATTTAGAAACTTTTGTAATTTGCATATGTCGGTGTAGATGCTTATCAATAAAGCTATCCATCGATGCTAGAAAGATCAGGTTATCCAAGTTCTCTTAATTTGCAGTGGTAAATAATTAGCTATAAAGATTAATTCATTCTATAAAGTCTAATCTATGTTTTTTAAAATAAAAATTAATCTTTAAAAAGCCTCAAACTTGTACTGAAATTCTATTCACTACACTAATACTTAGTTTTGACACAGAAACTTAAAAAGAGGAAAGCAGACAATAATATACATAAAAACTCAACACGCATATATACAGTTATACACATGTACATATGCATTTAACAGTGGGTTTTATGATAAATTTACCTTTTGCAGTGGAATCAGAGAGACAGAGTTTATTGGAATCCCAAAGTGTCTGCGTTAGAGGCCTCTCGTGAATTTCAAACCCTAAAAATCCAACAAACAAACAAACAAAAAACACCAAGGAAATTAAACCCCAAAACCAATTACAATATCTGAAAATATTGAGAAAAAATCCTGTTCGTTTGATCAGGAAACAGAGGAAAAGAGAAGAAATTTTACTCACACTACACGTTGTTTAGTTAGCTCTGAAGAAAACATAAAATTGAACTTCAGCACTAACTTGTACGAAATTGAACATGAGGGAAAACTAGCTCCCATTATTTTTTCACTAATTTGTTCCCATTTTCTTAATTAGTTTCAACTTCTTAGCATCCAAAAAAAATGAGAACAGTCAAAGAGACACTCACATAAAGCTATCTCTCTTCCATTACCACCACTAACAGAGTATCACGACATCAGTGTGTGTGTGTGTGTGTGTGTGTGTGTGTGTATATATATATATATATATATATATATATAAGCTTCGATCTTACAGAAAATCTATATAAAAAGAGTACCAAATCTGAGGGATCTTAGAGGAGTACCTTTTACGATAAGCTTCAATCTTAAAGGAGTTTTTGTAAACCTCCTGTCCGATCACTGTTTTCTCAAAACATTTTGTAGGCTGATTCAATCAAGGAGTGAGATTAGGTTAGGGCTTTCACCGAAGGGAAATAGATTGGGTTAGGCTTTGATCGGAGAGTGGGATTGGGTTAGGGTTTCGATCGGTGAGTGAGAATGGGTTAAGGCTTCAACAGTTGAGTGAGCTGAGGGAATGAGAGCTCAGAGATGGTCTGAAGTGAGAGAACGCACCCATGAGAGAGAGGAAAAGTGTATCGATCTCGCGCGAAACCAAAATAAGAGCACAAAAATTTATTTTTTAAAAAAAACTTTTAATTACGGGCAAAGCCCGTAATAAGAATAAAACTTGCTACAACGGTTTCCTAGCCCGTCGTGGAAACTAATTTTCTACGACGGGCCTACATGGCCCGTCGTGCAACCATAATTTCTACAACGGTCTATGCGGGCCCGTCCTAGAAAGGGACTTTCTACAACGGGCCATGCGGGCCCGTCGTAGAAAACTGCTTTTCTCAACGGGCCATGCGGGACCGTCGTAAAAAACCTGTCGTTAAAAGCCAAATTTCTTGTAGTGAATTCATTCATGGTTTGCATTGAGATTCATGGGCATGAGCATTGAAAGAATGTCATGTAGTATATAAGAATGTCATAATTGTGTCTCATGTATGTCGTATCGAGTCGATACATAAGTTGATTTGGGTATTTCTACTGAGCATGTTGTGTGATGTATATTTTTATAATTGGCAATCTTCAGTGTCAAAATCAAATATGATCGATTTGTATTCTTTGAGTTATATTCTTGTCATTGATCATGTAATTAAAGTCTCAGAGTTAGCATGAAGTTTTACACCAACCATGCAAGTGTTCTGTAAAGGATAAAGCTTGAATTTTCGGAAGAAGTCATCAATGGTTTGAACAAGGAGTCGATCGATTCAAGTTTTGAGTGGGTTTTGAGTGCATGAGGACATCATTGATTACATATGGGAGTCACGTAGTCCAGGTAAAGTTGTGAGAACACATATTTCAAACCGGGAGGTTCCGACCTTGAATAGAGGGACTTTTTAGCAAATTACTTAATTATTCAAGGTTGGACTGGTCTAGCTCAAACTCGTACTGGTCCAAGAGGCCTCGGGATATTAATTTTGGACAGACAAAAGTTTGGACCAGTCCAAGAATAGGCTGGACCGGTCCATGCTGTTGCTCTGACGAAATTTGTCCTGCCGAGTCCTGTTTTGATTAGGACTTGTTTCCTATTGTTTTGCAACTTATTTTTCAAGTTTGTTTCAAGAAAAATTAGGGGTTTTAATCTCTATAAAAATATCATATGGTTTATCTCATATTAAGCTTTTAACATAACAGAAATTCATTTCCTAGAGAGAGAAAGTATTGAAATATTTTTCTAACAAAGAATTTTTCTCATTTCCAGCTGGGGATTGGCTCCTATACAATTTTTCATGAGCTGCCTTGCTGTGAAGATATGATTCGCTTTGCACACTCTTCTCTCAGTACTCACAGTTTTCAAAACATGTTTACACGGATAGGAGAAATTCTCACATTTAAGCGCTAGCAACTTCTCCAACGCCCCCCCCCCCCCCCCCCCCCCCAAGCAATGTGAAACGTCACACTAAACTTTTAATTTGCTAGTAATGGATGAGTGTGGTGGAGTGGTGAACATAAACAAAAAAAAAGGATGATTGGGTTGGTGATCTTCGGTTAATGTGGAGAATTTTTGTCAAGGTGGAAATTTGTTATCTATGTCTCAAATTCTGATTGAGTTGGGATTTAAGTTGTATTGGTTTGTGAATATTTTACTTAGGCCCAAAGTAATCCTACTTGATTCCCATGTAGTTGCATTCCTTACTAAACAAATAAAAAATTTTGTTCACCAAGTTATGGGGTAGAAACTCTATAAATAGAGTCCTATGTTTAGAGTTAAGGTGTGTGTGAATTAATTATTTATGTCGAGCACTTTTATTTTGCACTGTTTAGTATGTCTATTTACTGGGCGTGAAAAGCATTATTCTTTTTTTTCTTTTCTTTTTTTTTTAAAAGAGAAATTTGTAAAATCTCCCCAATTTTGACAACATACTTAGAACCTGGTTTTCTCTGAAATCAAATATATTCCAGGCATTGGTATTATCCAGATTGCATTTCTAATAACTCCATCAAGAAGTTTCTGTTCAAACTGAAATATATATATATATATATAGTCCTAATATTTCACTACTGTTAGCTGCCAAGTATATTTGATTCCGGCCTTTACAAACCCCTCAAGGAATTTTCCCGGAAATACCATTGTCTAAGAAGCTCGTAATCTTCCAAGAGCTGGAGCCGAACTCTTCAGGATTACTTCCAGAGTTGAATGGAATTTCAACGTGAATCTGATGGTTAGAGTGTGGAAAGGGCAATGTATATCTGAATAGAGGTGAATAGATGTTATTCAATTTTCAACTGACAGTAGAAAACTTTTAAATTCTAGCAATTTGGTTCAAACGTGACAATATAAACTATATAGAGCAAAATAATTACACATAAAAACTTGATTTGCTTGGATAACTCAACAGGAAAATTTTCTAGGACCAAACTAATTCCCGAACTTTGCTACCGCCACTAAATAATCTATTCCTCAAGCAATCCGATTTTCAACCCAATATTAATTTTGCGTGATTTGACGTTAATGATGAATTAGCTAGGCTCCACAAATTGATAGTCAACGCTTTGAATATCTTGATCCATCCAAGAGAACTCCCCCCATTCAACATGTTAGAAAATATCTTGTAGACTGCATTACAAAAAGATAAGCATTTTATTCATATCCATCCAAGAAAAATCCCATTCACCACGTTAGAATATATCTTGTACACTGCATTACAAAAAGATATAGGTGTTTTATTTTTTATTTTTTGGGAATCATCACGATGTTTATATGGTCAAGGCTTCAAGTAAAATTTCACTAAGAAGAGAGAAATTAAAGATACTAACAAGCATTTATGTGGTTAAAGCTTTAAACAAAATTTCACAGAGAAGAAAGGAATTAAAGAAAAGAAGAATTTCTTATAATTCCTACTTTTAAAATATTATGAGCTATAAATTCTAAAAAATTTTGTTAGGACAATTAAGTCCTACTTTTAACAAATATGTCCAACTAAGTTCACAATTTTACAAGAGAATTGAATGTGTCATGTAGTATAGCGACATACATATCATGTACGTCGGTGTCGGGTCGATGCCTAGGTGGGTTGGGGCATATTGAGCTCGTTGATTCGCTCACCCCTCTCTTCCCAAACTTTTTACAGAAAAGGCCCCAATGATAGACGGGACTTGAGCATCCAAGTGGAGCTCCTTGTTGTATTTTTGGCTCTATTTTAGGATATTATGTATATGGTTATCAATGTCGGCTTGTGGCATGTTGATTTTGTGTAGTTATAGTCATAGTTTAATTGGTAGGACTCTTGGATCATTCACATGTAATTCATATGTTATTATGAACTTGGAAGGCCACTTTAATAAAATGCACAATTTAGATCAATTGTATGAATTTATGAAGTTATGACTTCTATTTATGTTATAAGGCTGTATAGATGATTCTAAGAGTTTAGAATATTGTTGGATGTGAATGAAAAATAATGGTAATCCCTTGAGAAGAATCAGTATAAATTTATGTTTTTGAATGACATTCGTGAAGTGTTAGGATCGTAACATCTATAAATGATGAATGTATGAGTTTTATCAAACTTTATGTTAGAAATTGTGGCTCAAATTCCTAATATAATTATGTTTTCATATAGAATTGTATTTTAATAGGTAATTCTTTTAGCACAAGTTGTCTTGGACTCTAAAGAATTGTAATTCTTGTTCAACAAGGAATTAAATTTGAAGACTATAAATAGAGGTGAGGTTGAGAAGAGAAATTGTAGAGAAAAGAGAAAGATAATTTTAGAAAGAGAGATGAGTAGAGAGAGAAAAAAATGTGTAATCAAAGTATTCGAACATGTATTTTACAGGGACTGTAACGCTGGCCTGCGAAACTAATGCATCTTGACTTGACTTTAAACGATTTCACAAGATAATGACTCAACTGCCTTACTTTTTCACAATTTACAGTGACAACAATATTTGGCTTGACAATTCAGCGTGAGTTGGACGCTATTTAAGAGACAAAATGAGAATTATTGGGAATAATAATCAACTAAGTTTCAAAAAAGGTACCCAACGCTTTATTGGTTCATTTAGTCTATGTTCATATATATATATATATATATATATATGACTATCTGTGTATGTCAAGGGAAGTTTCCTTCCTTGACTTGTGTGTCTCCATGAGTTAATGTCATATATGACTATCTGTGTATGTCAAGGGAAGTTTCCTTCCTTGACTTGTGTCTCCATGAGTTAATGTCATGCGTGGCTGAGCCGTATAAGAAGGGGTAAAATTATCACTATAAAATCAATGAGACGTGAAATTTAGAATAAAACAAAGCATGGTAATCTATGAAAAGCACTGCATTTTCATTTTTATTTTCATTTTCCTTTTCCTTTTCCTTATTCTGGTTCTCTACTTCCATTGAAAATCACATCGACAGGACAGAAGAAGAAGCTCTTCCAAAATGAAATAGTTTGTCATCTTCTAATTCCAGATTATATTAACTGTTATTGTTTCTCGTCTCACTCAGCCACCGCGCTTTCATGTACCTCCAATTGTAATCACATGACACCTTGACTTGTGCTCTGGCTTTAATGCCATCTGTAACAATCTAAAATGAAACAATAGTTTGTCATCTTCTAATTCCAGATTATATTTACTGTCATAGCTTCTCGTCTCACTCATCCACTGCGCTTCCATGCACCTTCAACCACTGCGCTTCCATGCACCTCCAATAGTAATCACATTGCTCCGTGACTTGTACTCAAGCTTTAATGCTATTTGTAATAACTCGATCCATCACATGATATGATATTATCCGTTTTGAGTCAATCTCACATAGTTTTGGTCTTGAGTTTTACTCTAAAAGGCCTATATCAATTAGAAAGAACATATCACATATAAGTACATTTCATTCACCATACCCAAGCGATGTGGGACGTCGCAACAGAAGAATCTGCATCCTCCATAAGAGATGGTTATTGTCGTTCAGCTTGACTAAAATAATGTTGTTGAGATGATGAAGGGTTTGAGTAGTAAGGGAGAGAGAGGTTGACGATTCAGCCATGATAGTGTCTTTGTAAAGCTCTGATACCATGTTAACAACTATCTACTCTAAAATTTTAAGTTATTAGAGAGGGATTAACTTTAATATTTAAATCCTTCAGCACGCTCTCTCACATGTGGCGCTTTTTTGGTTCAACCCGTGTTTCGATCATTTATCAGGATAACAATGAGATTTGAACTCAAGACATTTGACTCTAATACCATGAAAAAAAGAATTTTGAAGGAAAAAGGTGAACAAAACAATGATGGCTGCAAAACCAAGCCATTTAAATTGTATAATATGTATATATATATATATATATATATATATATATATAGATGTTTTACATCTTTGCAAAAAAACAGAAAGTTGTCAAATATAAGAAATCTACTAGAATTACTTCTCCTTAGATTGCTTGCAATTGCTAGGGCTTGAACAGGCTGGTCAAATTTTCCAAACATAAGAAATCCTATTATTTTTGTACAATCTTTTTCTTCTTTGACTGCTCTTGAGAGGTTGGTTCTGCACATATAGAGCTGTATGTTTATCAGTTGTTACAGATTCTGACATGCTACCATTCAGCTTGTTTTTTCCTAATTTTGCCCGTTCAAGTTCTGTAATATTTCAAAGTTTTCATGCAATTGAAGCATTTTGAGGAATTTTGCACTAAAAAACCATTGTCTAAGAAGCTTGCGGTATTATCCGAACACTTTCAGGATTGTTTCCAGAGTTTGAAAGGTCAACCTTAATCTGATGGTCAGAGTGTGCAAAGGGCAATGCATATCTAAATGGAGGTTAATAGATGTTATTCAATTTTCAACTAACAATAGGGAAATTTTAAAATCTAGCAATTTGGTTCAAACGTGACAATATAAAGTATATAGAACAAGAATAATCGCACATAAAAACTTGATTTTCTTGGAAAACTCAATAGGAAAAAATCATGGGACTAAGCTAGTTCCCGAACTTTTCTACAGTGACTGAAAAATATGTTCCTCAAGCAATTTGTTCTTCACCAAAGTTTCAATCCAATTCAAGATCAAACTCTTGCAGCTCTTAAAGTCGGATCACCAAGGAGATCGAATCAGAGTACTTTATCTTTATCTTTCTTTTGTAAAGATTCATAGAGAATTGTACCCATTTTTCCTAAACTTAATAAAATTGATTATTTGTTACCAATTTTCGTTCTTAGATTTTTGGACACGAAATTTGTATGTAAAAATTTCTAGCACGCCCGGTGGGACGTTCTTTGCCTCTCATCTCTTTCTCCTACATCATATCTTCCAAACTCTGTTCGTCACAATCTATGGCTCCTCCAAAAGTTTCGACTACAAACAAGAAAACTACAAAAGACACCACTGCTGCACTAGCCAACATCAAAACTGCCGCAAGTAGTGGCAAAAACACCAAGAACCTGTCAAGTGCTAGCAGCACCTCAGTAGGTCTAATGACGCGTAGCAAGACCAAAGCAATTACTTCGCTCAAGAATCAACAAGATTCGGTGAAAACCAATCTTGCTAAACCAATGGGTGTGAAAATTCAACACGTGAACACCTGTGATCCTCAGGCGCCAAAGAATTTTGACATTGTTCTAGAAGAATTGATGCCACCACATTCACCTCACTACGTCTCTGACGCCAACTCTAGCGTTGGTTCGCCCTCAGACTCGTTACCTGAGATTTCAGAACAAACTGTTACTTCAAAGAATGTTGATTCTCAATGTAATACCCCCGTCCAACACATGGTATGATATTGTCCGCTTTGGGCCATAACCCGCACGGTTTTGCTATTGGGTTTACCCCAAAAGGCTTCATACCATTTGAAGAGAACATACTACATATAAGCACATCCCCTTTTTCACACCCAGGCGATGTGGGATTGAGCACCCTGTACCCTGTCAGTGTGGTAGCTCAGCCCAGTGTCTGTCTTTGCACCCGCCCACTCACACCCGTCCACAAGGGTTACTACAATCCACCCTCCTACGAGGCCCGACGCCCTCGTCGGCACACTTACTTCCGGCTGGGTTCAGGCTCTGATACCAATTGTAATACCCCCGTCCAACACATGGTATGATATTGTCCGCTTTGGGCCATAACCCGCACGGTTTTGCTATTGGGTTTACCCCAAAAGGCCTCATACCATTTGAAGATAACATACTACATATAAGCACATCCCCTTTTTCACACCCAGGCGATGTGGGATTGAGCACCCTGTACCCTGTCAGTGTGGTAGCTCAGCCCAGTGTCTGTCTTTGCACCCGCCCACTCACACCCGTCCACAAGGGTTACTACACTCAAGGTCATTCCTATTCGAATATTGTCGCAGCCATGATGACTGGAACAGCCTCGGTAGAAGACCAACTGGCGACAATGGCGCGCGCAATTGAGAACCTTACAAAAATTATTGAAGAGAAGGACATGCAGATTGTCACGCTATTGAGTAAACTTCAAATCTAGAATTTTGATGAGTCAACACAACTACCTGCGAATATCTCAAATTCAGCCCTTCAAGGGGCCTAATCAAAATATCGTCATCACACATCTGTGTTAGGACACGTGGCTAACGAAACTAAGTATGCTTCACCAGTCACTTCGCTATCTGTCCAACAATTGCAGGATATGATAACGAACACAATCCGAGCACAATATAGCGGCGCTCCCCAAAGCACTCTCATGTACTCAAAACCCTACACAAGGAGAATTGATAGTATGAGGATGCATGCAGGGTACCAACCTCCGAAGATCCAACAGTTTGACAGAAAAACAACTCAAAACAACACATCGCTCATTTCGTCAAGACCTGCAACAATGCTGGGACTGAGGGGGATTTACTAGTTAAATAGTTTGTTCGTTCCCTTAAAGGAAATGCCTTTGAGTGGTATACTGATTTAAAGTCTGAATCAGTTGATAGTTGGGAACAAATGGAATGAGAATTTTTAAATAGGTTCTACAACACCCGTCGCACTGTTAGTATGATAGAGTTGACTAACACAAGACAATGGAAAGACGAGCCTGTAGTGGACTATATCAACCAGTGGCAAGCACTTAGCTTGGATTGCATGGATCGGTTGTGTAATACCCCGCTCTAACACATGGTATGATATTGTCCGCTTTGGGCCTGAGCCCGCATAGTTTTGCTCTTGGGTTTTTACCCCAAAAGGCCTCATACCATTTGAAGATAACACACTACATATAAGCACATCCCCTTCTCCACACCCAGGCGATGTGGGATTGACCACCCTGTACCCTGTTAGTGTGGTAGCTCAGCCCAGTGTCTGTCTTCGCACCCGCCCACTCACACCCGTCCACAAGGGTTGCTACAATCCACCCCCCTACGAGGCCCGACGTCCTCGTCGGCACACTTTCGGCTAGGTTCAGGCTCTGATACCAACTGTAATACCCCACTCCAACACATGGTATGATATTGTCCGCTTTGGGCCTGAGGCCGCACGGTTTTGCTCTTGGGTTTTTACCCCAAAAGGCCTCATACCATTTGAAGATAACACACTACATATAAGCACATCCCCTTCTCTACACCCAGGCGATGTGGGATTGAGCACCCTGTACCCTGTCAGTGTGGTAGCTCAACCCAGTGTCTGTCTTCGCACCCGCCCACTCACACCCGTCCACAAGGGTTGCTACAGGTTGACAGAATTCTCTGCTGTTGAAATGTGTATGCGAGGTATGCATTGGGACATTCTTTATATTCTTCAAGGTATAAAGCCTCGTACCTTCGAAGAATTGGCTACACATTCCTATGATATTGAGATTAGCATTAAAACTCGTGGAGGCAAAGATTCTTTGATTTTAGAGCCACGCAAGACAGAAAGGATCAAAAGAAAATTATAATATCATCCAAGGGTACTGCTAAAGAATCCATGATTGTCTCTGCCGTCCCGATAAAGGTTGCTGTCAAAGATAAGAGGAAAGAAGACAATAAACAACGACAGTTTCAAGAAAAGCAAAACCAACTCCCAATGCTCGAAGAATTAGAGATGAAGGAATACCCATTCCTAGATTCTGATGTTCCTAGCATATTGGAATACTTACTTGAAAGTAAAGCTATTGAACTCCCAGAATGTAAGCGCCCTCAAGAAATGGGACGTGTTGATGACCCAAAATACTGCAAATATCATCGTATTATCGGTCACCCGACTGAGAAGTGTTTCATTTTCAAAGAAATAGTGATGAACTTGGCAAAGCAGGGAAAGATCTTATTAGACATAAACGACATAGCAACTTCAAATCATATTGTTGTCGTATTCCCATCTTCAAAGTTCGAGCGAAAATGTGTTTTTCACCAATTATTTTTAAACTCTGCTATCTGCTCCACAACTGTTCAATTTGGCTCATTTGAACCTATTCAAATATACCTCCCCCGAGGTAGGATTCTTGACAATCCAATAAATGAGAAAAAATTTCTCCAACACAATGACGAAGGATGGACCTTGGTGACGAGGAGACGACGAAAGCAACAAGCTCATATTCCTCCGACCAGCCACTTCAACAGAGGGCAAAAGAAAAAGAAGTCTCGATATATCCCTAAGAAATGTGTTTAGAATGGGAAAAGTGCTAATAAGATGGCATTGATAGAACATACAAGGTTGGGTGAAGAAATTTGCAAGCCCGTTACTTTACGTGATTTCTTTCCTAAAGGATATCTCGATAATGAAGTTGTGTCAACTTACATGGTGTCAATTGTGAAGAACGATTCGGAGATTGAAAGTGATATAAGTCAAAATGAAGTCTAAAGTATAGGAGACTAGGAGATTCTCAGAAAAAAAGCTAAAACTCTGCAGAAGTCTTCACTCAAAAATCCAAAGCTCCAAAGCACCTAAACTCTGAAGGAGAAGAACAACAAGCACATCATCCACGTGCCATTCTTCACCAAAGTTTCAATCCAATTCAAGATCAAGCTCTAGCAGCCCTTGAAGCCAGATTACCAAAGGGATCGAATCAGAAGAATTTATCTTTCTTTTGTAAAGATCCACAGAGAATTGTACCCATTTTTCTGAAATTAATAAAATTGATCATTTGTCACTGATCTTCGTTCCTAGATTTTTGGACACGAAACTTGTGTGTACCTATTCTGGCACGCCCAGTGGGACTATACCACTGCGAATACCACACCATCTCTCCTACTAAACTTTCGTTGAAAGGATTTGGCCGACCTTCAAAAGTTTTAGTTGAACATGGATTCCTTCCAATACAAAGAACTGATGAAGGGTAAGATTTAAAGGCATACAAACTTTTGGCTAAGTCCAGGTATGATTTTGCAAATCCCATAGGCCTAGGAAAACTCAGTCCGAAACTTACTGGTGAGAAAATACACGGCCTCAATGAGACACAAAATAAATTGAGGGAACAAGGGCATAGGATAATTCCGCCCAAGACTGGTCTTGGTTTCGCATCGATTAAACCTATTCGAATCCAAATCACAAAGAAAGGTAAAAAGTTGAACACTTTGTACATTGTACACAACAGCTATGCTGTTAGTTTGAATTTTAATGAATTATTTTAATGCATATTGACTCTTGTTCTTGTAGAATGAATGTAAATTTGTATGATTAGGGTTTGGTTCTTTTCAACTTCTGTGATTTTGTTAAGACAGGTTATCGTTCAATTTAGATTTTTGATAATTCATACTAAGCGAAGATGGGCTATCATATCATTAGTTAGTCAGATGTATAGGCCATGCTAAGCGAAGATGAGTTATACTTAATTGAATGTTTAACGAATTCCCTTAATAGAACTGAATTGGACTTGTACCCATTATTTTCTGAATGCATAGATTAAACGTCCCAAATTAGTACAATTGTCATTGTCAGAAGGTTAGTGGTGAAGTCAATTCCCAGAACCTTCTCTTCCTGATTAAATTTCATAACATAAAATTATAAATAACTTTAATTTTCTCAATTAAATTCAAGATCAAACATCAATAATTATTTTTCAATTATTTTAGAATTACTTCAAAGACTAAGTAACATAACAATTCAACCTTGCAAGTCCTTGAGGTTCGACACCCTCTATATAGCCCTGTCCTACGAGGATTCGTTTTATTGTGAGTGGTTAAGTAGAATTGAAATCACATCAATTTTTGGTGTCGTTGCCAGGGACTTGCTTGAATCGTTTTGGTGCCTAATCTTAAAGATTAGTTTTAATTTAATTGTTAAGTTAGGAATTTCTTTATTCCTTTCTGATCCATTTCATTTTTATTTTATTTTTCGAGTACAGGTGTTTTTGGTTACGAACCGTGAATAGAGAAGTGGAATTCATCTTAACTCTCTGTGAGCTTTTCATATTCAAATTACTTGTGCTTGCTTATTCTAGTTAGTACTTTGCTTTCATTTGTTATTATTTTATTTTATTTTTATTTTTATTTTATTTTAGTTTCATTTCTTATTTGTTTTATTTTATTTATTTATTTGTTCATTTATTTATTTATTTATTATTTTTAATTAATTCTTAGTCCTTACTTGTGGTATATGTTAGGTTGTCGGTCTCTAGACACACCAATAGTCTCATATAACCCTGAACTTGAAATAACCTTACATCAACATAGGGGAGAAATTAGGGCCCAAGATTTAGAGGAAGAACATTCATCTGAGACTGAGATTGAGACTGAAATTGAGACTGAAAATATGGCTGAGAACAATCCTCGAGCCCTTAAGGAGCACTTCGCTCCTGGGGCATATATATCCCCATCCTGCATACAATTGCCTAACGTCACAGCAATAAACTATGAGATTAAGTCTATCACTATACAAATGCTTCCATCTTTCTATAGACTTAATGATGAGGATTCAATTAAGCATCTTGACGAATTCTTAGAAGTTTGTTTAACTGTCAAAATCCATAATTTTTCTGATGATGCTTTACGGATGCGTCTTTTCCCATTTTCTCTAAAAGATAAGGCTAAAACTGGTGCAATTCATTAACACCGTATACGATCACCTCTTGGGCACAATTGCAACAAGAGTTCCTCAAGAAATACTTTCCAATAGGGAAAACAAACCAAATGAGGCGATCCATTACTAGTTTCTCTCAAATAGAAGGGGAGTAATTTTATGATACCTGGGAGAGATATGGTGATTTGCTTAGGAAGTGTCCCCATCATGATATTTCTAGTGACAACTTGTACAATTTTTTTATGATGGGCTAATAGACTCTTATAGGCAAATGGTAGATGTATATTGTGCGGGCATGTTCATGTTTAAGAATGAGGATGAGGCATGGACATTGTTTGTGAATCTGAGTGAAAATTCTACACAACACGATTCTGCCAGTCGAGTTCGAACAAATAGTCCTCGCAAGACTGTAGGAATTTTTGAAATAGGCAAATTACTCGATGTCTCTACCAAAGTGGATGAATTATCGAGAAAAGTGGATCAACTCATAGCGGCTAGTCCATCCCTAAACAATTCAGTCCCTCAGTGCCAGGGGCCAGTCCCTAGGTCAAGTTTTTAGTCTGCTCATCAAGCTACTCATCATTCTTCCAATTTTGTGCCTCATAATCAATATTATCATCAAACTTCTCAATCTCTACCTTGGAGTTTAGCGTTTGAGGATAAAGTGTTTGTGGCATTAGATAAACTTGATGCTTACACTCAATTACTCGAAGCTAACACTCAGTTACTTCATTCCCACTCTCAATCCATATCTAAGTTAGAGGCTCAAATGGGACAGCTAGCTAACACTTTGAATCGTTGAGAGGAAGGAAAGTTGCCAAATCAGCCAGTAGCTAATCCTAGAGGGCAATATGCAATGATGATGTTACAACCAATGGCCATCACTATGAGCATGTTCAGGCTGTTACCACCTTGAGGAGTGGGAAAATGATAGATAATAAGGTGGAAGAAAATAGGGAGGTTGAGAGTGAAATGGGAAAGAGTCCTAATCTGGATTCTAAAGTTAATAAGGCAACACCTTCTACACCTATTCCAACTTTTGTGACAACATTTGAGCCCAAAGCTCCATTCCCTGCACGTCTCAAGAGATGGCACCTTTTGAAAAAGAAGGGGAGAAAATGCAAGATATAATGGAAGTTTTTAAGCAAGTAAAAATAAATCTTCCTCTCCTTGATGCTATAAAACAAATTCCAGCATATGCAAAGTTCTTGAAAGATTTATGCACTCAAAAGTGTAATTCAAGGGGTAGTGTTCCGAAGAAAATCTTTCTCACTGAGCAAGTAAGCTCAATTATTCAGCATAGCACTCCCCCTAAGTTCAAAGATCCAGGTGCTCTTACTATTTCTTGTATTATCGGTGTTCATGAGGTTGATAGAGCACTCCTTGACTTAGGAGCTAATGTTAATCTATTACCTTACTCAGTGTATTTCTAATTAGGGTTGGTGATCGGCGTTGAATGTTACGCATTCTAATCTCTTAATTTGCATATTTTATTCTCTTAGTAATAGTTTATTTGTGATTTTACTCTGTTTTTGTGTTTTTTGTCTTTTTCAGGGCCTTAATGATTATTTAAGATAAAACCATGATTTTTGGAATTTTAAAGATAATATCCAAGAAGGTTATATGAAGTCTAAATTTAATGGATCCATTCAACTCCATTTTTCAACTCAAATCAGCCCAAGGAAGAGGTCCAAGAGAATTACAATTGCTTAAGGAGGTTACGGGCCTGAAGCCCAATTCTGCACTTAATCCAGTTTTAATCTATTTTGGAAAGTGGACCAAAAGTCTTATTTCCGAGAGTCAATTCGACTTAATTCACATTAAGGTTGAACAAAATTCGATTATGGACACTTTTGTATTTCACGTAAATTTCATGAATCGGACTTCTACTGGGTCAAAACTTGGGCCGAACGTCAACAGAAAAATTTACCTATTTAGGGCTACGGAAAAACCCTAATTATCTCCTAATTGGATTAGGACTTTATCTCCTAATTGGATTAGAACTTTATGTAATCTCTTGGGGTATAAAGTGGTGAATTGGAGGCTATTTTTGGGGAAGAGAAAACAAGTGGAGGCCAAGGCAGAGAAGACAGAGACAATCCGGGTTTTATTTATTCATTATGTCTTTTATTATTTTGTTATCTTCTTCTTCTACCATGTATAACTAAACTCCTCAACTAGGGTTGAGGAGAAAACCTCCATTAATGAAGTGAAGTTCTTTGTTCATTAATTGATTCCCTTGTGTATGATTTAATTGTTTATGATTTTCGCTTCTTGTGATTAATTATTTTATAGTTCTTTCACCATCTATATCATGTATATGTGGTAGTTAGAAAGTATTATAATTAATCAAAGTTTGGGTTTGTATTTCTTAAAAGTGATAATCTTTGATCTTATATTTTTCATTAAATTGGATACATAAGATATTTAGAATTTTATACTAGTAAAACGAAGAAAAATCTACCTTTTTGATATATTTTTCATAGTGCTTTATTGTTAAATCTTGAGTAAGCAATAGATTGATTTCTTGATTGCTACTCCAAATTTGGGAATTAATAAATGAATATTAGAAGTTTCATGGATTTAATGGTGGTGGAATCTGACACCTTAGTTATTTTCTCTATTTGATTTTAATTGTGTTATTTTATTTGCATGTTAGTTTAATCTCTCTCAAATCAACCAACTTTTGTTTAAACTAGATTAGTTTTAAATTAATTTGAATTTGTATTAGTTTTTCTTCTCAAAGCATTCCCTTAGGTTCGACCTCATTCTTGGCAATCTATACTTTAATAGATTTGTACACTTGCGAGTTATTTTACACTTTTAAAACAACATCAAGTTTTTGGCACCATTGCCGGGGAATCGCAAATAAGAAACTAATCAAATTTCGATTGATTTAATTCTTTTACTAGTTATAATTTAGTTTTTTTTTATTTTTTATTATTATCAAAAAAATAAAAAAATCTTTCCAATTTTATTTATTTAGTTATTTTTTTATTAGTTCACTGTTCTAGGTTTTTTTTTTTTTTTTGAAAACTTTTTCTTTATTATTATAGTTTAGTTTTTTTTTTTCATTATTGTTGTACCTGATACTTCTTGAATTCTATAGGTGGTATTGTTGAAAATTATCTTTTTCGCATATTCTTGGGCACTACTTTGGAATCCAAGTAAGTACAGTTTTTTTTTTCCTTCCGTTTATTTATTTTATTTATTATTATTTTTCTTAGATTAGGATCGAAAACATAGATTTTTGTTTTAGGTTGATAACTTTTGCATGAGAACTGTAGGATAGATAACTTATAAATAACCATAGGGTCACACTTTCTTCAAGTTTAGTTTATATTTTATTTTACTTTTTTAATTTTTTTTTCTATTTAAAAAAAAAAAAAAAGACCACACACTCACTCACTTTTTATTTTATTTTTGTTTTTATGGTGTGTTTTGTTTTTGAATTTTAATTTAGTATTCTTGCATTAAAATTTTAGTAAGGGCACGAACCCCCAACAAGATAAGGATTGGATTTCATCACCAATTCCTTGCTCAACTAGGTTAAAAATATCCTTACATTTTGTCTATCCCAAGTCAAATTTAGTTTAAATTTAAAATCAAGTAGACATTGGCCATAAGAATTCACATAGCTTATAGGACCCTCTTGGACAGAGTTAACTTTTGGTAACTCCAGTGAGCACCTTCCAGCTTCACAATGTCTAGGAAAGTTCTGAGGAGATTGGGTTTTAAGTGGGACCGTTTGTGACCCCTCTAATATATCTTAGAAACTTTACTAGTTGTATTGTTGGTGGGGCTTAACTGGTAATCCTCTAGTTCCTCTGAAAGGGAGTAGAAGCTGTCTAACTAGGTAAGAATTATTTTGGAACTAGTCTAGATAATTCATTAGGAAAAATAATAATAATAAAAATTAAAATAGAAATCACTAACCTTGAATTAAATTTGAGAAAAAAAAATTGCTTGTTTATTTGGTTGGTGTTTTTGTGAGTTATTTTAGGATTTTATTTTTTTTCTTCTTATTTTGTATTAGGTCATTTTAGATTACATTGTTCTTAAAAATTCATTTCATTGAGTCCTTTTAGTATATGTTAGGTCGTCGATCTCTGAATCTAGAGTTGCTTCCATTAAATCTTGAGATTGAGAGAACCTTTCGAAAGGGTGTGAAAAATTCTAATGTTAGAGATCCTTCTTTGCCCAAGATGGCAGATCCTGTTGAAACTAAATCCCTTAAGGACTATTACACTCCCGTACAGATTACAAACCCTTTTTGTATCGTGTTACCTACTACTCAACAGAGACATTTTGAGATACAGGCGGTGGTAATTAATTTACTGCCCACTTTTAGAGGTCTTAGCTCTGATGACCCATACCTCCATGTCAAGGAATTTTTAGAGATCTGCTCTACACTACAATTTCAAAATATATTTGAGGAGTCAATTAAATTACGGTTATATCCATTCTCTTTGAAAGAGAAAGAAAAATCTTGGTTATACTCACTGGAACCTGCGTCCGTCAATTCATGGAATGGGTTATGCATCAAATTCCTTACCAAGTTCTTTCCCATGCACAAAAGTAACTCCCTTTGTCGAAATATCAAGCAATTTACTCAAAAAGAGGGTGAAGAGTTTTACATGTGTTAGAGAGAAATTTAATGATCTTCTTCTTAAGTGTCCCCATCATGGTTTTGCCAAGTGGCAATTAGTTCAATTCTTTTACGAGGGGTTATCACCCCATAATCGTCAACTAATTGAGTCATGAGGTGGGGTAGAATTCATGTCTAAGAATGAGGATGAAGCATGGAAATTTCTTGATGCATTGTCAGAGAACTCTCAACAATGGGAGTACTCAGGGAGGGTTGAAAGGAGTGGTCTATCAATGCTCTCAAAACCCAAAAAGGGAGGAATCTATGAGGTCCGAGAGGATACCGATTTGAGTGCGAGGATAGCTAGTCTAACTAGGAAAGTAGAGGCTATAGAGATGAGTAAAGGAAGTAATTCTTCTATTCGTGCAGTTAGTGAGGTGTGTTAATTGTGTGAGAGTTCTTCTCATACGGCGCAAACTTGTCCTTCTATTGCATCTTTTCATGAGTGTATAGCCGAACAAGCCAATGCTCTCAATTCCTATAAGAAACCATTTGGCAGCCCCTATTCTGACACATACAATCCTAATTGGAGGAACCACCCTAATTTTTCTTGGAACAAAGACCAACCTCGGAACAACCAAGGGGTGTAACCTATGCAACCCCCAGGGCAACCACAATTTTCATATCCTTTTATGTCCCAAAATGCCCGTCCATATGTTCCCCCACCTCAACAAAGACCAACCTTAGAGGATACTCTCCAACAGTTCATGCAACAGACTAGTCAATCAATTTTTAAGTTAGAAATACAAATAGGTCAATTAGCCACTGTTGTAAGAGAGAGGGATAAGGGAAAGTTTCCTAGTTAACCTATGCCTAACCATGAAGCAACCACGTGGTATAATTGAAGATGTCATAATTAAGGTGGACAAGTTCTATTTTCCTGTGGATTTCATTGTTCTTGACACAGAACTTGTCCCTAACCCAAATAAATCTATTCTAGTGATTTTCGATCGTCCTTTCTTAGCCATGACTAATGCAAACATTAATTGTCGTACTGGAGTCATGGATATTTCTTTTGGGAACATAAAAGTGAAATTGAATATCTTTAATGCCACTCTGCATTCCCTTGATAAGTCTGAGTGCTTTGTTTTAGATGTCATAGAGTAGTCTGTTGTGGAATCAGTTCCCCCTATCTTGCCTGAAGACTCTTTAGATACTTGTTTGACTCATTTTGGATGTGAGAGCTTTGATACAGGGCAATACATTAGTGAAAGTACTTCCTTACTGCATGCCACCAGTTTAGATTCTCCACCATTGTAATACCCCGCTCCAACACATGGTATAATATTGTCCGCTTTGGGCCTGAGCCTGCACGGTTTTGCTCTTGGGTTTTATCCCAAAAGGCCTTATACCATTTGAAGAGAACATACTATATATAAGCGCATCCCCTTTTCCACACCCAGGTGATGTGGGATTGAGCACCCTGTCAGTGTGGTAGCTTAGCCCAGTGTTTATCTTCGCACCCGCCCACTCACACCCGTCCACAAGGGTTACTACAATCCACCCCCTATGAGGCCTGACGTTCTCGTCGGCACACTTCCGGCTGGGTTTAGGCTCTGATACCAACTGTAATACCCCGCTCCAACACATGGTATGATATTGTCCGCTTTGGGCCTGAGCCCGCACGGTTTTGCTCTTGGGTTTTATCCCAAAAGGCCTCATACCATTTGAAGAGAACATACTACATATAAGCACATCCCTTTTTCCACACCCAGGCGATGTGGGATTGAGCACCCTGTACCCTGTCAGTGTGGTAGCTCAGCCCAGTGTCTATCTTCGCACCCGCCCACTCACACCCGTCCACAAGGGTTACTACAACCATTGAAAGAAGCTAAAGAGTTTGCACCCTTACTTCTAACTACGCTTCCCATTCCTTCCTTAGAGTCACCCTTTCAATTTGATTTGAAACCTTTACCAAATAAACTCGAATATGCATTTTTAGGATTGAATGACACTTTTCCAATTTTTAATGCACCCAATGTGTCTAGCAATCAAGAGAGTGAGTTTTTAAGTGTGCTTAAGGAGCATAAGGAGACGATAAGATGGCGTATATCGGATTTAAAAAGGGACTCGGATAGATTCAAGTTTACATCTAGCCTATATGTTAAACTTGGCTCCTTGGGTGTATTTTGTATCCCCATGTATGTTATATATTTAGTGTTTTTGATAGTTTAGTAGGATTTATTTTATTAATTATTATTTTTTAGTGATTTTGTGTTTTTGTTCATTGTGTAAAAATAAATAAATAAATTTGCCCTCCATTCTCTAACTATGTATGTAGTACCAATTCTATATTTTGTCATATGTTTGATAAAGTTGATAATTTTCATTTATTAAAGTCAAGTTTCAATACTCAATACTGTCAAGATTGCTTCAACACAGTATGACTTTACTAAGGAAAGGCAACCCCTTTACCGAGGTTAAGGAGCCTCGGTTAAGTGGGATTGGGCGACCTATAAAATCGGAACCCGATAGATGTGTGGAGAGCATAAGGGAGTTATGCATATCATATTGCATTGTACATTGCTTATGATATAGTTGTGATATACGGATATTTTCTTAACATAATTAAATGCAAATGTATGTTTATGTGGTATTCACGGAACTTGCGAAATTGTGTTTTAGACATTCCTACTGAACGTGTTGTATCTCATCCCATGAGTTTTAGCTCTTTTCAGGAAATAGAAAGGAGGTGGTGGAGTCTCCCCAATAGTAAAGTTAGCGTGGAGTGGAATTTGATTTCATTTAAAAACTTATATTATTTTATTTGAATGCATGTCTAGTGAAATACCCCCCATAAAATTTCGCGCATGAGGTGGCCAGTCTCATACACAAAACCTGAGGAATATTAACCACTGATAGCAACAAGCATAGATGCAAAAGAAAGAATTAGAATAATTGCTAAAAGCTGAACAGAAATCCCATTGAACTGAAATAATTGATAAATAAATAAATATATTCTGGTAATACAATTTGGAAGTCCCGTAACCCAAGGACCCCTTAACCAGAAAGAACAAAAGTTTTTAAATTCTAAAATTAATACCAACAATTAAAGTCTCAAAAGTTCATAGTATGACTCTTGAAGAAGACAAGTTCCTACCCTGTAACTGATGAGATGAGACGGCTGCTACAACCAAACCCTAAAACTCTATCCTCACGGTGGAACCTGTCTGAAACCTGAAATATCAACACAGTGGGTTAAACCCACGAGCAAGTTCTATCTACTACATCCCAATCAGAGAACCAATATACATACCCTCAGTATAAGTGACACAAAATAAGTCTATAGATTTAACCTACAAGTTATTCTTTTACCCAGTTTCGTGTTTCCAAAACAACAGTCAATATTTATAATATTCCACCCAAACCCTTATTATGCAAACGTGAACACATTCCTTACGTTCAGCAGAAATAAACATAATATAAAATAATATCAAGTTTAAGCAATCCTAACATGCCATCATTTAATCTTTTGATACCTTAATAGGTATAGAAGTAAAATCATCTTATACATTGTTCCAACACACCCTTATCATCCAACAATGAACACATTCTTTAAGTTCAAAATAAAGAAAACATGTGCATACACATATAGATACCTTATAAGATATGGGCGATCCTGACACGCCAAATAAAATGTATAGATACCTTATTAGGTATGGGCGATCCTAACACGCCAAATAAAATGTATAGATACCTTATTAGGTATGGGCAATCCTGACACGCCGGGCAATCCTGACATGCCAAATAAAATGCATAGATATCTTATTAGGTATGGGCGATCCTGACACACCGGGCAATCCTTACATGCCAAATAAAATACATAGATACCTTATTAGGTATGGGCGATCCTGACACGCCGGGCAATCCTTACATGCCAAAATAAAATGCATAGATACATTCCAATATGCAACATAAAATAACAAGGTGCATTATGATTTAAATTTGCACAACCGTTATTTCAAATCATCCAACATGAAATTATCATCATAAGACAAATCGTTCACAAGTAGACTATAATCAAGTATTTGATGGGCATTTATATCCTTAAAGGAAAATATATTCAAATAAACCAAATAACCCAAGCATCCATTATAGAAGCAATTTCCCAACTCAACCTCCAATGCACTCAATTCTACGAGAGAGTCTAAACCTAACTTTTATCTAGGTTTTTGGGACTATTCCACTTCTCAGAACCCTATTAAATCATTCAGGAATTTTCTAGAATTTTTGAAATATTTTCAACAAATAAAGGAAGGTGAAAACCCAACTTTTAGACACTTTAAAAATTAATTGAACACCAAGGGAAGCTCATTTTGAGATGAAAATTTAAACCCAATTTTATCTAACCTCCAGAAGTTACAGCAAAAATTTGGGAATTTTTGAAATTATAAAAGTATTTTCCAAAATTACAGAAAATGAAAAATCCAACTTTTAGACACTTTAAAAATCAATTGAACAACAAGGAAAGATCATTTTGAGTTGAAAATTTAAACCCAAGTGTATTTATCCTCCAGAGAGATACAGTAAAAATTTCGAAATTTTTGAAAATTTCTAAGTATTTTCTAAAATTAAAGAAGCTAAAACAAATAGTTTTTAGACACTTTAAAAATTAATTTAAAGAGAATGGTAAACCATTTCGACATGAAATTTAAACCCCAAGCTCCCAGGAAGTTGCCATAAAATTTTTGGAATTTTTAGAATTATAAAAGTATTTTTAAAAAATGATTTACCCAATTTTTAAATTTTTTCAAAAATTTCAAAAATACAAAAGAAATATCAAAACTATTCGGAATGGGCCCATATTGGACCCAGAGGTGGCCCCCGCGAGTGGGGCCCAAAAACCCTTTTTCGGACACCGGCTGGTGCCTGCGCCGGCCGGACGCGCCCCCACGCGCCGGCGGCGCGCGTGGGGAACACGCGCGCTGGAGCTTTTCTTCCCCAGCGCGCATGGCAGCGCGCTGGGGGGTTTTCCGGCGTGTTTTCCGGCGTGCCCCGACCTCCGTTCAGCCTGATTTTTGTACTGTTCTTCTCCTCTTGATCCCCTCTACCCATTGGTACAAAAAGCCCATCAAAAATTGTCCGAATCAAAAATCCCTAATTTACAAATTCTAGAGTTCTTCGCAAAATTTAAAAATTTCAACTCAAATTTCTCACGATCTATTTTATTAAAGATCAAGGGTTGTTTTGTAGACCATCACAATAGAGAAGGCTTACGAATTAACATCTTTTTGCATCCTAAAGTCATGCATAAATCGATTGCTACACAATTTACACATATATGAAATATATATATGCATATATTCTTATATATATATATCTATACTCCTATATACAATTTAGCATAATAAATTCCCACGAAATTTATCCACAAGAAGCAACAAAACAAAATTACAATTATAAACAGATTTTCAATATAAACCAAATTCATAAACCTAGACTATGCATACGGATTCAAAGGGGAAGAGAATAATCAAACTTGCCTTTTTCTGACGAATCAACTTGTTCACCCGATCGTCACTCCCTTTTCTCTTTCGTTTACTCTCTCTTAGTTCTGTGCGTAAAACAACGGCAAAACCCTAAATTTTTTTCTTTTTTTCCCTTTTTGTCTTAATATTCTTTTATTGATTTTCCTAAAATTAATTAAAATCAAATTAATAATAATAATAGCAATAATAATATAATTACAACCCTAGGCCCATCATTTTAAACATAACCTTAGCCCACTCATCCTAGCCCAAATTCCTCCCTAGCCCAAACCAATGCATTTAAAAGATTTAAATAAAACAACACATAATAAATAACAATTCACATAAAATGCTAAAAATAAATAAATAAACAGAGAAGTTTACATGAAATGATTGGAATCTATAAAATATAACAATCCACATAAAATGATAACATTCAAACTTATCAATTCACATGAAATGATAAAATGCATATAAAGGAAAATCAACTCACATAATACGATAAAATATAGAGACAATGCATTTCACATGAATTAATAATAATAAAAATAAAATAATAATAATAATAATAATATAAAGCAGTTCCAATTTCTTTAAAATAATTGCCGTCCAAATTTTCGGGGTATTACATCTAGATTGTGGATTATATGCATGTGATGAACATGTAAAAACCATTTATGTTTTGAGAACATGTATTGTTTATGTCTTATGATTTCATATATTATAAGCATGATATTGAGTATGGTAGAATGCTAGACGATTTAAATGATGATTCTTCATTTATGTTCATTTCTACATGTATAAACTTGTGAGAATGATTGTGTTGATGTATTGGTAAAATGAAGAGTATGTATGCTAAGAATTGGGACCAAAATGTGATAAAGACACTTAAAAAATTCTGTAGACTATCAGTATTCGAGGGATTTCGATCAATCGAAATCTATGTTTTAATAAATTGAAATGCTTTCGATTAAGCGAACTCGTAGCGAAAATTTCGATGGAAGTTAGGTCCAATTCTAGTGGAGTTTCGATAGGACTTCGATACTACTTCGATCATGTGAGATCTTTGATCATGCGAAACTCTCATTTTGCACAATCGAAATGAGCACTTCGATCAATCAAAAAGTGTTATGACTGTGTAATTCAAAATGGGCCTATGTATGCATGTTTTAATAAAGAGTATATGTCGTGGACTTGAATTGTTTATGTATGAATGTATGCAAGGTAATAATGGTGTAAAGAATGCTTCCACTTAATTTTGAGATCACAACATAGATTGATTGAATCATTGTGACATATCCGGAGAGGGATAGATGTATTGATAAATGTAAAGACTTCCATTGTATGTAATAATCTCGGTGGTCTGGGTAGGAACCGAGGGTGATGACGGTAGTTTGCCATGGTTATCCGAGTCTGGGATGACGATCAGACTATCATGACACCTCACTATCTGGGATTCGGGCTCGTACTAGGAGAGTCCCGGTGGTTCGAATTTTTGGGACGTGACAAAAACTCTCCCTCTTTTAGGAAAAGATCTACAATACACCCGGTGTAAATACATCCAAAAAATTTAGACCTTGCGTGTTTGACACATGCGATGGGACCCACTCTGCGTATTGTACACGCACAATGCAGATTCACCGAGTGTATTTATACCGAATGTATTATAGACGTACTCCTCTTTTAGTGTTACTTGATTATATATACGACTTGATTTCACAATTTTATAAATATTAAATGCTTCTATAAGTTATTGTATACATGTACAGTATTATATAAGGATTGAATGAGTTCAGATCAACCGACCACACCTTGAAAATATGGCCCACTTAATAATTAGGGTATATTTTTTTGTAATAATTAATGGATATTGACTTAAAATGATTTCACAACGACTTAGCTGCCTTACATTTTCACAATTTACACTGACCACCATTGGTGTTATTTGACTTGACAATTCACGGTGAGTTGGACGCTAATTATTTTAGTGGCAAAATGAGAATTATTGGACATAATCAACTAAGTTATAAAAAATAAAAAAACAAAAAAAAAAACACTAAGTTTCAAAAAAGCACCCAAAGCTTTATTTGTTCATTTAGTCTAGGTTCATATCACATCTATCCCTAAAGATGGTTCTATTATTTGTCCCCCATCTGTTTTTTCATCACATCTCTCTGTCACGCGAACTCACAATATAAGCACCAAGCATTGTCAAGTGATTGTTGCGTCCACGTACCGTGTTTTTTTAATTGTTTATATATATATATATATATATATATATTGTGTCTAGCTCCATGTGTTATGCTTACTTGGTGGCGTTAGCTGAACCGTATAAGCGGGGGAAGATTCCATTTTACAGCAAACACAAGACTTTTGACAGTAAAATGGTGCCAATGAGTCTTCTATTTGTAATTTTTCCTAAATTAGTCAGTATAAAATCAATGTAACATGAAATTTAGAACAAAACAAAACATGACAGTGTTTGAAAAGCACTGCATTTTCTTTTTCCTTATTCTCCTTCTCTCTTCACTTCCATTGACAATCACATCAGCAAAGACAGAAGCAGAAACTATTCTAAAATGGAAGAATAGCATGTCATCTTCTAATTTCATCACTTCATGGTCTGTCACCAACCTCCAAAATCTTCGCAACTGGACTGGCATTGTCTGTGTTGACGGTGCTGGAACAGTCTCGGAAATAAACCTCTCCTATGCAAATCTCAACGGAACACTTACCCAATTCAATTTCACTTCATTTCCACTTCTCACCCATTTCAGCCTCAATGACAACAACTTCAGTGGGTCAATTCCATTTACAATTGGCAATCTCTCCAGCCTCACTTTCTTGGACTTGAGTAACAACTATTTTGAGGGCATCATACCTTCAGAGATTGGATGGTTGACGGAGCTTCAGTACCTTAGTTTCTTCAACAACACTCTCTATGATGCCATTCCATATCAAGTCAGCAATCTTCGGAAGGTATGGCACTTAAACCTTGGAGCAAACTACTTAGAAACTCCAGATTGGTCAAAATTTAGAGGCATGCCTATCTTGACTCATCTTAGCAGGGCTGGCCCTGAGATTCCAAAAATGTTGAGAGGCCCTAGGCGGACTTTCAAATGGGACCCTTTCTACCTAAATTTTCACGTGCGGATAAATTCTATAGGAGTGCAAAATTTTTATTAAAATGAGACAATAAGCAAATAAAATAAATTAATGTTGAAAAAAAAATCCTGATCTTGGTGCTTTATAAATAGCACGATCCAGTTTACATAAAAAAATTAAAAGAAAAATTCAACACACTTTAGTCACAAAAATCAAAATTGAAATTCATATCAAAGTAAATGTGATATGATCGTCTTGTATTTTGAGCTGCAAAATTATCAATTAAAGTGCTCACAGTCCCCAAAGAAAAGTCGTTGTATTGCCGTTGTGAAAATAGAAGAATAAAAGAAAAGGAGTTCTAAAAAAAAAAAAATGTCTAAGACAAATAGTTATTAGTAATTTATTTTTTTAAAAAAAAAATGAGGCCCAGACCATTGCATTAGACCATTATCATTATTTTTTAAATGAGACCCACTTTGTTATTGCCCAGACTAGTGTATTGGGAAGGAGTTTTAAAAAAAAAAAATGCCTAAAACAAATAATTAGTAGTAATTTATTTTATTTTTTTTTAAATGAGCCTAAACCATTGTATTGGATCATTATCATTTTTTTAAATGAGGCCCACTTTGTTATTGGCCCAGACTAGTGTATTGGGCTATTAGTTACTATATATTTTTTATAAATAACATCTAGTGGGCTGGGGGCCCTCAAAAAATTAAAAATTTTTGGGGCCCTAGGCGACCGCCTGGGCCGCCTAGGCCCAGGGCCGGCCCTGCATCTTAGCTTTTATTCCAATCAACTCACCTTGGCATTTCCAGATTTCATACTCAATTGCCCCAACCTCACATACCTCGATTTGTCATTCAATTATTTCACTAGCCTAATACCTGAGTTGGTATTCACCAATCTTGAATATCTTAATCTCACCAGTAATTCATTTCAAGGGTTATTGATACAGGAGCATCCGAGTCAGATGATGCTGAGCTGTCAGACGACACGTTGATGGTACTGAAATATCTTGAGTTGGCAGATCAGCGTAAAGATGGCAGAAAATCGTGACCTTGTAACTAATTAGGGTATTTTTGGATGCGCTTCAGTATTTTGGCCATAACTTTGGCTACAGGTGTCAGAATCGCCTTTATGACCACAATTCGGAAAGCTTGGTTCGGCGCGCATGTCGTGGGCACCTAGCTAGAGCTGGGTGTGTATTTTTTCGAGGCCAAAATCCACTGTTTTCCCCTCCGAATCCTTAATTTTAGTTATTTCTTTCCTTTTTTGGTTATATTTATTTTGTTGATTAGGAAGAGATTTTGGGCTTCATTTGGGCCATAATTCTGGCAACTTTCTTCTTTTATTTCGTATTTTATCTTGGCAACAATATTAGGTTTTTGCTATTTTTGGTAATGTTGACGAAATTCAGCTATATAACCCGACTTGTGGGTTGATTCGAAGGTACTTTTGATTTTGAATAATATTATTGAATACCAGAGACTTTTCTCTGAGTTTTTGGGCAATTCTCGTGCTTTCATTTTATTTATTTTCTGTTGCCCTTAGCCTACAGAATAATCACTATTCTGTCCGGCGTCAGTTACTGTCATCAAATATTTCAAAGCTTTTGAAGCTCAAAGATCTTCGTCTAGGTAACAACCAGTTCGTTGGTTCAATTCCTGAGGAGATTGGATTAGTTTCAGATCTTCTATGCATTGGATTGCATAACAATTTATTCGAAGGGAAGATTCCTTCTTCCATAGTTGGCACTCAGAAAGCTTCAAATACTAGAACTCCATATGAATGACTTGAATTCTACAGTTCCTTCTGAGCTTGGCTTCTGCACTAAGCTCACACACTTGGCTCTGGCTCAAAATTCACTTATCGGGCCCTTACCTTTGTCCCTGTCCAATCTGACCAAGATATCTCATATTTACATGTATGATAATTTTCTTTCCGGTGAGATCTCACCATATTTTATCACCAATTGGACCGACTTCGTATCGTTATGCCTTTACAACAATTCCTTCACTGGTAAAGTTTCACCTAAAATCGGTTTATTGACAAAGCTCAATTACCTTTACTTGTACAATAATCAACTCTCTGGATTGATCCCTCCTGAGATTGGAATCTTGAAAGAATTGGTGGGATTGGACCTTTCGGAAAACCAGCTCTTAGGTCCAATTCCTCCAACAATTGGGAATCTTAAAAACCTAAATATCTTGCAGCTCTTTGACAACTATCTTAGTGGAACAATTCCATCTGAAATTGGAAATTTGAAACTACTGGTTACTCTTGATTTGAGCATTAACAAATTAAATGGGGAAATCCCAGCTCCGCTAGGCAGCTTGACTCAATTGTTCTCTCTAATTCTGGGGTCAAATGAATTGACGGGTGAAATACCACCTACGATTTGCAACTTGACTACTCTTCAATATCTTGATCTTTCTAATAATAGCTTGAGCAATGTGATTCCACAATGTTTGGCGAACTTCAATAGTGAACTCATACATCTAGATTTGCGAATGAATCAATTTCATGGACCAATTCCATCAAATTTCACAAATTGTAGCAGTTTGATGAATTTTGACTTGAATGGTAATCAGTTAGAAGGGTTAGTTCCACAAACTTTGGTAAATTGTAGAAGGTTGGAAGTTCTAGATCTTGGAAACAACATGCTAAGCGATACATTCCCCCAATGGACAGAAAATCTTCCAGAGTTGCATGTTCTTGTCTTGAGATCTAATAAATTCCGAGGTACAATTAGAAGTACTACTTCTAAAAGTGAAAAACCATTTCCAAAGTTAAGAATCATTGACCTCTCTGGGAATGAGTTCAACGGCTCATTACCAGCAAAATATTTTGAAAAATTCAAGGCAATGATGAATGTCAATGAACGTGAAAATGGTTTGAATTACTTGGGGAGCTTTTATTATCGAACTTCTGTGACATTAGTGATGAAAGGAAATGAGGTTGAGCTAGTGAGAATCTTGGACATTTTCACAACTATTGATTTATCTAACAACAAGTTCCAAGGAGGGATTCCAAGTTCCATTGGGAAGCTTAATTCTCTCCGGTTGCTCAACTTATCTCATAACAGTTTTACAGGCCGAATTCCATCATTGTTGGAAAACTTGCTTGTGGTTGAATCACTAGACCTTTCTTCAAACCAGTTGGTGGGACAGATTCCTTGGCAACTGACAAGACTCACATTTCTTGCAGTCTTGAACCTTTCACAAAATCATCTTGTTGGACCCATACCTCACGGTCAACAGTTTGATACATTTGAGAATAATTCATACTACGGTAACCTTGCATTATGTGGAATTCCATTGACGAGGAAATGTAGAGATGAAGAGTCACCAACACTACTGCGTCAGGAAGAAAAACTAAATTTTGCAAGTGGATTTACTTGGAAAGTTGTCCTAATAGGATATGGGTGTGGATTGTTATTTGGATTGATAATGGGTTGTCTTGCCTTCTTGTTTGGAAAACCAACATGGTTTGTGCATATCGTGGAAAAAGAACAATATAAAAAGAGGAAAAGAACGAAGAAGAATAGATGAGGACATGTTGGGAAAGACAATCCGTGAAGGCAAATAGTCTAAACTTGTACCGGGGATCTATATATATGTTTTTTTTTTTTTCAGTACGTACCAGTACCTGATCTAAGTTGAGATATATGTGTTACGGCTTGGTGATTCTAAGTTACTTTCTGAAATATCCATAATAATTTGTATTTCCTATTTTCTATTTCAAAGTATCCATATATGTTCAGATTTTGTTTCAATGAATCAACCTTGAATTCTCACATTCCATATGCAATTGTTGGCTTAATTTTTTAAATTAATCCAATTTTAAATCGAATTAAAATTAATACAATTTCATAAAACAAGTAAATAAAATAAAGTATAATAAAATAAATAGTGCAAAAAGTCAAATTCGAAAAAAATTCACGGATGAGGCTTATAACCCTGAGAACCAAATTCACTATTGTCAAAGCAAAGTACAACAGAGTTGAAGCAAAATATAACAAACTCTGTCATAAACTCACACCCAATCCACTCTAACAAAAACTTAATGTGGAATGCCTCAGACTTATTCTTGCGACTCCTTTGTCCAATTGCTGCAGATTCGCAGCTAATGTCACAATTATTTCAGAAGTGTAACTGGAAGAATATGAACACTCAATAAGTAGTATATCTCATTCGTAGTACAATCTTCTTCTCCTTTCTCACCAACGAATAGTTGTAAAAGAAACAAAACGATTCAATGGCTTGATCAATAAAAAATCCCTGAAGCAGTCTTCAAATAATTGATCGAGCAAAGAGAAAGAGACACAACCTAAATCACTCATAGTCTATATATGTGTATGATCTTTCAAAAATATAAATAGAAAAGTTTTATGCAAGTAAAATATTTCAATGTTTTATCTCTCTAAAAAATTAATTTTGATGTGTATTGAAAACTTAATAAGAGATAAGACATATGAGGTTTTTATAAATGTTAAAAAAACCTAATTTTTCTTCAAAAACAAATTAAAAATTAATTGAAAACAAGTTCCAACGTTTAAGAAAATTTCAGAATTCAATCCTGGTTGAAATAGAAATGTTGCCGAGCCAAAACGCTAAACTAGTTGGCTTGGACCAATCCAGCCCATTCTTGGATGGGTCCAGGGCTCTGCCCTACAAGGTTTGAAGTTTCAAGACTTCATGCACCGGTCCAAGTTTGAGCTGAACCGATCCAACCTAAAATATGACACTAAAAATTAACAACTCGATCATGTTTAGTTTTGACACCAAAAATGACCAATTATAAAAATATTGGTCACAAACTTCAACTTGCAACTAAACCATTCGACGGGTTGTTTAATACATGAACATGTGTTCATCAATTTGGGCATATTTGTATTTCTTAATCTGTTATTGACAATTCAAATGAATGCATGTAATGTAGAACGTCAGTTGCAATAATGTACTTTAAAAAAACTTCTTCTTGAATGCATCAAGGAGAGCAATGCATAGATAGATCAGAAAGGATTGACCGTGAGTCCATATTCAATTAAGTTTCTAACTTATTTATCTCTTTGCTGCTGTCCGACAACTCGATCTTTCCTGGTATGTATTCTTGAGAAAGAAAAATGAGACCAAGGTATTGAATTCGTAGATACACTGATAAATAAAATTGGTTTCATGCACTAAATGTCTAAAATTAATTTTCTTATATATGGATGATAACAATCCGTTGGTTTCTTCTTGTTAAAAAGCAAAAAGTAAAAACTGTAGTCATCTTCCACATGGTTAGCCCGCGAAACGAACTAGGAAGCACCGACAGGGACACGGACACAGGTACAACACGACATAAACAGAGTAATATAGAAAATTCTAAAAACATAAGACACAAATACAACGAAGATACAACTATAAAATAATAATATAATATATTAGTTATTCAACAAAAAACAAAAAGAATAAATTACATAAATATTTGAATTCAGCATCAAGCAATTAAGAATCAAACAAACTTATAAACAAAAATAGACAAATAGATTAAAATCGATTAAAGAACAAGACTTAGTTAGTGATCTACATATATTTAGCTTAGATTTTTAATCTTAACTTAGTAGCATATAATTTTCTTTCAAAATACTTGAATATATATCACTGATACGAAGTGTCCGAGGTTCAAGGAGTGTTCAAGGAGTGTCCGAGAAGTGTCCAAAGAGTGTCCAACAAGTATTTTAAAAAGAAAAATATTAAGATACTTTTATGAAACATTTGATACGTGTCCGAAGAGCGTCCGATAAGGTGTCTAAGTGTCTAACACGGGTACGGTATCCTCGGTAAAGTGTCCGTGCTTTCTAGAAAATGAATATAGCATTCTAATTTGCGGATTTTATACTTGTCAAAGAACTACTGATTTCTCAATTATGCACCTTGAAATAGATTCCAAAAAGAAGAAGAAGTCAAATGTTGGAGCCATTGGAGTAGTTTAGAATTAGCTATCGTTGTTTTAACTTCAACGCTGAGTGTCCTCTTACGCCAATGTCTTCGGAATTATCAACAAAATTGATTTACACCAATGCAATCACCTCATGATTATCCACTTCTCCTACTAATAGATTGCACCATCTTTAACAAAAGAGTGCAAAGATTTGAATGAAATTTGCTACTATGATCGATTTGAATAACTCGTAGCTAAGCTCATGATATCAACAATCAAATGTAAAACACCACACTAAACACTTCATGTGAACACATGTGCTCAAAGTAAAGAAATAATCTCAAAAAAAATATAAGCTTGATTTTTCTTCAAAAGCTCACAAAATACTCAATTGAAGCTCATTTGTCAAATATTTATCAAAGCTGAATATTTATAAATTAGAGTGTCCTCAAAAGTGCTGCAAAATTAGAAAACAGTTTTGATATTGAATTTAAACACATAGTACTAGTTGGAGAATTTCTAGAACTAGTTTTGAAGCATTCCAAAATAAAATTTTAAAGCACATTTAAGCAGTTGGGGATTTTGGCCAACCGGTTCTAGGGTTTAGTGAGAGCTGTTGGGCACACAGAAGTTTTGGCAAATCAATGTGCAGTTCAACCAATTGTGAAAAACCTAGAACCGATTGACCAATTTTGTTCCTGAATGCTTAACTGCATTTCTACCCCTGAAACAAATAAAGAAAGACACATTAAACCCTAAGACTTGCAAGAAAATAAACAAGTAAAAATATTGTTGGAATTTAAAAAAAAAATCAATTTTTTATAATTAAGGTAATAAAGCCATAAAAGATGAAGATGTTTCAACAAGATTTTGGCACACTATGGGTTTTGAAATTTAAGGAGGGTGTATTCAATTAGGATTTTAAAGGATTTTGAAAGACATTTTTTAAGTGACAGACTTTCATAAATTTCTATAGATATAAGTATAATTCATATATTTCTATAGACTTTTATTACAAACTTTCATGGATTTTTGTAGACTTTTATTATAGACTTTCATGGATTTGTATAGACTTCTATTAGTGACATTGATGAATTTTTATAGACTTGTAATGATTTCTTCAATATATTTATTTATTTGTATCATTGAATTATATTTTTGCGTACAAGTAAACCAATGGTTCAAGGAGCAAGTATAATGCAAAATGGATAAGCTATCATTTATGGTTTCTGCTATTTGGAATTATTCAATAGAATTATTAAGAACATATACAAAATTACATATATCCCTCCTCATAACAGTGCGAATAATGATTAAGCAATATATGTCAAAATGAAAGTTGAACATATGATTTAGATTGGGTTGAACCATGTTCCTTCTTTTGTTATTTTATTCATATTATATGTTAAGCTAACTACAAAAAAGTTATGCTCATGGTGAATGGAATATTTTCATATTTTCTAATTTTTGCCTCATTATATTAGATAAATAGGATATATAGTCATGTTAATTTTTTTTTTGTAAAAAAGAAAAACAAAAATTATGTTACTATGGCGCACACCATAATTTTCACGAAAAGTGAAAGTTATAACAAATGCAAAACAACTGACATTCACAAAAGTATAGTGGCAAGTTTATAACAAGTTTGAAAACAAAATTTAAAAAAAATATATTTAACATTCATTACTCAATATCCTTAGTTCTGATTGTTATCATTGTGCCCAACATCTCTCCACATATTCAAAGGTATACTAACTCTCTATTCATTAGCATTATCACGTTGTTGCTCTTGTGTTTGAAAAAATTATTTTCAAAAAATTATAAAAGATAGCTCTCTACAAATGTTTTGTTTTTTGTAACTGAATTTTTAAAAAACAATTTTCATAAAACATACAACAAAAGATTTTTTTTTTTTGTACAACTTTTTGGGTTTTCTTTTATCTAAAACATAAAACTGTTTTTAAAAATTAAACCAAGCAGATTCTAAATATCTACTTTTGATGCCCCATAAAATATTTTTCATATGAAATTCTTTATTTTGTATATTTTGAAAGTATATAGATATTTCTTTTATTGTATGTATGGCTTGTTAAATAAGTATACATATGAGTATAAATATGTACAAGTGTATATAAACATTGTAGCATGTTAAATGAGTATCTATATGAGAGTAAATCCATACAAGTGTATATGCATTAATATATAATAAACTGTAAATCCGTACAACTTTTGAATAAACTGTTTTCATATTAAAGACACTGTGGACTGTGGGTATGGAGAGCACATGTTCTCAGTGGACAATTATTTTCAACAATAAGGTAATATCACCCTCACAAATCCTATTTTGTGTGTGTTTGTATATATATATATATATATATATAATTTTAAGAATTGATATCTTTGTTTATAGATCAAAGATCCACTACACCCTCAGAAATTCAATTCTTGGTTTTGGTGTTACGGTACAAATTAGCCGAACTGGGTTTTGGCATTGATGATTTTTGATATATTGATTGTTTTGTTTGTGCAATTCGTTTGGTTTTGTTTGTACTATGAATTTTTTAAAATCCTAATCAAGAGAAAAACTAATAGAGAAAAAAAGGAGTGTACTTTGAGAAAGAGAAAGGTTGTTCGTATTCTGCAGAAAAAAAAAAATTCACCAAAATTTGTGTGGGAAAGGTTGGATTTGTTATAGGCTTCGGTATTTATAACTTTCAGCCTCAAATCCACCACTTAATGAAATCTTTCAAAATCTATGACTTTTTGAATACACCTAGACTTTTGTAGAATTTTTTAAAATTCTAATTGAATACCGCCAGATTTGTATGGACTCTTTAAAAGTCTATACAAGTTTGGATTGAATACATGCACCCAAATTCATAAAGTCCTTTAAAATCCTAATTGAATACACCCTCCTAAAACTCACTAATTAATAAATAAAATTCAATTCTCAATTTCAAGATCAGAACATGAATTCCAATTTTGTATATTTATAAGAATTTACTAATTACTTGCAATTCAACATCATCAATAATAAATCAAATTCTTTGGATAATTTAACTAAACACAATATAAAGTCTTATAACCAAAGAAAACTACTTTGCGTTTGACAAAGACAATTCAATTAATTCTGAAGTAGTAAATAAGGTTTATTATTTAGTGCGATGGTAAAAGTTTTCCCAGATTGATATATGATGCAAGTTTGCACAAAATATCAGAACCTTATATTTATAAACTTTGTCATGCATTAGTTGAACTTAAGGAAAGAAAAAAACAAAGGTTTTGGAAGCCCAAAGACAGTTTAAACAACGATGATATTCGGGTACTGCAGACTCTGTTTCTCGATCTAAAAATATCTGTCAATCTCTCTGTCTCTCTCTAAAATATATTTCTCTTCTATATACTCTTCCAGCTATATATGGTCACATAATTTTACAAGCATCAATTTTCTTTCTTTTTATTTTTGGTGTAGCTTGACCTGTGCTTTATCTGTTCATTAATTTGCTTAAAAGAAGATAAGTGTTGAAATATGTTACTATATTTTATATTTAACCTTTTTCATATCAAATTAGGATTCCTATGATGGGGGACTTACCATGTATAGGATAACTTGCTCCTCACTCATCTACCTCTTTTCTTTCTCCTATATATATATATGATCTCATTGTATATTGTAACCATACCATTCATTAATATAATTCAGAGATATTTCTCTCTTTTTCTCTTATTTTAACATGGTATCAGAGTTGATTTTGGTGGCGACTTGATTGTCTGGTTGGGGGCTTCGTTCTGATATATTTAGAAGATTAAATAGAGTTCTAGAAGATAGATTTTCGGCACCAAATAAAAAATAGTTCTCTTTGGATGATGAGAACAATTAAGTGGAAGAAGAAAGGAAGGTTTTAAAAATCCTAGCTCTGTAGAGACGCTCATAGGATATTTAATTTTGTAAAAGTGGTGTGAGTACATGATTCATGACTATCATTGTTATCATGTTCTTGCAACCTTTCATGAACCTCACACTTTTGCGAGGCCTTCTCTAACCCTTTATGGTAGTAAGTAATGAAAGAAGAGTTAGATGCACTTTCCCATAGTCAGATATGGGATCTAGTTGATTTGCCTCCAGGGAAGTCTGCCATTAGATGTAAATGGGTCTACAAAATCAAGACTCATTCAGATGGGTCTATTGAGCGTTATAAAGCCCGACTTGTGGCAATGGGGTTGACACAGAAATATGGCATCGATTATGAGGACTTTTGCTCCTATTGCTCATTGTCTTTCTGTTCGTACTTTTCTTGTTGTGGTTGTTTCCCGTCATTGAAAACTTTTTCAGATGGATGTGAAAAATGCCTTCCTCAATGGTGATTTGCTCGAGGAAGTTTATATGAAGCCTCGTCCAGGTTTTGATCATCCATCTCATCAGGTTTGTCCGCTTAGGTGTGCTCTGTATGGTCTTAAACAAGCACCTCAAGCTTGGTTTGCCAAGTTTAGTTCTACTATTTCTCGCCTTAGCTATTCTACCAGTATATATAATTCAACTTTGTTTATCTAGCGTATTGCAAATTGTGTTATTCTTCTCTTGCTTTATGTTAGATGATATGATCATCATCGAGGATGATACTCAGGGTATTCGATCAGCAACTTAAGTAGTTTCTCAATCATCAATTTGGAATGAAAGATCTTGGACCTCTCAGTTATTTTCTTGGTCTGAAAATTACTAGAGCAACTGATGGCTATTACCTTACTCAAGCAAAGTACTATTTCGATCTTTTTTCCAAAGCTGGTATCACAGACAACAAGATTGCTTATACTTCACTTGAACCTAATGTAAGACTCTTGCACATGATAGTGAACTTCTTCGTGATGGTATTCTGTATCGTCAGTTGGTTGGTAGTCTGGTATATCTTACTATCACTCGTCTAAATATTTCTCATGTTGTTCATATCGTCAGTCAGTTCATGCTTCGTCGAGATTAATTCACTTTGCTGTTGTTCTTCGTATTCTCCGCTATGTCAAAGGTACTACATTTTTTGGGCTATTTTTCTCTCATCAGTTTTCACTGCTGCTTCGTGCTTATTCTGATGCAAATTAGGCAAGTGTAATACCCCACTCCAACACATTGTATGATATTGTCCGCTTTAGGCCATAGCCCGCACGGTTTTGCTCTTGGATTTTACCCCAAAAGGCCTCGTACCATTTGAAGAGAACATACAACATAAAAGCACATCCCCTTTTCCACACCCAGGCGATGTGGGATTGAGCACCCTGTACCCTGTCAGTGTGGTAGCTCAGCCCAGTGTCTGTCTTCGCACCCGCCCACTCACACCCGTCCACAAGGGTTACTACAACAAGTAACCCAACAGATCGCCGTTCCACTATAGGATATTGTTTTTTTCTTGGTGGCTCACTAATCTTTTGGTGTAGTAAGAAGCAGTCTGTTATTGCTCGATCTAGCACTAAGGTTAAGAATAGAGCACTTGGAGATACTATTTATGAGCTTTTATGATTACGATAGCTTCTTCAGGATATGGGTGTTTCTTCATCCACTGCTACTCCCATCTATTATGATAATAAGAGTTCTATTCAGATTGTACACAATGATGTTCTGCAAGAGCGGACCAAACACATTGAGATAGATTGTCATTTTGTCCATTATCATCTACTTCAGAATACCTTTCAATTACAGTCAATTACTTTACGTGATCAAATAGCGGATATTTTCACCAAATCTTTTCTACCAGGGTGCTTTCAAGAGCTTATTTTCAAACTCCAGATGGGGTTGTATAAACCACCTTGAGTTTGAAGGAGAGTGTTGAAATATATTAGTATATTTTATATTTAACCTTTTCCATATCAAATTAATGTTGTGTTTGGTACGTACGTAACAATGGAATGGAATAAAATGCCAATATTACCTTTTTGAATCCATTCCTTTGTTTGGTAAGAAAAACTAAAGTGGGAATGACCATTCCACGTCATTCCTTTGGAATGTAAAAGAATGAAAATTCATTCCACTACTCAACCTATGGAATGGTCATTCCATTCTCAATAAGAATTAAAAAATAAAATTTAGTTACCAAAGATAATGTAATTATCATTCCATTCCTGCATCATTTCATGTTTGAAACCAAATGATAGAATGAGAATGACCATTCCATTCCATTTTCATTATATTCTCACTTTAATGGAATGCTCATTCCATTCCATTGTTGCATACCAAACGTAGCATAAAGTTCCTATGATTGGGGACTTACCATATATAGGATAACTTGCTCCCACTCACCTACCTCTTTTTCATATCCTATATATATATGATCTCATTGTATATTGTAACAATACCATTCATTAATATAATTTAGAGATATTTATCTCTTTTCCTCTTATTTTAATAATAAGAAAAAAAAAGAAGGTTTTCCTAATTCTTTCATTCGTCTGTCGATTGAATAGACGTTTTCAATTTCAGTTCGAAAATGGATTTTTCTTGAACTTCTCAACAAAGGTCTATCTAGGTGGGTTTGATTCTCTTTCTTTCATTTACTATGTTATTATTGGGTTTTTTTTTTTTTTGAATTTCTCTCTGATTTTGCATGAGAGAAAAAGCATGTGTGTTGTAAATGAACATATATAATATAGAACATTCAAACTATGCTGAGTTATACTGCTTTAGTTTTTTTCTTTCCCCGCATTGTCGATATGTGTTTGTTCTAATTAAATTACATATTTTCATGAATTCTAGAATCTTACTTAGGCTTAGTGAAAGAACTAAAGCGTGAAGGTGTTGTTGAGGTTTAATGATATCAACTAGCATTAGAATCCACTCAAATACTTCAGATCATCAAGTTCCTTCAGTTTCATGATTGATTCACTTGGTCTTCAACTTCATGATCGATTACAAAATGAAAAATTACAACTCGATCACTCAAGTTTTGACACTAAAATTTGCCAATTACAAATATATACATCACAATCTCCCCCTTTGAAAATTTTGTGATAAAGCCAACCTAGACAACCATAACATAACCCACTGAAAAAATCAGATTACAAATTATCCAAAAACACAAAGAAAAATAGCTAAATCAATGAAGCTTCACTTGTGATGTTCTAGTCATAAAATTATAATATGTAACTGCACATCACTTAAACAAACACAACATGTGAAAAGCTTAATAAACATATGTTATGTATTATGTAATACACTGCTCTAACACATGGTATGATATTGTTCGCTTTGGGCCATAACCTGCACGGTTTTGCTCTTGGGTTTTATCTTAAAAGGCCTCATACCATTTGAAGAGAACATACTACATATAAACACATCTCCTTTTTCACACTCAGGCGATGTGGGATTGAGCACCCGCCCACTCACACCTGTGCACAATGGTTACTACAATCCACCCCCCTACGAGGCCCAACATCCTCGTCGGCACACTTCTGGCTGGGTTTAGGCTCTGATACCAACTATAATACCCCGCTCCAACACATGGTATGATATTACCCGCTTTGGGCCATAGCCCGCACGATTTTGCTCTTGGGTTTTATCCCAAAATGCCTCATACCATTTGAAGAGAACATACTACATATAAGCACATCCCCTTTTCCACACCCAGGCGATATAGGATTGAGCACTCTGTACCCTGTCAGTATGGTAGCTCAGCATAGTGTCTGTCTTCGCACCCGCCCACTTACACCCGTCCACAAGGGTTACTACATATTATGTCTCTAATTCTAATCTAATAATGTTTTCTATTTTAGAGTTGTATTTTATTAGGTAATGTCTTGTTAGGAAAGTTTTTGGATCCAAGGGACTGTAATCCTTGTCCAACAAAGAATTAGGTTTAGGCCTCTATAAATAGATGCCTAAGGTATGGTTGAGACTTATGAGTTGAGAGAGATCTAACCTCATGAGGGAGTTGATGGGTTAAGATAGTTACATATTTGGTAGAGTGAAACATTGAGGGCGAGAGGAAGTCTCTTGAATTGGTACATGGTGAAGAGCTCTGAGACAAGAGCTTATGTACACGGTCTAGTTTTATGTATTCTCTACTATTGTAATATCTATCTGGAATTGTAATGGAATATCTTCTCATCCGTGGACATAGGCTAGGTTGTGCTGAACCATGCATATCGTGTGTTTTGTGTGAGATTGGTTATAATTTGTTTTTGTGCTTCCGCTATTCCCAACAAGATAAATATAAACAATCAACATCAATGTTAACGCTCCTCATGCTCCCCATCTAACATACATAACAAACCATTTTTCCCTTTAAACAAAGCATATAAATATTTCTCTCCTTTTTGGTCAGAGAGAATATAATATCCTTAAATTTAAATAGTTTCTCTTAGAAGCCTCTTCTATTAGAAGTCTTTGTATAACTTCTCTTGGAAGCTTTGTGAATAACTTCTCTTAGAAGTCTTTGTATAACTTCTCTTGGAAAATTTGTGAATAACTTTTCTTAGAAGCTTTTGTATAACTTCTGTTGGAAACTTTGTAAATAACTTCTCTTAGAAGCATTGTGTATAATTATAGATGTGATATGTTGTGTAAATACACCTCATTATATAGGTGTCACCAGAATATGGAATGATATATAGATATGTACTAACTTGATTTAAGAAAAGAAAAGAGCAAGAATAAGGAACAAAAAAAAGAGGCTAGAGAAACAGAGAAGTCTCAGCTAGAGAATGAGAGAAAGAAAGAAAGAGAGAAAAAGAGAGAAGAGGAAGAAGAAGAAAGAGAAGATGAGGAGAAGAGGACTCACCCATAAAAAGGCTAGTTGATTCTTGCCTTGTATATATATATATGTATATATATATATATATATATATATATTTTAGATTTTTGAGCTGATTAAAGTAGAGCAATGCTACACATCATGAAATTATTTCACGAATTTGTATCATGAATGATATGTCAGGTAACGTGGAGAGTTAGTATTGGTGGGATTCGGTGATAATATCATGGGACTTTTGTATATGGGGGGAATCCCACCAATACTAACTCTCCACGTTACCTGCCCCATCATTCATGATACAAATTCGTGAAATAATTTCATGATGTGTAGCATTGCTCTAAAATTAAATGGTGAGTTAGTATCAGTGGGATTTCTCTCATACACGGAGTACTAATTATATTATCATAAAATCTACTAGAATTGGTGTATTTTTAGCGTATTTTGGTCCATTTTTATCATGAATGATTTTTTTATCATTCATGATAAAATGATAAAAAAATCATGAAATAATTTCATGAAGTTTAGCATTTTCTATATATATATGTTTTACATCTTTACAAAAAAAAAAAAAAAACAGAAAGTTGCCAAATATAAGAAATCTACTACAATTGGTTCTCCTTAGATTACGCTGGACTCCTAGGGCTTGTACAGGCTAGTCAAAATCTCCAAACATAAGAAATCCTAAGATTTCTCAAGTATCTTTTTCTTCTTAGATTTGATAGGTTGGTTCGAGAAGAAAGAATGATTTGCATTTGATTGCCATTCCAATGTCCTGCTTAGCTTGATCAAAGACTTTATAATCCATGAATAATGCTTAAAATTAAATAATTGTACTCATATATTATGAAGTTGTTACTATAATGTACGTGCAGTTGTCACTGATGACGTTTAAAGGTTGTATCAAGTAAAATTGATGAAGCCAAAACTCTTTTTTTTTTTTTTTAAATAATACATTGACAAACCAAAAACATCAAAATCAGTGAAGAATGTCAATATTTCGTGTTCCAACTCAGTTGTCTTCTTACTCGTCTGACTTGCACCAATCATTCTAAATCAAAGATTTTCTCGGGCCAAGCAGAGATTTGCTCTGCAAGTCACACTCGTACTATTGGCTACTTTTCTTTAATCACACAGTACTCAAAGAAATGGAACTTACGATGACAAATGCAATTTTTATATTTTTTATATTATATATATGTATTTTTTTAAGTTGAATAGCAAGTCACACCCGTACTCGAACCAACCTCTCAAATTTTAGATGATGAATTAGGCTTTGAATATCTTGATCCATCCAAGAGAACTCCCCCATTCAACACCTTAGAAAATATCTTGTAGACTGCATGCATTTTATTCATCATCCATCCAAGAGAAATCCCATTCAACACGTTAGAATATATCTTCTACACTGCATTACAAAAAGATATAGGTGAGGTGTAAACTAATTCATTTTTTTATTTTTTTTATCGCCGGTGAGTGGTGAACTGTCGGTGAAAATTTTTCAGTAATTTTAGAGGTATTTTTTGGCTGTATATATAAAAATCTTGTAGTGTCAATTTTAATTACAAGGGTGACATGAAATTTGAACCGAAGATCTTTGACTTTAATACCATGAACAAAAGAACTTTGAAGGAAGAAGGTGAACAGAACAAGGATGGCTGCATAACCAAGCCATTTAAATTGTATAAAATATATATATAGATGTTATTACATCTTTACAAAAAAACAGAATGTTGCCAAATATAAGAAATCTACTAGAATTGCTTCTCCTTAGATTGCTCTCGACTGCTAGGGCTTGTACAAGCTGGTCAAATTTTCCAAACATATATAAGAAATCCTATGATTTCTCTAGAATCTTTTTCTTCTTAGATTGCCCTTCAGAGGTTGGTTCTGGCACATATAGAACTGTATGTTTATCAGTCGTTACAGATTCTGACATGCTTCCATTCAGCTTGTTTTTTGCAGTTGAAGCATTTTAAGGTTTGGCAATATATTGCTACACCTACAAAGGAATTTTGCAGGAAAAAGCCATTGTCTAAGAAGCTCGTCGTATTATTCGACCACTTTCAGGATTGCTTCCAGAGTTTGAAAGTAATTTCAACGTTAATCTGATGGTCAGCGTATGCAAAAGGAAATGTAAATCTAAATGGAGGTTAATAGATGTTATTCAATTTTCAACTAACAATAGGGAACTTTTAAATTCTATCAATTTGGTTCAAACGTGACAATATAAACTATATAGAACAAGAATAATCGCACAAAATAAAAACTTGATTTGCTTGAAATACTCAATAGGAAAAAATCATGGGACTAAGCTAGTTCCCGAACTTTTCTACTGCGACTGAAAAATCTGTTCCTCAAGCAATTTCATTTAATTTCAACCCAATTTTAATTTTCAATGACTAGTTACATCCAATTTTTGTTTTTTTGCGTGCTTTGATGTTGATGAATTAGGCTCCACAAATTCATAGTCGACACTTTGAATATCTTGATCCATCATGGTTCAAGGTGGTGGACATGGTGTTGGGTGGTCACGGTTTTAAAGGTGCCGATCGAGGGTGGTGTTTGCATGGGTATTTGGGTTTGAAGAAGGTTGGTGTCGTGAGTGGTGCTCACGGTTGGGGCAGTGTTGCCAGCAATGGTGTTTCTTTCTTAAGGGAGTATAGTGATGGTGGTTCGATTTTGGGCTGTTTGGTGGATTGAGTTTCATGGCAGCTTGGGGTTAGTTTGGGTTGGTGGTGGAATTGGAGAATTCGCGGGTTGATTGCTAGAATATTGGTTAGAGTTTGCGTCTACTCCTAGAAAGCACGGACACTTCACTGAAGGTGTCGTACCCGTGTCGGACACCGTATTGGACACTTCGTAGAAGTGTCCTGACATTTTTTTTTTTATGACACTTCTTGAACACTCCTCAAAGACGTATCAGATACTTTGTAGCAGTGATGTATATTCAAATATTTCGAATTAAAATTATATGACACTAAGGTATGATTAAAATCTAAGCTAAATATATGTAGAAAACTAAATAAGTATGATTCTTTAATTTATTTTAATCTATTTGTCTATTTTTGTTTATAAGTAAGTATGTTTGGTTCTTACTTTCTTGATGATGAATTGAATTATTTCTGTAATGTAGTATTTTTTATTAAATAATTAATATATATTAATATATTATAATATTATTTTATAGTCGTATCCTTATCATGTCGGTGTCCTATTTTTTAAAAAATTTTCGTATTACCGTATTCGTGTCTTGTCGTACCCGTGTCCTGTGTCCATGCTTCCTAGGTCTGCACATGTTGGTGGATCATCTTCTAATTTATTGCAGAGCAATTCAAGAAGTATGTAACTTGCACTTCAAAATTCCTATAACTGAAATTGGTGGTTTACTAGACTTGGTGTCTTGGGCTGCCATGGTGGCTGGTGGTAGAGGTAGTTGGACTTGGGTGAGCTTATGGGTTTGAAATGTGCAATATTTGTGTTAGCTTGGTGGACTATGGTGTAGTTGGTTTATGGTTTGGGCTTAGAATGTGGATTGACCCAATTGGTGAATATGAAAGCTAATGGGTCATTAGCTTAGTAATCTTTTTTGAGCATATAGATTATACACTTGATTTAGAAATTTTGGGTTATGGACTTGGATTGTGTATTTGATTTCAATGTGGTCGTTAATTGTTACAATTTAGTCTAAATTGGAGAAAAATGCTTTTAAATGTTCTAAAAATTTATGAAATCCTGAGTGGTATATTCTGACATAATAAACTTAATTATGCTAAAATAATTAAGTTTAGAAAATATTTTAAGTGGTGAATCCTGAATTGATAAATTAATGTGATTAGTGATCACATTAAAAAATGATTTGATTTATTAAATGTTAAAAGCATTTGGTAAATTTTAAAAACTTGAATTTATGGAAATGAGATAAATATTATAAATGACGAGAAGCTTGGTCTAAAATTGGATAGGTAGTCTGAGACTAATTCTTTTAAAGAATTTCTTTAGGTATGGTTAGGGATTTACCTATTGGGAGTGCACTACCCCTTTGTTATGGCCATTGGGCGAAACGTGCCCTTATTGTGTGGACGTGATCTGAAACCATATGGGTAAGTAGACGTACAAGGTACAAGTCCAGCCACATCTGCAATCTTCGATAGTCTGGGACTATGCAATGCACACCACTTGTTGGCTAAGCATGGCATTTATTTGAGGAGAGCCCAGAGCTCATGTGAGATTAATAATGTTTAAGTTAATCTAGACGATTAGCTTAATAAAGAATTTTTTGAGAATATAGTTCCTATGTGAAAGATATTGTAAATATGATAATTAACTAGAGTTTAATTATCATAGAAATTGTGAATCTAAACAAACAAATATTGTTGTACGAGATCTTCTTGTTGGGCTTGTGTTCTTGCTGAGCTTGTGAGCTCCGGCCCCCATTTTATTTTCAGGTAGCCAGTGAATGGAGCCACGATACAGGACAATGAAAACCATCTACATGTAAATCCTTTTGGCATTTAATTTTTTTGTAGTACATAGCTAATACCTAAGATGTGGGATGAGGTTTTCATATAAAGTTTTTGTATAGATGATCTAAATTATTATATTTTGTTTTAAATGTAAATATTGGAAGTATGTATATTATGATTGATGTTGTATTTAAGTATCGCACCAAATTCAAGACTAGAGCTTCTGGTATTTAAATTTGAGAGCGTGACAGTTTTGGACTCATGACATTTGGCTCTAATATCATGAAGAAAAAAAACTTTGAAGGAAGAAGGTGAAGAGAACAAGGATGGCTGCATAACCAAGCCATTTAAATTGTATAATATATATATATATATATATATATATATATAGAGAGAGAGAGAGAGAGAGAGAGAGAGAGAAAGCAATGCTACCCATCATGAAATTATTTTATGATTTTTTATCATGAATGATGTGATAGGTAACAATTCTATATTTATAGAAATTCCATCAATAATAAATCTCTATTTTTTATTATTATTTTATGTTATTTTAGGAGATAAAATGAAATGGTGAGTTAGTATCTGTGAGATTTCTCTCATACACGGAGTACTAATTATATTATCATGAAATTTACTAGAATTGGCGTATTTTTAGCGTATTTTGGTCTATTTTCATCATGAATGATTTTTCATGATAAAAAATCATGAAATAATTTTGTGAAATTTAGCATTTTCTAGATATATATATATATATATATATATATATATATATATATATATATATATGTTTTACATCTTTACAAAAAAAAAAAAAAAAAACAGAAAGTTGCCAAATATAAGAAATCTACTAGAATTGGTTCTCCTTAGATTGCGCTGGCCGCCTAGGGCTTGTTGTACAGACTAGTCAAAATCTCCAAACATAAGAAATCCTAAGATTTCTCAAGTATCTTTTTCTTCTTAGATTTGATAGGTTGGTTCGAGAAGAAAGAATGATTTGCATTTGATTGCCATTCCCATGTCCTGCTTAGCTTGATCAAAGACTTTATAATCCATGAATAATGCTTAAAATTAAATAATTGTACTCATATATTATGAAGTGGTTACTATAATGTACGTGCAGTTGTTACTGATCATGATGACGTTTAAAGGTTGTATCAAGTAAAATTGATGAAGCCATAACTTTTTTTTTTTTTTTAAATATAATACATTGACAAACCAAAAACATCAAAATCAGTGAAGAATGTCATTATTCCGTGTTCCAACTCTGTTGTGTTCTTACTCGTCTGACTTGCACCAAAAATTCTAAATCAAAGACTTTCTCGGGCCAAGCAGAGATTTGCTCTGCAAGTCACACTCGTACTATTGGCTACTTTTCTTTAATCACACACTACTCAAACACGGAGTAAGACAATTGACATTCGTTAGAAATCTGCATTTCAGTTACTCTGAATTCAAATCGGGTGGCGTTGATTAGAATTTTCAAGCCTAATCGAAGAAATGCAACTTACGATGACAAATGCAATTTTTATACTTCCTCCGTCTCATAATTCTTGAGATGTTTGAGAATTCTAACTTTTTATGGTATGACTCATTTTTTAGTGTAATAATGCATGAATTTACATATTAGTCCTTGTTTAAAAGTTAGTATTATTATTATACGGTGGACCCAACTTTCAGGATAGTAGAGTTTGGAAAGAGTAGTTTATGAATCATATAATCTATTTTAGGAAATGGATATGTATTTTGGGACATTTCAAAAAAAAATAGTGGACTAAAATTATGAGACTGAGAGAGTATTTTTTATATTATATATTTATTTTTTTAAGTTAAATAGCAAGTCACACCCGTACTACTATTCTTTCTTCTCGAACCAACCTCTCAAATTTGAGATGATGAATTAGGCTTTGAATATCTTGATCCATCCAAGAGAACTCCCCCATTCAACACCTTGATTTGCTTGAAATACTCAATAGGAAAAAATCATGGGACTACACTAGTTCCCGAACTTTTCTACTGCGACTGAAAAATCTGTTCCTCAAGTAATTTGATTTAATTTCAACCCAATTTTAATTTTAATTTTTTTTTCTTTTTTTGATAATGTAAGTCAGTATTATAAAAGGGGGGAGAAACATCCCAGGGAGTAACAAGGAAAGTTGCTTAAACAACAACATAGAATCAACAAGATACAAGAGAATTGGAACAAGCTATGCATCAACATCAAGATCAAAGCCTTCATCAATTTTAATTTTCAATGACTAGTTACATCCAATTTTTGTTTTTTTGCGTGCTTTGATGTTGATGAATTAGGCTCCACAAATTCATAGTCGACACTTTGAATATCTTGATCCATCCAAGAAAACTCTTATTCAACACGTTAGAAAATATCTTGTAGGCTAGTTAATTTATGGATATTTATTGGCTTAAAATAACTTCACAATATAATGACAAAACTGCCTTACTTCTCCTAGCGCATGTATCAAGGGAAGTTTCCTTACTTGACTTGTGTGTCCTCCATGTGTGTAGGCCGAGCCGTATAAAAGGGATAAATTGATCATTATAACATCAATATATGTTGAAATTTTGAACAAACAAATCATGGCTGTTTTTCAAAACCACTGCATTTTCCTTTACCTTATTCTGGTTCTGTCTTCACTTCCATTGAAAATCACATCATCAACAAACACAGAAGCCACAAAAGCTCTTCTAAAATGGAAGAATAGCTTGTCATCTTCAATTTCCATCAGTTCATGGTCGGTCACCAATCTCAAAAATCTTTGCAACTGGACTGGCATTGTCTGTGACATTGCTGGAAAAGTCTCCGAGATAAACCTCTCCGATGCCAATCTGAATGGAACACTTGCCCAATTCAATTTCACTTCATTTCCATATCTCACCCATTTCAATCTCAGGAAGAACAGCCTCAGTGGGTCAATTACATTTACAATTGGTAATCTCTCCAAGCTAGTTTTCTTGGACTTGAGTTCCAACTATTTTGAGGGCTTCATACCTTCAGAGATTGGATGGCTGACGGAGCTTCGTTACCTTAATTTCTTCAACAACACTTTTAATGGTACCATTCCATATCAAGTTAGCAATCTTCACAAGGTCTGGTACTTGGACCTTGGACTAAACCATTTAGAAACTCCATATTGGTCAAAATTTTCAAGTATGCCTATGTTGACTCATCTTGGCTTTTATTTCAATGAACTCACATTGGGATTTCCTGATTTCATACTCAATTGCCCGAACCTCACATACCTTGATTTGTCGAAAAACCATTTCATTGGCCTAATACCTGAGTTGGTATTCTCCAATCTTGCCAATCTTGAGTATCTTAATCTCACCAGTAATTCATTTCAAGGGTTATTGTCATCAAATATTTCAAAGCTTTTGAACCTCAAAGATCTTCGTCTGAGTAGCAACCAGTTCGTTGGCTCGATTCCTGAGGAGATTGGATTACTTTCAGATCTTCTATACATTGGGTTGTATAACAATTCATTCGAGGGAAAGATTCCTTCTTCCATAGGCCAACTCAAAAAGCTTCAAATACTTGATCTTCAATTGAATGACTTGACTTATACAATTCCTTCCCAGCTTGGCTTCTGCACTAAGCTCACACACTTGTCTGTGGCTGAGAATTCACTTATCGGGCCCTTACCTTTGTCCATGTCCAATCTGACCAAGATATCTGTTATTTACATGTATGATAATTTTATTTCTGGTGAGCTGCCTATACGCAAGTGGGGTGAATTTTCAAAGCTCAAAGTATTATTAATGGATGAAAATAGAATTTCTGGTGAAATCCCAGCTCCGCTAGGCAGCATGACGCAATTGCGCATTCTAAACCTAGAGTCAAACAAAATGACGGGGGAAATACCATCTGGCATTTGCAACTTGAGTTCTCTTCAAGTTCTTAATCTGTCCAATAATAGTTTGGTCGGTGTGATTCCACAATGTCTGGGAAATTTTAACAATGAACTCTCAGTGCTAGATCTGCGAATGAATCGCTTTCATGGTACTATTCCAACAATATTCATGAAGTGCAATAATTTGAGAAATCTTGGCTTGGGTGGAAATCAGTTGAAAGGGTCGGTGCCACGAAGTTTGGTCAATTGCAGACAATTGCAAGTTGTTGATCTTGCGAACAACAACATAAGTGACACATTCCCCCAATGGATGGATAATCTTCCAGAGCTGCAGGTTCTTGTCCTGCGATCTAATAGATTTGGAGGTACAATCAATACTTCCACGAGTAAACTACCATTTCCTAAGTTGCGTATAATCGACCTCTCTCACAATGAGTTCACCGGCCCCTTGCCTGCAAAATATTTCATGAATTTCAAAGCAATGATGAATGTTGATGAACATAAAGTGCGTCCAGAATACATGGGGGGACTCTTATTATCAAGATTCAGTGAAGGTGGTGGTGAAAGGCATTGAGATTAAACTATTGAGAATCCTAACCATCTTCACAACGATTGATTTATCGAGCAACAATTTCCAAGGAGAGATTCCGGACTTCATTGGAATGCTTCGTTCACTTCGGTTGCTCAACTTATCACACAACAGTCTTGCAGGACATATTCCATCATCTCTAGAAAATTTGAGTCCCCTTGAATCATTAGACCTCTCTTCAAACCAGTTTGTGGGGGAGATTCCTTGGCAACTGACAAGGCTCACATTTCTTTCAATCCTCAACCTTTCTCAAAATCATCTTCTTGGACCAATACCTCATGGTCAACAATTTGATACATTTGAAAACAGTTCATACTCTGGAAACCTGGCATTATGTGGTTTGCCGTTGACAAAGAAATGTGGAGACAATGAATTACGGCAACCACCAACATTGCCATATCAAGAAGTTGATTCAGATTTTGCAAGTGGATTTACATGGAAAGTTGTCCTGCTGGGATATGGAAGTGGGTTTTTATTTGGATTGGTTATGGGTTGCCTAGCCTTCTTAATTGAAAAACCAACATGGTTTGTAAAGATCATTGAAGGAGAACAACACAGACATCATTCTGGTTTGACACATGGCTCCCTTGTGGCCCTCTGGTCAATAAAGTTCAACACAATTGCTCTCTCTCCACTGCTCTGGGTAGATACTCTATGGTAAGTGACATTACCTTAAATGCCGAATGGTCTATTCCACATTGTCTTCAGAGATTAATCCCAGAATTGAGAGACACCTCATACCTTCCACCTCTTAATCCATCTACCCCAGACCATTTCTTATGGAACTGTCTTCCTTCTTTCTCCATGGCTCTCACCACACAAGTTATCTCTCCCCCACCTCCTATTGTTAATTGGCATCACATTGTGTGGTTTAGGTTCAATATCCCAAGGCACAGTTTTATCTTATGGTCTGCTGCTCTAAATAAGCTCTCTACCTTGGATAAACCTTCTATGGCGTACAAGATGATCCCAAATCATTGTTGTCTATGTTTGAAAAATAGGGAAACTACATCTCATCTTTTTTTCCAATGTCCTTTCTCAACCACTATTTGGAATCATTTCCAACAACTTTGCAATTTTCAAATCAATTTCTTAAATTGGAATGATCTTCTTTCATGGACTGCTGCAAATTGGACAAACTCTATTTCCCATTTATCCCACAAACTTGCACTAGCAGCCTGTGTCTACTTCATTTGGAATGAAAGAAACTGCAGAATGATCAATAACAAAGCCTCCACTACCCAGAGTATCATCCAGTGCATCCATCGAACAATCACACTAAGATTGCACTCATGTTCATTCAAAAACAACAGAGCAGCCAGAAAACTAGCAGCCACTTGGCATCTCCCAAGCTCAACTCTTAGGCCACCAAAGAAACCACCAGATTTTTTTTAAGCTCAGTTTCCTTTCTAAGTGTTTGCTTTTCTTTCCTCTTTAAGTTACTTCTATGAGATGCCAAGCTGCTACTGGTTTATTTTTTTCTTTTTTACCTTATGCTCTGTTTTGGTTTATGTTCAGTTGATCCAAAGGTTATGTTTCAGGCCACAAAGCCTTATGGTTTCTCTACTTTGAGAACATGCATGTATATTCAATTATCAATATACTTACTTACCTTACCAAAAAAAAAAAAGTAACAACCATGTTGTTGATCGTCTTTGTCATTCTTTGTTTTATTTGAATGCAGATTATGTTGTTACATTGTCAAAATGTACTTCAGCCTTCCAATATGTTGTTATCTTATTTTTGTTTTTTTGTGTTGTACTGTACGCTATTCTTAACCATCTTCCCAGAAATTCCCATGCAATTTGAGATACAAAAGGCTATACTTGCATAATTTTTATACATGCCAAAAAATCAATATACCAATTTCCCAAATACACCATCAAAGAATCTAATGGTAGTAAAATCAAATAAATGTTCATTGGAGTTGAAACATAACATTCCTAAAGGGGTGTCCATAGAAATTCCCATGCAATTTGAGATACAAAAGGCTATACTAGCACAATTTTTATACATGCCAAAAAATTAATATACCAATTTCCCAAATACAACATCAAAGAATCTAATGGTAATAAAGTCAAATAAATGTTCATTGGAGTTGAAACATAACATTCCTAAAGGGGTGTCCATAGAAACTCCCATTTGCAAATTGAAAACACATCACATTTTACATATCTCATCAGATCTTTCATGGGTTGCTAGAAAATACACGTAAGATTTCTCTTACTCTACCTATGACACCAACCATGCAAATTCAAGACTATTAAGAGTAGTGGGTGGGATAAGAAGGATGGGTGGTCCATTTGAAGAGACAGAGCTCCCCAAACTCCGTATCATCCTCTGCTTTTTTCATTACAATAAAGTTCATGTCAACTCCGCCAAGGACCTTGAAGAGGCCTTAAAAGACAGCAAAAAAGATCTGTTGAGACAGCCAGTGACCCATAATTGCTCGTTGCAAGTACTAGCTTTGGACTCCATTGAACTCTATCACGCCAGCCATTATGATGGAGAGGAAAAGAACCATAACCATATGCTAGCAAAGTTGTTCCACCGTATAGAATATTTGTTGCTTTGCACATTCAGCCTTGAAAATGTAGTAACCCTTGTGGACGGGTGTGAGTGGGTGGGTGCGAAGATAGACACTGGGCTGAGCTACCACATTGACAGGGTACGAGGTGCTCAATCCCACATCGTCTGGGTGTGGAAAAGGGGATGTGCTTATATGTAGTATGTTCTCTTCAAATGGTATGAGGCCTTTTGGGGTAAAACCCAAGAGCAAAACCGTACGGGCTCTGGCCCAAAGAGGACAATATCATACCATGTGTTGGAGCGAGGTATTACAGTTGGTATCAGAGCCTGAACCCAGCCGGAAGTGTGCCGACGAGGACGTCGGGCCTCGCAGGGGGGTGGATTGTAGTAACTCTTGTGGACGGGTGTAAGTGGGCAGGTGAGAAAACAGACACTGGACTGAGCTACCACACTGACAGGGTAGAGGGTGCTCAATCCCACATCGCCTCGGTGTGGAAAAGGGGATGTGCTTATATGTAATATGTTCTCTTCAAATGGCATGAGGCCTTTTGGGGTAAAACTCAAGAGCAAAACCGTGTGGGCTTGGGCCCAAAGCGGACAATATCATGCCATGTGTTGGAGCGGGGTATTACAGAAAAAAAATAGAATATTTGTCACCCATATTGGTGGGAAAGGTCAAGAAATGAAGCAAAGGAATGTAAAAAATGAATCATGTGCTAGAAACTGATGGCAACATTGTTATTTTATAATGAATTTAGATTGGTGAACATCTGGCTCATCCTGATCACTTACTGAAATTTGAAAGAAGAGTATAAACTAATGACTAGTACAAATTCATATAGCCTTGACAATCTTCCAAAAGTAAATTTCAGGTATATATGAAGATTTTTTGTCCATTTGACATGGAAACATTTTCTAGTAATTAATGAAAAAGCCCAAAATTCTACACTAAAAACTGTATGTCATAATCGATCATAAAGTATTATGTTACTTAATATGCAATGTAAAAAATATCAACAATAGCGAGGGAAGGCTTAACGATGGAATGAGTAGAGGTGTGTTTTTCTCGTTGGGATCGAAGGAGTTCGATAGATCCAATTTTAGCAATGGATAGGGCTTAGGGACTTTTACAACATCTTATCAAGAAGAGCTGAAGACAAATTGATTCAAAGATGGAATTAGGATTTTTTTTCTCTAGATGAGATGAAAAATTGTTGACACCTTTGAATTCATTTCTCTCTATATGTGAAAATGAATCTTGCTAGGCTCAATTTCCATATATTCGATGATCCTTACCTCTTTTTTAGTGTTACTTGACCATATATGTATGAATTGATTGATAGGAAGTGTGAAGCCTGATTATACTGTACACTTTGGCCCAACTTTGTGGATCCAACTTCTAAATTTTTTAGAGGGGTATTTTGATATTTTCACACTTCTTATGTAGCCCTAGGAGGTGCCTATATATATACAGTATAAACTCTCTGTAATTGTATCTTATTTTTCCATCATAGGGAAAACCTTGCAACATCAAGGACATAGCCCTATATTTTGGGTGAACCTTGTAAATCTGTGTGTCTTTACTTGCATGTTTGATCTTCTTTTATGTTAATTTTCGCAACAACTGGTATCAGAACCTGAGGTTCGAATGGGAGCGATGGGTGCAGAAGAAGGAAAGATCAAGATCGAAGAAAAGTTTAATGGAAGAGATTTTGGGTTCTAAAAGATACAGATTGAAAACTATATGTATCATAAAAATCTGTACAGCCTCTTTAAGGAACAAAACCAGAAGACATGAAAGATGTTGATTGAGCCGTTCTTGATCGACAGGCTCTAGGAGTTATTTAATTGACACTGTCTCGCAACGTCGTATTCAACATAGCGAATGAGTAGACAACGGCAAGTTTAATCCAACCCTTCAAGATATGTATGAGATAGCTCTGCATCAAACAAGGTATATTTGATGTGGTGTTTATTCAATCTAAGGATATCAAAAGGTACGTTAGTGGTGAAGCATCTCAACGAGTTCAACACAGTTACAACTCAGTTGAGCTGTGTAGAAATCAATTTTGATGATGAGATCAGGGCGTTGATTCTATTATCCTCTTTACTAAAAAGATGGAACGATACTGTTATGGCAGTGAGCAGTTCTTCTGGAGAAAGGAAGTTAAGGTTTGATGATGTTTAGGACTTGATTCTTAGTGAAGAAATTCGTAAGAGGGAAATAGGTGAACCATCTGCGCGGATCGTAGTAAATCAAAATCCAAAAGTAAAGGCAAGTCGAGTATTGAAATTTTTTTTGGCAATTGTTGGAATTACGGAAGAAGAGACATTAAAAAAAAGACTATCGGACAGCAAGGAAGAATGGCAAAGGGGAGCAGGAATCTGTAAACGCAACCACATATGATATTGCTGACACTTTGATTTTGAGCGTGGATAGGGGAGATGTTTAGATCAGGCAATCTAATAGACCGTTTGGAAGATTCAGAATATGAGACATGTTCCCAATTTGAAGAGAAACTTGATTTTTGTGGGATAACTTGATGACAAAGGGCATGCAGTAAACTTTGTGGGTGGTTTTTGAAAAATCAACAAATGAGCTATGGTTGTGGCTCATGGAAATAAGACTAGTACTCTCTACATGATAGCAAACACCAAAAATGTCATTGTAGTTGCTGATTCAGGAGTTAATTCAAACATGTGGCACCATAGGTTGAGTCATATGAGTGAGAAGGGGATGAAGACACTTCTGTAAAAGGGAAAACTATTAATTGGAAATTAAATCAGTGGAAATTGGTTTGAGTAAGAATTGCATCTTTGAAAAATAGAAAAGTGCCAGGTTTTCAAAGGCTGGTAGAAATCTAAGACAAAAAAAATTAAAGTTGGTTCATATAGACATGTGGGACCTTCTCCAGTTTCATCTCTTGGCAACTCATCATATTATGTTACCTTCATTGATGATTCGACAAGAAAGTATGGGTTTATTTTTTTAAAAATAAGTCTGATGTATTTGACACTTTCAAGAAATGGAAGGTCGTGATGGAGAATAAAACAGGATTGAAGATAAAGTGTTTGAGGTCTGATAATGGGGGTGAGTATGACGACAGAGTCTTTAAAGAGTTTTGTGCTACTAGTAGGATTAAAAGGGAGAAGACTGTTCCTGGAACACCGTCGCAAAAGGGGTGACGCATAGCGTATGAATAAAACATTGAATGATCGTGCTCAGAGTATGAGGATACATACTGGATTGCCTAAGATGTTTTAGGCTGATGCAGTTAACATTGCAGCATACTTGATCAACTGGGAACCTTCTGTTCCTTTAGATGGAGACTTACCAAAGGAGGCTTAAAGCGGAAAAAAGGTAAACCTTTTATATATGAAAGTGTTTAGTTGTGTTTTGTATGTGCACATAAGTTCTGATGCTAGAAGTAAGCTTGATCCAAAGTCCATAAAGTGTAGTTTTATTGGGTATGGCATTGATGATTTTGGTTATCGGTTCTGGGATGATCAAAATCAAAAAATTATTAAAAGCAAAGATGTCATATTCAATGAGAAAGTAATGTATAAGGACACATCAATAACAAAATCTATTAATGCAGATGCTCATGCTGAAAGTGATGGGTTTGTTGAGTTGGAGGAAATCACTGAGGATAATGTGTAAAGGAGAAGTCAGAATAATTCTAAAAATATAGTTCCACAAGTGGAACAAGGCACACCTACGACTGCGGTGAGACGATCCTCTAGAATCTTTAGACCTACACAACAGTATTCACCCTCTTTACACTATTTGTTATTGTGTGGTGGTGGTGAGCCAGAGTGTTATGATGAGGAAACGTAGGTTGATGATTCAACCAAGTGGGAGTCAGCTATGCAGGATAAGATGGACTTACTCATGTCAAATCAAACATGGGAGCTAACTGAGCTACCAAAAGGCAATGGAGTTTGGAAAGGCTGATTAAACCAATGAAATGGAAATATATGATTCATATATCTAGCTGACCCAACTAATTATGAAAAGACTTTATTATTGCATGTTGTTGTACTAGTAATAGTGGTGGTGGTGGTGGATGTTCATATCACTGTGTGTGTATATGTATATATACACATATGCAAGTGAAGTTGCCTTACTTGACTTTGAGCTGAGTTGTACAAGCTGGGTAAATTAATCAGTATAAAATCAATGTAAGATTAAATCTTAAACAAAACAAAGCATGGTAGTTTTTCAAAAGCATTACTATATTTCCTTTTCCCTATTCTCGTTCTCTCTTCACTTCCATTGACAATCACTTCAGCAAGTACAAAAGCAAAAGCTCTTCTAAAATGGAAGAATAGCTTGTCATCTTCTAATTCCATCAACAACAATCAGGTTGTCCAAGGAAAGGACTGATTAAGCCAAGACCAGGAAGATATTGAGAGCTAACCAAAAGAGTAGGCCATATTGTTTTGCATTGGATAAAAAAAGGTTGGTTCCACAAACTTTGGTAAATTGTAGAAAGTTGGAAAAACTAGATTTCGTAAACTTCCAGACTTGCACTTCTTGACTTGAGATCTACCAGATTTCGAGATATAATTGGCGGTTCAACGAGTAAACTACTCTTCCCTAAGTTGCAAATCATTAATATAATACCCCATAATTTTGAGGTTATTTAAATTTGGGTTTGAGTTTGGGTTAGATTATAATTTTTTTTATTATTATTAGTCTTTCATGCAAATTATGTGATCTCTTTTTTAATATAGAAATTTTATTAACATAGTTGGATTATGAAAATTTTGAGTATGAAATTTGGTATAGTTGAATTAGAGGAGAATGTCGTGTTTTATGAGTGTGTGCATATATGTATATATAAATATGTATATATGTATATATACATGTATGTGGGTATAAGTGAAGTTGGTTGTAGGAGAGAAGAATAATAACATTTTTATTAGTTGTGGAAGACGAACACAGGGAGTGTAATAGTATAAATGGAGGTATTCTTAAGCTATAAAATAAATGGAGGTGTGTTTGAGCTACAATAAGGTCTTGAGTTTGAATCCCACAAGCAATAGAATAGTCTTTTATTTTATTTTATTTATTTATTTATTTTTTACCAATTCCTCACATCAGCAACGTTATATATATATTAGGGTTAGAGAAAAAGAGGTTTGCGGAAGGATCTTTAGGGAGAGAAAGTGTTAGAGAAAAGTTATAGAGAGAGAGAAAGGGTGGTAGTGGAAGATGAAGAAGGAGGCCAAGGTGGTGGCTGCCTTGTTCCGGTACCGGCATGGCTCACGTAGGTGGGCTTTTGGGTTCACAGCATGGGTTTTTGGCTGCACGATGGTGGCTAGCTGAAGCTTAGTGGGGACCACAGTGGTGGTGTGATGAGAGGTTCACATGGTGCTTTAGTCGTGGCTGATCGTGGAGGTTGGCTTGGGGGTCTTCTATGGTGGGTGATCGGCTGGCTGAAGTTCAAGGCCGGCCCTGGGCCTAGGCGGTCACCTAGGGCCCCCAAATTTTTTAACTTTTTGAGGGCCCCCAATTTCTACTAAGCCCACTAGATGTTATTTAAAAAAAAATAGTAACTAATAGTCCAATACTCTAGTCTGGGCCAAAGTTTAGTAAAAAAGTGGGCCTCATTGAAAAAATAATGATAATGGTCCAATACAATGGTCTGGCCCTCATTTAAAAAAAAAAAAAAACAAATTACTACTAACTATTTGTCTTAGGCATTTTTTTTCCCTCTAAACTCCTTTCCTTTTATTCCTCTATCTTCAGAACTCCTTTCTTTTAATTGATAATTTTTCAACTCAAAATGCAAAAACGATCACATTTACTTTGATATGAAGTTCAATTTTGATTTTTGTAACTAAGGTGTGTTGAATATTTTTTTTTAATTTTTTTATGTGAACTGGATTGTGCTATTTATAAAGCACCAAGACCAAGGTTTTTTTTTCAACATTAATATATTTTATTTGCTTATCGTCTCATTTTAATAAAAATTTTGCACTCCTATAGAATTTATCCGCACGTGAAACTTTAGGTAGAAAGGCCCCCATTTGAAAGTCCGCCTAGGGCCTCTCAACATTTTTGGAATCTCTAGACCTGCCCTGCTGAGGTTGTAGGTGGCAGCTGGCCGAGAGATGAATGTTGAGGTATGGGCGACTCATAGTTGTGGGTGTGGATGGTTTTGGGTTCAAGGTTGACACATGCTTATGCTAAGATGGAGGCCTCAACTAGGTAGTTGATGGAGAATGAAGAAGGTGCTCACGGTTCATGGGGCTTTAAGGCTTAGTGGTTGTGTTTGGTGGTTCCACGGTAGTGACCAAGGAAGGTGGTGATTGAAGTAGGTCTTTGAGATACCGAGAAGGGTGGCTATGAGGTGGTTCTGCATGGTGGAATGGCCAGCGGTGCATGGATGGTTTGGTTATGGTGTTCATTGATTGGTTACTAAAATGGATTCAATTTGATGGTTTAAACATGTTGTCCCAAAACATACATTTGGGCTTGGTCATATTGAGGTTAGTTTGTGCTGGGCAAGTTCATTGGGTTAGCTTGAATGGTTGAAAGTAGGTTGCAATTGGGCTATTCATTTGGAAATGGGCTGCTAGTGTATGGTTTAATTTATGGACTAGGCCAGACATTAAAATAGGGCCGGTATCGATTTAAAATAAAATGGCTTTGACATTGGATTGGGTTGACATCAATTGGACCATTACAGGATCGTCCAGATGGCTATGAACTGTATGAACTTCTGGATAAAAACTCGAGGCAAGTTGATACTTGCTCTCTTCTCCTATTCACATATATTTAATTTACGTATGTTTTATTATAAATGTGTATACGTGATTTTTTTGTGCTGTAAATTTGTATGTATATATATATATATATATATATATATATATATATATATATTAATGATTATGGATTTTGTGATTTAAATTGTTTTATTTAAATTTACGTTGTGCAATTTAAATTGTGGATGGTAAATGGGGTTGTGTTGTGAATTTTTACGTGTTATTGATGATACAATGTAATTGTTGTATTATTTTATGTGCACCATCTGTTGATGTATACGCGTATATTTAATAATATTTTGTACAATTAAATGTGTACTTGTTGATAATTAGTGTATTTAAATTTTGTCATTTTATGGGTACGAAGTGTGGATATTTATGTGCAATTGCTGATATGTTTCGTGCATGTAAATTTATTAATTTTAAATGCAATGTGATTAAATTGTTATATTTGATTGTATTATTTATTCAAATATATTTATTTAAATTATTTTGAGATTATGATGCGAAAGTCAATTTGCTGCTGCAATGAAAGATTGTTCAGCATATCCTTGTTGAGCTTTGAGCTCACCCCTCCCAGACTTTGCAGGTTAGGATGCTGACACAGGAACGGGACTTGCTAGTACCGGTTGAAAGGTAGCAATGTAGGAGCATTAGAATTTATTTCTGTCTAGGATTTGGGCAAAATTGTATTATTTTGAGTATTGTAAGAAAGAAATGTATTTAACATTATCTTCCATTGTAATAGAATGTTGTACAGGACTTTATGTATTTAAGGGACTGTTGAAAATTTTAGAATTTCTTTTATTTTTATTTATTTTTCACATCTCGAATTTCTCTTCGAAAATTCGGGATGTGACAATTAACCACTCTTGAAATGAGTTCAACGACACAATACCAACAAAAGATTTTGAAAATTTTAAAAGAATGATGAATGTGGATGAATGTAAAAATGGTTTAAATTCCTGGAAGACTCATAATATGGAGCTTGTGTGATGGTTGTTGTGAAAGGACATGAGGCTAAACTAGCGAGAATCTTAGACATCTTCACAACTAGGGACGACTCAACCTTAGGCGACTCAGGCGATCGGGTGTGGTCCATTCGGAAAAAGGCTCCAACTTTTAAAAAAACAAAGAAATTAATGAGTACCTAATAGGCTTCTTTTTTTCCTTTTTTTTAAAAAAATTTAATGTGTATTCTCTCCAAATTTTATGTGGATCATTTTAAAGAGATATATTGTAATAATATATTGAACTACATCTGAAATAAAATTTCAACAATAGAAACATACCGGCCTGCTACTTGTCTCATGCAATTTTTTTTTCTATTCATGTTAGATTCTTCTTGCTTAATATGATGAGTTATGAATTTATTCAACTTATTTGATTTAAAAATGAAACTCTCGAATTTAACTTTGTTTCGAGATTCAAAAAAAATAATATTAAAATTACCAAAAAACAAGAAGTTGCAATTACCGTATTCTTTTTTTTTTTTTTAATTATCCTGGCAAGAAACTCACGCGGTCACATGCCCCTACAGAAATGAATCACCGCCCTTCTAGTTTGAAAGTTGAAGAAATACCACTCAATTATAACTCTTGGTGCATACAATTAGAAGTATTTAAAAAAAAAAATTGTCTATCTTGAAAACTTTACTTGTGCAACTACTATTTATGAAGATAATTTCAAATACATTTTATTATCTTTAAGAATATCAAAAAAAAAAAAATTAGTAGTGCAATATGATACAATTAATGTCCAGGTGCTTGATGGGTTTTTGGATGGAGGTAGTGTATGACTTGTGTTAGTTTAAGGCTGTAGTGCATTAGTGTCTGTATATATTAATTTTTTAATGTAATTCATCTCTAGCTAGATGGGATTGAGGGTTGTTATGTGTTAGTTTGTGCAAATATGTGAAGGTAGTGACAAAAAAATGTGTGCGTATAACACAAGTGTATATGATGAGTCTACAATGTGATGTGCAAGTAACTTGAAGGAAATATCTTAAAAGTCAAAGAAATGTGCAAGTAACTTGAAAGAAATATCTTAAAAGTCAAAGAAACTACGATGGTGTGGTGGTAATTGTCAAATTACCGAAAGAAAAAGAAAATGATGGTAAAGGTGATAGTGAAGGCTGTGTTGAAAGAAAAAGAAAATGATGGTAAAGGTGATAGTGAAGGTTGTGTTGTTAGAGTTCTCATGTAAAGTTTTTGTCTGAAACGTTCAATTATATCAAGTCGGGCTTGTTCACAGTCACTTATTCATGGAACAACAAGTTCCAAGATCCATTTGGAAGGCTAATTCACTTTGGTTGCTCAACTTATCTCATAACAGTGATAGATTATGTTTCATCATTGTTGAAAATTTTAGTTTAACTTGAATCATTAGACTCCTCTTGAACCCAGTAGTGGGGAGATCCCTTGGACTAACATTTCTTCAACCTTCTTAAAAATCATCAAATTGTTGGCTTTGATACATCAATCCGACAAAACACTTTTGAAAAGAGTTCAAGACCAAAAGATATTTGGGGACTGACGTGATTGGTTGGCGTTGACACACAAGGGTTGACTCGTCACGTGTGAATGTAGGAGTTACTCTGTAGTTAGACTTTTAATTGGTCAAAAATCAAAATGAACTTGCCTTTCTCACATGAAGAAGGTGGGAATTCCCAAAACGTAGACGTTTTGAGGCACAGGAGGGATCACAGGAAATTACTCCAATTTGAATGAAAGAAGTGGAATTAGTAGTAATTGGTGTGCGGGTGTTCTTAATGTCCACAATTATTCATGCTTGACTTCACAATTTGAATGATTTAGTCTATGCGCAAGAAAATCCAGAGCCTTATTCACTATTTTATTAGTATGTTCCTTTTTATATTACATCATCTATCTACTCTCTCTAGTCTCTACTCTCTCCCCTACAAAAGATGAAACCCACAGCGTATATATTTGTGTAAACTGAAGCCCTAAACAAAACTAGGCATGATGACATTTGGAAGGCCTTATATTTTTCTTATTCATATCATCATCCTCTTTCTCTCTTTCTTTCCATTGAGGACCACACCATATTCAGAAACAACACAAGGAGAAGCACTTCTCAAATGGAAGAATAGCCTGTTGTCTTCTTCCCTCGATTCATGGTCAGTTGGCAATCTCAAAAACCTTTGCAACTGGACAGGCATCGTTTGTAACAACAGTACTACTAAAGCTGTCTCCAAGATAAGTCTCCCCCATGCAAATATCAGTGGAACACTTGACCAGTTCAGTTTCACTTCTTTTCCAAATCTCAATCATTTGAACCTCTCGTTCAACTACCTTAGTGGGCCAATTCCACCTACCATTGGCAATCTCTCCGAGCTCACTTCGTTGGACCTGTGCGAAAACTTCTTCTATCACACCATACCTCCGGAGATTGGATCGTTGACGAAGCTACAGTACCTTAGACTTTGGGGGAACAAACTAAACGGTACCATTCCATATCAACTTAGCTATCTTCAAAAGGTACACTACTTAAACCTTGGAAATAACTTGTTAGAAACTCCAGACTGGTCGAAGTTCTTGGCTATGCCATCATTGACATTCCTTAACCTTTTTTCCAATCGCCTAACCTTGGAATTCCCAAATTTCATATCCAATTGTAGGAATCTCACAGCTCTCGTATTGTCAAAAAATAATTTCACTGCAGGCATAATACCTGAATGGGTGTTCACCAATTTAAGCAAGCTTGAATATCTTTATCTTGGCCAAAATTCTTTTCAGGGGCCATTATCATCGAAATTTTCCAACTTTTCCAAGCTAAAGGAACTTAATCTAGAGAACAATAGTTTCACAGGCCCAATTCCTTCTGAGCTTGGCCTATGTACTGGTCTCAAACTCCTGGAGCTAGGCTCCAATTCATTTACTGGGGGGTTGCCTTTGTCCTTTTCCAATCTGACCAAGCTATTTAGCTTTGGTCTATCCAACAATTTTCTTTCTGGCGAAATCTCTTCTTTTATCTTCACTAATTGGACTGAGTTGAAATGGTTGGACCTTGATGACAACTCCCTCACCGGAAAAATCCCACCTGAACTCCCAGCTCAGCAAGGAAGCCGGACTCAATTGCGTATTCTCCACCTAGCCTCGAATGATTTAAATGGAGAAATACCATCCACCATTTGCAACTTGAGTTCTCTTCAAATTCTTGATCTGTCCAATAACAACTTGTGTAATGTGATTCCACAATGTTTAGCGAACTTCAGCAGTGAACTCACTGAGCTAGATCTGCAAATGAATCACTTTCATGGACCCATTCCAACAAATTTCACAAACTGCAACAATTTGAGGAATCTAGGCTTGAATGGTAATCAACTAGAAGGGTTGGTTCCACAAACTTTGGTAAATTGTAGAAATTTGGAAGTTCTAGACCTTGGAAACAACAAGCTAAGCGATACATTCCCCCATTGGATAGAAAATCTTCCAGAGTTGCGCGTACTTGTCTTGAGATCTAACAGATTTCGAGGTACAATTGATGTTTCCAAGAATAAACAACCCTTTACTAAGTTGCGAATCATTGATTTGTCAGGGAATGAGTTCAACGGCTCATTACCAACAAAATATTTTGAGAAATTCGAAGCAATGATGAATGTGGATGAAAGTAAAAAGGTTTTGAAGTACTTGGGGGACTGGTACTATGGAGTATCTCTGAAAGTGGTGGTGAAGGGACATGAGATTGAACTAGTAAGAATCTTAGATGTCTTCACAACCATTGATTTATCGAACAACAAGTTACAAGGAGAGATTCCAAGTTCCATTGGGAATCTTAAGTCACTTCGGTTGCTCAACTTATCTCATAACAGCTTCACAAGTCGTATTCCATCATTGTTGGAAAATTTGGTCGTGCTTGAATCATTAGACCTCTCTTCAAACCAACTGGTGGGGGAGATCCCTTGGCAGCTGATAAGACTATCATTTCTTTCAATCTTGAACTTTTCTCAAAATCACCTTGTCGGATTGATACCTCAAGGCCAACAATTTGATACGTTTGAAAATAATTCATATTATGGTAACGAGGGATTATGTGGAGTACCATTGACAAAGAAGTGTAGTAGAGACAATGAGCCACCAACACTGCTGCATCAAGAAGATAACTCAGATTTTGCAAGTGGATTTACTTGGAAAGTTGTCGTAATAGGATATGGCTGTGGGTTGTTATTTGGATTGATTATGGGTTGTCTTGCCTTCTTGACTGGAAAACCAACATGGTTTGTAAACATCGTTGAAGGAGATAACGTAAAAGGAGAAAAAGATTGAAGAAGAATAGTTCAGGACAAGCTAGGAAAGGAAATCAGTGAAGGCAAGTAGACAACTTGTACCTGTACGTAGATCTAAATATATGTATTTTTTATTTTTATTTTTCTTTGGTATTTACTAGTAGATCGAAGTTGTTATAAATGTGTTGTGATTTAGTTGTTCTAAGTTGCTTTCTCAATTTTCCATAATAGTTTGTATTCGCTATTTGTTATTTGAATTAAGTCCCTATATTTGTTCAGCTTTTCCATCAATGCATCAACCTTACAACTCCCACATTTTATATCCAATTGTTGAATCTGGGAAACAACAACTTGCCACTGAACCATTTGACTGGTGTAATTCCGGAACAGTTCGATTCGGGCATATTTGGATTATTCAAATTTGAATGCATGCAATGTTGCATCTAAGTTGAAATAAGGTACTTTTAAAAAATAACTACTTGAATACATCGAGGAGAGCATAGTTTAGAAAGGATTGAGTATGTATTCATTAAAACAACCATACTCCATTACTCTGCATTCAATTCAGTTTCTAACTTATTTATCTCTTGGTTGATATAATTTCCAGGGAGACAGAAAAATGAGACCAAAGTATTGAAGTCATAGATACACCAATAAATAAACATGATTTCATGCACTAAATGTCTAAAATTAATTTTCTTTTGAAAGATAATATGGCATGGTTTTATCTTGTGGAAAAGTAAAAACTTTAGTCATCTTCCACGTAATTTGGGCTGTAGATTTTATACTTGTCGAACAACTTACCAATTTCTCAATTATGCACTCTAACTTGCAGATTTTATACTTTGTGAAAAAGAAAGAAAAAAAGAAAACGAGGTTAATGTATTGTATCCTGTCTTCAAAATGCTAAAAATCACAACCATTTGTTTCACTTATGCCCCTATTCTTCTCTGATATGGAATGCCTTGCAATGAGAAGAATCTCTTCTTCTCATTTGCCTACGGTCTTCTTCATCCTTTTCATGCTTGCCCTTTTCTTTCCCGGTCCTGGGGAATTCGTTTTTCACTAGAGACCTATTAAGAATAAACCTCATAATATCAACAAGCACAAACTTCTTCAAATCTACTTTTTTCATCTAAATTGTTTTGGCATGCAACCTATCAGAAAAATATTATAGAGTAACAGAAACATTCTTCTTATTATTTGAATTATTTTTAACTTGAGAATTTTTGGGTTTGTTCCAATTATATTACTTTCTAGTATGAACCCTATTTTTAGTAAAAAAATTATGCACATGAAAATCAGCATTAAAATATTTTTTTTTTCTTATCAACAGTGTTGACTATATCCATTCTTACCACAAAAAGTTAAATGAAGTACATTGGACACAACATTAGCATGCAAAGACTCAATTTGAAGCTCATGTTTGGGTGTAGACAAATTCAAGTTTATAGGTTTAACAAAAACAGTTTTACCCTTAGATGATGACCTAACAAAACATAGTCCAGTCTTATCTCCTACAGACTTACCAACACTAATCAAGCTATCAATCTTAATTTGTCCAGAAGTAATTGCAATCAATTTTTTTTTTAATTCAGGCTCAAGAAAATCAATTGTAGTAACTCTTGTGGGTGAGTGTGAGTGGGCGGATGCGAAGACACACACTGGACTGAGCTACCACACTGATAGGGTACAGGGTGCTCAATTCCACATCGCCTGAATGTGGAAAAGGGGATGTACTAGTTTATATATAGTATGTTCTCTTCAAATGGTATGAGTTATTTTGGGATAAAATTCAAGAGCAAAATCGTGTGAGATTAGGTCCAAAGCGGACAATATCATACCATATGTTGGAGCGGGATATTACATCAATTCTAGCAACAAGAATATCACTAACAGAAATAGCTTAACTTACCTCGCTTTCGAAAAACTTAACTTTACTTTGAAGATTTTGATTATTAGCTTTATATTCTTCAATCAATTTCAGTTTCTCTTCATTATCTTTCTTCAAAGTTTCTTTTTCAACTTCCACTTGCTTCAACTTCTTAGACTTTCCATTATAAGCCTTTAATAATTTCTCAAAAATTTTTTGCAACTTGCTTTCACATAGTTCTTCAACTGACTCCTCAACTTCTTAATATTCAGACCCAACTTAACTTAGAGTCGTATACATCTTTATTTCACCTACATCAGAAGAAGAATCTTTAGTAGTATTCGTTAGTTAGCAACTAATTTCAATATCTCAATTTATTCATTTGTTTCTATCATGAGTTTCTAACATGCTATGTATTTTGAATGTTTCTTCATTTAAAATTTGATGGTCTGAAATCCTAAGAAAAAATATGAAGGAATATATGATACTAGTATACATGCTAACTAATGACAAGCATAGAGCAACACGTGATGCTTACTAAATTTTAATCTGTATTCATGTCAAATATTCCTCCAAGGTCATGTTACACATTGAAATAATTATGATGGTGCAATAAATCACAAAAATAATTCCAACTTGACCGAGCGAGTGGTTTTATTCAAAGTCTTCGCTGGACGGTAATAAGCACACCTTGATAATGCAAACTAGATTTGATTTGGAGCCAATTCTCATTTTTGTTAATCATTATTGGTAAACACTCATGCATGCTAGTACAAGAAAATTATGCTCAAGAGAAAAGTACAAGGCCTAATTGTCTTGGTCAGTCAATGATGGAAGTTTCTAAAGAATTACTTGGGAGGAAAAACAAAAAGTTCCTAACGAATTTATCAAAATTATGTGGTGGACCCTTTATATTTTTCTGCATAATTATTGGTTGAGATGCATGTTCACATCAGAAATAATTAAATTTATGTGATGATATCGACCTGGAATTGACCTGTGGGGGAATCTTTTCTTTTCCATCTTCCTTCCTAGTATAGATTCATTTTCATTCTTATCTCGCCTGTCAAATTAGGCCTGACTAATATCAACCATAGCCTAATCCTAAATCACTTTATAATTCTAGCTTTTTTCTTTTCCAAGGAAGAGTCGCATGTTCACACAGTTATTCTTGCATAAATTATATTCTTCTAGCCTTTTTTTGCAGAAGAGTCGCATGTTCACACCGTTATTCTTGCATAAATTATATTCTTCTAGCTTTTTTTGAATAATTCTAGCTTGTTTTGCAAGAAGAGTCGCATGTTCACAGAGTTATTCTTGCAGAAATTATATTCTTCTAGCTTTTTTTGTAGGAAGAGTCGCAGGTTCACACTCAAGATTTTCAAAGGAAAATTTGAGATGTGAAAAACAAATAAAAATAATAAAAATAAAAATAAGAAAATAAAAAAATTTTAAAATTTTCAAACAATCCCTTAACACATAAAATCATGTACAAATGCTATTACATTGGAAGATAATATTAAATATATTTCTTCCGTACAAATACTCAAAATGAAACTAGTCTCAAATACTGAATATAAATTAAAAAAATCTAGTGGTCCCACACAACTACCTCTTTAACCGGTACTATCAAGTCTCGTAATTGTTTCCGTGTCAACGTCCTAACCTGCAAAGTCTGGGAAGAGGTGAGCTCAAAGCTCAACAAGGATATGCTGAACAATCTTTCATTGCAGCAGCAAGTTGACTTTTGTATCATAATCTCAAAGTAATTTAATTTATATTTAACTAAGTAACACCATCCAATATTACAATTTAATCATATAACATTTAATATTCAATAAATTTAAATGCACAAAAACATATCGGCAAGTACAAGCAACCGTGTACAATTTGTGCACATAACCTGACATAATTTAAATGCACCAAATATACATCCACAAGTACAAAAAAACAATTAACTTTGTACACATAAAATGATACCATTTAAATGCACAAGTTAATCCACAAGTATATTTAATTGCACAGAAAAGTTAACAAGCACACACATGCACATTAACAAATAATGCTCATAAAATAATACACCAATTGCACTGCAACATCAAACACGTAAATAAATTACAACACAATCACATTTATCAATCACAATTTAAATTGCAAAACATAATCTCAGATAAAATAATTTAAATCATCACATCCATAGTCATCTACATTTACTATACGAATATATATATTATATATATACACACACACACACATAATAATTTACAATGTATATATATTATTATATATATATATCTACATTTACTGCAAGTAAGTATTTAAAAAAATGCAAACACATTCAATTTATATATACCTTTAAACATATATATATATATACACAATAATTCACGTATGCATAGATATATAAACACACGTAAATTAAATATACGAATAAGTGAAAAAAGCAAGTATCAACTTGCATCGGGTTTTATATCCTGAAGTCTGTGTACGCAAATTTGAGCTACAATGGTCCGGTCCAGTCCAGCATCAAAGCCCAGTCCCCAATGTCAAAGCTAAGCCCACACAAATAATCCATTTCATTAAATTGCTACTGGGCCTATTTTAATTCTGGCCCAATGCAAATCACTGATGAAGCCCAAACCAAACATTTCATGCAATGAGCCCAAAAATATACATTTTGCATATTTGGGTTGATCCATTATAGTAACTGATATATAAACACACGTAAATTAAATATACGAATAGGAGAAAAAAGCAAGTATCGACTTGCCTCGGGTTTTATATCCTGAAGTCTGTGTATGCAAATTTGAGCTACAATGGTCCGGTCCAGCCCAGCATCAAAGCCTAGTCCCCAATGTCAAAGCTAACCCCACACAAATAATCCATTTCATTAAATTGCTACTGGGCCTATTTTAATTCTGGCCCAATGCAAATCACTGATGAAGCCGAAACCAAACATTTCATGCAATGAGCCCAAAAATATACATTTTTCATATTTGGGTTGATCCATTACAGGAACTGAAATCTTCAGGCCCACTTCTAAGCACATACTTCAGTTTGTGATTCAAGTATTCAAATTTTAGACTTCTGTACCATAAACTCCATAGACTTCTCTTCAACAAGCCCACTGTCCATGACCATATCGGTCGTACGTCAATCAGATAAGGTAACGTGACAAACATCATGCAAGCCAATTCCACACCATCTTCATCGAGTGACCAACCCATGTAGCATCAAAGAACATGAGCTTGCACCACACCACTATAACAAGGCTGCCCACAGCCCCGGCACCACCAGCAAATCCACCCACAACCAAGCTTATGCATACAATAAACTTGTCAGCCTAACTCCACCGGAACACCTTACCATGGAGACCCACCATTAAGCTTCAACACCTCCATGATAGCTATAGCCAGCTCGCTAAGTGAAGACCCAGCTCGAGCTCAACCAAATCAAACTACCTTCAGCCACCAAAACCACCATGGTTACTGCCCTCACCGTGAGCCATGCACAGCCACACCAGAGCCAAAAACTCACCTTTAACCATCACCATAACAGCCCACCATGCGAGCCATTCGCACCCTCTACAGTGGATACAATCACCCGCAACCACCGTCGGACCACCATGCTCCCATGGAAAACCCACAACAGCCCAAGTGGACTCACCGTGGACCACCTTACATTAGCCCATCCACCCTCATCGAAACCACCGGCCACCGCCACCCAACTGTGAATCTCATGCACCCAAGCAGGCCCACTAGCAGACGCCACCTTCAATATCCTTCCACCGTGAACCACCACCATGTACGGTAGATGCAGAACACTTCAGGCTTACAAGTACAACAGACTATATCATAAACTTACACTCATTCCACTCTGACAAGAACTCTGATGCAGAACACTTCACGCTTACAATTACAACTACCTCGTCCAACTACTGTAATACCCCGCTCCAACACATGGTATGATATTGTCCGCTTTGGGCCTAAGCCCGCACGGTTTTGCTCTTGGGTTTTACCCCAAAAGGCCTCATACCATTTGAAGAGAACATACTACATATAAGCACATCCCCTTTTTCACACCCAGGCGATGTGGGATTGAGCATCCTGTACCCTGTCAGTGTAGTAGCTAAGCCTAGTGTCTGTCTTCGCACCCGCCCACTCACACCCGTTCACAAGGGTTACTACAATCCACCCCCCTACGAGGCCCGACGTCCTCGTCGGCACACTTCTTCCGGCTGGGTTCAGGCTCTGATACCAACTGTAATACCCCGCTCCAACACATGGTATGATATTGTCCGCTTTAGGCCTAAGCCCGCACGGTTTTGCTCTTGGGTTTTACCCCAAAAGGCCTCATACCATTTGAAGAAAACACACTACATATAAGCACATCCCCTTTTCCACACCCAGACGATGTGGGATTGAGCACCCTGTACCCTGTCAGTGTGGTAGCTAAGCCCAGTGTCTGTCTTCGCACCCGCCCACTTACACCCGTTCACAAGGGTTACTACAACTACTGCAGATTTCCGGTTAACGTCAAAATCCTCTCAAAAAGGTAATTGGAAGAACACGAACATCAAGCAAGTATTATGTCCCCTTTGTAGCTCAATCTTCTTCTCTTTCCTCACCAACTAATAGTTGAAGAAGAAACCAATCCAGTAACTTAATCACGAAGAAATCTTCAATGCAGTCTTCGAACAGTTGATCAAGCAAATAGAGAACACCCTAAATCACTTAGTGAATATGTGTGCGCTCTCAAAAATATAAACAAAGAATTATAAGGGAAAAATCATTTGTTAGAAAAATATCTCAATGTTTTCTCTCTAGAATATAAATTTCTGTTCTTTAGAAGGCGTAGTTGAAAGCGTGCTGAGAGAAAAATCATATGAGATTTTTATAAAGATTAAAAATCTTAATTTTCTTTGAAAAACAAGTTAAAATTCAATAGAAAACAACTCCCCACTTTTTAGAAAGTTCGGGGTCAAAACATGACTCCACGGGACAAATTTCGCCAATACAGAAGCTTGGACCGATCCAAGCTTCACTTGGACCAGTCCAACCCTGTGGATATCTCAATTTGAGATACCAAGGCCTCATAGACCGGTCCAGCCTTCACTTGGACTGGTCCAACCTTGAATTTTTCACCAAATTGCTTAAAAGCCCCTCTTTTCAAGGTTGGAACCTACTCTTGTCTTTTTACAGGTTGGCATTTGACCAGTTTAGGGTGAATTTTTGCTTCATCAAGTTCTAAGAGAGTTGAGTTGAGAGAGACAGAAATCAGTGAGAGTCAAGAATGAGAGTATTCCTTTTTATAAAAGAGTGTCCTCTTGGTAATCCATTGAAATTTTTTATCCTTATATTTTGAATAAAAAGTTAGTCGTTCTTCGCCTATAAATATAGGCAATTTGTCAAACCATGTAAATCTTATCTTATTTGTATGTGTTATTTTCATAGTAATTTTCACTTGTTGCTATTGCATATTTATTGCGTGAAATCTTGGAGGGGATTAATTCTTAACAAGTGTGGTATCAAAGTCATAGCAACAACTACTATAGATGTAAAGTATGCAGTCAAAAAATTTGATGGAAGAAAGAACTTTAGTATCTCACAATTAAGTTAGGATGCGAGATCTATTAGTTCAATAAGGTTTAAAATAGGCAATGGATTACAAACCAACAAGTATGGATGATAAAAAATGGGACAAGATGCCTTCAAAGGCGGTGAGTGTTATTTAATTGACCATAACCGATGATGTAGTATACAATGTGATATGAGAATCCTCAGTGATGTATATGTGGACAAATTAGAGGATCTCTATATGAAAATGAATCTCACCAATTGGCTAATCTTGAAGTAATAATTGTACTCATTTTGTAGAAAAGAAGGCGTAGGCTTGCATGACCATCTCGATACACTCCACCCATATACACTTATTTAATAATTTACTTTAGGGAAGAGGTACCATCACGACGAGGCAAGTGAAGAGTTCTTTATTCCCCAGTGAGAATATGAATGGTGAAAATGAAAGATACAATCAATATGATCAGTCTCGAGCTTTTGTTGCTCAAGAGAAGAGGACGTTTAAAGGAAAACAAGGAGGACTCTGTAAATAGAAAGACGGAGCCCCAATAAATTAGATGCCAATCATGGAGCTGGAGTGCTAATTTTGTGGAGAAAACAAAACACTATATCTGGAATTATCCAAAAAATAAAAGTGTATCCACTAATGCTGCTACGTGTAGTAACCCTTGTGAACGGGTGTAAGTGGGCGGGTGCGAAGACAGACACAGGGCTGACCTACCACACTGACAGGATACAGGGTGCTCAATCCCACATCGCCTGGGTGTGGAAAAGGGGATGTATCCCACATCGCCTGGGTGTGGAAAAGGGGATGTGCTTATTTGTAGTATGTTCTCTTCAAATGGTATGAGGCCTTTTGGGGTAAAATTCAAGAGCAAAACCGTGTGGGCTTGGTCCCCAAGTGGACAATATCATCCCATGTGTTGGAGCAAGATATTATAGTTAGTATTAGAGCCTGAACCCAGCCAGAAGTGTGCCGACGAGGACGTCGGGCCTCCTAGGGGGTGGATTGTAGTAACCCTTGTGGACGGGTGTGAGTGGGCAGGTGTGAAGACAGACACTGGACTGAGCTACCACACTGACATGGTACAGGGTGCTCAATCCCACATCGTCTGGGTGTGAAAAAGGGGATGTATCCCACATCGCCTAGGGTGTGAAAAAGGGGACGTGCTTATTTGTAGTATGTTCTCTTCAAATGGTATGAGACTTTTTGGGATAAAACTCAAGAGCAAAATCGTGTGAGCTTAGGCCCAAAGCAGACAATATCATACCATGTGTTAGAGCGGGGTATTACACTGCGTCCGAGGCTGCTATTGTAAATGATGATGTTGTTGAAGTCCTTTCAATCATTGATAAGAAGAGAGAATTTAAAGAGTGGATAATTTATTCTAATTGTTTCTATCATGTATGTCCTCGCAAAGAATGGTTTACCTCTTACAAACCTGTAGTCGGTAAGGTATTTATGGGGAACAATTCTTTTTATGAAGTTGTGGTGATTGGAACAATTAACATCAGGATAAGAAATGAGTTAATTAAGACTTTAACTAACGTAAATTATGTTCCAAGTGTTAAAAGAAATGTGATTTCTTTAGGAGTGAAATAGAAGAGAAAAGAAAAGAAAGGATAACATTAGTTGTGAGAGAAAAAAAAGAAAAGAAAAGAGAGGCTAACATGTATTTATGTTTGGATAAATTATGAAGGAAAAGAAAGGAAATGATTGCATTCTTGTTTAGAAAAGGTAAAGGAGAGAGAAGAAAAGAAACTATTTTAATTAATTTACTATCATGTCCTTTTGTGTTTATATTACAAGATATACCCACATATCTTATAAATTTTGTTCTTTAAAATGTTAGAGTTATTTTTGGTTTTATGAAAGATTCACTTATTCTTATCATTTCTCTCCAAATCTTCTCACTTTTGGAAAGATAGCATATGAGAGATTTGGAGGGATAAGCTATCCCTCCAAATCACTCATAATCCTTTCTTTTCTATTACTAATAACAATCCAAACACAAAAAATATTATCCTTCCCTTTTTTTTCTTTTTCGTCCAATTCCATTAATCCAAACGAGCCTTTAGATTCGAAAGGTTGATAGTATGAAATAAAACATGACCTGATGATGGTTAGAAGAGGGCCACGTATCATTCTTATAAGAAAGAAGGTTGATAATCATATAGTCTATTGGGAAATACTTTGTTAGGTGGAGCAGTTGCAAAGATAAAGTGGAATACCATTTTGAGATCTACTAGTATGGTGGATGATCAAGAGCATTAAGTGAAGAAATAACTATTGGCAATCACAATGACACAAACCTTCAGTGTAGAAAAGAAGAAATTCTAAATCGGTGATGTGAGATTGGTTCCCAAGTTTGCAAATTGCTTAAATGTCACACTCCTCTTGGTGCTCACGATTTTCAAAATGCGTCTACCCACTTAGAAGACATCGACACATATAAGTGAGATGTAACGACCCGCTCCACCATATCGTATGATATTATCCGCTTTGGACCTAAGCCCGCACAATTTTCTAATTGAATTTTACCCCAAAATGCCTCATACAATTTGAAGAGAACACACTACATATAAGTACATCCCTTTCTCCACACCCAGGCGATATGAGATTGAGCACTCTGTACTCTGCCAGTGTGGTAGCTCACCCAGTGTCTCTCGTACCCGCCCACAAAGGTCACCACAGTCCACCCCCTAGGAGGTCCGACATTCCCGTTAGCACACTTCCGGCTGGGTTCGGCTCTAATACTATTTGTAACAGCTCACTCACACTTCCAGCTAGGTCTAACCCTCACCAATAAAAATAAAAACCCAAAAAAAATTATATATAAAAAAATAAAACATTTAATAAAACTACTACACACTTATTTAAAACAACCAAAGCATCTAATACCACACAATTATCATCTAAATTAAACATAAATAAACACATTGACAAAATTTAAATTAAAACATATAAAACACTCACAAATCAGCAATCTAAATAATAAATAAATGACTCATTTAAATAACCTCAAAATAACGGGGTATTACATGAGATGTCACAATCACTCTCTCTTGGTATCCATTATCCTCTATAGCTAAACCCTCATAGGCTTATGCAGACTCTCCCATTTCCAGCTGGGGATTGGCTCTTATAGCATTTGTCATAGCCTGCCTCGCTGTGTAGATATGATTTGTTTTGTACACTTTTCTCTTAGTGCTCACGGTTTTCAAAATATGTCTATACAGATAGGAGACATCAACACATATAAGTGCTAGCAACTTCTTCCCCCAGGGGATATGGAACACCACACTAAACTTGGAATTTGCTAGTAATAAATAAGTGTGGTCGAGTGGTGAAAATAACAAAAAAAAAAAAAAATGATTGGATTGGTGATCTTTGAGTTGTATTGGTTTGGAAATATTTTACTTAAGCCCAAAGCAATCCTACTTGAGCCCCCTCAACAAGAATTCTTTTTCACCAAGTTATGGGTTAGAAACTCTAAAAATAGAGTCCCATGTTTTGAGTTAGGGTGTGTGTGAATTAATTATTTATGTCGAGCATTTTTATTTTGCATTGTTTAGTATTAGTACATCCATTTACTGGGCGTGAAAAACATTATTCTTTTTTTTTTCCTTTTGTGTAGAAGAGAAATTTGTAAAATCTCCCCAATTTTGACAACATACTTAGAACCTGGTTTTCTCTGAAATCAAATGTATTCCAGGCATTGGTATTATCTAGATTGCATTTCTCATAGCTCCATCGAGAAGTTTCTGTTCAAACTGAAATCTATATATATATAGTCCTAATATTTCACTTCTGTTAGCTTCTACGTATATTTGATTCCCACCTTTGCAAACCCCTCGAGGAATTTTGCAGGAAAAACCATTGTCTAAGAAGCTCGTATTCTTCCAAGAGCTGGAGTCGAACTCTTCAGGATTACTTTCAGAGTTGAATGAAATTTCAATATGAATCTGATGGCTAAAGTGTGGAAAGGGCAATGCATATCTGAATAGAGGTGAATAGATGTTAAGGAGGCGATATTCGCACTCCCATTTTTTACGTTTGCATTCTCATCTTAGAAGAAATGTCACTTCTAACCTTTATTTTACATGTGAATGATTAACTTTTCTCAAAATACTAAACTACTATTTTAGACATTCTCTTTATCTCTTATTTTTAATGTTTTTGGTCTATTTTGATCGGATCCAAAGAAAATACTCTAAAAAAAATAATCAAAAAAAAAATTCTCTTTTTACAAGACCCAAAAAAAGTTATCTATGTTAGTAAATTATTTCTTTTGACAAGACCAAAATATATATAGATATATATCTGTTGAAGAAATTATATCTTTTGTCGTGAGATAAAAAAAAATATTTCTGTTAAATAAATTATTTCTTTTGGTAGGAATTAAAAATTAAAAAGTACCCAAAAAATAGTTATCTGTGTTAAATAAAATCTCTCTTGATACAACCCAAAAAAAAAGTATATAAAACATTTTATTCTTGTTGAATAAACTATCTATATTGAGAGTACCAAAAAAATAAATAAATAAATAAATATATATATATATATCGTTTTTGAATAAATTATAAATTTTGATAGGTTCAAAAAAAAGAAATTATCTCTATTGAATAAATTCTCTATTCGAAGAAACCAAAAAAAAAAAAATTTGTTGAATAAATTATCCATTTTGAGAAGACAAAAAAAAACTATGAACAAGTTATCTCTTTTGACAAGATTAAAAAAAAAAAAAAAAAGTAGTAAAGAAAGTAAAAAAGGTAAAATAATTTATCTCTTTTGATAAGACATAATATATATATATATAATAAAGAAACTAAAGAAGGTAAAAAAAAGTTTAACTTTATAGTCTAAAGGGTAGTTGCGGTATTATAAAATAAGGGATGATGTATTAATTAGTTTATGAACCTTACTGTCATTTTCTTTAAAAGAAAAATATAAGTGGAGTGCAATTATAGAAAAAGATAGTGCAAATATCGCCTCCCTAGATGTTATTCAATTTTCAACTAACAATAGCGAACTTTTAAATTTTAGCAATTTGGTTCAAACATGACAATATAAACTATATAGAGCAAAAATAATTACACATAAAAACTTGATTTACTTGGAAAACTCAACAGGAAAAATTTCTAGGACCTAGCTAGTTCCCGGACTTTGCTACCGCCACTGAATAATCTATTCCTCAAGCAATCCGATTTTCAAGCCAGTTTTAATTTTGCGTGATTTGCGTGAATTAGGCTCCACAAATTGATGGTCAACACTTTGAATATCTTGATCCAGTCAAGAGAACTCCCCCGTTCAACACGTTAGAAAATATCTTGTAGACTGCATTAATGTTAGTTTGTTAAAATATATATTGTACACTGCATTACAAAAAGATATAGGTGAGGTCTAAACTAATTCATCTTTTTTATTTTTTATTTTTTGGGAATCAACACGATGTTTATACGGTCTCTGTTTTAGAGAGAGGGAGAAATTAGATCATCTCACTCTATTTTGGTGGGTCATTGACTCATTGTGAAAAAATACAATAATATTATAACATTTATATATACAATATAAACATGAGGAGTGCGAGAGGCAATCGATATCCTTTCACAATCGCTTTACTTATTGGTGAAAAGTAGAAATCAATCATTAATTATTTTTGTGTAATAAATGTTCTATTTTGTCATCAATCAGTATGTCATTGTAGTTTTAAAATATTTAAAGTAGTATCATCAAATAAAACTATAATATTCAAAGGTGCTTTTTCAATTTTGAAAGAAAATTTTATTCTTTAATTAAATTGAAAACCAAGATTCATACATTATTTTATATTCCAATTAATTACAAATTTAAAAAAATTATATAACAAATTATTATAATAAGTATATAGATTAATATAAAATTTTATTCTTTAATTAAAATTAAAGAATCACGTATGAACATCATAGTTTTACTTGATAGTATTACTGTAAATATTTTAAAATTACAAAGGCATACTGAATGATTGATGATAAAATAAAATATTTATTACACAAAAAAAATTAATAATTAATTTTTACTTTCCATCAATTATTAAAGCAAGTGTATAAGCGACTGGCATGAAACTCCGCCGTAAACATTCAGCCATCCCTTATCATTAAGGTTGGCTTTAAGCGGTATTGTTACTGTGGACGTTTTAAGGCACACGAGGGATCACATGACCCCTCTAACAGGGGAACCGGATCCGGATCCGGATCCGTGGGAAATTACTCCATTTTGAGCCAAAAAGATTGAATGTTAATAAATTCATGCAGACATATGGAGCTCACATGTCTGCTATGCCATTCAACAAGAGAGAGAATGTAGTGTGACCAAGGGAAAAGTCTTTCTTCAAGTCAATCCCTGCAAGTCAGTCCCCCATTGGAATTTGTAATGATTTAGTCCATGCGCAAGAAAATCCATAGTGTTATTCACTATTTTATTAGTCTGTTCCTTTTTATATTACATCGTCTATCTACTCTTTCTACTCTCTCTCTCCCCTGCAAAAGATGAAACTAGGCATGATGACATTTGGGAGGTGTAATATTTTTCTTATTCATATCATCATCCTCTCTCTCTCTTTCTTTCCATTGAGTACCACACCATATTCAGAAACAACACAAGGAGAAGCACTTCTCAAATGGAAGAATAGCTTGTTGTCTTCTTCCCTCCATTCATGGTCAGTTGGCAATCTCAAAAACCTTTGCAACTGGACAGGCATCGTTTGTAACAACAGTACTACTAAAACTGTCTCCAACATAAGTCTCCCCCAAGCAAATATCAGTGGAACACTTGACCAGTTCAGTTTCACTTCTTTTCCAAATCTCAAGCATTTGAACCTCTCGTTCAACTACCTTAGTGGGCCAATTCCACCTACCATTGGCAATCTCTCCGAGCTCACTTCGTTGGACCTGTGCGAAAACTTCTTCTATCACACCATACCGCCGGAGATTGGATCGTTGACGAAGCTACGGTACCTTAGACTTTGGGGGAACAATCTAAACGGTACCATTCCATATCAACTTAGCTATCTTCAAAAGGTATACTACTTAAACCTTGGAACTAACTTACTAGAAACTCCAGACTGGTCGAAGTTCTTGGCTATGCCATCATTGACATACCTTAACTTTTTTAATAATAGCCTTACCTTGGAATTCCCAAATTTCATATCCAATTGCAGGAATCTCACAGCTCTCGTATTGTCAAAAAATAATTTCACTGCAGGCACAATACCTGAATGGGTGTTCACCAATTTAAGCAAGCTTGAATATCTTTATCTTGGCCAAAATTCTTTTCAGGGGCCATTATCATCGAAAATTTCCAACTTTACCAAGCTAAAGGAACTTAATCTAGAGAACAATAGTTTCACAGGCCCAATTCCTTCTGAGCTTGGCCTATGTACTGGTCTCAAACTCCTGGAGCTAGGCTCCAATTCATTTACTGGGGGGTTGCCTTTGTCCTTTTCCAATCTGACCAAGCTATTTGGCTTTGGTGTATCCAACAATTTTCTTTCTGGCGAGATCTCTTCTTTTATCTTCACTAATTGGACTGAGTTGAAATGGTTGGACCTTGATGACAACTCCCTCACCGGAAAAATCCCACCTGAAATCGGCTTATTGACAAAGCTCGGAAAGCTTTGGCTGAATAATAACCAGCTTTCTGGCTTGATCCCTCATGAGATTGGGAACTTGAAAAACATGGCAAGCCTAAGACTCTCAGAAAACCAGCTCTCAGGTCCAATTCCTCATACAATTGGGAATTTGACATTGCTGCGTAGCCTTGAGCTCGAAACTAACCAATTGAATGGAGAGTTGCCTATTGCCATGCCTAAACTTAAGAATCTTGAATGGGTCGATCTTAGTCGCAACCAAATCTCAGGTCAACTTTCACATAAATGGGGAGAATGTGTGAAGCTCACATATTTACTTCTGGGTGAAAATAAAATTTCGGGTCAACTCCCAGCCCAGCTAGGAAGCCGGACTCAATTGCGTATTCTCCACCTAGCCTCGAATGATTTAAATGGAGAAATACCATCCACCATTTGCAACTTGAGTTCTCTTCGAATTCTTGATCTGTCCAATAACAGCTTGAGCAATGTGATTCCACAATGTTTAGCCAACTTCAGCAGTGAACTCATTGAGCTAGATCTGCAAATGAATCACTTTCATGGACCCATTCCAACAAATTTCACAAACTGCAACAATTTGAAGAATCTAGGCTTGAATGGTAATCAATTAGAAGGGTTGGTTCCACAAACTTTAGTAAATTGTAGAAATTTGGAAGTTTTAGACCTTGGAAACAACAAGCTAAGAGATACATTCCCCCATTGGATAGAAAATCTTCCAGAGTTGCACGTTCTCGTCTTGAGATCTAACAGATTTCGAGGTACAATTGATGTTTCCAAGAATAAACAACCCTTTACTAAGTTGCGAATCATTGATTTGTCTGGGAATGAGTTCAACGGCTCATTACCAACAAAATATTTTGAGAAATTCGAAGCAATGATGAATGTGGATGAAGGTAAAAAGGATTTGAAGTACTTGGGGTATTCACATTATGATGTTTCTGTGATGGTGGTGCTGAAGGGAAATGAGGTTGAACTAGTGAGAATCTTAGATGCCTTCACAACCATTGATTTATCGAACAACAAGTTTCAAGGAGAGATTGCAACATCCATTGGAAAGCTTAATTCACTCCGGCTGCTCAACTTATCCCATAACAGCTTTACAGGTCATATTCCATCGTTGTTGTCAAATTTGGTTGTGCTTGAATCATTAGACCTCTCTTCGAACCAACTGGTGGGGGAAATCCCTTGGCAACTGTCAAGACTATCATTTCTTTCGGTCTTGAACCTTTCTCAAAATCATCTTGTCGGATTGATACCTCAAGGCCAACAATTTGATACATTTGAAAATAATTCATATTCTGGTAACGAGGGATTGTGTGGAGTACCATTGACAAAGAATTGTAATAGAGACAATGAACCACCAACACTGCTGCATCAAGAAGATAACTCAGATTTTGCAAGTGGATTTACTTGGAAAGTTGTCGTAATAGGATATGGTTGTGGGTTGTTATTTGGATTGATTATGGGTTGTCTTGCCTTCTTGACTGGAAAACCAACATGGTTTGTAAACATCGTTGAAGGAGATCAACGTAAAGGGAGAAAAAGATCGAAGAAGAATAGTTCAGGAAATGCTAGAAAAGGAAATCAGTGAAGGCAAATAGACAACTTGTACCTGTACGTAGATCTAAATATATGTATTTTTTTTTTTTTTTTTTTGGTATGTACTAGTAGATCGAAGTTGTTATAAATGTGTTGTGATTTAGTTATTGTAAGTTGCTTTCTGAATTATCCATAATAGTTTGTATTCGCTATTTGTTATTTGAATAAGTCCCTATATTTGTTCAGCTTTTCCATCAATGCATCAACCTTAGAACTCCCACATTTTATATCCAATTGTTGAAGCTAGCAAAGAAACAACTTGCCGCTGAACCATTTGACTGGTGTAATTCCGGAACAGTTCGATTCGGGCATAGTTGGATTATTCAAATTTGAATCCATGCAATGTTGCATCTAAGTTGAAGTAAAGTACTTTTATAAAATAACAACTTGAATACATCGAGGAGAGCATAGTTTAGAAAGGATTGAGCATGTATTCATTAAAATCACCATACTCCATTACTCTGCATTCAATTCAGTTTCTAACTTATTTATCTCTTGGTTGATATATTTCCCAGAGAGACAGAAAAATGAGACCGAAGTATACACTGATAAATAAACATGATTCATGCACTAAATGTCTGAAATTAATTTTCTTTTGAAAGATAATATGGCATGGTTTTATCTTGTGGAAAAGTAAAAACTTTAGTCATCTTCCACGTAATTTGGGCTGTAGATTTTATACTTGTCGAACAACTTACCAATTTCTCAATTATGCACTCTAACTTGCAGATTTTATACTTGTCAAAGAGAGAGAAAAAATGAAAACGATGTTAATGTATTGTGTATCCTTTGTCTTCAAAATGCTAAAAATCATAACCATTTGTTTCACTTATGCCCCAATTCTTCTCTGATATGGAATGCCTTGCAATCTAAAGTCGTTCTTTGATCCCGAAGAGAATTCTCATTTTTTTATTTTTTTTGGGTAAATAAAAGAATGTCATTGTGAGGAATAGAACTTGAGACCAAAGTTAAGCGAGTCAAACACTCTTACCACTAATCCACCAATGTTTCTTGATCTCTTTTTCTCATTTACTTACGGTCTTCTTCATCCTTTTCCTGCTTGCCCTTTCTTTCCTTATCCCGCTGAATTCGCTTTTCACTAGAGAGGCCTATTAAAAATAAATCTCATAGTATCAACAGTCACAAACTTATTCAAATCTTCCTTTTTTATCTAAATTGTTTTGACATGCAACCTATCAGAAAAATATTTGAAAAAATAGAAACATTCTTCTTTTTATTTTAATTATTTTTAGCTTGAGAATTTTGGGATTGTTCCAATTATATTACTTTCTAATATGTACCTTATTTTTAAAAGAAGTATACACATGAAAATCAGCATTAGAATGTCTTTTCTTCTTATAGCAATAGTGTTGACTATATCTATTCTTACCACAAAAAGTAAAATGAAATACATTGGACACAACGTTAACATGCAAAGACTCAACTTGAAACTTAGGTTTAGGTGTAGACAAATTCAAGTTCATAAATTTAACAAAAATAGTTTTACCCTTAGATGATGACCCAACAAAATTTAGTCCAGTCTTATCTCCTACAGACTTATCAACACTAATCATGCTATCAATCTTAATTTATTTAGAAGTAAATGCAATCAATTTCTCTTGTGATTTTTTTTAATTCAGGTTCAAAAAAATCAATTCTAGCAAGAAGAATATCTTTAACAGAAATAGCTTAACTTACCTCGCTTCCAAAAAATTTAACTTTACTTTGAAGATTTTGATTATCAGCTTTATATTCTTCAATCAACTTCAGTTTCTCTTCATTATTTTTTTTTTCAACTTCCACTTGCTTTAGCTTCTTAGACTTCTCATTATAAGCCTTTAATAATTTCTCGAAAACTTTTTGTAACTTACTTTCACATGGTTCTTCATTTGATTGCTCAACTTCTTAATCTTCAGACCCAACTTACTTTTACTTTGAAGATTTTGATTATCAGCTTTATATTCTTCAATCAACTTCAGTTTCTCTTCATTATCTTTCTTCAAAGTTTTTTTTTCAACTTCCACCTGCTTTAGCTTCTTAGACTTCTCATTATAAGCCTTTAATAATATCTCGAAAACTTTTTGTCACTTACTTTCACATGGTTCTTCATCTGATTGCTCAACTTCTTAATCTTCAGACCCAACTTAACTTAGAGTCGTATACATCTTTGTACGTTTCACCTATATCAGAAGAAGAATCATTTACAGTATTCATTAGTTAGCAACTGATTTCAGTATCTCAATTATTCATTAGTTTCTTTTATGAGTTTCTAACATGCTATGTGTTTTGAATGCTTGTTCATTTAAAATTTGATGGTCTGAAATCCTAAGAAAAAATATGAAGGAATATATGATACTAGTATATATGCTAACTAATGACAAGCATAGAGCAACATGTGATGCTTACTAAATTTTAATCTGTATTCATGTCAAATATTCTTCTAAGGTCATGTTACACATTGAAATAATTATGATGGTGCAATAAATCACAAAAATAATTCCAACTTGACTGAGCGAGTGGTTTTATTCAAAGTCTTCACTGGACGGTAATAATCACACCTTGATATAGCAAACTAGATTTGATTTGGAGTTAATTCTCATTTTTGTTAATCATTATTGGTAAACATTCATGCATGCTTGTACAAGGAAATTATGCTCAAGAGAAAAGTACAAGGCCTAATTGTCTTGGTCAGTCAATGATGAAAGTTTCTAAAGAATTACTTGGGAGGAAAAACAAAAAGCTCCTAACGAATTTATCAAAATTATGTGGTGGACCCTTTATATTTTACTGCATAATTATTGGTTGAGATGCAAGTTCACATCAGAAATAATTAAATTTATGTGATGATATCGACCTTGTAGTAACCCTTGTGGACGGGTGTGAGTGGGTGGGTGCGAAGATAGACACTGGACTGAGCTACCACACTGACAGGGTACAAGGTGCTCAATCCCACATCGCCTAGGTGTGGAAAAGAGGATGTGCTTATATGTAGTATGTTCTCTTCAAATGGTATGAGGCCTTTTGGGATAAAACCCAAGAGCAAAACCATGCGGGCTCAGGCCCTAAGAGGACAATAGCATACCATGTGTTGGAGCGGGGTATTACAGACCTGGAATTGACCTGTGGGGGAATCTTTTCTTTTCCGTCTTCCTTCCTAGTATAGGTTCATTTTCATTCCTATCTCGCCTGTCAAATTTGGCCTGACTAATATCAACCATAGCCTAATCCTAAATCAGTTTATAATTCTTAGCTTTTTTTATTACAGGAAGAGTCGTATGTTCATACAGTTATTCTTGCAGAAATTATATTCTTTTAGCTTTTTTTACAGGAAGAGTCGCATGTTCACACGGTTATTCTTGCAGAAATTATATTCTTCTAGCCTTTTTTTTTTTTATTAATTCTAGCTTTTTTTGCTGGAAGAGTCGCATGTTCACACAGTTATTCTTGCAGAAATTATATTCTTCTAGCTTTTTTTGTAGGAAGAGTCGCATGTTCACACGGTTATTCTTGTAGAAATTTTATTCTTCTAGCTTTTTTTGAGGGAAGACTCACATGTTCACACTCTTATTCTTGCATAAATTATATTTGGACTTTTGACAAAGCAAAAGTTATGAACATTCGTGCACAAACGAAATAAACAACTTTAAATTCATAAAGTTAAAAAGAAATTGCAAAGCAATTGATATATTATTGATAAATTGAGTGATTGATTGATTTCTGTCCTATAATATTACATATATTTATAATAGAGAAATATTAATCCTGCACAAGAAAACCTAAAAACAAAAGGAAACTAAAATAAAAGAAAACTAATATCCAAAATTAAAATTGCTTGAAAAAAATATTATATATATATATATATATTGTAGGTGTCAAAAATCTTCTATTATTGATTTTCAATCGACAACTATTTTATATTCACACAGCACACTTAAGATTAGAAATTATATTAAGGGATTATAGTATGAACTTTCTCTCTCTATTATTTAGTGAAAATATATCTCTTCTCTTACAAAAATTTCCCCTTTTTACAATGGGGTCTCAATCCTTTTATAGTGTCCTCCAGAGCATGAGGTGGAATAGCAATGATGAATTTGTCTTTGATCTTTATCTTGTATGAGGTTGATCTTATCAATAAGAGCAGGAGGTGGGTTCATGGGTAGCGTGCTGGATCGGTATTCGTTTGGGCATATACAGCAGGTTTATGGGTATGGGCTTGCATACATTTGGGTGTTATTGCTTTGGGCCTGTTCTGGACTGGTATTTGTTTGGGCTTACCCTTTTTTGGGCCTACATATATATATATATATATATATATATATATATATATATATATAATATGAAACCTACTAAGGCCTTGTTTGGATTGGCTTTTAAAAAGCGACTTTCGATTTTTCAAGTTCAAAAGCTGTTTTGGAGAGTATTTGGATTAATAAAGCTGAAGAGTTTCGGAGTCAAAAAAGAGCGTTTAAAGGAAGTTGGTGGATACCAGCTTCCTCATTTAGCTTCTGCTTCTTTTTTTCTTCTCCGTAAAAGTCAAATCAAAAACACTGTCAAACAGGGCCTAAATTCTACTACATCAGTCCGCTCTACTTCAAAAGAATTCGTCATCCAATTTTGTTGTAAATAAAGCAGCTTATAATCTGAAGTAGAATCTGATGTGAAAATTCCATGTAACCGAGTTCCACCCTCGTTACAATATCTATTGACATAAATCTCAAATAGAGAAAAGTTGTTGAAGTATTTTAATTTTTCACATTCTAAAATAGCAAAAGTTGTAGAAACCTCTAACTCTGCCAGCTGGTTCCTTGTGAGTTGCGAGGTGTAGTAACCCTTGTGGACGGGTGTGAGTGGGCGGGTGCATAGACAGACACTGGACTGAGCTACCACACTGACAGGGTACAGGGTGCTCAATCCCACATCGCCTGAGTATGGAAAAGGGGATGTGCTTATATGTAGTATATTCTCTTCAAATGGTATGAGGCCTTTTGGGGTAAACCCAATAGCAAAACCGTGCGGGCTATGGCCCAAAGCGGACAATATCATACCATGTGTTGGAGCGGGGTATTACAGTTGGTATCAGAGCCTGAACCCAGCCGGAAGTAAGTGTGCCGACGAGGGCGTCGGGCCTCGTAGGGGGGTGGATTGTAGTAACCCTTGTGGACGGGTGTGAGTGGGCGGGTGCATAGACAGACACTGGGCTGAGCTACCACACTGACAGGGTACAGGGTGCTCAATCCCACATCGCCTGAGTATGGAAAAGGGGATGTGCTTATATGTAGTATATTCTCTTCAAATGGTATGAGGCCTTTTGGGGTAAACCCAATAGCAAAACCGTGCGGGCTATGGCCCAAAGCGGACAATATCATACCATGTGTTGGAGCGGGGTATTACACGAGGTGCGAAAGCGGCTACGAAAGTTAGATTTAAAATCTAGATGGAGTGATTAGGTTTACTCACTTTTTGCTTAATCTTTTAGATTATTCAATTTTAAGTCCAATTAATAATTAAAGCAATCCCACAAATTAAGCAAGTAAATAAATAAAGTGCAACAAAGTAAAGTAAACAAATGCACTAGATATACATGAAAAACTCAAATTAGGAAAAATCACGAGTGAGGCTTTGTAGTCCCGGAGAAGCAAATTCACTATCGTCGAAGCAAAGTACAACAGACTCTGTCCTAAACTCACACCCACTCCACTCTGACAAGAACTCTAATGCAAAACACCCCAACCTTACAATTGTGACTATCTCGTCCAACTGCTGCAGATTCCCGATTAACGTCAAAATCCTCTCATAAAGGTAACTGGAAGAACACAAATACTAAGTAAGTATTTTATCCCCTTTGTAACTCAATCTTCTTCTTCTTCCTCACCAACGAATAGTTGTAGAAGAAACCAATCCAGTAACTTGATCACGAAGAAATCTTTAATGCAATTTTCAAACAGTTGATCAAGCAAATGGAGAACACCCTAAATCACTTAGTGAATACGTGTGTGATCTCAAAAATATAAACAAAGAATTATAAGGAAAAAATCATTTGCTAAAAAAATATCTCAATATTTTCTCTCTCTAGAATATAAATTTCTGTTCTTTAGAAAACATTGTTGAAAGCGTACTGAGAAAAAAAAATCATATGAGATTTTTATAAAGATTAAAAATCCTAATTTTTCTTGAAAAACAAGTTAAAATTCAATAGAAAATAACTCCCCACTTTTTAAAAAGTTTGGAGTCAAAACCGGGTCAAAACAAGACTCTACAGGACAAATTTCGCCAATGCAGAAGCTTGGACCGGTCCGGGCTTCACTTGGACCAATCCAACCCTATGGACATCTCAATTTGAGATACCAAGGCCTCATGGATCGGTCCAACCTTCACTTGGACTGGTCCAACCTTGAATTTTTCACCAATTGCTTAAAAGCCTCTCTTTTCAATGTCGAAACCTCCCGGTTTGAAAGATATGTGTTCTCACCACTTTACCTTGACTACATGACTCTCATATGTAATCAACAATGTTCTCATGTATTCGGAACCATCTCAAAACTTCAAACAATCGAATCCTTGTTCAAACCCTTGATGGCTTCTGCGAAAAATTCAAGCTTCATTCTTTAACGAATCCTTGCATGGTTGGTGTAAAACTTAATGCTCACTCTAAGACTTCAATTATAAGATCAATGATAGAAATATAACTCAAAGAATACAACTCGGTCATATTTGATTTTGACACCGAAGATTGTCAATTACAAAAATATACGTCACATTCCTTAGGATAAAAGTTGTAGAAATATCTACCTTTGTCAAAACAAAATATGAAGTCGGACTATCCATTCGCAGACAATAAATTGTGATATTTGCTCCACTTTGTTGGTAACTTTGTACAAAGTCAACGTACTGATACAAGTAATAAAAGAGAGAACATCCTTAATCACAATACTACTTGTATTTTTTTTTATTTTAACTCTTACATATATCCAATCCCAAACACTTAAAAGTGTGGTGACTTTTGTGGACGGTGTGATGTGGGCGGGTGCAAGAGACACTGGGCGAGCTACCACACTGGCAGGCTAGAGGGTGTTCAATTTCACATTGCCTGAATATGGAGAAAGGAATATGCTTATATGTAGTGTGTTATCTTTAATTAGTGTAAGACTTTTTGGAGTAAAACAAAAGAACAAAACCATACGGGTTAAGTCCAAAATAGACAATATCATATCATGTGGTAGAGCGGGCCGGACTCAGTCGGAAGTGTGCCAACGGGGATGTCGGGTCTCCTAGGGGATGGATTGTGGTGATCATTATGGGTGGGTTTGATGTGGGCGGGTGCGAGAGACACTGGGTGTGCCGATGGGAACGTCGAGCCTCTTAGGGGTTGGATTGTGGTGACCTTTCTGGGTTGGTGCGAGAGACACTAGACGAACTACTACACTGGCAGACTATAGAGTGCTCAATCGCACATCGCTTGAGCATGACTCTAAGCAACTACCAAAACAAGTTTATTGGGCTTGGAAAGCAACTACCAATGCAAAAATAATAATAATAATAATACTTGAGGCTCAAGCACAATTACTTTGAGCTCATTGGGTTATGCTTGATCCATGGCAACAAAATTTTTATTGGATGGTTTATTTATTTCTGAATTAATATTTTTATGTAATAATTTGTAACTTGAATAAAAACTATAGAGGCTCAATTGCACTAGGCTTCGAAATAAGACTATAGAGTGCTCAATCGCACATCGCTTGAGCATGACTCTAAGCAACTACCAAAACAAGTTTATTGGGCTTGGAAAGCAACTACCAATGCAAAAATAATAATAATAATAATACTTGAGGCTCAAGCACAATTACTTTTTGCTCATTGGGTTATGCTTGATCCATGGCAACAAAATTTTTATTGGATGGTTTATTTATTTCTGAATTAATATTTTTATGTAATAATTTGTAACTTGAATAAAAACTATAGAGGCTCAATTGCACTAGGCTTCGAAATAAGAAAAAAGAGACATTATTGAATAGCTTACACATATAAGAGTTGACTACATTCGTTACTTATTATCCTTGGTATAATTTTCCTTTACCCCTCCAAATACTGAGCTGGACTTGTTTGGTTGTGTCGCTTGTTGCTGCTGCAGGGTCCATACAGGGACTTTCTCAGGATCTCAAGGCATACGAGCCCTTCAAAACTCAATGAGTTCACAGCCATCATATTTTGTTGAAAAACAATTCAACATGTAATATTTTTAATAAGAATGAATTTGCAAGTGTGGATGTGTTACATCACAGAAGATGATCCATATATATATATATATGTTCCGGCAGAATGCAGGACATTGTTTTTTAAGGGTTTCTGTCAAAGCATTGGCTTTTTTAATAGAGTGAAATATGTAACAAAGCAGAGGATATTTTTATTTTTTAATCATCGTCACATCATATTTGAGATGCATATCTCGAATTGAATTCGAGATGTTTTATTTGATGATTTGGTTGAATTTTAGGTAGAGAAGTGTGTAATTAAAAAGCGACTCATTAAAAATAGAGTTCTTGAGAGAAAGAGAGTACTTAGAAGAGAGCGCGTGTGTATATATAATAAAAAATAATAGAAAGAAATCCAATTCAATTTGTTGTTCTTACCTTCCCTTGTAATAATTAGATGGAGGTACAGTCTAATCACATAATCGTCTTTAATAGAGTGAAATGTCTAACAAAGTAGATGACAATTTTGTCTTTTTAATTATCGCCATGTCATATTCTCTCAAATTAAACTCGAAATGTGTAGCAATGCTCAACATAGTTACACACATGATTCAAAAATGACACAGCGCTCAACATAGTTACACACATGCTTAAAAAGTATGACTCTAGGTCTATAGAGTTTTTAGTATTTATTCTTTTTATTATGCTAAATTATTGAATAAGATACTATGCATGAGTTATTTGACTTTATTGTGTTATATGATATGTTAATATAATTTATGTGTTTTAGAATGTTATTATAATTGTTTTATAACTTAAATAGTATCATATAAGCGTAAATTTTTCCTAACACTTCCACTTCGGTGACGCTAAATTTCTGCATAATGTATTCTGCAGTCATACTAAACCTTAAATTTCTGCATAAATTCGGCCAAACTTCTTATTTACTAATCAATCAAATTTCTAACTACTCTGTGTCCAGGAACTTCTTGTAAAAGTAAAAAAAAAATTGTTGTTATATCGTCAAATAAAATCAAATAAATGTCATTCAAGTTGAATAATAAGGTTGTCTAAAGGGGTGTCCATGTCCAAAAAAACTTCCATTTGCAAATTGTAACATCACATTTCTATCATGTATTGATCAAATATACATATCTCAGCTGATCATTCACGCATTACTAGAAAATACAAGTGAAATTTCTCTTACAACCCATATATATATATATATATATATATATATATATATAAACATTGTTCTCTGTGAATGTTTGATAATATAGTTGAAGAAGCAGCCCAGCAGAAGGATGCATCCTAACACTCCACCCCACATGGTTTAAGAATTGGCCCTGTTTGCTTAGGCAAGAAAGGATCAATTCTGACCCAAACCAATGAGAAGATTGAAGCCAGAAGAATTGACCAAAGGACTATAATTGTAGGAGTTCTGTCTTGTTTTCCCATCAAACCCTTGAGGAAAGGATAGAGATGAATAATGACCCAAAAGGCGAAGAATAGCTTCCCGAATATAGGACCCGATGTGCCATCCCCATTGCTAATGGAACCAGCAACTCCAGCTATAACACCAACAATATTCAAGATTATTAGAGTGGTTGGTGGGATAAGAAGGGCTGTCCATTTGAAGAGATAGAGCTCCCCAAACTCGGCATCATCCGCTGCTTTTGCTGTTACAGTAAAGTTTGTGTCAAGTCCACCAAGGACCTTGAGGAGGCCTCGGAAGACAGCAAAAAGATGTGCTGACACTCCGCCAATGAACCAAAATTGCTCGTTGCGCCACCAGTCTTCGATGCCAACACCGCTCCATCGAAGCTCTAGCACACCAGTAACTATGATGGAGATGAAAAGAAGCATAAACCATATGCCATCAAAGTTGGACAGCTGCATAAGAAATAGAAAACTTGTCATCAGAAAGTCTCAAATGTATCTTATATAATTGACCACATGAAAAAGTTTGGTGAAACAAGTATTGGTAACTCTCTGCTACAAAATTCAAAACAAAAAACAAAACACTTTATTTCAACCTCTAGATTAATTCATATATTTATCCTCTCTTTCAGCATAAAGTTTTTGTGGCTGATTTTAGGAATTACTTAAAACAGTAAGCTCCAACTAAATTTAAGTGATGATCAGCAATTCATTGTGTTACTTACTGTTGGGAATATGAATTTTCCAGACAGAAGACAGACCGCAGGAAGTGTGCAATAGGCAAGTAAAGGAATTGAAGTGAATGGGTAAACAACGGTGTTAATGTAAGCGAGCCTCTCTAGACATTTCAACTTTCCTCCATAGCCATACCAAAGTGGGCAGTGAGGACTAAGGAAGATTTCAACAGAACCAAGAGCGAATCGCAGAACTTGATGCAACCGGTCTGATAGATTAATTGGTGCCGATCCCTTAAATGCCGATCTCTTTGGCATACAGTACACTGACTTCCACCCTCTACAATGCATCTTGAATCCTGTCAAAATGTCCTCTGTGATCGAACCATATATCCATCCAATCTGTCAACGGAACAAGTTCATCAACATCACACTAATAAAAAAGTTCTTTGGATTGTATACATTCATGTTTCATATTGAAAACAAATAGCACACTAAAATGTTATGTCTTGGAGGTGAAATGTTGTTGAAGTACTAAAATCAAGTCAAAATTCCAAAAAAAAATTATTGAACTTCATTGAAACATATTGAATTAATGAAGACATGGAAATGCCATGAAATAGGAGGAGCTTAGTGTAATGCTACTCACCTCTTTGCCCCATTCAGTTTTTTCTTCATAACAACAGCTAATAACATGAATGGCTTCTTTGATCAGTGAAGTAGAGTTAGTCCCTTCAGGAAGGCCACCATCTTCCATCAAAGTGGAAGCAATAAACACCGGTGACTGCCCAAACCGTTTCTCAAACTTCTTTTGAGACATAAGCGATGATTTCTCAAACTTGTCATAGCCTTCGAGGCCTTCTTCTATCTCTTCAAGATCAAAGACGGGTGCAGATGGCTTTCTAGAGTAGTTCTTGGCCGTCATTTTCTTCTTGTTGTTGTATACTCCTCCAAGGCCTAACAAAGGTCTCACTCCTTTCTTCTTTGATTTTGACTTCCTTGAACTGCCACAGCAACAGCAGCACCATGTAGGCAAACAGTCACATGACATCTTTGGGCGCTTCTCGGATACCAGGGGATCATAGCCGTACAACGCCTGCCGGTTGAAGACGCATCCAGTGCCAACATATGCTGGTCCTTGGATCCCATCAAGGCCTTTCATGTTGATCTATAAGCAAAGCAACATTGAAGGTGTCTGTTAGTTTCAGTTTCAGATGTTAGAGCTAGATTTCAAATCTCCAATGCCTTAAAATGTGCTTTATTGAATATCCTCGAAGTCCACATAAGGCCCATCATTGATCTAATGTTTATTTCATTTTCATGTATGAATAGGGACCAAGACTCTGAGACTTTCCGAGCAGAGCTTGTTTGTTTATAGGCTCAGTTCCTGAGAAGCTCAAGAACTCAACTTGGGTTGCTCACGAGTAGACTTGGCGCGCTCGACCCATGAGCTCACAAACATATATTATATTTTAATTATTATTTATTATTTTATCTATTGATAAATAGGTACGAAATTTGTCAAATTGAAAAAAAGCTTATGAGACCAGTCTGTATGAGCCCATGAAAGTCGCGTGTTCACAAGCCTATATGAGCTGAACCGAACATTATCTGGGCTCAGAGTTCATTAATAAATGATCCCAAAAACAAGCTCGAGGTCGGTTAAATTTCTCATTGAAAGGATAGGAACAGAGCTTTAAAAAAATCTGAGTTCAATTGTTCATGAATAACTCAATTTATTTGCAGCAATACATGTGAAATGCACACGAAGCGTAACTTATACAACCAGAACACTGAGAAATTCAAAGAGATTTTACTGAATTAAGAGTAACTTACATCGTAGAACACAACATTGCGATTAGCATATCTATCATGTCGATCAATACCATCGAACCTCTGAGGAAACTGGACATAGCAGATCTTCTTCCCTAGCTGGGGATCCATCAAAAAGCACATAGCTTCCCTTATGGCCTTGCTGTTGTTGATATAGTGATCACAATCCAAATTCAATATGAAGGGTGCATTGGTGAGCACTGCTGAGACTCGGACCTTGTGTTCACATACAACATTTCCAGGTAAGTAAACAATCAACATTATGATATAGTCTCACCATCCAATTAACATACTTCAAGAGATACTCACCATAGCATTCATTGCACCAGCTTTCTTGTGGTGTTGATAGCCAGGCCGTTTCTCACGTGAAACATAGACAAGCCGTGGCAACTCCTTGCCTTCCACATCAAATGCACCGGCACTTCCTAGATAAACCTGCAATTGGAAGTAGAATGCTTATGTTAACATGCCAAGGGAGTGGCAACTCAAGCCAATCACAAAAATAAATGACTATTGATAAACATTCCTCGATCATAATTTCCAGTATGAATACTGCGTCCAACACGAAACTTGTGATTATAGACGATCAAGTAGCTGGAAGACATGGAAATGAAAGGGGTTCACCAGAATCAAACAACTTTTGCACTTTGGATCAAAAGAAATCAATTGGATTCTTTCTATTTCTATGATCGCTTTGATTCAGCTATTGATTCATCAATTCAGATGATAACATAGGAAATAAAAGTGATAGTGCTACCAAACCTGAATCATGCCAGGATGATCATGAGTGTTGTTGCCAGGCCAAGGGATCCCATCTTGCATGACCCAACCTTCTTCTGGTTTCTGCTGAGCCTTTGCCACCAATGCATTAATCCTCACTTTGAATTCTTCATATTCTCTCTATATATAATACAAATAAACAATCCCCATCAGACACCATTTCATTTGCAGAAGAAATTTGTATTTGATTGCATAAAATGCTCAACTGGAAACATATATAAAGATGGTTGCTTTGCTTACTTTCATGGCTCTGCGATCCTTGACAAAGGTGGGCTGCACCTTATCCTTCAAGTAGTCAATCTTCTGTGAAAAGTAGAACTCGGGAGCCCTTGGCTCTATGCTGTACTTCTTGCAAAAAGGCACCCATCTCCTTGCAAACTCTGAAGTTTCTGACAGAGTATCGAAAAGTAGCATTGATGCACCATCATCCGATACATAACAACTCACCTTCTCAACTGGATAATCCACAGACAAGATAGACAGGACTGTGTTGGCGGTGATAATTGGAGGCTCCTTGAGAGGGTCAGCAGTGCTCACAAAGACATCAACTGGGGCTAACCCGTTGGGCTCACCCTTGCGCTCAAACCTTATGGACAGGCGATCCAGGTAGGTTTCGCGGTTGATGGGGAACCATTTGGGGAACTGATCAAGTACCCAAGAAAAGCCGAACCATATCTCACATATTACAGAGATGAGCCATAAAGGGTAAGCATCATATACCGGGTTTAAGATACGAAAATGGAAGAAGAAGGCGAGAGTGATGAGCCGGAAGACAATGACTATGCGATATGGGTTAATAAGGCTTGATGAGATGGGGACTTTTCGCCACATTGGTTGGCGAGCTTCAGCCAGACTGCAGGAGGATTTTAAGGTGTTAATTAGTATGAGTACTGCAAATATATTCCGTATGGAAGACAAACCTATTTGGAATTGAAATTTTGAAGTTCAGTGTGTGATATATATGGATGAAATGACCAGAGTGGGAGAGGGAAATCTTACAGGAAGTCATCTTCTTCGCCTTGATCATTATTTCCTCCATCTTTGCTCACTAGGCCTCTCTTTTCTTGCCTGGTTTTCCATTTCTTTATTCTCTCTATCCATTCAGTATTGCTGTAAGCCTCTTTCTCACCATCAAAATCCTTACCAGCAACTATGTCCCCACACACATCACCAATCCACATAACTACAATTAATACTCAGATAAATTTATACATAGAAACCCAAAAAATATATATAAAAGAAATTTGCTTACCATTTCCTGCAAAGGAAGAGAAAGCAGGGTTGTTGTTGTGCCATTGATGTTGACTATAGTCCCCATTTTCCTGAAAACTCACCATGCCAACATGGTTTTAGTGTTCTATTGCTGTTTAAATTCAAAACAATTTTCAAAATTAAATACAAGTGTATATATACATATAATAAGTAATAAGTATGTTTTGGGATGATCACTTAATACAACGGTAAAAATTCAGCTTACATTATGTTATTAATAATAGTAATCACTTTATGCAAAATAATATTATTAACCACAGCGTCTCCATTCTTTCCTCTTAACACTACTCTTTTACCAAGCTATTCATTGACAGCCAAACCAATTATTAACATTTTCATTTAAAACTCCTAAGAAAAAAAAAATCACATTGGTCTACTTTAATTTGTGTGATATTTGTTTAAAGCTCCAAGTAGGAATTTGATTATGATGTATTCAAATTGAATTACCGAATGATTAATGACTTGCTGTCGATCTGGGGTATCATGGTGGTTCTTGATCTGAAATTCATCCTCAAAATCATCTGCATCAGAGTTTTCTTCATCATCCCCTTCAATTCTAGGACACCCTTCAGCAAGAGAGAACATCAATTTAGTTAAAGTCAACAAACTAAAATCATAGAATCTATGAAACACTAATAACAGTTACAAATAAGACACTGTTGTGACAAACATCGGCAAACAAATAAACAATCATGAAACACGATCAAAAAACTAAACAAACACCACAGTTTGGCTTAAAGCATCCCTACATCACGAAAACAATGAAAATAAGATTACAAGTTTCAGCCCCAAATACTAACTTTCGTTCACTCTCTTTTATGCTCTTTTCATTATTTTTCTCTTATCTCACTTCAAATCCTAAATGCCAAAAGTCCTACACAAGTCCAAAACCCGCAAACCAAAAACAAAGCCCTTTTTTCAGATTCAAATCAAGTCAGGTTTGCAACTCTGGTTGAGACAAAATTCGATCTGCAACATCAGACACCATATAGATATTACGGATCTATATATGATGAGGATATGATACTATAAATATAAATATTGTATGCATATACCTTGGGACGCTAAAGGTGTTTAGAAATTATTTTAAAAAGTTGAAGAATTGCAGCTCGGCATAGCCCTTGCTTCCACTTGGAAGCTTCCCAACTCTTTCATCAAGGCTTGAGCTTCCTTCTTTATTCTCTGCTGCAGCTTTTTTAATGGCTTTGATAGTTTCTTGGTTCAGCAGTTCTTTAATTGGTTGCTTGTTTTATTTTTATTTTTTTCAAAAGTTCAAACAATCACACGCACACTCACAATATTACTACTAGCAGAGCTCAAATACTCAATCTTCTTTTTAAAAAGATATATCATACCATTGAATTGCTTGTTTTATATTTGCTTTTGCCTGGTTATAGGCTTTTTTAGTTGCTTTTGCTTTCTCAATTTTGACTTGATTTCAGTTTTTGATAGCCTAGCTTTGCCTCTGTTGTTTGTTTTTGTTTTGTTAATAATTTTAAAAAGAAAAATATAATAGAAAAATGTTTGTGATAGAAAAGAATAAACTCAAGTGACCCATTCATATGAAATTAACACTAAAATGATAATGATAATAATGATATACCTTACGACGTTAAAATGCATTCATTATAGATAGCAATTTTTAGAGGGGTATTGGGATGGTGTCTTATAATGTATTTACTTCTTCATTAATAAAATTTTATTTGTCACGAAATAAAATATTGATATATATGTATTTATGTATAAATTTAAAACAATAATTGTTTGTTACATATCATAAGTATATTATGATAAACATTCCCTAATATAAAAATTATGACAAACATACTTTCATAAATCTATGATACCTATCAAATAGTTTACAACAAAAAATACATGAAAAATATGAGATTTTGTGTGGAAATGAACCTTGGACTAAATTAGATGTGATAGTCCAAATTATTAAATACCTTTTTTCCTAACAATCATACTATGGTATTGTACTATAAATCTTGTATTAGTTTAATACCAATATATGTGGAACATGTTTTCCTTAATATCCGAGAAACATCAGATATCAAAATTTAAAAATATATATATTTTTCCAAAATTTAAAAACTATATCTTGTCACGTAATTGAAAATGTTATCACTACTATTAATATTCAATTAATCATCAATATATCAGGAGCATTGAAGTAATTTTCTAAAAATTGAGGATAATATAACTCTCTAATATAGAAGTGTGTGCGCTTTATATAGATTAAGAGTCTAGTATAGAATATTTCATAAGACTTTTTATGTAGTACACTGGATGTATTGTAAATCTTTTTAAAAAATGAAGGGCTGAGCAGAGTACTGCATAGGAGGTACTCCGGAGTAATTCATGTATGTATCCGGACTCAATGATCAAGTAGAAATGAAAGACTTATATTGATAGGATATCACATAGGAAGTACCCGGGGTATTTATGTATGTATATTTGTGGAGTAAGAGAATGTACCTTTGTGACGTTTATAGCGAATGTTGCACTGAGGACAGCTTTGGTTTCCTTCGTTTCTCTCATACTCGTAACAAGGCCTGCAAACCGGGAAGGCGCACTGGTGGCACGCCACGAAAAGCTCACCATTTTCTTTCAATCCAATCTCATCGAGACAAATTCGACATGTTTTTGATACTACAGCATTGGGTTTTGGAGACCATGGCTGTCAAGAATTAATTGAACACACATTCATATGTACGAAACATCCATTAATAATGAGAAAATTCAATTACTATATATATAGTATCAAACTCTATATACGTACCTCATGATCAGTGCCATGCAAGACGTGAAGTTCATTACGGCCATTAGAGCCTGCATCTAAGCCAGCATTGGTGTTTGATGCCATGGCAAGGGAAAAGTACAAGATAGAGAGAGAGGAGATAGGAGATATATATAGAGAGAAAGAGAGAGAGAGAGAGAGAGAGAGATTTGATGAGGGAGAGAGATAGGTAGGAGGGGTTTTAAAGATATGGAGTTCAGAGATAGATGGGTAGGAGGGGTTTTAAGGATATGGAGCTTAGAGAGAGAGAGAGAGAGAGAGTGTGAAAGTCCCACATCACTTTAAAGAAGTTGTTGACAGATATATATTAGGATGTCTCTTAATTATGAAGATGCTTTTTAAAAAAATTATGACCAAAGAGAATGTGCAGACATACAATATCTACACTGCGTGGAAGCTAGAGTCGTGATAAATGGTATTATAGTCAATCTCTTTGCGAAAATAGAGTGTGTGCACAAGTCCATGAAAGTCGATCCAACAAGAATGTTGGAACCCAAGAGAAAGTGATTGTGATGCCTTACATTCCTGTGGTCGATTAGGGAGAAGTTGGCAATTATTTGTCATTTATATGTGTGGATGCCCCCATTTTGAAAAAATCGTGGACATGAAAGGTGTGCAAAGCGGATAATATCTACACAATATGACAGTTCGTTACAGTATGCAAAGCAAACAATATCTGCACAGTGTGGGCCAAAAGCGAGCACAAGCCCATGAAGGTCAAACCAATGAGGACGTGCAAAGACTGACAATATCTTCATAGTATGGGCAGGTCATAACATATGGTATCAGAGTCAATCTTCAACCTAAATGGGAGAGCGTACACAAGCCCATGAAGGTGTAGAGTCAACCTCCAACCGAAAATAGAGTCATTAGGATTAGGTCAGTGAGGACGCTAGTCCTAAAAGGAAGTAATTGAGACGTCCCACATCACCTAGGAGTCACATAAGGAGAAATTGTTGACACTTATATATGTGAATGTCTCCTAACTGCGTAATGTCAATCTCCATTCGAAAATGAGGAGCGAGAACGTTGGGACCCAAGAGAGTGATTGTGATTGTGACTGTGATTGTGATTGTGATTGTGTAGATGCACAAAGGAGAGAGAGACAGCGCGGGCGGGAGAGGTGTCTGTGTGTTGAGGCTACCAACTGATAGCAAGAGGGAGTGATTGTGACTGTTTAGATGCGCGGAGAGATAGAGTGGGCGGCAGCAGAGAGGTGTTTGTATGTGTGTGTTGAGGCAACCAACTCATAGCAAGAGGGAGTGATTATGACTCTGTAGACGCAGAGAGAGAGAGAGAGGGGCGGGAGGAGAGAGGTGTCTGTATGTGTGTTGAGGCTACCAACTCATACCAACAGGGCGTGATTATGACTCTGTAGACGCAGAGAGAGAGAGAGAGAGAGAGAGAGCAAGAGAGGTGTCTGTATGTGTGTGTTGAGGCTACCAACTGATAGTTGAGAGGTCGTGGGTTGGATTGGAAGAGACGTTAATTGGATGGCTGTAAAGAGGGACAGTTTGTTTGTTCCCAACCACAAAACAAATTTAGCACTCTGTACTTGCAAATTTATACTTGCCAAAGAACATACCAATTACCCAAAATGCACCACCAAAGAGGAATGAACATTTCTAGTGGTGGTAAAATCAAATAAATGTCGTTGGAATTGAATAATAACGTTCTTAAAGGGGTGTCCATAAAAACTTCCATTTGCAAATTGTAACATTACATTTCTTTGTTGGTATTCATCAAATGTACATATCTCAGCAGATCTTTCATGCATTGCTAGAACATACAAGCAAAATTTCTCTTACAAACAACAAATAAAAACATTTTTTCGATAAAGCAAAATACAAAAACATTGCTTTCTATGAATGCTTGATGATAGTTGAAGAAACAACCCAGCAAAAGAGGTAGACATTAGAATGGTAGGAAGGGAAAATAAGGGCACTCCTAACACTCCACCCCACATTGTTTAAGAGTTGGCCCTGTATGCTTAGGCAAGAAAGGATCAATCCTGACCCAAACCAATGAGAAGATTGAAGCCAGAAGAATTGACCAAAGGACTACAATTGTAGGAGTTCTGTCTTGTCTACCCATCAAACCCTTGAGGAAAGGATAGAGATGAAGAATGACCCAAAAGGCGAAGAATAGCTTCCCGAATAAAGGACCCCATGAGCCATACCCATTGTTAATGGCACCAGAAACTCCAGCTACAACACCAACCATGTTCAAGATTATTAGAGTGGTCGGTGGGATAAGAAGGGTGGTCCATTTGAAGAGATAGAGCTCCCCAAACTCGGCATCATCTGCTGCTTTTGCTGTTACAGTAAAGTTTGTGTCAACACCGCCGAGGACCTTGAGGAGGCCTTGGAAGACGGCAAAAAGATGTGCTGAGACTCCGCCAATGACCCAAAATTGCTCGTTGCGCCACCAGTCTTGGATGCTAACACCGCTCCATCGAAGCTCTAGCACACCCGTAACTATGATGGAGATGAAAAGAGCCATAAACCATATGCTAGCAAAGTTGTTCAGCTGCGTAAAAAGTAGAAAACTTGTGATGAGAAAGTCACAAATGTATCTTAAATGACCATACGAAAAAATTTGGTGAACTCAAATACTAAATAAAAAAAATTCTAAAAGCCCATTTTGGTGATCCTCTGCTACAAACAAACAAACAAAAAAAACAATTTTCTTCAACCTCCAGATGAATCGTTTATCCTCTCTATCAGCATAATATTTCTGTGGCTGATTTTACAGTAAGCTCCATGTAAATTGCAGAACAAACTTTTCTCATACTTTTAAGTGATTGATCAGAAAATCAAATATTAATTGCAATGATCTTGGACGTAATTGTTTGTGTTACTTACTGTAGGGATTATGAATTTTCCCGTCAGAAGACAGACTGCAGGAATTGTGCAATAGGCAAGTAAAGGAATAGAAGTGAATGGGTAAACAATGGTGTTAGTGTAAGCAAGCCTCTCTAGCCATTTCAACTTTCCTCCATAGCCATACCAAAGAGGGCAGTGACGACTAAGGAAGATTTCAACAGAACCAAGAGCCCATCGCAGAACTTGATGCAACCGATCTGATAGATTAATTGGTGCCGATCCCTTAAATGCCGCTCTCTTTGGCACACAGTACACTGACTTCCACCCTCTACAATGCATCTTGAATCCTGTCAAAATGTCTTCTGTGACCGAACCATATATCCATCCAATCTGTAAATAGATCGAGTTCATCAACATCACACTAATAAAAAAAGGTCTTTGAATTGTATACATCAAAGACACTAAACAACTCTACTTTTGACATTCTTGTTTCATATTGAAAACAAATAGCACACTAAAACATCATGTCTTGAAGGTGATATGTTATTAAAAATATTAAAATTAAGTTCATCCCAAAAGTTTTATTGAACTTCATTGAAACATATAGAATTATTGAAGACTTGGAAATGCAATGAAATAGCAATGAAATAGGAGGAGCTTAGTGTAATGCTACTCACCTCTTTGCCCCATTCAGTTTTTTCTTCATAACCACAGCTAATAACATGAATGGCTTCTTTGATTAGTGAGTTGGAGTTGGTTCCTTCAGGAAGGCCACCATCTTCCATCAAAGTGGAAGCAATAAACACCGGTGACTGCCCAAACCGTTTCTCAAAGTTCTTTTGCGACATGAGCGATGATTTCTCCAATTCGTCATAGCCTTCGAGCCCTTCTTCTATCTCTTCAAGATCAAAGACGGGTCCAGATGGCTTTCTAGAGTAGTTCTTGCCCATCATTTTCTTCTTCTTGTTGTATACTCCTCCAAGACCTAACAAAGCTCTCAATCCTTTCTTCTTTGTTTTTGACTTCCTTGAACCTCCACAGCAACAGCAGCACCATGTAGGCAAGCAGTCACATGTCATCTTAGGGCGCTTCTCGGATACCGGGGGATCATAGCCATACAATGCCTGCCGGTTGAAGACACATCCGGTGCCAACATACACTGGTCCTTGGATCCCATCAAGGCCTTTCATGTTGATCTATAAGCAAAGCAACATTGAAGGTGTGTGTTAGTTTCAGTTTGAGCTGTTAAACCTAAATTCAACCATTCAATGCCTTAACTGTGCTTTGCTGAATATCCTCAAAGTCCACATAAGGCCCATCATTGATCTAATGTTTTCTTCATATTCATCTGTGAATTGGGACCAGGACAAGCTTGAGACTTTTCAAGCTGAGCTTGTTTGTTTACAGGCTCAGTTCCTGACAAGCTCAAGAACTCAACTTGGGTTGTTCACGAGTAGGGTTGGCTGGACTCATGAGCTCACAAGTCACAAACATATTATTTTCAAATATTTTTTTATATTTTAATAATTATTTATTATTTTATCTATTGATAAATAGGTAGGAAATTTGTCAAATTGAAAAAGAAAAAAAAAATTTATGAGACCGGTCTGTATGAGCTCATGAAAGTCGCGTGTTCACAAGCCTATATGAGTTGAGCCGAACATTATTGGCTCTGAGTTCTTTAATAAATGAGCCCAAAAACAACCTCAAGCACCGTTAATTTTTTTATTGAAAGAATAGGAACAGAGCTTTGAAAAAAACTCAAGTTCAGTTGAAGCTTCACTTGTACAACCCGATTAATGAGAAATTCTAAGAGAGTTTACAGAATTAAGAGCAACTTACATCAAAGAAAACAACGTTGCGATTAGCATATCTATCGTGTCGATCAATACCATCAAACCTCTGAGGAAACTGGACATAGCAGAGCTTCTTCCCTAACTGGGGATCCATCAAAAAGCACATAGCTTCCCTTACGGCCTTGCTGTTGTTGACATAGTGATCACAATCCAAATTCAACATGAAGGGTGCATTGGTGAGCACTGCTGAGACTCGGACCTTGTGTTCACATACAACATTTCCAGGTAAACAGTCAGCGTTATGATATAGTCTCACTATCCAATTAACATACTTTAAGAGATACTCACCATAGCATTCATTGCACCAGCTTTCTTGTGGTGTTGATAGCCAGGTCGTTTCTCACGCGAAACATAGACAAGCCGTGGCAACTCCTTGCCTTCCACGTCAAGTGCACCGGCACTTCCTAGATAAACCTGCAATTGGAAGTAGAATGCATATGTTAACATGCCAAGGGAGTGGCAACTCAAGCTAATCACTAAAATAAATGGCTATTGACAAATAATCCTCGATTTCCAGTATGAATACTGCATCCAACATAAAAGTTGTGATTATAAGCAAAAGTGGCAAGAAAACATGGAAATGAAAGGGGTTCGCAACGACCAGATCCTGGCAAGCCTTGCACTTTGGATCAAAAGAAATCAATATAAAAATTCTCCCTTTTTGAGTGAAAACTTGCTAGAATTAGATTCTTTCTATTTCAATGTCCAATATATACTCAGGAAGTCTAGCTAGTCACTTCTTTGATTCAACTATTGATTCATCAATTCAGATAACATCATAGGAAATATTGGTTAATATGCCAAAAGAGCAAGTGATATTACTATCAAACCTGAATCATGCCAGGATGATCACGAGTGTTGTTCCCAGGCCAAGGGGTCCCATCTTGCATGACCCATCCTTCTTCTGGTTTCTTCAGAGCCTTTGCCACCAATGCATTAATCCTCACTTTGAATTCTTCATATTCTCTCTGTGTATAATACAAATAAAAATTCCCCATCAGACTACCATTTCATTGCTGAAGAAATTTGTATTTGGTTGCATAAAATGCTCCAAGTGGTAACATATGTAAAGATGTTTGCTTTGCTTACTTTCATCGCTCTGCGATCCTTGACAAAGGTGGGCTGCACCTTATCCTTCAAGTAGTCAATCTTCTGTGAAAAGTAGAACTCGGGAGCCCTGGGCTCAATGCTATACTTCTTGCAAAATGGCACCCATCTCCTAGCAAACTCTGCAGTTTCTGACAGAGTATCGAAAAGTAACATTGATGCACCATCATCCGATACATAACAACTCACCTTCTCAACTGGATAATCCACAGACAAGATAGACAGGACCGTGTTCGCGGTGATAATTGGAGGCTCCTTGAGAGGGTCAACAGAGCTCACAAAGAAATCAACTGGGGCTAACTTGTTGGGCTCACCCTCGCGCTCAAACCTCATGGACAGACGATCCAGGTAGGTTTCACGGTTGATGGGAAACCATTTGGGGAACTGATCAAGTATCCAAGAAAGGCCAAACCATATCTCACATATTACAGAGATGAGCCATAAAGGGTAAGCATCATATGCCGGGGTTAAGATGCGAAAATGGAAGAAGAAGGCGAGAATGACGAGCCGGAAGATAATGACTATGCGATATGGGTTGATAAGGCTTGATGAGATGGGGACTTTTCGCCACATTGGTTGGCGAGCTTCGGCCATACTGGAGGATGATTTTAAGATGTTAATTAGTATGAGTACTGCAAATATATTCCTTATGGATGACAAATCTATTTGTAATTGAAATTTTGAAGTTCAGTGTGTATGATATGGATGAAATGACCAGATAGGGAGAGGAAAATCTTACAGGTAGTCATCCTCTTCGCCTTGATCGTTATTTCCTCCATCATCTTTGCTCACTAGGCCTCTTTTTTCTTGCCTAGTTTTCCATTTCTCTACTCTCTCTTTCCATTCAGCATTGCTGTAAGCCTCTTTCTCACCATCAAAATCCTTACCAGCAACTATGTCCCCCACCCATTACCAATCCAAATAACTACAATTAATACTCAGATAAATTCATACATATAAACCCAAAAAAATATCTAAAAGAAATTTGCTTACCGCTTCCTGCAAAGGAAGAGAAAGCAGGGTTGTTGTTTTGCCATTGCTGTGGATTATAGTCCCCATTTTCCTGAAAATTCACCACACCAACATGGTTTTAGTGTTCTCTTGCTGTTTAAATTCAAAACAATTTTCAAAATTAAATGCAAAAGTATTTATACATATAATAACTAGCAAGTATATTTAGGGATGATCACTTAATACAATGGTAAAAATCTGGCTTACAAGTGTAAAGAAGTAGGTCCAAATCTTAAGAGTAATCAATTTATGCAAAATAATACTATTAATATCAACGGTTTATATTATCTCCATTCTTTCCTCTCATTGTGTGTGTGTTATATTTCCAAATGATAAGATCTGAAGGAATTAATCAACGTTTGGACTGACTTTAACACTACTCTTTTACCAAACTATTCATTAGCAGCCAAACCAATAATTAACATTTTCATTTAAAATTCCCAGAAAAAAAACCATATTGGTCTAGTTTAATTTGTGTGATATTTGTTTAAAGCTCCAAGTAGGATTTTAATCATGATGCATTCAAATTGAATTACGTACCGAATGATTAATGACTTGCTGTCGATCTGGGGTATCATGGTGGTTCTTGATCTGAAATTCATCCTCAAAATCATCTGCATCATAGTTTTCTTCATCATCCCCTGCAACTCTAGGAGACCCTGCAGCAAGAGAAAACATCAATTTAGTTAACAAACTAAAATCTTAGAATCTATGAAACACTAATACCAGATACAGAGAAGATACCGTATGGATACTGCAGATACAGATATGATGAGGATACAATAATATATATATATATATACCCTAAGACGTTAAAGTTAATAGAAATGATTTCAAAATGTTGAAGAATTGCAGCTCTTTCATCCCGGCACGCCAAAACCATCAGAATCGGCGGCGTCTCCACCACCACCAGTGTGTATCCCGGCGCGCCAACACCACTACCATCATTGCCCCTGGCAGCTCGTCCTCTACTTCAACTCCTCCGTCCACTCTGTCAACTCCGCCCTCGGCCTCCACTCCCTCGCCGCCCCCCCGCGCAACCCTCGCTGGACAGAGAGAGATGAGAAAACCGTTGAGTGAGAGAGGGTGAGAGAGTGGCGTCAGCCCATGTCACGAGAGAGAGAGACGATGTGAGAGATAGAGAAAGAAAGAAAAGGCAAAGATGAGAGAGAGACGGTTCACGTGGGGGGAGAGAGTCTTATTTGTTTTAGTTTTGAAATTACATGTCATGTTTTTAATGAGGTGGCTGGTTCAATCGGGGTTGTTTTCGTCTAACAAACTGCGGGGACAGTCTTAACGGTTTGTCATACATTACATACATATATTATATTATGATTAACATTCACTAATAAAAAAATTATGACAAACATACTTTCATGAATCTATCAAATAATTTGCCCTTTTCGTAAAATTTATATTATGATATTGTACTATAAATGTCATATATTAATTAAATACCAATATATGTCAAACATGTTTTCCTTAATATCTGAGAAAAATCAGATATCAAAATTTATATATATATATATATTCCCAGATTATGTATTTGAGATTTATATATATAGATTAAGATATAATGTGCAAATTATGTATTTGTGATTTATATATATAGATTAAGATACAATCACATCTTTAAGTATATATATATAGAGAGAGAGAGAGAATGTAGGTACCTCTGTGACGCTTATAGCGAGTGTTGCACTGAGGACAGTTTTGGTTGCCTTCGCTTCTCTCGTACTCGTAACAAGGCTTGCAAACCGGGAAGGCACACACGTGGCACGCCACGAAAAGCTCACCATTTTCTTTCAATCCGATCTCATCGCCACAAACTCGACATATCTTTGATACTGCTGCATTGTGTTTCGGAGACCGAGGCTGTCAAGTATTAATTGAACACAAATTATCATACGAAACATCCATTAATTATGAGAAAATTCAACTCTTATATATATATATATAGATATATATAGTATAAAACTAAATATAGGTACCTCGTCAGTGCCATGCATAACGTGAAGTTCATTGCGGCCATAAGATCCTGCAACTAAGCCAGCCATGGTGTTTGATGTCATGGCATGCCAAAAGTGAAAGAGAGAGGAGAGAGAGAGGTTTGATGAGGGAGAGAGATGGAGAGGAGGGGTTTTAAGGATATGGAGTTTAGAGAGAGAGGGCACAGGTGTGTCCATGCGTGTGTGTGTGTGCGTGTGTGTGTGTGCGTGCGTGTGTGTGCGTGCGTGTGTGTTGAGACTACCAACTGATAGTTGAGAGGTCGTGGGTTGGATTGGAAGAGACGTTAATTGGATGGGGTACAGAGAGGGACAGTTTGCTTGTTCCTGTTTTTTTCATTTCCCAAAATGGCTTGCGAAAGGCCTCTCAAGGGTTCAAACTAAAATTTCAAATAGCGAAGGCTAGATTGACTTTGACCTCAAGTAACTATATATATATATTATTGCAAAATAACCTCACTATTTTTTATTTTTCAACAAACCTTCAATTTACCAAAAGTTACAAATTACCTTACTAAGTTGAAATTTGGACTGCCAAAGTAAGTAATTTGTAACTTTTAATAAATTAAGGAGTGTTCCTTGTTAAAAAAAAAAAATAGTATAACGGATTTTTTGTAATTTTTTGATAGTACAGGAGAGTTTAGTGTAATTTAACCTAAGAATTAAACACAAATTTAAAATTCATTTTTTTATTATACAAGTTTAAAAAAAACCTTTAATCTAATTTATCTCACCTAATCCAAATAGATGAAATTATGAAGTGTTTTAGAAAACAAAATCTTTTTTTGAGATTTAGAAAAGAATGACATGTCTAACAAAAAAATTTAATAAAATAATTAAAAAATGGACAATTAATTGCACAATGTATTTTACTACCTCTCTATATTACATTTAGGGTAAATATCATTGACACCTCCTGAGATTTGATTTATTGATACGTGACTACAACTTTATGAATTTTTGTCATCAACACCCCCTGTCAGTTTTTTCATTTTTTTAATATGTAAAATATCTTGATTGTCCCTGATTATTTAAATGTATTTTAATATAAAAATATCATAATAGAATAATGACCACAATACCCTTCATAATAATATGTAGTGGCAACTAGATTTTTATTTTATGTTAATATTATTATTTAAGAAAATAAATAATTATATTTATTAGGTTATATATATTATAGTGTATATATAGATGAATAGAAAAAAAGAAAGAGAAATTTAATTACTTTTTTATTTATATTAACATTATTATTTATGGTAATATATATATATATATAGATAGATAGAAAAAAAGAAAGAGAAATTTAATTAATTTTTTATTTTATGCTAACATTATTATTTATGGAAATAAATAATTATATATAGATTACATATATTATAATATATAGGTATATTCAAAGGGGTATTTTGGTCCATTAGATAAGGTTAAATGGGTAAATTTACTATTCAATTGAGTTAGGTTAAAAGTCAAAATATAGCATGGTCATTTTATCATAAAAAAATACTCTGATACAATGTACTTTTGGTAGAAATGGGTGTATGTGATATACGAGACAAACCACAGGGAATGTTGATGACAAAAATTTACAAAGTTGTAGCCACATGTCAATACATCAAATCTCAGGGGGTGTCAGTGATATTTACTCTTACATTTAAGTTTAGTATAATAAGACAAAAAGGTCAATTTAAAAGTCAAAAGTTGTTAAAAAATCAATCATGTGACTCGAAATGTCTTTGCATATTTACAGTTCAAATAATCCTCTCTAACGGTCTTGATTAAAGGTGCATGATAGTGTTGTAGGCACGGGTATATACTAATTTATATATATAAGACAAGGGATATACAAAGTTGTACTATTATTATAGTATTAAATTTATAAATCATCTTATTAAATAGTAATGGTAAAACAAAATTAATAACAAAATAACATTGTATGAATATATAGATATATATATAGACTAAATTGCACTAACACGTACTATCAAAAAGTTGCGAAATACTCCCCTACTATTTATTTATTTTTGGGCAACAAACACCCCTCAATTTGTCAAAAGCTGCAAATTATTCCCTTTACTAGTTGGAAGTTGGACTTTTGGCTACAAAATAAGATAATTTGCAACTTTTGTTAAATTGAGGAGGTTTGTTGCCAAAAGAATAATAGAGGGCTATTTTACAACTTTTTGATAGTAAGAGGGGTTTAATACAATTTGACCCATATATTTTTTCTAGGGTAATACATATATATACAAAAATATTCACTTGTTCCTTGGTGTGTAAGAAAATGTATGTGCGATTAAAGTCTTAAGCGTCAGATGCCATTGAATAGCTAAAAGGGCCGTTTATGTTTTTAGCCTAAGAAGATTTCCAATGGCGAGGATTTAATTCATGAATAAATTATTTCCATGCCGATGAACAAGTGACTGTTCTAATATACATGTGTGTGTAAAATGATATATTTTTCAAAATTTGAAATTTTTAATAAGTTTACGTGAGTGGAGGATATGATGTTATTATATTGTCATTATATTAATAATATTATGATGACGTCATCTCTCACTCACATAAATTCATTCGAAAACTTTTGAGTTTGAACTCTATATCAGAACTATATATACACATATATATAATACTGGAAAAAAAATTGACTTTTTAAACCAACTCAATTAAATGAAAAACTTTGAGGTGTTGGGGTCTCCGCCTATTGTGATGGGGGCCACCACCTTTGTGATACACCTAATTAGGGATGTTCATTTGATTCATTAATTTGTGAATTCTATCCAATTTAATTTAGTGGCAGATTTAAATTAGGAAGTCTTAGGGATCAGATCGTATTACAGATTAAGGTCTCAAAAAATCGATTCGACCCGTTAAGGATATACTATATACAAATAATATTTAATTTAAATTGGTTATAATGATTCATTTTCATTATTAGTTAATAAATTGACAATTCATCTATTGGGCCATGGTTTAAAAAAAAATATTGAACTATTTCAAAAAATTCAATTTGTGAAACTGATTTGATCTGATCCAATCTGATATTTCACGGATCAGATCAAATTAAAACCTTCCCTCAGATTGAATTCAATTTTTACCAATTCATTAAGACCAAATTAGATTTGATACCTAATTTGATCTGATTTGATCTCGGTCACCCTTGCACCCAACTATTAGGGTGTCCCAATAAGTATCATCGTTATGTGAAATGGACAAAAATATTTTAATTATTGAAGTTGAGTTGGTTTAAATTTTATTTTTCTATATATGTCTATGTATATAATGTCCAGTAAAAATATAAAGATAAACAAGGTTAAAAATATAAACATAAACGCCTCATTGTTTGATAGAAAGTAAATCATACAATTTTATTTAATCTTTGTGTAGTTTGACCAGATTTGATCAAATTAAACTAACTTTTTTATTATCACTTTAGACTACCAACTGATGGTTGAGAGGTCGTGGGTTGGATTGGAAGAGACGTTAATTGGATGGGGGTGTAGAGAAGGACAGTTTGCTTGTTCCTTTTTTGCCTTTTACTAAAGTGCTCATGATATCCAGTCCTCTCAAGGTTCAAACTAAAATTCAAATTGGCAAGGCTAGATTGACTTTGACCTCACGTAAGTAAATAATATATATATATATATATATATATATACACACTACTGCATATCCATGCCTATATCACTATCATGCACCCTTAATCATGACTACTAAATAAGATTATTTTGAACGTTAATAAGCAAAGACATTTCTATTCACGAGATTGAATTTTTAATTATTTTTTATTGTTAAATTGATTTTTTTGTCTTATTATATCAAACGGTCATAATTAAAAATTTATGACAATGTCGTAGACACGGCATACACTAGTATATATACACCCACACAAACATAATATGATTAAAAAAATCAACTTTTCAAACTGACTCAATTACAATAGTAGTTGTGTGAAACCTAAAAATAAATCAAAATGACTTCTAAAATAAAATAAAATAAATTAACTTTGAACTCCAAAATAATTGATGTGTTTCTTTTTTTTTTTCTAAGAAAATTTTCTTTTAGAGGAGAGACTAGTTATACCACCTATGCTAATTATAGTCTCTTCTATTTAGGGTAAATTACTATGACATCTCCCGAGATTTGACTTAATTACCTTCAAATAAAATATTTTACTTTGACACTCATGTCAAATTAACAATCTGTTAAACAAAATTATATTTAATATATAATTACAAAAGTACTCTTAAGTTATAATATTTTATAAAAAATAAATCATCTCAATTTCTAATCTTTTGATCAAATTAACATGTTTTATATTACGTATATATTTTTCATCAATGTCACACCAACACTACTGTCACTGAGGACAGTTTTGATATTTTAATTTTTTTATGTTAATTGACTTTAATGGATTTGAGTGTCAATTAACTGCAATAAAGTATTTGAAGTAAAATCAATCAAATCTCAAGAAAAATTAATTATTATATTTTAAAAACTTTAATTCAAAAAGAATTAGATAAAATCTCAATCACACTAATTTACCCTTTTGTTGATGAGAAACCTATAAATGTTTCTATAGGGTTGGTGTATATTGTATATAGATTTTAAAAACTTTAATTCAAAAAGAATTAGATAAAATCTCAATCACACTAATTTACCCTTTTGTTGATGAGAAACCTATAAATGTTTCTATAGGGTTGGTGTATATTGTATATAGATTTGGCTATAGTTGACGCTTACACTTTCCTTCTGTTATATACCCCACTGCCAGTGCCATACTGGCCACATCTCTCTCTCTCTCTGTATATATATATCTCACACACGTATTCTAATGTATTATACATGACCTACTTACTCCATAAAGGTCCATGTGTTCATAACAGTGAATAGATTTGTCTAAGAAAGCACAGATACGGAATACAAATACGACACGATACGAATATAGCGATATAGTAAATTTTTAAAAAAAATAGGATACGAACACTACAAAGATACGTCAAATAAATAAATAAATAAAAATATAATATTATACATAAAATATTAATTTTTATTCTTCAACCATACAATAAAAATAGTTAAAGTAATTATATAAAATATAAGAAGTTAAAATCTAAAAATTCACTATATTTTCTAATATTTTTTACAATGACTCATTTACTCGAGGGTTTTAAAAATATTTTTATTTTATTATAAAATAATCATTATTTTCTTATCTATAAAGTTTTTAATATTACAATCTCAACCCCATTTTATAGAACAAAAAATTACAAATTTGTCCCGAAAAAGTATCCCAGTCGTATCTCAGACATATTCTGGGATATCCCACGTATCTTAACCATATCCCTCGCGTATCCTAGTCGTATCCGATATTCAAAAAATAATTAAAAAAAATTGGATACTTCTTAGCCGTATCGAACACGTATAATGCAGTATCATGGCCGTATCCGTATCAAATACGTATCCAATACAGCTACGGCACTCTTTTTGGAATATCCGTGCTTTGTAGTGGTAGACGCTTACACTTTCCCTCTGTTATATAGCCCACTGCCAGTGCCATTTTCTCTCTCTCTCCCTCTCTCTCTCTCTCTATATATATATCTCACACACTCACGAATTCTAATGTATTGTACATGACCTACTTACCCCCATAAAGCTCCATGTGTCCAAAATAGTGATTGGACCATGGTTTATTAATGAAATCCAAACTCTCCTATGTGGCATTACATTCTTAAATTAAATTATTACAGTAGAGTAAAAATAGTTAGATATACGGTATAAAGTTATAGGTTTCATTCAAGTCTTGCATTTAGTAGGTGTTTCTTATAAAAAAGAAATAAAAATAAAAACACATTTTGGTGTCACTTCATGTTAAAAATTCTTTTTATTTAAGCTTCAGAAAAGAAACACAAAAAAGATGTTAATTTTTCATTAAATAAGAGCCAAAATCAAATACGAACTACTTTGGTAAATGGCCGAATTAATAATGATACACCCATGACCCAGCTAGTATGGCTCATGAATCATGATCACATGCTTATTATTATTATTATTATTATTATTTAATTTTTAAGTTTCATACTAATAAATTATAATTATAGTAAAAAAACAAAAAATAATAAAAGATAATGAAAATAACAAAAATAGCTAAAAATAAATATTTTGTAATGTTTTGCAACATATGTTAATTAATCACCATATATAGAAGTAGCATTTAACAGGAAATTAAAGTAGACTGCAATGAATTGGAAAAAAGAGATATCAACAAAACCAAAACCAGGCATAAAAATCTGTGGCTTTCAGACCCCTCACAAACACACACCACCAACCATTGATAGAAAGTTTTGCAAAAAATTCAACAGAATTACATTTCTAACAACAATTGACAACTACAGAAAGACTATATATTAAGAGAAATATTGACATCTAACATGCACCTCCTAACCATGACATGGACCTTTTACCTTTCTGATAGTAGCAGAAACAAAATGCAATACTTGACTGTCAAAGAGGATCAACAAGGGACTGGGTATATATATATATATATACACATACACACACGCATACACACACACACACACATATATATATATATAGATACACACACGCATACACAGACATATATATAAAGCTTAACAATGTAGCTCCCAAGATTTCTGGTTGAGCACTGCTACATATATATATACACACACACACACGCATACACAGACATATATATAAAGCTTATGATGTAGCTCCCAAGATTTCTGGTTCCACCATCAATCGGAATTGCAGTACTTAACAATGTACACAAACAATTTAGAACAGTTGCATCATGCTCTCATTTGAAAAAAAGACCATTTATGGGGATGCAAATGAGTAGATACGTTGGATTCACTGAATATCTACTGAGTCACAAATTATATGTATACGTAGTTTGTTGTTGGGAAGAAGACTAAACTTATCCACGTGACGCATGTAATCAATAACAATGAAGAGGAGAAATTGTTAAAAGCTCAGCATCCAAGGACTCAAAAGTAGATACTCCGTTGATACTTAATACTATTTATATATTTAATACTGTGTCAGAATGTAGTGTACTAAATGCCCAAGCACAATGATCTTTAGTATATGAAGAAGGTTAATGGTATTCTCGTAGCTCTCATGAGCTTTTCATATTTAATTAATTATAAATTAAAATATATATTTAATAATTTATTTAAAATTTTAAAAATCCTTAAAAACTATGGTGATTAAATATGGAAAACTTTTGTCATAAGAGAGCTTATCTTGGTACAATTGTATAACACTTTCCTAAACATGTTTGGAGAGTGTTTGATTGCTGCGTGAGGTTCGCCACATGAACGGCCCCACACTTTACTCATCAAAAAGAGAAATTATTACATAGTCTGGGACTACATGACCCTAACAAATCACAGGATACACAACTAAAAAATACTCTCAACATTTGGAGAGTCTGTAGGCAAATATACCTGTCATTAGTGTGTTTTTAAAAATAAAAATAAAAAGATTTGTTGCATTGCAATGGCTCTTTGCTCTATGCATTTATTTTTATTTTCTTTTGTTTTTTCATTTGAATTTATTTTTTTAGTCTTTTTCTTTGGCATTTTTTTCCCTTTTTTCTTCTGAATTTGTGTTTTGAGCCCGACTCTTTGGCTTTTTTTTTTCATTTGAATTTGTATTTTGAGCCTCTTTGGCCTATATTATTTTATTATTTTTTGTGAGAAAATATGTAATGATTTTTTTTATATATTTAAATTTGGAAACAAATATATGAGATGGAAAGAATTGAAAATAATATTTTATTCATTACCAATGGATCGTTGCACAACAAAAGACAATCTTGAATAAATTCAATCAGGGGTGGTCATATACTTATATGTAATATATTTTTTTATTAGTTTTTTCTTTTTTTGTGAAAAAATATGTAATGTCTTTTTATTTTATTTATTTATTTGTGAGAAAATATGTAATGTCTTATTATTTGTTAACAAATATATGAGAAACAAACAATTAAAAAATAATATTTTATTCATCACAAACAATAGAAAAAATAAGTTTTACAAATTTTTAAGAAAAAAAAAATTTGAAGAGAAAACATACCAAATGATTGGATTTGCCATAATTATGGAGAGTCCCATCAATCCAAAAAGCTGACATGACTCTCCACAATTCAAATGTGGCCATCAAGATGAAGAGCCACCATAACGAATGGCCTAAGAAAAAAGAAATGGTAACTTTCTATGTTCAAGGAAACCTAGTTTAGAAAATGATTAGATAAAGGTTGTGAAGTGTTGGGCCAAGTTATTTAGAGCATCTCTAACCAATGCTTCAAATTTCATACCTCAAATTTATTTGAGGTATAATGTGGCATATAATACTTTGGTATACTCCATCCGATATGTCAAATTTATTAATTTGTTAATAGTTTTTTTAAATTAAATCACAATAATACATTTTAAAATAATAATAAGAACTCATAGATTAAAATAATGAAAAAAATTCATTTGACATACCACTTTTTGATATGCCAAATTTGACATATTTGATGGTATGTCAAATGTCAAATAGGCATTTTAGGTATCGATCGGAGAAGTTCTTGATGTCAAAGATACATATCAATTAGAAATGCTCTTAGTTTTTAAGGTAAATATCATTAACTACCCCTGAAGTTTGACCTTACGTCACACGACTACAACTTTGTGAAATTTCGTTGCAAACATCCCATGTGGTTTGTTCCGTATATCACAAACACCCCCTCTTGTCAAAAGTATATCGTGTCAGAATACTTTCATAGTGAAATGACCTTATTGCCCTTTGACTTCTGACATAACCCTTTTGAATAATAAATTTATCCATTTAACCCTGTGTAATGGACCAATATACCCCTTTGACAGCCCTACATATATACTATAATATATATAAGTTATATATATAATTATTTATTTTCATACATAATAATGTTAACATAATAAAAAGTAACTAAAATATGTACATATATAATTATTTATTTCCACCAGTCTTATTCACCAATCCCCCACCACCTCTTTCTTCATATAATCTCTCTTTCCTTATGTCCTAAGCGACACAAAACCCATCAACACAAACATATACATATACATGCATAAACATAACATAGAATTGAAAATAAAAAGAATACCAAATCTAAAATAACCACTAATTTCTCAAATAAGTAATCTACCCATAAACACACATAGACACACACATATAAAGGAACAGGAAAAAGTAACTAGGCAAAAACTTGAAAATGATAACAATAAGAAATCAGAAATGAAACACTTTAACTCTTATAGTAATTGGCTACAAGTCATATATTCCAATCTGGCTTGGATACTAGTATTAACTTGCAAATGTAAAATTTCTACCATGTTTACTATTAATTAGCAAATGTAACGTGTTTAGCAGTTGACTCTAGAACTCAATTCAAGAATTTGATATTTAACACACTGCAATAAAAAAATGTCACTAAGAAATTGAAACATTATAATCATATAATGGTTACTGAACCTGCAGTGATGACAAGTAAGGAAGGTACGAAGAGCAGTTTCTCTCCCTTCCTTACATTTTTGAGGGCTACTAAGCCACTCTCTCCTGCTTCCACTCTCTGTGGCGATTTTATGGGGTGGGAGACCAAAATCGGATAACCAATTCTGTAATGCCATGCGTTCTCCAAGGGTGGTGAAGTGAAGAGTTGGTGTTGGAATTTCACAGCTGATGAATCTTTCAGATTAAGGGTGGTGGCGTGGTTGGAGGAGATGAGAGAGAAAGAATAGTGTCATAATTATTAAGGGTATTGTGGTCATTTTCATATTTTGATATTAAAATACATTTAAATAATCAGGAGCAAAGACATTTCACATATTAAAAAAGGCGGCTGATATTCGCACTTCACTAGTCTCTTCTAGCACTCCGTTCTCTTTTTTATTTAAAATGAAATTACAAAAGTGTCCCTAAATCACATATTACTTTATTCTTATATTTTGAATACCATAACCATCCTTCTATGTTAAAGTCGGAATTCTTGAATTTCTCCAATTCGTTTCTTTAGTTTAAATGCATTATTTTAGTTTAAATTATAGATTTTTTTTCTTCACAACAAGAAAAGAGAAATATTAGAAATCAAACATCTTAATGAAGAAGAATATTTGGGATAGGAATTATTTTATTTATTTTGAGTCTCAGTCTTCACAAATTTATATAATATATACACACACTATAAATATATGTAACTTATATTATATACTACTTAAAAGTAGTTAAGCTTTCATTGGCTTGCTTATTGAAATATACTACATAATTTATATTTAAGTAAAACTAAGATTTTCTTTGATTTTCAATTCAATTAAACAAATTCTTCGGAAAAAAGAAAAAAAATTCAATGAAAGATTACCGATTTATCGTAGAGATTGGTTTACTTTCAATTTAATGTTTTCCCTCAAATACATTGATATAAATCTTGTTTCCAACTCAAATACTTTTTAATCCTTAAAGATAAGCTCCTATATTATCTAACTACTAATGTTAAAGCAAAGGGCAATTATGTCATTAAAAATATAAGAAGCAAGTATTTTATGATGTAAGGACTTTTTTGTAATTTGAATTTAAAGGAAAAAAAAGAGTGGAGCGTCTCAATATATTCGTAGAGCGCCAATATCAACTCACTTAAAAAATTGAAAAAATTGACAAGAGATGTTTGTGATGAAATTTCACGAAGTTTTAACCGCGTGACATAAGGTTAAATCTCAGAAAGTGTCGCATGAGTAGAACCTCACTCAAGTATTGATTTAAGGAAATTTTCCGTTACCATCGCGGAGAGAATAAGATTTTGACCATGTAGTCGACAATAGTTAGGTATACCGGAAAAAATTTATGAGTTTCATTCAAGTCTTGTATTTAAATGATTAATAGGTGTTTCTTAAATAGAAAAAAAAAATTACACATTTTGATGTCACTTCATGTTGAAAATTCTTTTTATTTAGGCTTCAAGAGAGACCCAAAGGAAAGATGTTCCTGTTGAGCAAATTGAAAAATTTAACAAAAAAAAATTAATTATTGATGCAAATTGATAGAGCATTCATAAATAACTCGAGTTCAAAATGTCACTTGTAATTTTTCATTAAATAAAAGAGCCAAAATCAAATAGGAATTAAATGGGCCGAATTAATGATGATACACCCATGACCCAGCAAGTTGGGCTCATGAATCATCATCACATGTTTAATTTTTTGTATTTTTGAAAAGTCTCGTATCAAAAAATTATAATTATGATTATAATATAAAAAAAAAACACAAAAGGTAATAAAAGATGATGAAAATAGCAAAAATAGCTACAAATATATTTTTAAATTTTCTGCAACATTTGCTAATCATCATACATAGAAATAGCATTTAACAGGAAAAGAAGACTGCAATGCATTGGAAAGAACAGATATCAACAAACCAAGACCAGGCATAAAAATCTGTATGGCTTCCAGACCCTCACATACACAGTACACCACCAACCATTGATAAAATGTTTTACAAAAAATTCAACAGAATTTCATTTCTAACAACAATTGACAACAACAGAAAGACCATATATTAAGAGAAATATTAACATCTAACAAGTACCTCCTAACCACAACGCCGACCTTTAACCTTCTGATAGTAGCAGAAACAAAATGGTAGTTGAAAATCCTTACATGTCTTCTACAATTTGGGACACAGGTGATACTGATATTCCTCCTTCCATGGAAGTTATAGAACAAGTCATCATGAGAAAATCAGTCTATAGTAGCCAACTTTGTTTGTGTACCATGTAGGAAAAACATCAATGGAGCTTTCTTGCACTCAGCTCTTGTCGTGGTGCTTGCTTACCCACGAAATTGACTACCAGGATCACGTGTTGCTGAGATGTTGCCCACTTTTCCCCATCTTCTCAGAAAATCCTGAAAAATCTTCAATGGGGTTGCTTGTCTCCTGAGATGAATTATATTCACATACACTGCTATGCAACTAACATTACATGCATCTTGATTTCAGAATACCTGTTTACAAGAAACCGTCCAAGCCTGCAAATTCACGAGTCATATACACAAATCTAAGTATATGGACTAATCTGATGCAGCCACCAAGATTTCTGGTTCCACTATCGATCAGAATTGCAGTCAACCATGTACATAAACAATCTAGAACGGTTGCATCATGCTCTCATTTGGAAAAATGGCCATTCCTGTTGAAGAACATTATATGTAGTTTGTTACTGCAAGGAAGACCAAACTTATATCCACATGTCCCATGTAATCAATAACAATGAAGCGGAAATTGTTAAAAGCTCAACATCCAAGGACTCAAAAGTATATACTCCGTTACTACTTAAAACTAATATTAATACTTAACACTATGTCAGAATGTCGTGTTTCAAATGCTCAAGCACAATGAGCTTGAGTATATGAAGAAACTGAACAGGCTGAAAAGATGTTAATAAAAAAATAAAAATAAAATGCTGACTTTTAATGTATAAGTAAACCCAGTTTAGAAAATGATAAGATAGTGGTTGTGTAATGCTGGATCAGATATCAAAACCGTTGTCTAATTACTTATAGTTTTAAACTTTGACCATGTAGTCGACATTTCAGACTGCACATATATGTATTTCAGTAAATAACACTTTTTCTCTTCTATTTTTATACGGGTATTGCATGTTCTATCTTTAATATTTTCATACTTTTTATACATTACAACAACTTCTGGTTAATGATCCCAAAAGTTCCCCTGCATTCTGAGCAGACCCCTCATTATCCACATTGTTGAAAAAACCCTACAGTGGGGTTATTACACAGACAGGTCTCTCTCTTTTTTTGGTCCAGAGGACTGCAAGTCATCTTTGAAGGAAAAATTAACCATATATAAAGTACACCCACTCCCCTCTCTCGCAACCCACAAAAAGAAAAACTATAGAAACTTTCAGAACATTTTCAGCATCCAATCTTTCTTGTTAAAGATACACAATTAAAAGGTTAGGACATTCAGAAATGCATGTAAGATGAAATTTTACCAAAGACGCCATGGTAATGAGTGACTGTCAAGAAACGTTTGTAACACACATTACATGGGAGCCACGAACATGAAAGATGTAGAGGCACCAAATCCTCTCAGCAAGCTCACCTGGGAGAACACCACACATTAAATGCTTCTTAGGTTGTTATCGATAATTCTCTATTTAGTATATAAAGCTAATGCAAAGATTAAAGTTATTTATACCATATATGTGCATGGGATACTCTAAAAAACTAAGACAGCATTAAACATCTAAATATATTAAAAGAAGAAATATAGAGGGGGTAACAAGATTGTAAATAATTATTTGTTTGTGCTGACAGTAGAAATATAATCTAAAGAAGGTGGCCAGAGGTCCTTATGTCCACTATACACACGGGCAGAGAGGTTTGAGAGATAGAGAACTCACAGTCTTTGTGCTCCTTTCTATCTTGAATACAACTGCAGCATCTACAAGAATAACAGAAAAGGAAACATTGGCCCATAAGGATAGCAAAATTTTGTTTAGCAGTATTATGATAAAAAGAGTGAGAAATTCTAAAACCTAATTGTTGGACAATCTCCTTTGAATTGACACTCCAATTCACATAGATATAACCTGAACAACTGCGACCTGCAACCAAGATTGTCCAAAGGTTTGGATTATGAAACATACAATGCTTGTAATATAGGTTGAAAAAACTAAATTTCGGCAGGCATGCTTAGAATGCAATGAAAATTGGACTTGTCCATAGTTCAAATTGAACGTAAATAAAAAAAAATGTACTTATTTCAATTCTTTATAATATTTTTTCAAATTTCATGTAAAATCTTATCATCACATCAGAGAAACAATGTGTACCATGAGGGAATTGCAGCTGCGGCAAGGGCAGGAGATAGCTTCCACAGTTGATGAAGTTGACTACCCAACAATTTCTCCAGATACTCAAGAATATCTTTTTCCTAAATTAAACAACCAATTTGGAAGGGAAATAATAACAGTAATAAAACTATGCAAAAAGTGTGATAAGCAAGAAACTTGAGACTAAAAGCATGAACATGCCATAATAAAACTGTACAAGTCAGCTACTCAATTTATAATACTCTTAGTACAATCCGCAAAAAATGTAAACCTTAAAATCTGAACTGAGATGTTCAAATTCTCATTCTGGTATGACTTCCATTTAAGCAACTCGGTAATTGTTATTACCACAACATCAACATTATAGTTATTGAAAAGCTGGTCCAGGCAGAAAAGAACCTAAGTTTATATAACCCAAGAACACGATTTCCAAGTAACATTGATTAGATATGTAATAATTAATAATATCATCTATAAACACGCTTCGTAAGAGCACAAGACAAAGAAATATTGATTCAATTAGTGAAAACTTTACAATAAATTTGTTGTAGCTGTATATGTTTGGCTTACATATCTGTCTTAGGCTAATCCTATCTAGTTATATCAAAGATTGAATCATATTAATTTCCAGATATTCCTTTGATGTCCATTAACCTCATAAGATCCATGTAAAATTCCAAGAAACAATCAACTTAGAGATCAATGGATATTTGTTCTCTTGATCAGAAAGCAGCATCTATCAAACTTGGCATTAAGATGAGTGAAGAGAGTAGTAAATAAAAAGACACAACCTAAGGCCCAGTCTTGACTAAGAAAACAGAATAGGAAAACATAAAGCCAAGACAAAAGTTTATTGTTAATTAAAAACAGTGAGAATGGCTATAGAAAAAATATCAATATGCAATAAATAAACTAAAAAAGGATGCAGTATTATCCAGAATATACATGCATTTTCATGTATGCTTATAGTATGAAATGACCTAAGTTAACAAATAATTATTTTTTTAAGCATGATATGTACCTTCAAACTTATCATTTCCTCTTTAGAGTAACGATTTTGAAATTTCACTTGGAGTAAATTGTGCACGTCATTGTAGTGCTTTGAAATAGTATGAGAATCATTAGAAACTGACATAAAATGTTCAATTAGAGAACTCCATCTGCTTGCAATACATCCTAGTAACAGGAGCTCCTGCCATAATTGAGTGAGAGAGAGAGAGAAGAAAAATCATATTAGGAAGTAAGACCTTCTATCCAAAAGAAGATTATCTTAGTGGATCAAACTGAATTCACCACAGCAATGTACACGTGAAATTCCCATCCACTAATGTAACATCAAGAAACAAAGAATAATAGTATACCATAATAATGAACCACTAAGCAAGAAAGCATTTGATTTCCATTATTCATAGCAAAAATATTATTGTCATATGGGCATTCATCAGATCAACTTTATACTAAAGAAGCTATTTATTCATTCTTGACAGGGGGCTGTGTCCCAACGAGAACAAAGTTGCATTTCTGCAACCTCCCACTTCAGCCAGGTGGCTTCCTATTTTTAAAAAATTAAA